>OX377201.1:40244468-40717842 GCA_947396885.1 Heligmosomoides polygyrus polygyrus
TTTGAAAAGCCGGAAGAAATAAACATCGAGAGGCTGGTAAAGGCTCGTCGCTTCTGGCGGTATTGTCATCAGCTTTAGCTCTTTTCCAGCAGATACCTCGGAAACGAGGTTCTCGTGATCCCTGAACCCATGCCAGCTGTCTAGAAGGACAATGGTTAGGGCTGCTGCCGAAGAGCCAACCACGCATTCTCGAATAAAACGCGGGACTTGTTGCTTCGTCATGATGTGGCTCGTTCCTGCCACTATAAGAAGGTTTGGTGCCGACCAGTGACCGCATTGAGGAAACGATCCACTAGCCTCCTGCAAAATCAAACAGAGCTTGTCTGCAAGTCGGCCGTCGGCGTATAGCACTGGAGCAGCAGTAAACGAATGGGCCAGAGACGACAAGGATTGCACAACACGAGACCCTTGCTTCATTCCAATAGGTGCCAGCTTGAGTAGGCAAGCAGCGCAGCAGCGTTCATTCCAATAGGTGCCAGCTTGAGTAGGCGAGCAGCGTATGCTTACAGCGCGTGGGTGGCAGCTGGATATGTGGACACGCATCCGGAGTACTTCTCAACACCGGCGGACTACGCATTCGATGAAGTGCCTGTCGACACGTCCCGCCAGGAAGCTTCCGGCTGCTCTTCCTTGGCATTTATCCGCTGCTGCTGGTGTCAGAAGCTGCTTTGCTTCGCGTGTTTTATAGAACGTTACCACAGCTGTTAAACAGTTTATTGCCTATTCATCAGCGTGACTTGTGTTTTGAAGTAAAATCGTATCACAAAAGGTTGAAATCAGGGTTGGAAATCGAATATGACACCTAGTCGTGACAGAAAAGCACTTAACGGTGGCAAAAACGAAAGGTGTTCAACCAGGAATGCAGAAACCACACCGCCGGAACCGAACCCTCGACCTCCCTCCTACAAGTCCGCCACGCTAACCACCTGGCCATCCAATCGCTGGCGCACTAGTGGCGCGCGCCTCCCGTGAATGCGCCGTCTCGCTTCAATTAGGAATTAATCAATTCCTAGGTTCTAGCAATGATTGAAGCTCCAAACTTTTTGCAGGACTATTTGTGGGCACGACAAGGGCATTCCAGGCGTCAGTTTTGCGTTATCGGCCCGCACTGAAGCGGTACAGTTTTTTGCCATTTTTGACCTACCCAGAGGTCAGCAGGAAATTTGGAAACCATGGTGCTTCCCAGACAACGCTCTACAACCCTATATAGGTCGCTTTGAGAAACTCCACGGTGACCTCTTTGACCTTCCTCGTTAGTACGTATTCCGTACGGAACAGGTCTAGTCCTCTGTCTAATAGGTGGGTTATCACCAACATCAATGTCATGACTAATCAATGTGGTTTGCGTTAACTCAGTATCTGAGATGGCGAACACATCGCTGTATTCCCCAGCCACCTCTCGTACTGGAGTAGGCATCGGTCCTGCCCTTCTATTTTGATCTAGAGTACTTAGTAGTACCTCGGTTCTCTCCAATTTTCCTAACGCAGGACACTGCTGTAAAGCTAGCATATCACTAGGAGCATCCCCAAGTTTTGGATCGACCCATGTTTCGTTAGTCCACTCACCAAGATTTTCGCCCTTATTTATTACCCAGGATTCGGAACCTCGATTAACGACTGAAATTTCAGCTTTCCCTCCTTGAATCAGACAAACCCCGGGCTCTATACGGGCGTTTTCAGACCAAAACAAACATGGCCCCTGACGGTTGCCTCCGTTAATTTGCACAGTAGCAACCCCTCCTGGAGCAATTATCACTCTGTGGTCAGCTAAAGCTGAACCTGGGGCAGACTGGTTTCAGAACAGCTGATCGTTGCATCTTCCCTGTTAGCGGCCCTAGGCGATAGTTTTAAGCTGATCCCTAGCTCTTCCAGAGCATTAGTCCCTAACAGTATGGTAGAGTCTTCACTCTTCTGCACGTGCATGTGTACACATGCCTTGGCACCACCTAGCACCTCAACTTCCGTTACAATTTCTGATAGAAATTTCATAACATTTCCCGAAGCGTCGAAAAATTTATGATTTTGACCTTTCCCTACAATCCTAGCTTTGCTGTCCAGGTTAACACCCTTATCTCGAACTAGGGTCAAAAGTCCCACAGGGATAAATGAGACAACAGATCCTGTGTCTACAAGTGCCTTGGTAGAGATGCCGAAAATTTCTACATCTACAGTGCATGGCTTACCCACGGCTCGTGGTTGCTCACTCCTAAGCCTTTCCTTATTTTGAACCGTTTTACACCAGCCCTCTAGCTCCGAAATGAGTGAAATACCACCCGCAGTGCGGTTTTGTGCACGATTAGGACCACTGCCAGTCATCCTGCCCCTACTGGTAATTTCTGGCGCATGCCGATCTTTCTTGGGGCAATATGATGCCATATGCCCCGGCTCCCCACAAGTAAAACACTTGGGTGAGGGCCTAGTTCCCTGCTGATCCCCTAGTCGGCGCGCATTACTGGTAGATTTCTCACCATCGGATGCCCTATTATCGATCGGCCTACGATCGATAACTTTCTTAAAGTGGTTATGGTAATTACCTGATACCCTTTGAGTTTCATCCTGCAACTTTTCCAACCGTAGAGCTACTTTCTTAACCTCCTCGTATATATCACCCTCCGGCGCATCTAACGCGGCCAATATGTAATAAGAATTGTTCCAATGTTGAAGGCAAGAGTACAGTTTTGACCCTCTGATAAATTCCCACTCGGTGCCAGGATGAATTCTCCTGGAAAGGTCCTCCATTCGGTAGCAAAAATCTACGATGGTCTCACTTTCTCTCTTACAGAGTTGATCCCACTCCCTTACATTTTTTAGGCGTTCGCAAGGATTTCTTCGAGCCGTTTTTAAAGCACGGACTACCCCACTATATGTTCCCTCTCGAACATTCTGTGGTAAACCCTTAAAAAGTGAAAGCGCGGTCCCTGACAAATGATTTACCAGGATATCCCGCCTATCAGAATCTTGCCAAACTGTTACTGGGAATTCAACATCTAACCCACGTAAAAATTCGGTCAAGGAACTTTTCCTGTCGTATTTGGGAACATTGGCTACGCTTTGAGCCTTAAAAACTTCCCTAAATACAGTGAACATGTCGCTTACTGCATCCGCAGGGGCTCTCCCATACCTAATGCTCGGATCCGAGCAAGTACTGAGAGACTCACCATTCACTGATCCTCGGGAACACTCCGGCGAGGACAGTCGTGATTAGGCGCGAGACGCTTCCGTTGGCTCGCAACGTCGTCCAGCGTTCATGGCTAGCGACGCAATCCGTCCCTGAACAGAGTTGTGCACATGATCGCCTTTAAGCGAGGTGTAATGGCTGCGAACCGCACGCCATTCACTAACTCTGTTGCCGTTCTCACCTGCGGATGTCGGTTCACGGCTGCATCCAGCCACTGACCTCGTTATCCCAGTTCCGAGACTTGCAGCTTCTTCCTGCAAAAGTCTCAACTGTTTTCTATGGCACTCCACCATTTGTTCCTTTTCAGACAGCTCATACTCAAGCTGTGATTTCAAATTATCTATGCTGTTCTGCAATTCCAGAACCTCGTTACTCTTAGAAATTACCCGTTCCTTAACTTGGTCAATTTCGCACCCCAGTGTCAATGCTAAATCACAGAGTAATTGGCTATGCGCGTTAACCTGTGGCAAAAATTCGCGCAATTCATTAGGCGACATCCCAATCTCATTGCAAAATGTCGCTTCCAAAGCATCTGTCCCTACTCCTAAGCGTGCATCTACCATTTCGAGCGTACCTTCTACAGTACCTCTAACAGCATCCAAAATTTTTGCCCGTTTAGAGCAAGCTAAGTTCCGGATCTGTTCGCTTAGCGCGCTATCTAACCGCTTTAGGATATTCCCGAAAGAAGCATTTAAATCCTCAAACTGGCAACTCACTCCGAGTTGATCCCAGTCCTCCAACGGTTGTGGAGTATTCTCGCCAAGCTGATCCATGACGGTTCCGTCCATGGCATCTGTGGCATTTGGGTGCGACATTGTCAATGGACACTGAAACGGAAACTTGGATCCAAGTTACCGGCGTGGCCCCCAAGTCGGACACTAATCGTAAGTGTCGTACGTTGTAATCGTTCCGATTACTGTACTGATATCGGTTCCGATATACAGTATCACAAGAAAATAAACGCGGATGAGTAAGAAATGTTTATAAGGACGAGTAATTAGAGGACAAAAGAACAGCAATTCATAAATTACGTGGACCGAAATGGGAGTGCGGTCAAGAGCAGGAAAAACAAGCGTACAAATCTACTGGGGAGGGCCTTTTATGGGCATTTCCACGGGCGTGGTCACCGTTCATTCCTCGTCTCCCCGTCGGATATGGTTTACGACCGAGGCCGTCGCTGGCATATCCGCAGGAGCAAGCTCCGCGGGATACGTTCCGCCAGCCCCTGCTCTTAGCGAGCAACATGCAGAATAGATCGGGTCCGATATATTCCACATCTGTATTTGGGCGCGTAACTTCAACGTAACTGCCCAAGAATCAAATGCACGCCATAGAGGTCTTTGACATCATCCAGAATCAAATTAGCAGTAGCCACGGGAACTGCAGAACTGCGGTATTTAGACGACTGAAAAAGGCGTTGAAGCTCTGCCGACTGGAGGTTTTGAATACATGCTTATATATTCAGGGAGATTTAAAAGAGACTAAACAACCTATTAGTTGAAACGCTTTATGGAATGGGAGACGTTTTCGGCGTGGAATTCAAAGGAGCTGTTGATAGATCCTTTGATCTCAAGATTTAGCTTAATTCTGTTTGAAACACCCTACCATCAAAATATGTTTCTGACGCCCCAAACCCTTCGTCACCAAAGTAACCTTACCTTAGAGGGACCACTAGGAAGAAGACTCGTGGGCACCAAAGTCGGAAAGAACGGATATCTACCAACTGACCTCCCGAGTCAAATTCAAAGGGAGCTGCAATAACTGCACGAAGAGCCTCGCTCTTCAAGTCCTATGTTAGAACAAGTCTGGCGAATTACCTCGATTGACAGGGGTCGCTGATCTCGCTCAAACGGAGGTGGAAAGCTGTTCATATAAACTTATGGTTAGAAAAAATGTCGATCAATGAAGTGCGGGGTCTGATGGACCCTAGATGCTTTGCAAGCGTTCTGTTTCCTTTTTTTTTGCAAACAGCACCTACCCACCACTCCCACTTTTGCGATCTACATTTCACTCTCTTCGATTTCATGGTGAGCCACCCAAAGAAGATCGCAACGAGAATTTGCATTCAGAATTCTTGAGTTTCTAGCGAGTTATCACCGGGTAGCTTTATAGTTTATGTGTTTCCTTAGGATAAAGGATGAAGGACGGCGTTATTCAATCCCTTCTGGGATGCGCCAGAGCATTCTACTTCTACGGGATGTCGTGGAGGCGACATGAATGCGTGTTTGGCCATACAATGACTTGCGGTGGCCAGCCGATGAACAAGTCAGCGCTTTATCCTTCCCAGACAATTCTGGTACCAATTCACTGACCCCGGAGGGATGGAGGGCTTGGTCGGCCTGGGCGGGAAATCCGAACCAGGAACCTGGTATCGGGTGCACGTGACAGTCGCGCCTCCTCCGACTGCGCTACACGCGCCCCCGCATTCCTTAGGATACGCTGTGAAATTTGATTTATAGTTCCCTCTCGTTATAACGCGTTTGAAGGGACCGGAGAAAATCCGCGTTATAAAGGGAGTCGCGTCCTAACCGGAGCTGACCTTTTTTACACTATTTTGTGCACAGATTTATCCTAAATTGCATACAATGGAGAAATAGCCAGCAAATAAGTAATAGGAAGGCATAGCTAGGTATAAAACTTCTGGAAAGATGATTTAACTCTATCCTGAGACATGTTCTCTTAGCAGTAAACAGAGCAGAGCAGCACTAAAAATATAAAAAGATGTGACGAATTAATGAGGTAAGATTCAAAATAGAGAATCAAGATTCAGCTGAAAAACTGTGTAATCTGAGTTTGAACCGACTTCTTCTGTTGCTCATGATAGAGAAAATCTTCTAGCTTTCGACAGCTTCCAATAACTTCCGGATCTTTTGCATTGTGCTCGACGTACTGCCGCAACTTGTCGAAGCTCTTGTACGCTGTTTGACGAGATATTGGCTCGGGTGGCGGCACGTCTATCTCGTCAGGTTCTTCTTCATCCGGCTCGTTTGTATGAGGAAGCGTGCTGAAAGAATTAAATCACTTGTTGATATAATTGACTCACAGCAGGAACACGTGTCCTTACCTATAAGATACTACCATTTCCTCCAGTGAAAGAGCTCCTGACGTGGTCAAAACCTCGTCTGCATTCAAGAAGTCTGTGAGACTGATAGTTCGTTCTACTTCTCCGTAATGCTGCAGTTGCTGCCAAAGCGGTTCAAGGTGTGCTTCTGCCTCCTCGAAAATTTGGATTGCGCCCTAAAGAACAAAATTGTAGTCTTAGTCTAAAGAATCAAATTCAACAAAACCCTTACCTCATCGTTAATGAAGAAGCTCGCTTTTCTGAAGCAGTTCTTCAACGTTTCAGGTTTAACCTCACTCCAGGCTTGATCCAGCAAGTTGATCGCGCTGAGGAGGTCGAAACTAAACTCAGCACTACTGTCGATGGAGGCAATTCGACGGCGAAGAAATAGGCGGCGATAGTGAATTTTGAGATTCTGGATGATTCCCTGGTCCATAGGTTGAACTTCTGCCGTTGCATTCGGTAGAAAAAACGGAGTGCAATGTTTCTCAGTGTGACCTTCGGATGCGCTGGACAATTGTCAACAAAAAGTAAAATCTTCCGATTCTCCTTTCCAAGTCTTCGGTCCCACTTTTTTATCCAGCGCTCGAAAATCTCCGCTGAAATGACATTTCCTTAAAAGTGAAGGACAGCTTCAAAATTAAGAAAATCTAAAATTGAAATTAAAGATTTAGTCATGCTCACCTGTAATCCATGCTTTTTGATTAGCTTCGTAGTCGACAGGCACACTGGCGTTCTTAAAGCAACGCGGGCTCCTTGACTTGCCGATAACGAGCAGTGGCACTTTTTCAGTTCCGCTCATATTACTCCCCACTAGAACTGTGATTCGTTCTTTGCTACGCTTACGAGATGTGCACCGATCTCCTTTGAAAGCTAGAGTTTTGCTATGAAGAAGTCTCCAAAAAAGACCAGCCTCGTCGACATTAAACACATTTTCTTCGGAGAACTGCTCCAGCTCCTTGTAGAGGACAGTTTGGTGCCAATCGCTGACAGCTTCCATATCGACATCTCCAGCTTCTCCCTGTACTTGTTTGAATACAATTCCATGGCGGCTTTTGAATCTGGAAGCCCACCCTTCACTAGCATTGAAATCTCCAATGTCCAACATCCTCGCCAATTCTACGGCCTTTGCCTGAAAAATTTGATTGAAGCTCAAACGTTCAGAATTTTAAGAATGATTAACCCACCTTCATAGTGTGCGTGTCCACTGGAATATTCTGACTTCGAACATCTTTGAACCAACTCAGAAGAGCTTCATCCAGATCTGAGTGTTTCGCAGCTCTTATTCTCGCCCTTTTGCTCTCCGCTCCTTCTTCTACTGCTTTGAGAATCTTGTCCTTTTCCTTGAGAATTGTCCTGATTGTCGATTCGGGATACTTCCTGTTGAAATCCATGGCTACTTCAGGAACTGACTTTGTCCGTGCCTCCTCGATTATGGCCTTCTTCTCATCCAGTGAGATTGGCTGTCTTTTCGAATACTGCAATTTGGCACAGGCATTTTAGTAGAAAGAAAGTCGGAATAGTCGAGGGTATAGATACAGAAGATGGACGTCCTCCTTATAAATGAACTGGGCGAGCGCAAAGCACGTGGATGATGCGTATCGATCTGCGCGACCGAACGGTAGCGCCGATTACGAAATACGGCATACAGTCGCTCTTCAAATTCCACGAGAGACCAGCATTTTACCCTGAGCGCGTTATAACGGGAGTCAATTTGAATGCAGAGTTTCTCTCAAAACCGTGCTATAACGGGAGTAGCGTTGTATCCGACGCGTCCTAAGCGGAGTTGATTTGTATTGGCGTAAAGGTAAGCTGGTCGGAATCAGATAAAATCTACGTTATATCGAGAGTCGCGTCCTAACCGGAGGCGTCATAACGAGAGGGGACTGTATTTGCTTGTAGTAGATGTTGTAGGACTATACAGCTTGTACATATAACAGATTTGGGGGCGGAAGCCGTACAAGTCAATCAGTGTTGCAAACAAGCCTGGTGTCCAGCGGCGAGCATTGGTGAAGGTAACTCCTCATCGAACGTGAAATCGAACTCGAACAGGGTTCGGCAACGCACCAGCTTCAGCTCTTATCCCTTTTCCAAGCACACGAATATAGAGAAAAAATCGATCAATAAATAAACAAATCATAAATAAAAATTAATTTTGTACACGAGTGCGATGGATATCGGAACGTCGTTGAAGTCTGAAATGCTGTATAGATTAACGACAAGGATAGAGAACAACGTTGATCATTTCCTTCATGGGTTACGCCAAGCCTTCTACTTCACTGTGCCGTGGAGGCAATTTGAGTGCGTATACGCTTATATAATGACTCCGGTGGCTAGCCGATGGAAAAGCCAGTGTAGTATTCTGCTTCGATCAACTGATCAATTCACAGACCCCGAAAGGCTTGGTTGGCCTCGGCGGATGCAGACGGAGCATCCCGATTCGGAATCAGGGTCAAGCTTGAGGTTCGGGAATCGAAGGTGGGGGGTCGTACTGCAGCGATGTCTGGAGGGGGCGGGGGTCGTACTCTGTCGGTTTTGGCTGTGAATTCTCTTCAATTTCAGGTTCTTTGATGTTTGCATCTATTAATAAGTTGTTTTTCCAGGTGTGGCTATGAAAATGAGGTGACATACAAGCACTTGCGTTTCCTGGAGTTAAACAAATAGGATTCAATATTAAAAATTTTAATGCCGATTATTCTACAGTGAAAAAGAAGGATTTCCTGTCTGCAAATTTAGAGTCAATGAGAGGTTTACAGTTCTTCAGATTTTCTCAGAACGTCATGGACACGGTAGTTTCTTGTCTGAAGGAACGACGTTTACTTTCAAAATTGCTCTCTATAAAATTTCAAGTGTTAGTTGCTGAGGACGACCTAAGTGCTTTCCCTACAAGATTTTTGAAGCGCTCTTCGAATCGATCATGGAATGGCAACCGAAGGACGGACTTGATCGAAAAGAAATTTCTCTCCTCTGCAGGAAACAGCATCAGAAAGTGAATTCGTACTCTTATGAGCATTTTTGTGAAGTCACTGCAATTTTTTTCGCTCAAAAATTGAACCGCCCATCGCGCATGAATACCTCATTATTTTCATTACCGTCTGTCCCGCTTGGTGGCGGGATCCGCTCTTCTGGTGTGTTGACGCCAATTCTCCCGATCAAATGGTTGATCAGGGTGCACACCAGACATCTTTAAGTGCAAGGTATCTAGCCAACGTCGGTGGCGATGTCCGTTTCTCCACGTGGTGCCACTGGAAACTGCTCCCTCTGGCAGCTAAGCTAATCGTGGACATTCGATTGCATGTGATTGCATGAATACCTTTTTAGAAAATGATTCTTACACCCTGGGAAACGCTTTTCTTCTAATTTTTGAAAATCTAAAGGAATTGTCAAAGTTTGAAAAACTTACCGAGTCATGAACCTTTTTGTGAACGTTCAATTTTATGCTCCGATGACGTTGGTGCAGAGTCGACCAGAGGTCGATTCAACCTGTTCGATCCAGAAAATCATGATTTTTTCACAGTGAATTGAACAGAATTTCGAGGTTTTTGTGGCTGAATTTTATCCGCATAGGTGGTCTGCTTCGGCTAAAAAGTAATTTTTCCTGTAAAACGAGAATTTTGGATCCTAGTCGTATCTACATCGCACCGGAGAAGCTTAGGTTTTCACTGTATATTAAGCACGACTTAAATTTTTATATGGTACAGTTCCATGCTCTGTCGTCCTTTCCTTCAGAAGGCAGAAAATTTTTCAGCGAGGAGTCCATCCGTCCTGCAACTGCGATCGAGCGTGTCAGAGCACCAGTAGCCGCAGGTAAACTGCCGTAACTCGGAGATTTTTTGAGGCTCCTGGAAAATTCACAAGAAATGTGGTTTCTCTGCTTTAAAACAGGTCTTAAAAGTAGAACGTTCCATGTGACTGGTGCGTCGATACTTTTTTAAGATAATTTTTCGTGAAAAACGAGAATTATGTGCACGATCCATCCTAATCATATCGTCACCACAGCTCCGTCGCCACTGAAAGCTTTTTTTGCTGGACGATACACAGGGCTAGGATTTTTGCAGGCATTTTGATTTTTTATGATGTTTCCTTAGAATGGTAGAACATTATTTCCACGAGAATTCCATCGTCCACCATTCGTTTGTCGCTCCGTAATCGATTCGATGTGCGCTTCGAAAGAAATCTAGGAAAAGCACTTAAGTCGTCATCAGAAAGTAACACTCGAAATTTTATATAATAAGATGCAGGCGTCGCTCCTTCAGGTAGAAAAATGTGTCGTGTCCATCCTTGACGTCCTGAAAAAACCTGCACAAATTGAACATTGATGATTGGAAGATTGCTACCAGAAAATCTTTATTTTAAAGTGTCAAAAAAGCATTCAAAAGTTTGAAGAAGTTTGTTGTGCTAAAGGCATGTATTGTTCAGTGCCCTCTTTTCATTTTTCTATTGGGTTGAAGCCGCTGCTAAAAAAAGGAACCTATTAAGGGTTCAAAATGCACATAAAACCTTGAAGAAATCAAGAAACATAAGTGAAACAGTGGAAGAGAGAGGGAGGGGGTCGTACGAGTTCCACTTCGGAGGCGGGGGAGGGTTGTGAATTTTCAGCAAAAATCGAACCCCACGCTTGACCCTGTTCGGAATGCAGACGGCAGCCGACGCCTCTCCGACAGCCCAACCGCATGTTAAAAATGTTGTCTCGCGCAATAAAACTGCACCATACTGGATAAATGGTCAAAGGGCAAATTTGTGAAAACTACTGCATGATATATGACCGCAGAGAGTAGTGTTGGCCTCGTAGAGGTGCTACAGGTGTTGCGTGCCTACGCAGCAGACACATGGCGATATGCTCTGTCTATTCTAGCAAGATCGTGCAGGGTAGCCAAACCAGAACGTGAACCTTCAATGGATTCGTATTGACGAATGAATGGATTGTACTGCAGCTTCTTTTTCATCGCTCAACAGTTCGCGTCTGCTGCAGAAAACACTGGTACAATTCGCTGTATAAGGCATTTCGCGGGTTTTCTGCTGTAGCATTCCGTAATGTTTTATGAAAAGCAAATGGAAGGATTTCGAAAAGAGAAATTGTTATTTAAGAACAGCTAGAGTGGAGAAATGTAACAGAAAAACAGTAGTTAAGGCAGTTGCTCAGAATATCATGGTCCTAAAGCGTAGGTTATGAAGCGCGCTTTATTGTTTAGCAAACAGCATGCTTTGTTGTGTCAAGGTATGCCGCTTCCGTAGAAAAATTACTTACTAGGGAAGGGTGTCGACCTTTCATGGAACTTCAAGTTCAGACCAGGATCATTGGAAAGAGCTCGGAGTGCTGATTACGAATATGGGTGACGAAATTGCAAAGTGAAAATCCTGAGCCAATTATGGCCCGTCGAAATCGGGTGGCCTCCGTAGTGCTCCTGCTTGTCAGGCTCGACGTCATTGTTTCGGTTTCCATCGCTGCCGATCTTTTTGCGAATCATAATTTATCTTCGAAATGACCTTTTGTTCTGAATTATGACACGGGTCTGATTAAATAGCGGGGAACACGTTTGTAAAAGTGCTTGAAGGAAAAAACTGCTATGGTGACATTTTTATTTATTATTATGCACAAATGGAGTTCAAGTCACATATTGAACAACTAGAGGTGTTTCCAACAAAATTCGCATTCGTGGAACAAAGCAAAAAGAAATGTGTTAACTGACATGTTGCTCACGCACTGCACATCTTATACATGCCGCTGCAGCTCCACGACCAGCGACAAAACAGTCAGTTGAAGCATGGTCAAAAAAATATTTTCCATGAGTAACAAACACACCTGGGCGATCATCAGTGTGATCTTCCTTATGCCATGAGTGTTTCAAAAAGCTTGAAAACTTAGGGGCACAAAACATGAAAACGGTAAATCTGCGATAGAACCTTCAGTAGGTTGTCTTTCTGGGTCATGTTGAACTCCGTGTCATTTGCCACGGCAAAGGACCTGAACCCTTCAACGTTTTTCATCAGGCGGAAGAAAAAACATCTGGAGGTTGAATCAGCGATGTAGCCCCCGCAGAGATATTGCGCACAGTGATTCAGCAGCCTGGAAAGATGCCCATAACAGTAGATGAGGTAGACTTCTTGATTACTCTTTGAGTTAGATACGCAAGTCTTGATTGTTAGAAACGCCTCTGGTTGTTCAGTAAATGATTTGGATCCATTTGTGCAAAATAGTAATTAAAAATGTCACAATAGCAGTTTTTTTGCCTTTCAGCACTTTTGCAGACGTGTATGATAGTTGTGCCAGCTGTTATTCAGACGTGTCATAATTCAGAATAAAAGGTCATTTCGAAGATAAATTATGATTTGCAAAAAAGCATTGGGGACCGAAACAACGTCGCTGCACCTGACGAGCAAGAGCACTACCATGCGCCACCGCCGCAGCTGCTTGGCCTTTCTCAGGCCTATGTTATACTTCGGCGACGCGTCGACGACGTCTGTGGCGACGCCGACGTCGCCGACGTCATCCAAAGGTGGAAGAAAATGCGTTTCGATGGAGTGTTTTTATTGTGGGTTGGTTTTTCGTTCGCAGCACTGCCATCATCCCCACCGGACTTCGAATTACAAAATCGAGAAGTGCAAAAGACGACCGTCATGCGTACACCAAGGGGAAGGAGTGGGAGCCTAAACCTTATCTTCCCTTCACTTTGTCACCTTTCTTCGCTTTTCTGTCCTTCTCACCGTTCAATTCGCGTTTTCTAGGCCTTTTCGCTTTCTTGCAGAGCAAGTCACACAAAATATAACTGTGAAGAAAATAAGTAGTGCTTACTTGCTTTCTGAAATAATACTGCAGACCTCTACGAATAGCTTTTTCGAAACACAATTCACATTAATTAAGGGGTAAATTTTCCTGTGAAAATTCCGAATAATTTAGAAAATTCCGCGTAAACTTAATTTCAATACGATTTATCGGAAAAGGCATTGCTAAACTCCAATAAAGAAATTTAATGAAAATCATTAGCCGTTAAATGCCCCGTACTTTATTATTGTCATATTTTGTCTACAATCAATTTGCAGTCAGGTTGAGGTTGTTGGAATCAAGAAAGGCACACAATGTAAGCAAATTCGAGGCAGATGTGATCAGCTGGCGTTTCTTCTATTTTCAATGTCACAATTTGGTAGTCTGGCTACCAAATTGTGACATTGAAAACGCGCTGCGGTGAAAAAATGCGCTCCGATGACGTCTCCTGTCGACGGCACCGCCGACGTCGCCACAGACGCGTCAACTGTGGCGACGTTGGCGTCGCCGACGTCGGTGACGGGCTGTCGGCGACGCGTCACCGAAGTATACCATAGGCCTTACGGGCCTCCAATGACTTGCCAATCTCGCGCCAGCTGTGCCGCAGCCTGTGGTGAGGCACGATTTCGGCAGGCCATAACTCGCTCAGGAATTTTATTTTGCAATTTTGACATCCATATTCGTAATCAGCTTTCCGAGCTCTTTCTAACGATCTTAGTCTCAATTTGAAGTTCCATGGGAGGTCAAAATCCTTCCCTGGTTATAGCCTGAGATCAATGACGGCAAAGAAAACTAGACTTCCCACCTACTATACGAACAGCTAATCCCATTAGTAAGCAAAAGAGTTTGCATAGCAGAAAATATACTGAAAATGTACTATTTAAATCGGAAACATCCCACCTCCCAAAACATAACGAAGCCACCGAGCTGTTAGTTCATCATGCCTTGAAACGTTAAATATGGTTACCAATTGCAGTGAACGTCTTGGCTAATCGAGATTGGTGCTGAACGCTAGAACTTCAGAAGAAACTTGGGAAAACATGCTGGATTGTAAAGAAGAAAACGGAATTTCGGGTGTCAACCAATAAAACATCCACTGAAGAAGATGCGAGTTCTTTTTCTGTAACACCGGAAGGTTTCCTCGAAGTTGGCCTTTGATAAAAGCAAGAGAGTTTTATTGCAGCTAAAAGAGATGAACAGTCAGCGATCATTCAAAAATAGACTTACTTTGAGGAACCTTTCAGCTCGCCCTTACGATAAGCTGATTTTTGAAACGTGAAAAATCCTTCAAGGTCACCTCGCTTTAGTGAAAACTCATATTTTCTTTTAAGCGTGCGCAACAAGTCTCGTAGGCACAAACGTTGCTACACATTGCATTTAGTTTTTTGACCAGCACTTGATTCACATTGCTAAACTCATTTCACAGCGTTCGAAGAACTAAGCAGTTGTCAATTCGCTGGGTTGCCCAACACTGATCACAACTGCCAGAGAAGACCATACCAGCCTCGGGAATTTTATCTTGTTAGATGCGGTCACATGATTTGAGAGATTCAACAGAGCGCTTCTGCCAGATCATTATTCACTTATTAACGCAGGAAAACAGTTCACCAGCAGCAGAACAACGTAATATGCTAGTGTACGTGGTTAACGAGGTAGAAGACGACAGCTGCTCAAGTAATCGACGGCAAATCAAGAAATGGCTAATGTAGAACAGAACAATCAGGGGACTGCTAACTAGGAAGTAAACGGAAGTAGAAGGAAGCTCATGTGATGGAGAATTCGACCACAAAATTTCGTCACTGCCAAAGACTCGCGAGTCCGCTATGATCTAACACATTGGTCTTGCTAATAGGTGTGAACAGCAAACGGCGAGCGTTGGTGATAAGGTTTGCTCTGTGCTTAACTGTTCTCTGGGTTCTTCTATTTCTAGACTTAAGAGCAGCAAAAATGAAGATATGATTGATTGCGTATATCACCACGTTTAGAGATCTCACTTCTAGCTAGCGCTCAGAAGAGATTCAGCTATTTAAAGAGGATGCATCACTGATCATCGCTGGAGATGAACTCAAACAAAAGCTGTTATGAACTCACTTCCCGTAGGATGTTTGATACCCAGACAGGGTGAAATATATGGATTTCATTTATTATTTACAAAGCAGAATTTCTTGCATAGTCTCTAACGCTGTAGGTTTCTAATAGATTGTCAGTCCTCATTCACCGCAGTTAAAGCGTGTACCGTTTGATGGATCTCTCACCAGCCTTTTCCTGCCCTTAGTCTGCATATGTGGAGTCAGTTGCTTAAACGATTTGGCGATTTGGCAGAACCTACTTGCAGATGATATTCAACAAATTAAAACCGAGGTCTGAAACTGGGCAACATATTGAGTAGTTCACCGAGAGCCAATTTTCTTCGAGTTTCCTGTAGGAGACACCTAAATAAGACGGAGCAGAAAGCACCTTCACAAGCAAAGGGATGAGCAAACATTGATTATGCGCGCGAAAAGCACGGAACTAATGCCCGCAGTATAAACCGAGGTCCAGCGGCAGTCGTGTAGCATACTAAACAAGCAGGGCTACATCATGCAATCATGAAGGACGTCACGCCACTGGCGTAATTACGCCGCGTAAAGACACGGCCTAAGGAAATTTCTAGGAAACCCTTTTTGTAGTAGCAAGGCAGGTGCACATTTGTACGAAAAGTCGCTGATTAAACTGGAGTCTCTCTGACGGAGTGAAGAATTTCTCCACAATCCCAGGAAATGAATGTGAACGTAAAGATCCTTCCAATGCACATAATAAAGAAATAGAATGGAAAGGAAGAAAAAAGGACCAATATCCACTAAAGAATATCCAGTTCCTTCAGAAAGGGGAGATGAACCCTATAGAACTCGGTCATTATGATAAGGCGGGAGGTCGTTTTCTATTTGAAGCAAATCATAAGGTGAAGTTTTGCACCTATTATTACGAGTGTTGGCCAATGTACAGTAAAAAACATGTTTTCTGAAACAGTCCTCTATATATAAATAGACATGAAGAAGGGTCTCGATTTTGCGTTCTTTGCTGCTGAAGAAGAAAAAACGATGAAGAAATTAGCTCCCCTCTAATCTCTTAGAAGTCGCCACCTTGAGAAAGGTATGCTTAGGTCAAGGATGCATTTTCTTCTATTGCTCCATTCTGAGAGATATTAGTCTTTCTTAAACAAAACCCCCTGAGTTATTACTGTTTAAATGGCGACAAATGTGTTCGCTGACTTCGTAGGTCGTATGCCATATATTAGGTCGCAAAATCAATCGCCGAAACGATCCGCTTACTTCAAGCAGCTATGACTCAGCTAACTGAACTTTATTAATCGTAGTAAAAACCTCCAGAACCTATACATTTTGGCCAACGCACAGGTAATGATGCCAGAGATTTCGCCACTCGTGGTACTTAACCGGTGTTACTGAATGTCCCGGATCAATTCTAGTTGGGTAGGGGGGGGGGGAGCGCCGAGGTAAAAGCTGCGTTCGGCCCCCCACAACCCGAGTTCGCATTGGCACCATGTATCATTTGGCCATAGCTGAAGCTCTGGGAGAAACTCAAAGGAGGGGGTGGAGAGGCAAAACAGCACATATCATCCTCTGATTGGGATAGATCCAATGTTCCCTATGGAAAGCATTGTTAGCAACCTAACGAGGGAGACCCATGAACTTCCACCAAAGATTCTCAACGTGGCCTATATGGTCTTGTAGAGCATCTGACGAAGATCATAGAACTCTGCTTCGTTTTTGCTACGGGCCACTGGGTGGTCCGAAAATGGCAAAAAATGGTACCGCTTCAGGGCGGGCTTATAAGGCAAAAGTCACACTGCAATGGCCGTGTCGCACTCTGAACTTAACTTACAAAACGTTTGGAGCTCAAACTAAAGTTTGATTATAGTAATTTCCTACGTTTCCTAGACGAAGCTGCAGTGTACATTCAAGTGGTTCATTCGCCGCTGCTTGCGGCATCGACTGGATGGCCGAGTGGATAGCTAGGTCGGCTCATGGGAGGGGGTCGAGGGTTCGATTTCGCGGGTGGGGTTTCTGCGTCCCTGGGCGTCCCTAGGTTAGCGTTTTTGAAGTTTACATTTTCAGGGTTAGGGCGCGGAGAAGGTACTCCGGTAGGGTACCTTCTCCGCGTCCTAACCCTGCTTTAAACTTGTTGTCAAATGTGGAAGAAGCTGGTTTTGTTGCGTGGAGCGATATCGCTCATCTATCAAACGAGGTCCGTCTCGCTGAGAAAGGTTCCGTTTGATGCTATCCCCATATGACCTCTTTGGTATGTTCTCAATTACTTTTGGAAGTGTTTCATCAAGACAAGCTCACTGCTCTTCGGATTTCCTCATAGACTGCTTTTTATTCTTCTCGCAACTTTCACTATTTCAGCTAACTGTTCCCAAGTACTGCATATTTTATCCAACTCGTGTGATTGGTCGCCTTGCTGTGCGTTTCTTCCTCGGTGGATATCCTACTATACCATTCTCTTACACGCTCACGGGAGACGGGTTGTGGGCAATGCAGATAGGAGCACCACTTGCCCTCACTCCCTCAACTCTAGAGGTCGCGAAAAATTTCTTTCCAAAATTCATCTTTAGGGTTATTTGGGTTGCAGAGCACCAATTCGGCAACCATTTTCGGCGAAACGGTAGATTACAGAGGGTTACGATGGATATCCTACTATATATAAAAGAGTAAGCGGTTGTGTCTGTCCTCCCGTCTGTCCATGCGTCTGTCCATATGGGCGAGTAGTAGCCATTCGGGTTCAGGTGAGGTGTCACCTACGTCAGGTTGAGAGGCGTCAGAAGACGTGTTGCCGATGTCACGCAAAGGGCGTCCGGCTTGAAGAGACATGTCACCGACATCGTTCATCAGATTCCTAGGTGCAGAAGAGGTGCCCCCGATGTCGCGAACGGTCTGCCCGGATTCAGAGGAGGTGTCACTGACGTCGCGCCAGGGCTTCCTGATTCAAACGACATGTCGACGATGTCGCGCATAGCACGTCCGGCTTGCGAAGATATGTCACCAACATCGTTCATCAGGTGCCTGGGTTCAGAAGAGGTGTCATCAGTGTCGCACCAGGGGTTCCGGATTCACACGACATGTTACCAGTGAAGGTGGGACCAGTAATGAGGGACCGGTGAAGGATGGGGGTCCAGTAAGGGGGACCGGTGAATTGGGGAGTGATCCAGTGAAGAGGGACCGGAAAAGGTTGACCAGTGAAGAGGAGACCTGGTGAAAGGGAACCGGTGAAAGATGGGGGAGGGGTCCAGTGAAGGGATGGAGACCGGTAGAAGGTTAACCAGTCAAGGGGAGATCAGGTAAAGGGGGGACCGGTGAGGAAGGAACCAGTAATGGGGACCGGTGAAGGAAGGAGGGGTCAAGTGAAGGGGGGGGGGGAGGACCGGTAGAAGGTTGACCAGTGAAGGAGGAGCAGGCGAAGAGGAGACCAGTGAAGGGAGGGGGGGGGACCAGAAAAGGGTTGATGAATAGAAGAGGGACCTGTGAGGGTCCCTCTTTTATTCATCAACCCTTTTCTGACCAGGAATGGGGATGGGTGAAGAATAGGGGAACCAGTGAAGAGGGGACAAGTAAAGGGAGGTCCAGCGAAGGAGGACCAATAAATGGGGTACCAGTGAATTACCAGTTAAGAGGAGACCACTAAGGAAGCCAATAAAGGGAAGACCTTTTAAGGGGGTTCAGTAATTGAACCATTAAAGGGGGGATCAGTAAAGCGGACTAGTGAAGGGGTTCAGTGAAAGGGACCAACAAGGGGACCAGTATTTTTTCTCGGCGTCCTCCAACGTGGCAGACGTGGAAGACGTGCTACAGACGTCGTGCCACCTGTGTCGGGGTGCAAAAGGCTGAGTTCCGACGCATGTGTAGACGTCGTGACACATGCGTCGGAACTCAGCAAATGTGTCACAGACGTTATCTAATGTGCATCCGGATCCAGAAGACTTGTCAGAGATAAGACTTTGCACAGCATCCGTGAGATTTTCAGATGGCATCTTAAAGGATTCGTGCAACAACGAGTGTGCGCGTACTTGATTCTCACTTCCGTTTTCTGCCTGCTTGGTAGGGGTATTAGTAGAGTGGATGGGGGGGGGGGGTAGGAAGAATGAGTAAAGGAATCGAAGTAATGTTTTTCCCATCGGACTGTAAACTGCATCGCGCGGTCTACCAATACCAATTGATCTCATTTGTGTTTTCGCAGAGTGAGCACTTCGGATTAACGCTCTCTATCTGCTTCTCGCCATGCTCGCCACAAGTAGTTCAGAGAATGAATCGCGTACGTGCGACAGAGGGTAGGTAGGCCCCACAGGAGCAGTTTTGAAGATTCTGTCCTACCGTATCCCCCGCTATACTATTCTATATAGCAAAACCAGTTTTTTTTTACTCTAATGGATGAGAAAAGGTGGAGGTGTTCTATTCTCCAGGTTTGGGGGCGAAGTCCCCAACCAGACGTTTGTCGGCCAGTAGGCTGCTGAACGCTGGTCTGTAAGACAAAGGAGCATATGCAGACTAACCGGCACCCTGCCTTTCAGGGCTCCAAAGGTCAAGAAGAGGTCGGAAAAAAAATTTTCGCTCAAACATCGTTCAGGGGGTTACTTGAGGTGCTGATCATGGATATGACATCTATTTTAAAATTTCGGTCGGTTACGGTAGGTTACGGTAGATATGTGTGAGCAAAGCTGTGCACGTTAGTAGGATCGGTTTCTTCTCCAGTGTTGTAAGACTTATTTTCCAACCCTCGGCTTCAACTTCGATGAAATGTAGTACACTCAAAGTGATAATTTAGAAGAAGAATGACAGATTCGTGGTCAGCAGCTTAAATAGTTCCCGATAGGGACATTCCAGGTGTCACTTATGCCTTATCAACCCGCTCTGAAGTGATACCATTTTTGCCATTTTCGGACCACCCAGAGGCCCTTAACAAAAGCGAAGCACAGTTCTGTGATCCTCGTCCGATGCCCCGTAAGACCATATAGGTCTCGTTGAGAATCTTTGGGGGAAGTTCATGGGCTTCCCTTGTAAGAGCGATTATAGAGGTCAGATCTAGAATTAGTGTTCCAAGGCAGAGCTAAGATTATTAGCAAAAAAAATTCGCATGCTCCAGATAAGGAATTTGATTCTTGATTCAAGTACTCATGAAACCTTCTGTGGTCTTATATGTAGCATTTCGTAGTATATTGCTTCAATAAAAGAAAAAATTCAGTTTGGTTAACACATGCTTTTACATCAAGATGCTCCACCAGTTTAAAAGCAACACATTTGCAGAAAAGGTGATGCAGAATTGGTCTGTTTCGTAGCCTTTCGTTTAAGTTCAGGGGTGAATGAAGGCAGTGCAATACAATCGATGAGTGATGAATAATCATTTCCGTTCCGGCTGCCGGCCGAAAAGAGAACGGAACAAAGAGGGAACGGAAGTGCTAACACGGCTGAGAACCGGAACTCGGAACACGCAAAAGGAAATTCCGCACATCCCTGCTTCGCACCATTAAAAAGAGACTGAATAAAATAAGTGATAACTCAGGAGATATTAAGAGGATGTATAAACTTAACCGTATGCTTGAAAAATGTGCATTCTTCTGAAAGTTTTAAATGTAAAATATAACAACAGACCTACATAGTGGAGGCATATCGCAATTAGCCATGGGTTTAGTTTAAGGTTTATCACATAATTAAACGGAACTGCTGAAAGCCTCCTCATCGTTCGCTTCAATTTGTTCATGAGCTACTTCCTATGAATCGCCAAAAAAGTGCTCAAGCTGTACCCATCCGCCATCCAACCGTTCTTACCCACTGTACCAAACACGGTAAAAAGTGCAAAAGGTCAACTAATCTCATCCATGGATGTGCACTTTCCGCATACTCCTTTGCACTGAGTGTGCTTGGCATCCGGGATGGGTGACAATTTTAAAAATTTTCTCAGAAAACGGAAGATCGCCTTCGTCGGAAAACAGAAATCAGAAAACAGAAAAGCCAAACACGCCAGAAAAAGAAAATCGGAAAACAGGAAACAGAAAATTTCGAAATTATCAGACGACCTAATTATTCTACCCAGAGATCCATTTTTCCAGTAGCAAATGCTTTTGTATGACTAGAAATGTGGCCGAAGACAAGCTTTTTAACTCGTGCGCGTTTATAAAAATTTCCAGTACACTCAAAATTCAATACAATCAGCAAACCAAAAAAAACCTTTATAAACCTTTGTGAACCTTGACTCGAAGATCCTAGGAAGCTCGTCATTTGAAGTATGCAACATTACTCATCAGCTCCATTTTACAGTTAACCCCTAACGATTACACCAATAATCGCAATACTACGAGTGTTTCAGTGAAAAATAAATTCTTAGCTTCCTCCGAGTTAGGAGTAGAGAGGAGACACAGACACACGCATATCGAAGTATCGTGGTGAGAGTGCAAGCTGCCAAAGTGTCTTACGTTTGCTGACCTGAAGAAGGCATCGACTCCGTCGAAACTGAAGCTCGAAGCCCTGCGCACTCAGAGTATTCCTACTCAGTACATCAGAGTCCTTCGAGAGCTGTACAATGGATTAGCGACTAAGATCTCACCATTCTACTACGACGTCGTCATCGACGTGAAGGGAGGGTTCGGCAGGGGGATACCATATCCCCGAAGCTGGACTTGGACATTGGACTGCAGCTGAATCCTTCGAAGACGATGATCCTGAGAAGCGGACAAGTTTCTAATGCCCAATTCTGTCTTGGTTGAACAAACCCCGAGTGCTCCAGCTAGTGTATCTGGGTCGCGAAGTCAACATAGCTAACGACTTAGTGCCTTACCTGGACACCAGAAAACGAGCGGCCTCAAGAGCGTCGAAGAAGCCGCAGAAAGAACGAAGAACGTCCTCTCCTCCGTGTCCACCTATACTGCTGCACTGTTCTTCCTGCCCTAACATACGCCTCAGAGACCTGGGTTATACGAAAGCAGGATGAACACGCGATCAGCGTCGCGCAGCGTGGAATCGAGAGGACGATGCTCGGAGTGACACGACTCACGCAAGTGAGAGAAGGCCTCCGGAGTTCCGAGTTTCGCCGACGTTCGAAGATCAGAGACGCTGTCGCGTGGGCCAAGTTGTCGAAAATTGGGTGGGCCGGCCACGTAATGCGCTTCGCAGACACCCGCTGGACGAGAGCCGTTACCGACTGGATTCCGCGGGATGTCAAGAGAACACCAAGACGCCCACCAACGTGTTGGTCGGGCTTCTTCGTGAAAACCTTGAACGCCGTTCGCTTCCTTGTGAGAAGGACTCATTGGAGCACTCTGGCGCGGACAGGGACGAATGGAGACGCTGCTGGTACACGCTCGAGCAATTTGATGATCTGCGGAACGAATGATACTGGTGATAGATTACTGCTATTGAAACTGAAAAGAATACGAGGCCAAATTATGAAAGATGAGAAATTTTCTATGAAGGGATTCCATGCCAGCAGCACTTACACAGCCAATCATACAAACAAAGCGGCATAGTTCACGAGTATACGGCGCAATTTCTATCTACACGACCACATCTAAAATCGCCACATGCTTGCAATTAAAATTTTATGGAAACATTTTTTGGAACGAAACTCATAATTCTATGACACTTTTTGGGTACCTTTGTGTTGGATTTATGTGATATAATTTTGATCGCAGCTCTATTTTCTGCTTTCTTGCTAATTTTTCGGCCCATTTTCCCAGAAAACAGGAATCAGAAAAAATTTGATCAAAACGGCCAGAAAACAGAAAACAGGAATTCCGTCCATCCCTGCTTCGAATGCATTCGTCTGGAACCTTGTATTTTACACTCGATAGATTGTGTTTCGCTTGAGTACTTGCTGCTATTTCTCCACTTTGGGGCCACTTTGGGGGTCAATTGTTTTGTGCTTCTTTAAAGGTTTAAAACTTTAAAGCGCACTATGGCTTGCGAAAAATGCAGGGTATCTTAAAAAGGCAGGTACTATTGGAAAAGGTCTAACATTGCTGGTAGTGAAGCTTTTTAAGACATTTGAGATTTATACGCAACCGCAGGATAACGAGATTTCTGTGGAGTGTAAATAGTCAAGACCGCGCCATGCCCCTGCCTAAAACCTCGCATTTCAGACTCGATTGATTGTGCATGGGCTGAATGCTTGTTACAAGATGTTACTGCTTGGTATGATTAATCTTTGCTATCTTGTTTTAACGTTTTCCGTTACCCAGTAGCTGCATTGTGCCGATTAACCTCTCTGTTCAGCTTGAATGCCGCTTCATCATTCCACAGAATCCGTTCTGTAAAATGGTGCTCCTGCTCACGTTTAAATTGTGCAATCAACAAACTAGCATTTCACGTGTCTTTCACATAATTGTCATGTCCCAAACGTTTAAAAAAGCACAGCAGAGGTCAATCTGGTCAAGTAGTAACATGATTGTAACAAGCACTCAGACCATGTACAATCAATTAATTTTGAAATGCAAGGTTTCAGACTGGGGCATGGCGCAATCCCGACTACTTGTACGCCCTAAAAATCCTCTTACCATGTGCTTTCATAATAGTCTTAAACAATTTCAGAAGCTTTACTAGCAGCAATGTTAGAACCTTCCAAATAGTACCTGCATTTTTAGAGATACCATTCATTTTTCGCAAACCATAGTGCGTTTTTAATTTTTAAGCCTCAGAAGACGCACGAATCAATCAAAGCAAACACTCTGTTGAAAAACTATAACAAGTATTCAAACGAAAAGCAATCAATCGAGTGTAAAAGGCCAAGTTTCAGACGAATACATTGCGCAGTCCACGCCGCTCATATGTCAGAAAATTTCCAATTTTTTACGCTTTCGTATGACTCCTTAACTTTTACGTAACTTTACTGTAAAGTTCTCAAGTTTCTTTAAGTTACCACCTTTCAAACAGTGTATACATTTTTTTTGAGACACCCTGTAGTCATAGATTAGTGTACCTAGCACGTAGACTGCATTCTAAAAGTCTTCTATTTTAAAAATCCTCCATTTTTCTTCAGAATGCTGAAGTCTACGCACTACCCCCGTTCAAAAACTTCATTGGGTGAGAATATCGGAGCAAGAGAGAACCGTTTAGAACTGCTGTCTTTGAGTCAATCAACCTCTTTTCTCTGCAATTATACGCCAAGATGAAACCACCTGCCGATCAGATGACACTGTCGTCTGATCAGATGATCTGCCTCACTATGCTTTTGCCCATGGTGGTATCACTGCTACCAGTGCGCATTCCTGTTATATCTGCAAGCAATATCTGTCGTCATGCGCCTGGTAGATCCGAGACGGAAAACGCTGACATCCATCACTCTAGCGCTTCTCTTTGCGTTGTGAATACGCCTCGCGGTATGGCTCTCAAGAGTGGAGCTTCTGCATCAACCAGTTCCTCTACGGTTACACCACACATGCAGAGGCCCTCGTCAACTAAAGGTCCACAGTGGCAATGGGCTCCAAGTTTAGGCCTTTCGTTGTTTGTTGCGAGAACCCAAGGAATTGCCAGCGTAGATCACGCTGTCGCAACAACGACATCCATTGAAAAGAGCACTTCTAGAGCGAGAGTGATTTGCAAAATCATCTCTCACGGCCAGAAGCCTGAAGTTCTCAGTTGGACAGAACGTGAGTGATTGAGTGAGGTGCCTGACTGCTTGGACCAAGTCTGGCACTGCTGTTTGTTTGGGTAACGTACCAGCGTGACGCCTTCGTCAGCGCTTGTAAAGTCGAAGGATCATTTTGGAGCATTTCGCCCGAACGTCTTTTCACACTACGGAAGATAATTTGGAAACAAGGAGCTAGAATTCATAGAAACCAGCAACGCTAATGCCAACCCTACCGCTGGAGGTCGACTTGAAAAACTAGCCATCACTAGCGAAAGGTTGACCATCTTGATTGATTGATTGATTGATTGATTGATTGATTGCACATGTTTGTGCGCTATACAAGAAAAGGAATGAATCGAAGAAAACATAACATTTAACGAACTTGAGTGTTTCTCGATTCATGTTTGTCACTGAAGCAAAATTCAATGAATCGTAACGTTGCAACAAAACAAGCTCTCAATTGCAAAAATGGAATGCAGAGACTTTGGAGGAGAGATTATGATAAGGATGTTGAGATAAGGATGATGAATTGTAACGTGCTAATGCTTCAGTGCCGATACCATATCTGAAACAGTACATAATTAATATAAGCTTAAGAAATAGTGAAAATTGAAGAGAGTAAAGAGATTTTCTGTTGCGAGTTACGATTCTTATTGTTTGTGAAGTGATGGAACGAGAAACACCATACAACAATCAAGCTAGAAGCTACATAAATGAGGTGTTTGTCATGCTTTCTCCTCCCATATGGAATTCGGAGCTTATTCTTCGTTTTCGAATGGCAGTCATGACCATGAACAATAGTGTGCGAGACAAGAGCAGCAAGCGTGGTGTCTGTAAGAGTCTAATTGTTAACAAAAATGATCGATTCTAAGTAAGTGCGGAAGATCTAACCTCATTAAATTGCGCCTAAAAATGATCACTGATCTCGCCTGGAGCAGTTCAGCTGGTAGAAGGCTTAGACGTCTTGCGCCGCGTCTTGAGTGGACGAACTGGCATTTGTCGACCACCTGCTCAAGTCTCGAGCGTTAGAAAGGAATCGTAGGTAAAACCTGCAAAGGTCCACGACTTTTGAACTCAAAGCGAAGCCTTCCAAATCAAAATAAGCTTTTTAAACTGAACATTGAACTAAAGACTCATTAAGTGTTAGAATAATTTTTTGTACAAGAAAAATTTTACACGATTTCTTAGATGTTTTAATCTACATACCCAATATGTGAAAGCGTAGTTTGAAATGTTGTAAAATTATAATTTTAAGGAGAAACAATGATTTGAAGTTTGTTTTAAAAAAAGAAGAAGGCGGCCGTTTTATGGCACCTAAAAAACAGATAACGCCTTGCGGTCGTCCAATACGTCGCTGTTTTTATTTAATTGATAGCATTGTTTCTGTTTGCATGGAGTTTCACATCTGTAAGCGATATACAACTATACAACATATATATATGAATATAACTGAAAAAAGAAGATCGTGGGAGTCATAATCCGAAGCGCTTAATTGGCTGAAGCATAAGTGAGAAGTCGGGGTAGGTCGACTACTACGTAGGCATAGGCAATTGTCACAATACGGACACAATTCATAAGATAAACGATTTTCTCCTTATTTGGACTACGGAAGGGAGAGATTTAGTATTCTTGATGACAAACATTGCTTCGATAACCATTGCAAATTCCTGGTTTTAAACGCAAAGCTTATTTGCATCACTTTCTGGTTTTCGATAAATTCGTATAGAAACAAGAATCATGTAAAAACCATCCGTAGTCCGTCGGTGCCCATGGAGATCTGGCTCCAGTGATTCTCATGAAAGATGCCAGGATGAGCCTCAGAAATGCACAATTTATAGCCCTTTAAGCACCAACCCTATACCACCAACGACGCTGCTCACTTTTAATATACGCGCATTTTCGGACTGGGTTGTAGCGTTGTAACAACACACATAACCAGTGGCGCGAAGCCGTAAAAATGCCTTCCTAAAAGGCATTCGATCCTCCTTTGGCGCAGGAGCTTCCATCCCAACAAATTATCCTTACGGGAGCGTGTTTAAGCTTGTTTTTTGCCTTTAGTAGTTGGGTGTTTAGACCTTTTCCCTAAGGAGGCCAATGTGCTAGCCCAAATACACGAATAGGAGAATCAAGTGGCACTTTTATAATAAGAAAGATAATGCAGATAAAGATTTATCACACCCAAGTTTGGCAATTGACAAAGGCCGTGTGCTACCCAACTGTGAAACTCAACAGGCATGCGAATAATGCCATAGCTCCTACATTTAGGTAGTGAAACTACAAAACAACATTTGCCGGCTCATGTTAAGTGATATAGCTACGTCACGTTGTGTTGCAGACGGGATAGTTGTTGAAAAAAGATTAAATAATGCCCTACTCGGCAGTTTCCGTCCAACACGCTACCCTTATATGTATGTACATCATGCTTATATTTCTGTTAATGCTTTTCACGTTCGCTTGAGGGTGTTGTTCAAAAGCAGTCAATGTACAGTGAAAACGGCATGTAAAAACTGCTAAAAATGAAAGATGTCATAACCCGGCTAAAGAAAAAACCTATTCAAGAACAGCATGCAAAGGCATCTAGCGTTTAAAGGAACTCATTTCTAAACAAGGTAATACCTAGTTTTGGCAATTGACAAAAGCCGTGTGCTACCCAACCGTTTTTCGTTTGTCCAAATGTGAAGAGACGCTGAATGTGCCTTGCGATTTTTTCGTACAAACTATCAGCTCTATATGTGAAAGTCGCTGCTAGCAGTCCGCTTCTGGGACAATGAAGAGATAACTTTTCAGTTTCTTTTCCTGTGAGAAACTCTTTCGTAAAAAAAGTTAAACGGCCCAGAAAAAGGAGTGAAATGAAGCAGCTTATGTACCAGGTACGTATCAAATAACTTGCGGCGAGATTCCAGGGTCGGTATACCGAAGTATTTTTTACTAATCGAAGCTTTTGGTATTCGCGGATATGAGGCTAGCTAACCGTTCTAAGGAGAAAACTGCGAGAAACGTTTCTTGCAGCTTTCCCGGTGTCAGTATATCCTTTCTATATGGAGAGAAGACGGATGCACCGGGTTCAGCAGCAGGCGAACCTAGGTTTTGTATACCTAGTAGAATGCATTTATTCTTAGTGGTTAAAGCTCAAAGTTGTTTGATGTTCGTGGCATGGCTGAGTCACAAACCCTTCCGATATGCTTTCCAAAATCTAAAATGTGGGGTCGAAGGCCCTAGTCTTTAACAGTGTCACAGCTGTCAACAAACACCCGTTTATAGTGTACGAATAGAGATGGGTTGATGTATCGGAATTAAGGTGCATGGCAGCTTCCTCTCTCCACAAGAAACTAACTAGCGTTTCTTGTGGAGAGAGGAAGCTGCCATCCATCCGCCCAATCCGCCAGCAAATCTGTTGGTTCTGAAGCAAGAAAACGTCCTTTTTATTGCTCTGTAGATTTTCAAATCATAAGCACACATTTTCATAGTGAAAGATAGCGAGCCAACTCTTTCGAATTTGCTCTCAAAAAGCTGCCACGCGAGACGATGTCTCGACTAGGCTCGCTACTGTCTCGAACACGACACGATACGCACGGACCTCAAACTTGAGTAATTAAACCGGTTTATTAAAACTAATGACAGGAATTAACGGAAATTAGGTTCTGCAACAAAAAATGACAGGAAATTCTTAAAGTCAGAAGATGCGTGCAAGTGGAACGGCTATCGGCGGCGTAGAAATGTCCTCTCGTTGTTAAGGCGGAGCTCTTATACAGAAGCGCACGGCTTTTGATGAAGAGCGCGATAAGCCTATGTTTCTTGAGAGCGGCTCGCAGATGAGCACGTCGATAAGCATTTCAAATTCTTGAGCTACCGTGTGACAGAAAAATATGATGAACAACACTTTTATTAAAAAAATGGATCACTTGTCGCTCTTGCAACAGACATCGCAATGCTGCACAATAGCTGGAAGCTCTGCAGCTTTGCTGCCGAGAAGAATAGGAGAGGATACTCCGCCGAGTGGAACACCAGGGGATTCACTTCAAATGATTATTCGCAGGAGTGAATAAGTTTTCGCTTCAAAACGTCGAATCACCTCGTAATCTACATCCTTGAGCGCTCTTGGAGAAGATTTTTTCTTGAAAACATCGGTAATTGTACACTTGTTGGTACTCCTTTAGCTTTCAGTCTATCATACATATTTCGGTTATGTCAGAAGTTTCGATGTCCATGACAAGGATTGTTCACGAGGTCGCTATTTTCGAAACCTTTTGGTTCTGACTTTGAGCAGGAAGAACCGCAAAGGTTTCTGCAGCGAAAATGTTGAGTTCAAGCTGACTGTTCAATTGTATTGGTTTCGAAACTGTTGTAGAATGAATAAGGGCACAGAATCTTCGCAACTTTATTGGATTTGGCTTAGGTTTCGGTACTTTTGCCCGTTTGCTTTTTGTGTCGCGTTTATTGGCTCATGCTGATTTCTGTCGAATATCAACAAAATTCCTAAAAAAGAACACTCAAAAATCAAATTCTTATTGAGGAAGACATCCTCTTCCGAACAACATATAACACCAAGCAAAGAAGTCCACCCCAGAGCAGGAGCTGTCGGTAAAAATTTGGACGGAAAAGTCGGACGTCCCAATTTGGTGACCTAAAAATCAATAAAGGGCAAATGAGCAAACAGGACCAACACGTACTCTTGTAGTACAGGGCCTTTTCTGCTAAATGCTATAAAAAACTGCGCAAATAATTCCAAACCAAAAGGGAGAGAAGCGACAGATGGCCACTTTTTTACTTTTCACTTTAACGACCTAAAAATTGACAAAATTAAGGATGAAAAAATGCAGTACATGCTCTGATAGAGCAAATGCTTCTCTTTGGAAAGCTGTATAGCACTATGCAAGAGATCGCCGGCGAAATCCGCAATGAATCATTGAAAAAAACGGCGGGACTTATGGTACAACCCAATACATACAATTCCGCTCGCGCCGCACGGTCAAAAGTGGGCTTAAAAAACGCCAACATAGCGTCGCAAAGCGTCGCACGCTCATATCTCCTTCAGTTTTAGGTTTCTTGAATAAAGGTTGGTACCATTCGATTCGTCTCTTCGAGATCTACACAAGCATGTGTAAAACTTTACCGGAACACCCGTATTTTCGCCGTGGGTGGTCCGAAATTGGCTGGACGGGCGATTAGAGCAGCTTATTTCAGAGGATATGCGTGCTTTCGGAGTATCTCAAAGATGGCGTACGTCGCCAGTGCTCTTTCATGACAGGAATGCCCAGAAAGTGCGCCGTGCACAATGCACACAGAACCTAACCTATCAATCGAGTGGGCGAGCGCATGTCCCCTGCGCTTCTATCTTTACTCACTGGGAACTGCGACGTTTTCAAGACTATTTCGAGCCGTTTGGAGAATGTTATCAGAAATTTCCCGCCATTCCACTCAAACTTTGGTGTGCGCCGTGAACAATGCATACAGAATCGAAACTTTCAATCGAGGGGGGGACAGCTTGTAGACTGAGCGTTTGGGCACTTTTAACAGAAATTTCTTGCTGCCCTACTCAGGAATTGCTTCAAGGCTGTCCAGCGAGCCTTTGGAGTGCGCCATGAACAATGCATACAGAATCGACCCATTCAATCGAGGAAGGGACAGCTTGTAGACTGAGCGTTTGGGCACTTTTAACAGAAATTTCTTGCTGCCCTACTCAGGAATTGCTTCAAGGCTGTTCAGCAAGCCTTTGGAGTGCGCCATGAACAATGCATACAGAATCGACCCATTCAATCGAGGGGGGGGGGCAGCTTGTAGACTGAGCGTTTGGAGAGTTTTATCAGAAATTTCTTGCCGCCCTACTCAGGAATTGCTTCAAGGCTGTCCAGCGAGCCTTTGGAGTGCGCCATGAACAATGCATACAGAATCGACCCATTCAATCGAGGAAGGGACAGCTCGTAGACTGAGCGTTTGGGCACTTTTATCAGAAATTTCTTGCTTCCCTACTCAGCAATTGCTCCAAGGCTGTCCAGCGAGCCTTTGGAGTGCGCCATGAACATGCATAGAGAATAGAACCTTTCAATTGAGGGGGGACAGCTTGTAGACTGAGCGTTTGGGCACTTTTATCAGAAATTTCTTGCCGCCCTACTCAGGAATTGCTTCAAGGCTGACCTGCGAGCCTTTGGAGTGCGCCATGAACAATGCATACAGAATCGGACCTTTCAATCGAGGGGGGGGGGAGCGACCGCTCGCAAATTGCACGCGCGGGCGTCTTCGGAGCACAATAGCTCTGTCAAGTTGGAACCTTTCAGGTTGCAGCTTGTAGGTTTTGTGGGCAGTCGAACGGTCTGCTAGCACGCCAAAGCAGAATTGTTTAGCGTAGGAGGGGGCAATGTTATAGGGGTGCGAAGATGCAGGTGAGGCTTGCGTGACGCATTTTTTTCCGATTTCCGTGGACCACTGCGAGAAGACCGGGTAGCTAACGGCATCAGAATGCGTATGCGGACAGAGCACATAAGGTGCTTTACGGTGACGGGAACAGAACTTCTTACCTGCCTAAACTGCCTTAGCCCCATCTGCCGTTTTAGGGCAGCGGACATAAGGCCCCCACAGAGTTCTGCGGCAACGCCGCTCGCCGCTATGGTTAGGATAGAGCAGGGACGCCGCCGGCGGCGAGCTCTGCTTCTCTGCCCTATGGTTAAGCATAGGGCCGCGGCGCTGCCGCAGAACTCTGTAGGGGCCTTTAGCGGTTGAAGTTTACTGCCCTCTTACTCGCCCATATTTGGGTTTTCGACACTCCCAATAACACCTTTCTGTTCTGCTTGAACATCTCTATCGAACGCTATCAATTTCGACCGATTTAGGCAATATCGATTTTTTGACCACGGATCTCCCTCGATAGAGAGCCTTCGGGCTCTATTGTTAAGAGGGATCTCGGGCCGCTTGTCGCAGGGCCACGTGGCGCGTCCCCGGGTGGTGGATAGGGGAATTAAACGCGAACCAAATGCGACCGTGTACTGCCCAGAGACGCAGGTGGGATGCAGGGGATGGACTCCTTGCTCCTGCTGTGTCGGGTCGATGCGTTCCTTGTGCGTGGGAGCGGCATGTTCGTGCACAGTGTGCGTGGATGTGTCCGTGACTGTGCGGATTGTAACTGTGTCGGCTCGGCCAAAAGCTTGCACTCGGTAGACTGTGAGTACATGTAAGGCGATTCGAGGCCGCCTTAAGTCTCGCCCCGTCCCTTCGGGCAGTCTGGCTGGCTGCCCGGAGTACCCCGCCCGCACGACAGAGCCTGACTAGCTACCCGTGTTGTATTCCAGTCAAACACAGCAGCACTAAAGGGCCTCATTCCCCTGACCCCGAAAGAGCCCCCATTTCTGCAGCGATGGGAAGGACGAGTACGGAGAGGCTGCTAAAATCTCAGGGCCTAACCAGGCTGCGCAAACTGAGAAGGACTAGGATGACGATCTGTACTTACAACGCCCGCACGCTTGCGTCGGAAGCATCCGTCGAGGACCTGATGATGCAAGCCAGGAAGATCAAGTACGACGTCATCGGACTGACCGAGACGAGAAGACACCACCCCCTACGCGCCGCCTACGACTCCGGAGAAGAACAGTTCCTCGGAACATGCGACAGCAGGGGAGTAGGCGGCGTTGGTGTCCTCGTCAACACGCACTTGGCCATGAACATCGATTCGTACGAGTCACTGACAAGTCGAATCGGACGTCTGCGATTGAAGCGATGTGGCTCCGTGCCAGCCTTGACTGTGTTCGTCGCGTATGCCCCAACATCCAACTACGACGACGAAGACGTCCAGGCCTTCTACGTGGAGCTGGAGAAGTTCTATAAGGAAGATCACACCTTCCACAAGGTGATCGTCGGCGACTTCAACGCCAAGATCGGGCCACGAAGGTCGCCGGAAGAACTTCACATCGGAACCCACGGTTTGGAGTGGAACGAGCAAGGTGAAAGGCTGTCTGAGTTTATCATGTCGACCAAGACCATCCATGGAAACTCGCAGTTCCAGAAGCTTCCCTCCCTACGATGGACCTGGGAATCCCCCGGTGGCCAGTTCCACAACGAGATCGACCACATCATCTCCAATCGCAAGTATTGCCTGACCGATGTCTCCGTTGTCCCCAAATTCTACACGGGATCGGACCACCGCCTCCTTCGCGCGAGGTTCCGCTTTTCGCGTCAAGGAGAGAAGGCCGCGAAGTTCAAGAAGAGGAATCCCAGAACGACCATCAACTGGGATCTCTACACCTCTCTTGTCGGCCTTTGGGAAGATGCCGTCATGGACAACGTCGACGAGGAATACGATCGCTTCGAGCACCATCTCCACGATAGTGCTAAGGGAGCCGAGAGCTTGAAGACCACCAAGAGACGCCTGTCTCCGGAAACTCTCGAACTGATACGCCAGCGTGGAGCAGCACGAGCGTCAGGCAACTACCAACTGACGTCCGAGCTTGCAAAGCTATGCAGAGCGGCGATAAAGGAAGATCTCAAGGAGAGAAGGGCGGAAGTGTTGGCTGAAGCAGCAGAGGCAGGGCTGAGCATCCGCAATGCCCGCCGGAACTTCGCCAACTTTAAGACCAAGATGACCGCTCTCCGACGTCCTGACCTAACCGTCACCTCTTCCAGAAGGACCATGGAGAACGTCATCCACAACTTCTACTCCGATCTCTTCGATAGCCACGTCCACCTGCCCCCATGCCATCTTCCGCAGGATGGATACGTCGTCCCCTCTGTTCTCTCTTCCGAAATCCGACACGCCATCTTGTCGGTGAAGAAACGTACAGCACCCGGTTCTGACAGGATCAGAGCTGAACACCTGAAGAACCTCCCGCCAGCGCTCATCAACACCTTGGCGCGGCTCTTCACGCGCTACCTGTGCGAATGCAAGGTTCCATCTCAGTGGAAGACCAGCAAGACCGTTTAGCTGTACAAGAAGGGAGACGTGCACGACATTGGCAACTATCGCCCGATCTGCCTGTTGTCCGTAGTCTACAAGCTGTTCATTCGAGTCATCCTGAATAGGATTAGTAGAACGCTGGACGAAGGACAGCCATGCGAACAAGCAGGATTTCGGAGAGGATTCAGCACGATCGACCACATACACACCATTTCGAAGCTCATCGAAGTGTCGCGAGAGTACAAGCTGCCGCTGTGCCTTACCTCCATCGACCTGAAGAAGGCATTCGACTCCGTCGAGACTGAAGCGGTCATGGAAGCCCTGCTCACCCAGGGCGTTCCTACTCAGTACATCAGAGTCCTTCGAGAGCTGTACACTGGATTCACGACCAAGATCTCACCATTCTACAACGACGTCGTCATTGACGTGAAGAGAGGGGTTCGACAAGGGGATACCATATCCCCGAAGCTCTTCAGCGCCACCCTCGAAAACGTCATGCGCGAACTAGAATGGGAAGACATGGGAGTGAAGGTCGACGGCCGGCAACTACATCATCTTCGCTTCGCTGACGACATCGTGCTCATAACGCCGAGCATCAGCCAGGCGGAGCGAATGCTGGCCGACTTCGACCGTGCATGTGGAAGCGTTGGACTGCAGCTGAATCTTACGAAGACGATGTTCATGAGGAACGGATGGGTTTCTGATGCCCCATTCTCGCTCAACGGAACGAACATCTCCGAATGCTCCAGCTATGTGTATCTGGGTCGCGAAGTCAACATGACCAACGACCTAGCACCAGAGCTGAGCAGGAGGAGACGAGCGGCTTGGGGAGCTTTCAAGAGCGTCGAAGAAGTCGCGAAGAAGACGAAGAACGTCCGACTCCGTGCCCACCTATTCAACTCCACTGTTCTTCCTGCCCTAACATACGCCTCAGAGACCTGGGCTATACGAAAGCAGGATGAACACGCGATCAGCGTCGCGCAGCGTGGAATCGAGAGGACGATGCTCGGAGTGACACGACTCACGCAAGTGAGAGAAGGCCTCCGGAGTTCCGAGCTTCGCCGACGTTCGAAGATCAGAGACGCTGTCGCATGGACCAAGTCGTCGAAAATTAGGTGGGCCGGCCACGTAATGCGATTCGCAGACACCCGCTGGACGAGAGCCGTCACAGATTGGATTCCGCGGAATGTCAAAAGAACACCAGGACGCCCACCAACGCGTTGGTCGGACTTCTTCGTGAAAGCCCTGAACGACCGATATGACGCTCTTCGTGTCCCTCGAGCGAGGAGGATCCATTGGACCACTCTGGCACGCGACAGGGACGAATGGAGACGCTGCTGGAGCCCGCTCGAGCAAGTCGATGATCAACGGGACGACAGGTGATACAGGTGATCCCATCGAGGACGTGGGCGCGCTAGGCCGAGTTGCGCGGGTGATGACGTCATCGAAAACCGATATTTTCGAAATTGGCCAAATTTCCTCGTGCAAACTGCGTCCAAAATCGTCTAGGGGTTATTTGGGGCGCTCATTACGAATCCGACGTCCGTTTTTGAAAATCCCGTCGACTTCGGTAGGTTTTGGATTTTTCTGAATGACTGATGGTAGTCAGGTCAGGGTCATCGATTTTGCTCGAAATTCGTACAAGGTTGGGGACTTATTCAGGGTGCCAAACACCATGCCGAAGTACATTTGGTCGGTTACTCAAGGGTACCGCTCATACCGATAACTGAGGGTGATCGGTGATCCTGACCCGACCACCCTCAAACGGGAAGTAACATGCTCAAGTCCGCGGAATTTTCAAAAACGAACGTCGGATTCGTAATCAGCGCCCCTAATAACCCCTAGATACTTTTGGACGAAGTTTGCACGAGGAAATTTGGCCAATTTCGAAAATACCGGTTCTCGATGACGTCATCGTCGGCGCGGGTCGGCCTAAAGCACCCACGTCCTCGATATTGTCGAAAAATCAATTTGTTTTTGAAATTGGTCGAGAGTGACACCATTCGATAGAGCTTTTCGTTATGAATAAAACGGTGTTACCGGGAGTGTCGGAAACCCAAACATGGGCGAGTAAGAGGGCAGGAAACCGCAACCGCTAAGCCCGCCGCCCTAAAACGGCAGATGGGGCAAAAATGCTTCACACAAGCCTCACCTGCATTTTCGCACCCCTATAACATTGCCCACTCCCAAGCTAAACCATTCTACTTTAGCGTGCTAACAGAACGCTCGACTGCCTATAAAACCTACTTGCTGCAACCTGAAAGGATCCAACTTGACAGAGCTATTGCGCTCCGAACACGCCCGTGAGTGCAATTTAGCGCAACAACGGTAAATGTTCTCCGCGCTGTTAGGTCCAGATTACAGCTTTCCCAGTCTAAATAACACCCTTCAATTCAGCATGAAAAGCTCTATCGAATGGTATCAAGTGTGGCCCAACTCGAAGATATCGATTTTTCGATGACGTCATCGTTCTTCCGCCGCGGCCTCGTCCTCGATGCGAAACAGTCAAAAATAGATGTTTCCAAAATCGGTTGAAATTGATACCGCTCGATAGCGCTTTCCATGCTGAACGAAACGGTGCCATTGCGAGTTTCGAAGACTTAAGTCTGGGCGAGTAGGAGCGCAAGAAACTCTAACCGCTAACTTTTGCCACTCTAAAACGGCAGCTGAGGCTAAGGCAGTTTAGGTAGGTGAGAACTTCTGAGCACGTAACCGTAAAGTACCTTAAGCGCTCTGTTCGCGTACGCATTTTAAGGCCGTTAGCTTGTGGCGTCTTCTCGCAGTGGTCCACGGAAATCGGAAAAAAAATGCTTCACACAAGCCTCACCTGCATCTTCGCACCCCTATAACATTGCCCCCTCCTATGCTAAACCATTCTGCTTGGGCGTGCTAGCAGAACGTTCGACTGTCCACAAAACCTACAAGCTGCAACCTGAAAGGTTCCAACTTGACAGAGCTATTGTGCTCCGAAGACGCCCGCGCGTGCAATTTGCGAGCGGTCGCCCCCCCCCCCCCCTCGATTGAAAGGTTCGATTCTGTATGCATTGTTCATGGCGCACTCCAAAGGCTCGCTGGACAGCCTTGAAGCAATTCCTGAGTAGGGCGGCAAGAAATTTCTGATAAAACTCCCCAAACGCCCAGTCTACAAGCTGTCCCCCCTCGATTGAAAGGTTCTATTCTCTATGCATGTTCATGGCGCACTCCAAAGGCTCGCTGGACAGCCTTGGAGCAATTCCTGAGTAGGGCAGCAAGAAATTTCTGATAAAACTCCCCAAACGCTCAGTCTACAAGCTGTCCCCCCCCCTCGATTGAAAGGTTCGATTCTGTATGCATTGTTCACGGCGCACAACAACGTTTCGCTGGGACAGAATGGAGCTAATCCTGAGTGGCGTGGCGGGGAATTTCTGATAACATTCTCCAAACGGCTCGAAATAGTCTTGAAAACGTCGCAGTTCCCAGTGAGAGAAGATAGAAGCGCAGGGGACATGCGCCTGCCCACTCGATTGATAGGTTAGGTTCTGTGTGCATTGTGCACGGCGCACTCTCGGGGCATTCCTTGCATTGCAGAGCACTGGCGACGTACGCCATCTTCGAGATACTCCGAAAGCACGCATATCCTGGGAAATAAGCTGCTCTAATCGCCCGTCCATCCAATTTTAGACCACCCACGGCGAAAATACGGGTGTTCCGGTAAAGTTTTACACATGCTTGTGTAGATCTCGAAGAGACGAATCGAATGGTACCAACCTTTATTCAAGAAACCTAAAACTGATGAAGTTATGAGCGTGCGACGCTTTGCGACGATATGTTGGCGTTTTTTCGCCCACTTTTGACCGTGCGGCGCGAGCGGTATTGTAGTATCCGAAGCCGATTCGAGCAATTCGGATTAGCCATTTTTTTCTAACCCTTTTCAATGGATCCTGCGGTCAATGGCAAAGCCTGGATCCTGAGATGCTTTAGGTAATAGCGATTTTCACAAGAAAGGCTTTTTGGATGATGAAGGTAGTTGATTTTCTGTAGGGTTGGTTCGGGTAGAATATCAAATTTCTGAAGAAAATCCGTTATGTGGATCATCCGAGAAAATGGTCTGGTGAAAATAACTTCATCGGAGTCATCCTAGCTACAAGGTCTCGCCTTTTCAATACGCGTAAACCACTTAAAGGCTTGAAAAGTGGCGGTTCCGAACTATCTGAATCGGCGTAGGGTCCAATGCACGCTATAGGCTTGCCGGCGATTCCGATTTTGCAACACATAACTCTGTTAGTAATCTCATTCCGCTCACCTATCCACAATAGCGGGTAATGCAAAAACACGCAACGCAATCGTCCGTTGCACAACTCCACAAACCAAGCAATTTCTTCACAATTCAAATTTGCAACTTCGGTTCAGGAAAACAAAAATCGATACGCAGAACCAAATCAGCTTGCTCTCCAGCATCAATTCTGCCTCACGTGACTCTTTCGATTGGCTTGAGCAGCGGATGATGAGTCGCGGTAAAACGGGAACCTTCAAGATGAACTGACCAGGTATTGTCTTGGTGATTATTGCGCGGCTAACTGACATTGACCGTATTCAGATGTTGCTTCGTGGTTTGCACAAGGATGTCTACAACTACTTATTCTCCAACCATGTACTATTCCATTACACCGATACAGGTAACATTGTAGCTACATGCGGAAGAGGCTGAGGAACGGTGGTGGCTTCGAAGAAGATCTCCAGGCTCCAGAAGATATGCACTGAAAAGACTATACACTATAAAGTGCTTTTCTCAACACAATAATCTATGCTATCTCATCCCTACTCATATTCATCAGTATTGCCACATTTGAAAATTGTTAATTTGCCGCTCCTCAAAGGTTCCCAAGTCGACGATTAGAAAACACGCGTTGTTCCTCTGCACGATAAGGTGGAGGCGATTTAAGTGTGAATTTTCCCTACGTATTCAGGTGCGGTTTCTATACGATGAAAATGACAGCGTTTTTTCCTTCCAGATAAGTGTGCAATCAATTTCGCGACGCCTGAGTGTTGATCATCTTCGCTGTGCTTGACAACATCACAACCATGGTTTGGATAGGGCTTCATTTGACAGCAGATGCGTCCTCCGATTGCGCGACCACACTCATTGTCAGTTCGACATTCTGAAAACGGCAGAATAGGAAACGGCTAGTGGTAAATCGACCGTCGCTCAATCTTGGTTTGTTTTGCCCTCTGTTGGTTGTCTAGAGCTAATATTTCTTAAACTGACCATTGGACGCCACCACGTAAGCATAGTTGGAGTGCGTGGCGCAACCCTGCAGAAATGGTCTATTTGGTTTACACGTGAAACAACCCAGTTCGTGATGGTTGTTCGTAGCAGCGATGTCTACTCAACATCCGACGAGATGCTTTCCGGGATCGGCAGCAGCAAATTAGGTCACGGCTACCGAATAGTCTCCTATCAGTTTGTCTTCTAGTGTTGGTGTTCCCTATCCCCACAGCAGCGAGATCTAGCTGTGCTTCTCCAGCGCTAAACAGGTACGGATTGTTATGGACTATTGGATAGAGATGCTCTCGAAACCTAATTGATCCTGACACCATGAACAAGATCCACCGCTCTATAAGCATCATGCTATACAGATGTGCATCCAGTTATTCGTGAAGGCGTGTGGTGAGAGTTGTTTTCAATAAAATACAGCCAGCGCTAGAAAACACCGGAAGCTAGCAATATTTCTGCAGTCCAATGTAAGAAAACCATGGATGAATGCAAAAAAATTCAAATGTTGAGAATGTCTCAAGAAATCCGGATAGCTCTCACTGGTATGCAGGAGCTCAGAGATTACAAGCCCTAATTCGTTTTCGACCGTTCCTATGCAACTTTTCATAGGCCCCAAATAAATGCTGAATCACTTTCAAAAATCATCGATTTAAATCTGTAGAGTAGACTTGACTGCTTTGGAGTCTTAAAGTTGTTCTTTTCGTTTTCCAAATGGAAATTATTGGGTCTTCTCCCAGTACTGGTTGACTACCTATGCACTTCTATTTCATCGGTTTTCTTTTTACTTATGAAGCCTCGATTTTTTACCATTTAATAAGCGTGCCGGTTGCTTGGTAGCGCAGCCGAAGGAGACGATGCTCGTTTCCAGGAGGCGTGGAAGGCATAGCTTGCCTATTTGGCGCTCGAATGGAAGTTGCGGTACCATCCAGCCAAATCAATTGGTACCACACCTGTATGAGAAGGATAAAACACTGACTTGTCCATGGGTTGGCATTCCACAACACCGCATCCTTTATTCGTTAATATGTATTCAACCATGAGGACCAAAGTGGATAAATTAATACCACAGGCCTACAAGCGAGTTTCAGCAGATACTCTAAGAAGGACGAAGACTAGGGAGGTAGAACTTCTGGAGAAATTGTTGTGATTAATGGCTCCGCTAATAGAGCGGTGGTGCAAATGGATATATAAATTTTAGTTCCAGCGAGAAATATAAAATAAACTGAACACCTCCTTTCAATGGATCCGTGACGCGTATAGGAGAGGAAATCCCAAGCGCCAGTTCCTCGGTCTATCCGAGATTATCCTGTTGTTCAAGCCCCATTCAGCACTGGTCTCGCGTCCTTCAACTGGTGGATACAGAATCGAGCTGTGAATTTCTTCAGCGATGCATTCTCGTTCTCTGCCCGTTACTGGTTTTTTAACAGTGTAACCACTAGCTAATCGAAGCAGACTTCGCCCTCGTTGGAGCTTCCTGTCATATCTACGTCATCCGATGGAATGCGGTTTTGCAGGTCTTCATCGGCAAGTAAAAGGCCGCTGGGAAACAACATCATGGAACTAATTAACCGGGTAGCTAGCAATTCTAGCGCAGACTTTGACTGGGGAATGAATGCATTATTTGGTTTCGAAATGAGACCTAGAAGATTGCCGGCGAGATCCGAGCAAGATCAGCTATCCTTGCTGGCGAGTGAATAGCCTTGAAAAGGTGTGCAGCTGTCGCCATTACAGCAAAACGACGACTTTTGCTCCGTTTTGGGGCGAGAAAGCGCCGCTTCGTTATAACTTGCTTCAAAACACTCATTTTTTGAAAAGAATGTCATATTCGCAATGGTGATCGAATTTCCTATCCGAAGATGTGCAAGCTAGGCAGCTAATTTTGAGAAGAAAATCTTGTAAAATGATGGCTACTGTATTGACCCAAGAACTACGGTCGGTTTACGGCCTCTCTCTCGAGATAATTGCCTCCTAAGGAAATTTTGCATTGGGGGTAGTCTGGTGGAAGAGTCTACTGTATTCTACTGAATCTACACACTGATCGCGGTCAATACTTAACAGACGCCTTTCCAACGATTTCGCAGGACTCAACACTAGTGAGAAGACCAGTAGCAGGCCCAACCATTCCCAGACGACTGTCATTAGCGTGGAGTAGAATCTCGTCAAATCTATGGTATAATTTGAGCTTGTGGGCGTGCAAAGCGAAGTAGTTGCTGCCCTGAGCTCCTTATGAAAGTATGTCGGATTGACGTCCAAAATGTGAAGCCAATCCCAATGGGCATTTGCCATTAGCGTGGAGTAGAATGGAGACCTGAAGTTTCCAGTCGATAGGCAAGTCAGCGTTTTTAATTCTTCCCCGATTGGAGTCGCACATGTATTAATGACCGCCAGGCCGGTCGTTCTATTGTAGCTGTTGGCTCACGATGCTTCTCGAACGGTGCCATCCATTTGATCCGATCGCTCAGAGTCGTCTGTCTGGCCGAGAAGCTGACAGATCGCCGTGTCTGCTTCGGGTGACGCAACACCGCCAAACGCGATTTATCAGCGCCCGTTACTGGTATGGTTGCCGAGCCCGAAGCGTCGCAAACCGCCTTCATCCACCGCGACCAGTCCCTCCCCCCGGCGTCGGCGTGGTCCATCCCGGATCGCTATATATACTGCTTTCAGGAAACGCCGCGTAGCTAATCTTACGCCCAACTACCTGCCTAGTTATGGTAAGATACTTTTCGACTTGCCTTTTCCTATAGCAAAAGAAGCGCTTTAGCGTGTTGCTCTTCGTCTATTTCGTGAACTGAATTCAAGTCTGGCTGTTAGCTATAAGAATTAGGTAGCCAATTGTTTAGAAGTTCGTGTTGCTGCTTGCGTTGGTGGCCGGATCCACGGCCTTCCTGTTCCCAATGGGTGGCGGAGGATGCGGCGGAGGCTGCGGTCAGGTAGCGAATTCGCCTTTGGATGATTGTGAAGGGAGAGAGCCACGACTATTTGCCTTGTTTTCAGGATACTTCGTGCCTTCCCAAGCTCCCGCAGATTACGTGCCAAAGGCTTTGCTTCTCCATTCCAAGTATTGCGGTAAGTTGCTTTGCACTTCGTTTAAAGTTCTTGTTCAACATCACGCAAGATATGCTTCACCATCATGTCGCGTTCCACATTCACAGAGGACACCATTCAGATCCCATCACCATGCGGTTGTGGAGGAAAACGTAAGAAGAGAGCTGTTGAAGGAGACGCTACCTGCACGGACCCGGAGCTGCGAAAGCTGATCCTCGCTGTGAGATTCTATATAGATATCCTTCCGCCTGAAAAGGCGGTGACAAATCATTTCAGCGAAAAAGTGGTGAATTCCTAAATTCGAAATCTTCCAAGCTAAGGAACTCGAAAGGAGACAATACAATAACAGTAGAATGTGCTAAAGACAACCTGTTCAACCAAATTCACCAGCACCACTTTGTCGATTTATACTAGGCGCATCGTCGGCGATTATTTGGCGAATCTTGAACTTTGAAAAGTTCTCACCATTATATGGTCCAAAAACGGTTTTCAAGAACAAAGTAGGCCTAAGAGAAATCTTACGGCATAACTTCTACTCTCAGCCTGTGAAAGTATGAACATTAGCAGATATGTAAATTCCATGGAAAAGTAATTCATTTAGACAAGAAGACAAGAAGAGAAGTAATTCATTTAGACAGAGTCGGCAAATACTTTAAATGAATCGTTATCTGTAAATGATAGAACTAGTATGACTTGAATTACTTCGCCTTATTCCATTCTGTAACAACCCAGGTTGGACGGATACCGGATGACGAGTGCTACCTCAGGGGTTTCGTGAGGGAGAGCGGAATGGTCCTTACACAATCGTTCCCACGATTTGCATTGTGTTACCTATCCTGACAACGCTAAAAGCGTAACAGTCTAGACCTACACCAAAGCTAAGGATAACTAAAACTTCTTTTTAGGGAATCCGCAACGACGTCACCGAATCTCGCAACAACATCGTGGCTGCTCTGAAAGAGAAGCACGCAAACACACGGTAAGGGCGGCTAGCACTCCTTCTGGTCCTGATTTCTTCTCCTGTACTAGGAATCATGGGGTGTCGTTTTAAGCGGTGGACCAAGAGCTTGATTTAGAAGGCGCTTCAATAGCAATGTTCCTGAATGCCGCTATCTCGTCGTCCTACCACAGGCTAGTGCTTGCTCTCGCAGTTAGCAACTGTTAAAAACAAGAACACAAAAAATAGATCGCGAGTCCCATCCCATAAATCCTCACATAGGCCTTGCCGGTACATTTCGCGATGACGCAGCGAGGGGGGAGGGAACGCTCTTACCGCGATTGCGGCAACGTATCATATGAGCCGGTTCCTGATTGCCTACCATGGTTAAGGTAGGAGCCCCGCGCGTTCCCGCATCCCAGTGGTGCGTCTTCGCGACACGAACTGCATTGTCGAAAGCTTTTCTGCGGGGCTGTAGGCTCCAAGCATCGAAGCGGCGATATCGCATGCTTCCGAGCTCATGCACAAAAGGATGCCGCAACAGTGATCTATTTTCAGGTACTTGGTGACGTGCGTACAAGGCCAGGGTGCCTTCCAATCATCAGCCGACGACTTCTGCTCCGACGGAACGCCACAGCTGACGTGCCATGTAGCGCGGGCGATCGACGAGGAATAGTAGCACTCCCCCTCCACTACACCTAACGGCGGTTGCCCCATGACCCCATCGTCAATGCTTTGCTCACCAACTGTTCATACAATTGTGGTGAGCGCCCTAGAGTTCTAGTAACTTAACACTAAGAAACTAAGTGCTCAGTCGTTCTCCTGCATACTCAGTTGTCGCTCTTTATCTCATTGCCTTGTAAACGCTTTCATTTTCTAAGTTTCATTATTGTAATCCTAAACGTGACCACTCTAATAAAATAATGTCGCTATGAAATTCCTGAATACTATGCGTGTGGCACAATGATATGAATTGAATGAAATGCTCCTGGAAAAGTTCGCATTAACAAGCAGCTAGGAAGAAAACGGAACCACAACTGCTATTCCTCAGCATAGGGGTGCCACAAAGTCTTGTTGCGATTAAAAACTGCAGGGCTTCAATAACCAATGAATGAGATCTAAAAATCATTTTAAAGCATGCGTTTCTCGATTGGTATTGCCTTGTGATGGCGTTCAAGAACAAAATCAGTGAGCGAATATAAAGACTGCTTTGAATTTTCCGACTCATTTGCAAGGATTCCGCAATCGTTCTCTTCTGTCGCGCTGTTCTACATAAGGCTCATGCACACTTCTGCGACACCGCGGCGCGGAAAGTGGGGCGACGGCTACCTCCGCGAAATCCGGCAGTCGTGGGGCGGTCGCGTTAGAGCATCGTTACAGGCAACGGGACCAACGTCCCAGTGCATGCCGCGCCGCCAGGAATGCCTTAAGGCCCATGCACACTTCTCCGACAGCGCGGCACGGCCATGATGAAGGATAGGGCCGCGACGGGCGTGCACGACATACGACACGACACGACGGGCGCGACACGTGCCGCAGAGAGGGGCATGCACACTTTTGCGGCTAGCGCGGCGGCTATCGCCGGCGATGCCGCGCTGAGTGCCGCAGGCTGGAATAGTTCAAATCATTCCTAGCGGCGCGATATGCACTGGGACGTCGGTCCCGTTGCCTATAACGATGCTCTAACACGACCGCGCTGCGACCGCCGGATTTCGCGGATGTGTCTGTCGCTCCTCTTGCCGCGCCGCGGTGTCGCAGAAGTGTGCATGGGCCTTTGGACCCATGCACATTTCTGCGACATCGCGGCGCGGCCATTATGAAGCATAGGGCCGCGACGCGCTGTCGCAGAAGTGTGCATGGGCCTATACGCATTCAGCTAGTTCCGCTCGTAATTTAAACCTGGCCAAACTTGGGCACATATGTATATGTAAGTGAGCAAACTCATCAAGACGCTGTGCAGTGGAGGACCGAATAAGGAAGGTGGAAGCTGATAAGGGAACAAATCCAAGATTCTGCACCAGAAACCAATAAGCGGCGGAAGTAGCGAAATTTCCAGAACACGGTTTTTTGAAGTTACGGGGTACCAAAGGGCGCGTGGAGTGCAGTCGGAGGAGGTGCCCACGTCGTATGCACCCCATAACAGATTTTTTGTTAGGATTTCAAGCCACCAAACCTTCGCAGGGGAAGGATACTCTATCTGTCTGGTTTTCGTCTAAGGGCCCGTGTAAAACGAAAATGAAACTAGTTCTTTTTTCCATACTTTTATAATGAAACTATCACCATTATATAGCTTTACTCATTTGTCATTCATCCCTCTGAGGTCGATGAATTGGTACCAGATTTGCCTAGGAAGGACAAACGCTGTCCTATTCATCGGCTGTATGTAGGTCACTCTATAGGCTAGAGACGCATTCAAATTACCTTCACGACATTCTGTAGATAAACAGAGTGTCTCAAAACAATGTATACACTATAGATGAGATTGTTCAGCTGTTGACCAAGATTGTCATCAACTTTATTACGTCTGACGTTTCGGCGTCGTCGCCTTCCTCAGAGCCTGGGAAAGTCGGAGACACTTGTGGAGCTGTTCCCCCAAACACCATTTCTTACTACAGAGTACTCTTCCTAAGGAAAATAGATGCAGGATCCGATATCCGAGATGCAACTAACCTTCGAGGTGGATGACGTTGGACCACCAGACACCCGTAGCTGGAAGGAATTGTGGGTGAATGAGCTGTGGTCCTAGGGACCACCCGACTTAAGTACCCTGGGGTCAGATCGAGCAGATCAAAACCGAGATCAAAGGCGAAGAATCCACAGGTCAATCGCAAGGAAGAGTGCATCGCGATTACTCAAGAACTGGCACCCTTTGTGGAGCTCTGTGGGTTTTGATCTGCTCGATCTGACCCCGGGGTACTTAAGTCGGGTGATCCCTAGGACCACAGCTCACTCACCCCCAATTCCTTCCAGCTACGAGTGTCTGGTGGTCCAACGTCATCCACTTCGAAGGTTAGTTGCATCTCGGATATCGAATCCTGCCTCTATTTTCCTTAGGAAGAGTACTCTGTAGTAAGAAATGGTATTTGGGGGAACAGTTCCACAAGTGTCTCCGACTTTCTCAGGCTCTGAGGAAGGCGACGACCCCGAAACGTCAGCCGTAATAAAGTTGATGACAATCTTGGTCAACAGCTGAACAATCTCATCTACAGTACCGCCGCTAAACATTCAACCAAACGACGTCTGCGACGCAAAAACGCGTCTTTTGCGTCGCATCATGATAACTTTGTTCAAAATAAAAGCTTTCTCACCAAAATTTACAAGGGCTCCTAGCATCATCCTACCTACCAATGGGCATGCAATCCCATTAAAAAGTGGATTAAAGCCTGAAAACCAGTGCCGCAATTAAGGAGGGTCCTAATTGCTGTGACCCGACCCAAGACCGTCGCCGAGTCTCGCTTAATTATGTCCCCAGGCGCGAATAGTGCTGCCCAGTTGAATTTTAAAATTCTTAAACTTAATTAAATTGTATTTTCTTGCTGTTCATTACCTTCTCCTGGCTGCGACAATTCATTTTGTACCAAATTTGGCAGGAAAATGTCTGCAGCTGCTTCAACTGATTTTGTTTATTTCAACGGAAGCATCCTCAGTTTAAACCTGTTATTGTGTTGTGTGTTGGTTGCAACTCGTCAAGTCTGCAAGTGAACCTTGGTAAAGAGCACTCCCTGTCGCCGATTATGGCTGAGAATATCTATGTCCTAAGAAAATGAGTTAGTCCAAAAATGTGTTGGCTAAACGTACGCAATGCAGAGACTCCAAGTATCAAATATCGAAAAGCCAGGTAATAAGATGCCCGAATTTCAGCTGGTTAAAGTGAAGACTTCTTTCAAAAGTGTGGCTGAGCTTCTACAGCGTTTCATGCTCGGTCTTTGCAGAATGAATGCTGAGAAGCCCAGAATTCATATTAAGTATTTTTTCGCTCAAAGTTTTCAACCAGTTCAGACGCCAATATTTTGTAGCACCAGATCGAGCGTCGATGTAGAGGTCTTCTTCGACCATAATTTCACTGACCTGACATGCCCTACAGAAACATTGCACTCGGCTGCATGACCAACGAATCCCTTACTTCTCTTTCTCGTAACTACGGGGCTGTTCGACCTTATGCAGCTCACCAAAATCGATCCATGCTGCCAAATCTTGAGGACCTTTTTGGTTTTCCGGATTGCGTACATCGCACAGATTCTATAATTCTCAAAATTGTGTGCCTTGCCGCAATGTTAAATATGTATTTATCATTTTCACGTCGAGTTGGACAATTAAGCATCTTCCAAATTGAAACGAGCTTCTCACAGGTTAAATTACAAACACTTCAAGAAGGGCAGAATAATTTTTGTCGAGATTCGATAAAATTCACGAAAGCTGTTTTGGCTTGGTGTTTACTGGTGAAGGTTTTACCAGCGAAAAAGTTCTGAAAGTGTTTGAAAAGAGGGCAGTCGGTTGGTGAGAGACCTGGAGAATATGACGGGTGAGGCAGAATTTCAACCCTTAGTTCGTTTAATGTTCATGTGGTGATTTGTGAAATGTGTGGCGGGCGCTATAGTGCAAAATAATCAGGCCTCTTCTGTTGACCAATGCTAGCTGAAGTTGATCCGGTTTTCGGTGATTTCGTCGATTTCTTTAAAATAGGACTTTGCTGTGATCGTTTGGCCTAGCGCCGAAAAGTTGTAATGGATAACACCAGCCGCTGACCACCACACAGTGACCATTACCTCTTCTGGCGGAGGTTCGCCTTCGGAAAATGCCTAGGGGGTTCATCGGCGTGCAACCACTGCCCGGAACGTTTACTGTTATCATTCAGAATCCACTTCTCACTACAAGTGATAATTCGATTCAAAAAGGGGTCCGTTTTGTTGCGTAAAATGTGAGAAGAACAAATCTCGAAACGTGACAATTTTTGCCGCTCACTCAACTCTTGGGGTACCACTTTTCAAGCGTTTCCACCTTTTCAAGCTTCAAAGCATTCGCAAATGCAGTTCTAATGACGTCTAGCTTGTCCGCGATTTCGCGAACTGTTTGGGATGGTTCGGCTTCCACCAATTCCTTCAACTCGTCGTCCAGGATTGCTTTAGATTGACAGCTATGGGATCATCTTCGAGGCTGAAATCTCCAGTCCGGAGTTTACTGAAGCACTGGCGCACAGTGCCTTCTCCAACTCTATTGTGCCCCACACTTGATTGATATGTCGAGCTGCCTCGGCTGCGGATTGTCCCAGTTTGAAGTTGAAATAAAATATCGCTCGGAATTGCTCTTTTAACATACTCCAATAAGCCCTTCAAGAACAGAAATATAAAAAATGTTGAAACATAATTTCTTTAGTCAGATAGAGCGAAAAATTCTGTGCAGAAAGTAACGCTAGTGCGCAATACAAGTTGAATTTTTACTTGATAATGGACAAATGAAATAATAGCCAATCCGTTGATGTCATATACTTTGACCTGTCCAAAGCGTTTGATAAAGTTAGCCATTCAAAACTGCTTCTCAGGTTAAGGCATATTGGTGTTGATGGAGCTCTTCTAAACTGGCTTAAATCTTACCTTTCAAATCGCCACATGTGGGTACGAGTAAATAATGATTTTTCGAAGTGTTACCCTTGCTCTAGCGGAGTTCCGCAGGGTGGAGTTCTGTCCCCTATTCTTTTCGTTATCTACTGTGTCGATCTTCCGGAAAAGCTTAGAACTCATACTTCGGTCAGGATACAGCTCTATGCGGACGATATCAAGGTTTTATGGCATTTACGGTAAAGATAATCGACACGAAATCCACAAAGCTTTGAGCGATTCTATATGGCGAATAATGGAGTGGACCGAGATGTGGGAACTTCCTGTTAATCTTTCAAAAACGTATGTAGTACACTTCAGACGTGACCAGGGAATGCAGTATGGATACAAGGATATTGTTTTTAAGCACTGTGAAGAAGTGAAAGATCTGGGAGTGCACATAAGTAACTCCTTAGATTTCCGGCCACACGTCGAAAGCATCACTCGTAAAGCACTTCGGAGTGTATTCTTTATTTTTAGGAGCATACATTCAAATGATAGGGGTATTTTCCTAAGACTTTACAACGCCTATGTACTCCCACAGTTAGAGTACTGTTGTCAAGTGTGGAACCCTTGTGGAAATAAAAGGCTACAGTCGCAAATCGAAAAAGTTCAACGGACATTTACAAGGATTCTCATGTATAGGACATCCAATTTAAGATATCCTAATTCCCCGCCAAGCTACTCGAGCAGGCTACAAATTTTTGGCCTAAAAAGTTTACTATTTCGAAGAGTTTTTAGCGACTTGGTCCTTTGCTTTCGTATATTGCACATGGAGGTAAATCTGAAAATCAGCAAGTATTTGATTTTCAAATCTAGTCATGGTCGTACGACAACATTTGCAATCGCATGTCCTCAGCTAAAAAGATGGTGCCATTCTAAAGCTTACAATTCTTTCTTTTATCGAACATCAAGTTGGTTTCAAATGTTGCCTAACAACGTGATTAGTTCCCCAAACGTCCAGGTTTTTCGAGCTAGACTTAAAAGGTTAGGTTTCTTTCTATACTAAATCTACAGGAATTTTAGAAGCCAATGTCTCCTACACGGATTACACAACGACTTTATAGCAGCGCAGTGAGAAGCAACCATTGAAGCTATTTTTACAACTTGTACCTTAACATTTGCTGGGTTGACCTTTATTTTTGCAGATCTTTGCAGTCCTCGCTCATGTATTCGTGAATTCAAGGACAACACAAAACGATCACCTAAGCCATAGACTTCGTAGCTTTATAATGTAAACGGTAAACGCTTTTCCCAGGGTTACCCTTATCCATTCAGTGAAGCTCCAGTAATTTTCACAGTAAACAACAACTGGTTCTAAAATAACAATTATGAAACGGTGGTTCTTACCAAATCTTACTTTTCGTTTTCCTACTGTCATTTCATATTTCTAATTTTTCTTATAACGACTTGTTTTTTCTGCAAGCATATCTGCTTCATACTAAATACACATTCTTTCACTTATTTATCTGGTAAGATTACACGTATGTATGTATGTATGTATGTATGTATGTATGTATGTATGTATGTATGTATGTATGTATGTATGTATGTATGTATGTATGTATGTATGTATGTATGTATACTAAAACTACGGGTTGACCTGGGAAACTCGTTTGCCGTAATCATATTTCAGAATTCTTTCAACTGCACTTCGTTTCTGAGTTTTTTTTTTCAATCCTTTCTTGTGAGGCACACATCTGCGTGCATCAAAATAAATAAATAAATAAATGAAAAATAGCAACCCAAAACGCTGGGAACTTTCCGGACAACCTAATAACATGAGTTTGTTGGCTGAAAATTTCAGTACCAGTTCCTTCATGCTTTCATTCACTTATTCAAGAACTGAACACTTCCTTTGAAGTTTTATAAAGTTCTCATTTTTTGTTAAAAAATAATGGTTTATATCCTGTTCTGAAGAGCAGAACAGCGGCAGTTTTTAGTGCCAAAAGGGATTGCGCCATGCAATGTCCAAGACTTCGCTGTTTTTATTCGATTGATAGCAAAATTGCTGTTTGCATAGAGTTTTTCACCTCTAAACAACATAACAAAGAAAATTGTAAAAAACACATATTCTCATCATGATACTTCATGTAAGCAGCGTTCACACTGTTAGGGGGGGGGGGCAAAAGTAATGAGACAAATTGAAAAAAAATCTTTATCTCTTTATAACTCAATTACAAATGAACGATGCTGAGGAATATGTGTGCGATTAGGGTCAATGACTTGCTGCCATCGCTCAGCCAACTTCCTGATCCCATCCTTCCAGAACTGCTTGGGCCTGGTGTTGATCAACTGCTCGTTATGGTTGTCAAGGACTGCTTGAGTTCTTGTGTCCCTTCCGACCAGGAAGTCCCGTAGGCCTAAGAAGTGTTGGTAGTCGCATGGAGAGATGTCCGGCGAATACGTTGGGTGAAGCATGTGAACGTAGCCCAGCTGGGCAAGCTTATCCATGGTCATTTGTTCCCGATGGGGTGCGGCGTTGTCGAAGAGGAGGACCTTCTTGACGCGCTGCGGCTGAATAAGTTCGAGTGGCAGGTCCATCTCTTCCATTTCGTTTACCATGGCCTTGGAGTCCATCGTCGTGCTTTTGGTAAACAGCTTCCAGTATACCGGTCCATGGGCGCAAACCCAAAATCTCTGAAGGTGCTTCTCGCCGTGAACATCCCGCCGAACGAAGGTCGGCAACAGGTCACCAGGCCTCACCCAGACTGGCTGCTTGGCAGGGTTAAGGTAGAAGACGTACTTCTCATCTTGTCTGAATATTGAGTCCAGGTTGCTCGGGGTTGGGAATTGGGCGAGATTTGTGCGACACAGGTCGACTCGTCAGACCGGGGTTTCGGCATGAGACACACTGGGGTTTTGGCATGCTTCTGGAAAGGGCGGAAATGCTAACTTCTCAGGTGGCATTCAGTAGGTAGCATACAAACATACAAATACGATAGCACGGAACAAGACTGCAGTCACGAGATATATGGACACGGCATGGAGAGTCTCATTACTGTTGGTCCCCCCCCCCCCCCCTAATATCAAACAAATAGATTCGGGGTGAGCTTTCCAAGTGCAGGATGCAATCTGCTCTTTGAGGCACTGAATGATTGCTACCTTGTTGCGCTTTAAGACAAAAGTTAGTTTATTATTTTTTCAAAAGAAACAAAACTTGTGTAAAATTATTACACTCGTTCGGGTAGCAGAACCTAAAAAATTCAAGAAAGTTATACCAAATTTTCTTTGGAGAAAAATTATTCTACCCTTCTTGAAGTGTTTGTATTTTAACCTGTAAGGTGCTCGTTTCAATTTGAAAGATGTTTAATTCCAATTTAATTCGAAACGTGTCCAGCTCGACGTGAAAATGATAAATACATATTTTACATTGTGGCTAGGCACACAATTTTGAGAATTATAGAATCTGTGTGATCTCCGCAATCCGGAAAACCCAAAAGGTCCTCAAGATTTGGCAGCATGGATCGGTATTGGTGAGCTGCATAAGGTCGAACAGGCCCGTAATTAGGAGAAAGAGAAGGTGAGGGATTCGTTGGTCATGCAGCCGAGTGCAATGTTTCTGTAGGGCATGTCAGGTCAGTGAAATTATGGTCGAAGAAGACCTCTACATCGACGCTCGATCTGGTGCTACAAAATATTGGCGTCTGAACTGGTTGAAAACTTTGAGCGAAAAAATACTTAATATGAATTCTGGGCTTCTCAGCATTCATTCTGCAAAGACCGAGCATGAAACGCTGTAGAAGCTCAGCCACACTTTTGAAAGAAGTCTTCACTTTAACCAGCTGAAATTCGGGCATCTTATTACCTGGCTTTTCGATATTTGATACTTGGAGTCTCTGCATTGCGTACGTTTAGCCAACACATTTTTGGACTAACTCATTTTCTTAGGACATAGATATTCTCAGCCATAATCGGCGACAGGGAGTGCTCTTTACCAAGGTTCACTTGCAGACTTGACGAGTTGCAACCAACACACAACACAATAACAGGTTTAAACTGAGGATGCTTCCGTTGAAATAAACAAAATCAGTTGAAGCAGCTGCAGACATTTTCCTGCCAAATTTGGTACCAAATGAATTGTCGCAGCCAGGAGAAGGTAATGAACAGCAAGAAAATACAATTTAATTAAGTTTAAGAATTTTAAAATTCAACTGGGCAGCACTATTCGCGCCTGGGGACATAATTAAGCGAGACTCGGCGACGGTCTTGGGTCGGGTCACAGCAATTAGGACCCTCCTTAATTGCGGCACTGGTTTTCAGGCTTCCATCCACTTTTTAATGGGATTGCATGCCCATTGGTAGGTAGGATGATGCTAGGAGCCCTTGTAAATTTTGGTGAGAAAGCCTTTATTTTGAACAAAGTTATCATGATGCGACGCAAAAAACGCGTTTTTGCGTCGCAAACGTCGTTTGGTTGAATGTTTAGCGGCGGTACTGTATAGATTGACGTTATGCCAAGATTTATTGAAAGCCGAACTTGGGCAATGTATACACTGTTTAAAAAGTGATAACTTTGCTCACTGTAAAGATGCTGAGGAAGTTAAGGAGTGAATGAAAGCCTAAAAAATAAGAATTTTCCAACATATGAGCGGTGTAAAATGCGCCATGAACTCGTCAAATACTTTGCCTTCTACACTCGATTGATTGTGTTTCGCTTCAACAGTTGTTATAATTTCTTCACAAAGTGACCGCATCCTTTGATTTGTGCTTTCTTTAAGATATAAAACATGAAAACACACTAAGGCTTGCAAAAAAGCGGGGTATCCTAAAAAATGCGAGTAGTAGTTGAAACGTTCTAACATTGCTGCTAGTGAAACAGTTTGGAGGTGTTTGAGGCCCACATAAAGGCGTTAGGTAGCGAGATTTTTCCGACGTATAAATAATCAAGATAGCGCCATGCTTCCGCCAGAACCTTACATTTCAAACTCCATTGATTGTGCGTGGGCTGCAATAATTAAAGTGCACTCACATCAAATTTCTGATTTTTATAATGGTGTTCAGCACAATTTTTTACGGATGGTAATACCTGTTCAACAACACAAAAATAATGGATCCACTGTTACTGATTAATTTTGAGGATCGATTGTTACTGATTAATTTTGAGGCGCGATGTCGTATCTCACTTTCTCGCGCGCTATGCGTGATTCCCATATGCAGGGCACCCATGTTATCAATGATAAACGAACTGAAGAGTTTTCTTACTTGTAATCAACACCCTAAGCAGCCACGCTAGGCGAAGTTTGAGCCAAGTCGATGGTTTTGACCCTACAACCACCTTAATTGTCGATATGGGTGACCATCGGCTGTATTCGGTGAAACGAACCTCGGATTCGTGTTCAGGATCCCAAATATCCCTTAGGGTGACGTTTCGGTTAAGGGATCTCGTGTCGTGAGTAACTTGGCCCCACACGACATATGCGCAAAAATCGCTCTGGTCGTCAACGTGTTAAGTCTCAAACATCTTCAAAAGCTTCACTAGCACCAATGTTAGAACCTTTCAAATAGTACCTTCTTTTTAAGATACCCTGCATTTTTTGAGCTATAGTGTGTTCTTAAGTTTTGAACCTTAAGAGAAGCACAAATCAATCGATGCGGTCACTTTAAGGGGAAATTATAACAAGTATCCAATCGAAACGCAATCAATCGAGTAGAGAATGCAAGATTTCAGACAAATTCACGGCGCAGTCCATGTCGCTCATATGTCTGAAAATTTCCATTTTCTTAAGCTTTCATATGACTCCTTAACTTTTCAGTATCTTTCTCATGAGCAAAGATTCACCTTTCAAACTGTGTATGCATTTTTGAGACACCCTGTAGAATGTGCGGCTCATCCCAAAAGGGTTGCGTGGTTTATCCCTTTATCCTTCTCATTTTAGATAGTTATTGTTGAGCCAACCTGAAATGCTGGTCGGGAATATTAGGTGCTTGGTTTTTGCAAACGAAGAGGATTGGTGAAGACAAAGGTAAGATCGTCAAAGAAAAGCTGCAGAGCGGCAATGTCGCCAAGCAACAGTACGAAGCATTGGCGGCACGACCTTGAAATTTGCGCACTAGTTCACCTCAAAACCGTTACGGGCGTGCTTCCACTACTACACTGCACTTCTACCTTCTTCGGCAGAAATTAAACAAACATGCATACCAGTGCCAGTCACATCTAAAATATGAGTATGAACTCATTTTGAAAATAACAAAGGACTATGGAATAATATGGATAAGTACAAAGCTTCTATTACTGACACATTCTCTAATGCGATTAGTGATGTGATATCTTTGCATTAGTTGGACCAATCGAGTTCTTGGACTCTAGTAGCAGCGTATAGGATTAACTGCGCGTATACGCATGTCCCCTGTAGACTGGTTCCAGTAACAGGATGAGCGTCAGACAGAGAAGCAAAGCTCCATGTGAAGGCTATGGTCAAGTCTACTACTGGATTAGGGATCAACTAATGTGAATGATCTATTCTGTTAGGTATACTAGGTAACAATAGGTTGTTTTGGAATTCGCTTGCATCGTTGGTCATTAGCTGCTATGTAATGTTGTTTCATTGTTATCAGGGATGCGCTGAAATCTTGAAATGTGTTCAAGAGCAGAAAACACACAGTTTCGAGGCTATCATTCAGTTTGTCTACTAAATCCTATTACATCCAGTGATGCGGTCGGAGGATGGACCGGCTGTCACGTGCCCCAACTCCCGGTTTACAGTTCAGATTTCCGCCCCGGCCAACCAAGCGTTCCATACCTACGAGGTCAGTTAATTGCAAGCAGACTTGTCTGGGAAGGACAAAGCGTCCACTTGTTCGTCGAATTAATATCGCAGGTCGTTCGTTATGTAGGCCATTTATGCGTTCCGATTTCCTCCACGACATCCCAAAGAAGTAAAATGCGTATCGCAACCCAAAAACCATTAAATAACGCCGTCCTTTGCCCTTCATTTATCCTTTATCCCGTGATGAATTGCCCTCATTAACAAGCACTTCTATATTTATATGTAGTTGGCAACTTGTTCACACACACACAGGTTTTTACTGGACTGCGTTTAGACAGATTTCTGCCACATACGTCACAATTCTCAATTGAAGAAGTAACCTGTTGGTAAATCTCAATTCAGAAATTCTAAGATTAACAAGGATACAGCATCACAGCCTACCTTCCTCATCACCTTTCCTCCACCACTACTACTACTACTACTACTACTACTACTACTACTGCACATACATAGAGCTACCTAATTGATCAATGTTGCAATTCTCGGGGCCCGCAGGAAAAATCAGGAAAATCCATTCAAAATGCTATGTCGGTGTAGTGCGTCCTGATGTTTTCTTGACATCCCGCGGAATCCAGTAGGTAACGGCTCTCGTCCAGCGGGTGACTGCGAAGCGCATTACGTGGCCAGCCCACCTAATTTTCCACAAATTGACCCATGCGTCAGCCTCTCTGATCTTTGAAAATCGACGAGGCTCGGAGCTCCGGAGGTCTTCTCTCGCTTGCGTGAGTCGTGTTACTCCGGGCATCGTCCTCTCGATTCCACGCTGCGCAATGTTGATCGCGTGTTTATCCTGCTTTCGCATGGGCCAGGTCTCTAAGGCGCATGTCAGGGCAGGAAGAACAATGGAGTCGATTAGGTGCGCACGGAGTCGGACGTTCTTCGTCTTCGTCACGACTTCTTCGACGCTCTTGAAAGCTACCCGAGCCGCTTGTTTCCCCTGCTCGACTCAGGCGCTAGGTCACCATGTTGACTTCAGGACCCAGATACAACTCGAGCATATAGCTGGAGCATTCGGAAAGGTTCGTTCTACTGAGGTCTAGAAACGATCTTCAAAAACTTGTCCGTTCCTCATGAACATTGTTTTCGTTAGATTCAGCTGCAGTCCTACGTCCTATATATGCGGTCGAAGTCGGCCGGCATTCGCTCCGCCTCGCTGATGCTCGGTGTTATGAGCACGATGTCGTCAGCGAAACGAAGATGTAGTTGCCGGCCGTCGACCTTCACTCCCATGTCTTCCCATTCTAGTTCGCGCATGACGTTTTCGAGGGTGGCGCTGAAGAGCTTCGGTGATATGGTGTTTCCTTGCCGAACCCCTTTCTTCACTTTGATGACGACGTCGTTGTAGAATGGTGAAATATTGTTCGTAAATCCCCTGTACAACTCTCAAAGTACTCTAGTGTAAGGAGCAACCCGAGTGAGCAGGATGTCGGTGACCGCCTCAGTTTCGATAGAGTCGAATGCATTCTTCAGGTCGATGATGTAATGGACAGCGGCAGCTCGTCTCCATTCTTATACAGCAAAGCGGTCTTGCTGGTCTTCACTGAGTTCAGAGCACCAAGAAGAATGCCAGTTCTTGGGTTATCGCTGGATAACCTTTCGGTTGACCTGGTGATTTCTAGCCGTGAACCAGATCGCCTCAAGGGTCTTGCTCGCCAATATATCACTCTCTCGAGCTGAAATTGACAGAAAACTTGCAGCGCTGCACCCGCATAGAATTGAACCCTGTGCTCCCCCCCCCCCATTAAATGCGGGCACTGATTTTCTAAGGCTGGCAAAATTCTCCTCGATCCTGATATCTAAGGATCTGCCCGTTTCCTTATTTAGACCTTACCACACTCATTGCATTAAATATTGTAGACAACTGCAGAGTCATACAATCCTCCTACTTCCCATTGGGTCATACAAAACAGAGCGGAGAGGAAAATGTCCTATCGCAGGTACGGTTCTGAACTAGTTTCCCCTTAATAACAACGGTAACTTGTTGCTTTCTTCCTCGCGACGAGGCGCATTGGCTTGATTCCTGTGTCTCCTCTGCCATTGCTGCAATACCCTTGATCGTTGCAATATTTAGTTCCGTCTTCATGGACAACGCTCCTGTTCTCTATCAGACGAGACTGAGCTGGTAGTTAAGAACATGTTTCTGATAATGGCCGCATTACTATTGGGGAAGGGGGGGGGGGTGGGCGGAGCGGTAGTGAATGAGGAATTCTTGCTTCTCAGCTTGCGATAGCATCTTATTTTGATAGCTCCAGGAGCAAGGTAGATCTTGACATTAAGAAAGTCAAGCCCGTTCATAACAGTTTTCCTTGTAAGCCTTATACATATGTTCTACTACCGATTCGGCAGCTCGAAACAGGTGTCTAACTCAGTTTGAGTGGAACACAATATAGAGCAGTCGTCTATATCTTCTTCTTCTTCCTCCTCTTCTCCTTCTTTTGCCCCGCCTCGGAGCGGGGTCCGCTATTCTAGCGTCATGATGCCACCTTCCTCGATCCAGCTCTAGATCAGGGTGAACACAAGTAACCTTCAAGTCCGTATGTAACGTATCACACCAGCGCTGCATCGGGCGCCCTCTGGCCGCTTTTCAATTACCTCGAAGTTAAGGCCTATCTTGCAGACGCTACCTTCCTTTCCACGCAGAACGTGGCCGTACCATCGTAAGCGAGATTCGTGCATCTTGTCCGCTATCGGCGCGACAGCGAACTTCTGCCGAATAGCTTCGTTTCGGATGCGGTCCATGCGCGTGACTCCAGCCGTCCAGCGCAGCATCTTCGTCTCCATGACGCTGAGGCGCGTTTCAACTTCCTTGGTCGCAGGCCAACACTCAGCGCCGTACATCGCTACTGGCCGGATGACTGCCCTGTAGATCTTTGACTTAAAGCGCTCTGGTATCTTCTTGTCGCAGAGCTCGCCAGTCAACGAGCGCCACTTGGACCAAGCTGCACTCACGCGTGAATTCACTTCAATCATCAGTTTGTCGTCAGACGTGACTGCTGATCCCAGGTACTTAAAGACCGAAGTGCGTGGGAGCTCGATGCCGTTAACCTTGATGGAGCTGGATTCAGTAACGTCCGTCGTTAGATATTCGGTCTTCTTCACGTTCAATTTGAGTCCAAACCGCTCCAAGCAATCACACCAAGCTTGCACCTCTCGCTCGATTTCATCTTTATCTTCGCTAGCGAACATGGCGTCATTAGCATAAAGCAAAGTCCAATGGACGGGCTTCTGAAGATCTCGTGTTATGGCATCCATCACGACAACAAAGAGGAATGGGGAAAGTGCAGAATCCTGGTGTACGCCGACAGAGATGGGAAACTCCATCGATGTTCCAGCTGCAGCTTGAACTCGACTCTTAGGACAAGAGTAGAGGATAGGTACCCACTTTATAAGTTCTTCAGGAACTCCTTGTCGTCCCAATGAGTACCAGCAGGAGGCGGGCGGCATGTATGGCATCAATGGTGCCACGCAGGCTACGAAGCCGCACTGATTGCTGGAAAGCTGGACGATGTGACGAATTCGTTCATCGACAATTCGCTCAAAGATCATCATCAGGGATGAGCGGATAATAAAATTTTGAAACCCGGATAACGGATAGCGGATAATTTTGCCCAAAATGGCCGGATAACGGAAAACGGATAACGAACAAACAACAACAATTGAAGCTACTTTTAAACCATTCTTTCTTCAATGGTAGGTTTGCAATTGTAACACTGTTCATGTCGCATGTCAAATAAGCAACATTTTACACGCTTGTTGGTGTTTTATCTTCAAGGCACGTGGTAGTGCAGTCGGAAGTGTAGCCTGTCGCATGCTTTCCCACTCAATGTGCTTGGTTCGGATTTCCCCTCCAGGTCAACCAAGCCTTCCTTCCTTTCGGGCCCGATGTATTGGTACCAGGCTTGTCCGATCAAGATAAGGCGCTGCATTGTCCATCGGCTGACCACCGCAAGTCATTGCGCATTATTGGTCAAATACGCATTCAATGTGCCTCCAACATATAACGTAAGAGTAGAATGCGTGCCGCATCTGGCAATGTCGTCGTCTTATATCCTTTATTCATGTTTTTTAGTGAAATCACTATGGATAGCTCCCACGGGGATTTCTGGGCTTGTGTTGGGCAGTCGTTAAGAAGAGTCGCTTTCCGTTTACTGTCCAATTACATTTAACACTAATTCTTGCCTAAACTGAATAAGACTCCATTGCTTTGGAAAGGGTAAATTGTAAATTCCTGCTAGTGCCAAACATAGTTTCAAAGAGGGCTAAAAGATCGTGTAGATGCGGGGTATCTGGCACATCCTTAAAACGAAGTGATTTGTATGGACGTTTGTCCTTTTCTCCACTGATCGACGGGCTTTTTTCATATCGTGCATTATGCTAGAAGGAATTTTGGTGAAAACCCCACAAATAGAAATGAGCAAGGCAGTGTTCAACATTTCAAATTACGCTAGCAAATAGATAATCTAATCAAATTATAGCATTGAGAACTATGAGAATGCACCGACCTGGTATTGCAAGCGCATCTCAGCTGCCAGTGGAACAAACACAAGACGATTTTTTTAATTGTCCTTATATTCAACTAAGTAATCACAAGCTTGCCACATTTTGTTGTTTGTTATCCGGTGAAAAATCCCCCGATAACGAAAAACAAAACGGATAGGACAAAACCCACCGGAAACCGGATAACGAATAACGGATAACGGTTAACCCGCTCATCCCTGATCGTCATGCTGTGCGAAAGCAAGCGAATCGGACGGTAACTGGAGCAGTCTGCAGGACTGCCCTTCTTCTTACAAAACGGAATCGTCGTACTTTGGCGCCAACACTCATGGACTTTGTTCTCCTCCACGACCCGACCCAGAACTTCGCCAGCCACTCAGCTGGGCAGCAGTACTTGGACTTCCATAAATCAGCTGCCACGTCATCTGGCCTCGTAATTTCGCCTCTTCTTCAAAGCCGCTTCAGTCTCCTCCACAGTGATGTTCTGGACGGGGCCGCGGGATGGAGCCGTTGAAGGGATGGCTAGATGAGGATATTCCACTGTAGAGATTTCCTCAAAGTAATCGCTCCATCGCTTCAATGCCTTCTTTGCGGTCCATGAGAAGATGGCCGTTGTCATCATTGATGCCGAAAACTTCCCGATGTCCTCGGTCTGCCGATGGCGATTCTTTGGAGTACGGTAGGATGAGTAAGGTCGCTGCTGTAACCCACCGTAATCGGCCGAAATTTAAAAACGGATGTTAGTTTCGTGATCAGCACCCCAAGTAACTCAGTTTGACGAAATTTGGGTTAGTAAATTTTTTCGAGCACTCCTCGATCCCTGGAGTTTGATGGTACAACAGTGCCAGGCAACCAACTGAAGGCTCTGTCGCATATTTGCCGGATTGTTTGTTTCCCTAGGTTCTCAATCTTTTTGAACTTTTTGACTCGTGGTACAAGGCAGGTTTCACTGATGTATGGAATGCGCAGTATGTGAGGAACATGTTTGCTTCACACTTTTTTGCTTTGTTTCATGAATGCTAGTTGTTAGAAATATCTCTAGTTGTTCAATATAAGGTGCAAAATAGTAAATAAAGTCAACTAATGTAGAGCAAATTCAGAATAAATGTCATTTCGAAGATAACACATGATGTGCAAAATAAGGCGCCAGCCACGGAAACCAAACTAACGACCTGACGAGGCGAAGCATTACCTCTGTACCACCGCCCCAGCTGGCGGACAATCCTTGCAGGGCCCAATTCCTTACCACTCTAGCGCCAGCTCTTTCCCACGGCAAGCGCACAGTCAATCCCTGAACTTCGACAGGTCTCAACTCGCGAGGAGTTTCATTTTGCAATTTTGACACCCATACTCATATTCAGCATTCCGAGCTCTTTCTAATGAGCTTGATCTCATTTTGAACTTCCATGGGAGGTCGAAACCCTTTCCTAGTTAGAGCTGACCGTATCACAAATGCTCTTCGACTCACCCACTATTCTCCCCCAGAGACGGGGTCAACACACTTCTCACAATGCAATTCCTTAGACGCGCATTTCAACAAGTTATATCATCTTGCTTGGACTTTATCTTCCTCTTCAGAATTTCCGTCTCGATCCTTCGAACCGTCATGTCGTCTGTCGATCCGTCACATAAATCGTGGAGTTCCCTCTTTTTGATGAAGCTTGGAATAACTCCGCGGAGGAACTGGATTGGCTGCCTAGCTGAGAAAACTTTTTGTATCACTGACGGTACTTCTGCGACAAGTCCAAGATATTTAGCTGGCACGTCGCGTTGAACTGTCCAAGTTGGACCTTCGACAAACACTGGCATATTGATTTCAGACCGATGTTGTCTTGTTGAACTGGTAGCCAAAGTTAGTACCACGTTTATTTGACTCAGCCTACGTTTCGAGACCTCTTCTTCATCAGAACCTAGAAAAGCCGAAAAAACATTTATGAAACTATCTTCCAGACACAATTTCATCCTTCATAGTACTAATCTTAAGGTTAGATTGTTCCTGTCTTTTGGAAAATGGTGTCGGACGAACAATTGACACTGTCTGCATATCATCGGGTTCCAGAAAAGCAGTGTTAAACGCACTACTAATTTAACCTTTCTGAGATCGCCCCATAGCTGAGTCTTCGTCTCAACTGCGGGCTTGTAGAGCTTTCCTTGTGCTTTTTTAAACCACATATTGCGTAATAACAGAGTAGGTGCACGGCAGAACGTTGCATTTGTTGCAGCTGGTTGCTGCGACGTATACGACCAGAAATCTGATATCGTTCTTCTGTAGTAGATGAGATCCATTCATCTGATGGTGTCTATTGAAAAGGTACTGAATTGCCCTACACGATACTGTATTCCCGAATGTTGAACCGCTAATCTACAGAAATTTAGCCGCATCAGAATGAGAGTGCTCCACGCCGGACCAGAAGAGGATAGCCGATAGTTTTACATTACAGTTCACTACGTTCTAATAAGAATGGCTACAACCATGATACTTACAAGGAGTATAGCCCATGGATATGCTACATTACAGTTGACATGTGGTTCTCTGCGATTGGAAAAAGACTCCCAATGAGGCCACTTAATTTTGTTGCAGGGCGTATGGTTCTCCCTGAACAACAACACGCGCACCAGATTGTGTGTGCAAGTGATGAAAGTGTACGTTGCTTGAGGGGTAAGCTATAAGATGGCATATTGTACCCTCACCGCTAAGATCCCTGCGCTCGTTTTTGGAACTTCGTTATGCACTTCTAAAGCGGTGAATGAATGACGGAAATGGTAATTTCCAAGCTCTACCTATGTAACAGGCAAGGTTCTTCGTTGTGATCGTCTGTCTTCATGTCTGCCCTTCAGTATATTCATTACTATTTGCACGTTTCTTGTACTGCGCCACTTGGGTTGGCCAAGAATATAAGAAAAACCTGCAACAATAGCTTCAGCTCGTAGCAAGTAACAGTGAATGTGAGTAAATAAACAATCCTGGTATCTAAGGTATGCAACGACAGTTTATGAGCGACGTGGCAACATGACAACCTAGTGGAAAATACCGAGCAGATCTTGCTCCCGGAAGATTGAGTACTCCTCCTCAACCACCACCTTACTGTCGCCATACTCAGGAGAAAGAACACGATCACCAGCCTTCACCACGTTGGGGCGAGTTCCCCCTTCTCATTTCGAGCTCCTGGACCGGCAGCAATGGCCGTCTCCTCGAGCACCTTTCCTTGGGCTTTTTCTGGAAGCATAATGCCTCCCTTCGTTTTCGTTTCGGCCGCGACGCGCTCTACCAACACTCGGTCATGGAGAGGCTTGAAGGACTTCAGGAGATCACTAGCGATAGCACGTCGAACAGCGGTGAAGAACATTTCGGCGGAATAGAAGCGCGGTCGGAACCCGACGAATGTGCCATGCTAAACGTTCTCCAAAAATTTATCGCACCTCGCTAGCACTAAGATGGGTTAGAATTCTCATGAAGTGGATTCTAGCCGGATATTACCGCAGAATTTTTACAAAATTGCATTCCTTTCTATCAATGCCATATTCCACTCTGACTAGCGGTACACACAAGCGGTACTCGTCAGTGTGGAAAACGCTTGAAAATGCATGTATGTGCTTAAGAGGAAGACAGACCCCGATTCCACACCTGGATTGCGTTCGAAATAGATGGTGGATGCGCGAAGCTCATCGCAATGATGCGGCTGCGTGATGGAAAGAATACAGCGTCCAATGGATAACCTCGAAAGGTTTGCAAAGTGGCAGGAATTCCGAAGCAGCGCTGGTCTGAACATTACACATGAACATGAACGTGGCTGGAATCAACACTGAATGAGCGAGAATCGGAAAATGTGGGCTCAAAAATCGCAGGGAGAGGCTATAGGAAACAAGCGATTGAAGAATAAAAGGGAAAGCGGAGACTATGAATAAGGGAAAGAAAAAGAGGAGCAACAAGAAGCAGAAGGGAGAGAAGAAGAGGGAAGAATGAAGAATGAGAATAACTAAAAGAAGAAAATAGAGAGGAGAGGGAAACAAGAACAACAACAAAAACAAGACCAAGAAGGGGGTCGTGGTGTAAGGAAGCGGCGAACTGTCGTCACAACTGCGGCAGTCGGGAGACTCCTAATGAAATGTTGCGTTATGCAATTACGACGTCTTATTCAGCGATGTTCTAAGATCTCTTTCACCTATGTGCAGAACAGCAAAAGACCATTTCTAGTGAAGATGTGCGTTGATATGAGTCCTGACGATGTCCTATGAACACAAAGTGATCCCTTGGGCCACACATTACACCTCTTCAAGCAGCAAAAGCACAAATGAACTGGAAAACGTGCCACGGAATGGAAGACGCCGCTACGCGATCACTGAGTTGCATTCGAAAGTCTGCGTAAGGCCTATGTTATATGTACTTCGACGACGCTGTTTTCGGCGACGTCGGCGACAGTGTAGCGCGGGCTGTTATGCACTGCACTGCGTAGCATCCGCTCAGCACTGCCGCCGATGTCGCCGACAACAGCGTCCCGGAAGTACAACATAGGCTTAAGGCATGTGTTACAATTCGGCGACGTCGGCGACGCTGCGACTCGTCGGGAGCTCCGGTACGACGAGCTAGAGTGCACGCGAGAGAGTGTCGCTGACGCGCGCCCTGCCACAGGCCCAGCGACAACTTGCCGCAGAATTCCGCACTGCGACAAGCTTTCGGCGACGCTGTCGACGAAAGCGTCGACGGCGTTGCCGACAGCACTGTCAGCGACGGGAGTATAGCACCCTCATGCGACGCTGTCGGTAACGGCGTCGGCGAAGCGCTCGGTGACAGGGTTGTGCAGGTTGCTACGCACCGCGTCGCCGAAGTGTAACATGCCTAACCCATCGTCGACTGGATAGGGAAAGCGAGCGCAAGCTGGCTGCAAGTCAAAGAACTGGGCTCCGTACAACTGTTGCGTTCGGTTCAACTTTCATTTTGTCAGGAGCGGTTGCTCTACAGAAGTTACCTGGAATTTATGTTAGTCACATTTTTATTCCTGTTCTCAAAACAGAAGTCCACATCCGAAATGTATAATAAATATCACATTCTATGAGAAATCGACAAGAAAAATACAAACGTGATCACAGGCATGTAGGCACGCACCGAGTAGTGAATGTGGAATATGGCTACGAAAAACACAACTAGAGCCGACGGGCCATACTAGAATTACCCTTGGACCTCTGAGCATTTGTTAATCAAGAAGCTGAAAGCTGCGTTCAGATTCCTGGTTTATTATGCACAATCATTAACAGCAGCACATTTCAAGGTGCTTCTATGAGAATCGAAAAGAGTGCACGGTTCCGTTGATGAGTGTTTATCACTCAGCTGTACCGTTCGTTTCTGACATCATAGCGTTTAGATGTTCCACATCGGATTGTATGGTAGAGATTGACGGAGGTAAGGAAAATGAAGGTTCGACGGCGAGATCTGTGACTGGACCTAAAGCTAAAAGTTAGCTTGTTGATTTACATTATATTCAATTCATTTCTCATTTAGATTGCGCTGAAAAGCGAGCAAAAAGCAAAGGAAGGCGCACACTAACGTTTTTCTTTGGTGAAGAGTAATTTTGCCTTGGAATTTAGTAAAGGACAGAATATGGTGAAGTACGAAACCTGTTGGATATCCACAGGCTGGGGAGGAAGAGGAGGAACGATGGTCGGGTTCGAGTAGGTTCTCGTCACTTGACTGTGAGCTCCGTCGGCGGACAACGGGTAGGGGTAGTTACTCGCATAGGAATACGGCGGAGCCAACGACTGCAGCGGGTACTCAGCGTAGAGTGGAGTGGACGAATTCACGCCTTCGTGGGGTGCTGTCTGTAGCGGAGCTGACAGATTTGATGTAGACGGGCTGTTGTGCGAAACAGGCGATCCTTGCTCGGTCTACAATATTTCCCGTTGTTCAAAAAATAATTCTAAGAACAAGAGCGGCTACATAATAGAATCATCGTTTCGATTTCACGACGCCAGGAAACCTACCCCTACACTCCTGAGGTCATCGAACATTTCGGTCAACGTGTAGTTCCCCGGAGCTTGCAGTAGTTTGAAGTGCTGTGGTTCGTCCTCAACCGGATTTGTCATCGAGTAGGGACGCTTCTGTATTGGTGGATTGACTCAAATATGATACTATCTATAATAATACCTAAAAGCACAGCTGCATGGCCTTCTCAATGAAGCAATTCTTCCTTCACTAGTTTAGCTTTTACACTAAAATCATCTGATAAAAGTGTAAGAAGAACGCCAAGTACATAGTACAAAAAAGTAGCAGAGAAAAGTAGTTATCTCTTATTCCCTCCTAATAGGTGCTCAAATTAATAACTTTAAGATTTTATGGGAAACAAAGATAAGTGCAGTTTCTGTCTTTAATTTGACTACGCTTCTGAGTAACTTTCTTGTTACAATTATTTTTATTATTTGTTGGACAAACGGTGTTGCTGCATGTAAGCAGTATTTACACTACCAATCAAATAAACGTAGTGTTGAACTTTTTGGATGCAGGGCGCGATCCAGTCTTTTGATGGAAGGCATGATTGCGGCCTTGCTGCTCCTTAACAAAAAATTTAATTTATTATTTTTCTTAAAAAATAAAAGTTTTAGAAAATTATTTCGCTCGTTCGGCAGCTAAAGTAAGACAATTTCAAAAAACGTTATTCTGAGTTCTCCTCAAACAAAAAATATTCTAACCATCTCAGAGAGTCTGTAGTTTAACGTTATTCTGAGTTCTCCTCAAACAAAAAATATTCTAACCATCTCAGAGAGTCTGTAGTTTAACCTGCCTAAAGGTCATTTCAATTTGGAATAGTTCGTTTTGATTTCAAACTCCAGGGTGCGTAAAAAGTATTGACGCACTAAATGACGGTTGTGGAAATAGTATTGCGCAGTAAGTTTTAAAGTATTCACTTGATAAATATGGAAAATGATTTTGCAAACACGATAGAATAACTCGTAATTGACATTGGCTCCTTTACTGTGAATACAGGAGCGAAAACGACGGAAAATTTCATGAGCACGCGTCGCAAGTACTCTGCTTGGATTTCGTCCCGTGCTTTTAAAAGCGTAGCCTTCTGCGACTGGTCACTTCTGTTGAAAGTAGCCCAGACCTCATTCTCCAAAACCGGATTTGGATTTGAACGTTATCCTGCTTGGACATCTTGTAATCATCACCTGTTATGACGGAGCCGTGGCTGACGTTTGGGTTGCTGACCTTATTTCTCGCCAACCGTTTCGAACACCGCCTAATTCCCTTGTTAATGAAGTATTCATTTCCTTTGGTAACAGCCAGGAAAGGGTCACTGTAACCACGACGGTACCATATTTTATCAGTTTTTATCAAGAATATTTTTTGAACACAATATAGACAACAAAAATAACACACAGAAACTTTGAAAAGTAGAAAGAGAAAGTTGGAGCTGAAACAAAAACTAGGTGCGTCAATACTTTTTACGCACCCTGTACATAGCCTAGGAGAGTGTCCAATTTAAAAAGTGTCCAATTTGGTTTTAAAAGTGTCCAGTTTGATTTGAGAATGGTATATATGTAGATTTCTGTCTGTACGCGTATGCATATTCTGTGTCATTTCTTTCAAAACTACTCCATCACATAACCTGAAGTGATGTGAGGGAGTGTCGCGATGCACGAAAAGGTTGAGATTGTAAAGGCAAGACAATAAGTATTGCTACGAGCTGAGAAATTTAGTGGTGGTTTGAAAAACACTCACATAATTTACAATGAGAATAGAGAAGGGTAATCCGAAATACCGTAAACACAAGTTTTCTAAATCTCCTTAAATCTATTTTAAATTGGGCTTCAAAATAACTGGGACACTCTTACCTCCCATGAACTTTCGGAAAAGAAAACTGGAAACTTGATTGAAAACAAAAATTTCTAATCATTAGATGTCGCTACCTCCCGCAATTTACAAAAGATCGCTTTCATCGTTGCTTTGGAGGTGCGACTATTTTCCGCCCTACAAATTTCGACTGGAAGACGCTAGAACCATCTGGCGACGATATAGAGTGAGGAGTTAAAAATTTGACAATGGTTCTGCAAGACAAGCATCCGTAGATGGGCAGAACGACTTGACATGTCATTACATGCTTAGTAGTTAATATTTCTGCAAAAAGCATTCTCGTGTATGCAACCGCTTCTCTTTTTTCGTCCTCTTCCTACTATTGATCCAGGTAGTTTCCAAAGCGCTTACCTTTCGAATTCTTGCAGGGAAACCGAGCCTCTCAGTCTGGGTCTGCTTGTCACTGTGAGAGCCAAGTGGTTTCTCTTTAGTTATTGAAAGGCGCTCCATTTCGTTCGTGTTCTCCTCTTCCGAGAAGGGTTCCACCGGGAAACATCTGAATAACCCCATTGCAGTCATAAGAATCCGCCATAAACTGTCGCATAGCAAAGTTACACGGACAGAATGCCCGACTCGTGCGAGCCTTGTGTGAGGAGAAAATGCCCGCAACTATTAGAGGGTGATTATCACATACTATTTCGCCTTTTGTAGAAACTTATCGGAGCTACAGAGCTGTCCAAGATTAGGACATCTCATTGTATCAACGATGGAGCTCGGAAGATTTGCGATAAGGCTCTGGGCCGCTGATCATGCCGAAGAGAACGACAACTAAAGGGTATATTGGACATATTCCATGATTTCTGGTGTTATCTATCCACTAAAGCATGTGCTATGAGTAACTTCAAAGAGTAAGCACAGCAAACCTACCGGATAAGGAAAACACTGGAAATGCAAACGAACCATAAAAGCGTTCTATTCATATCCTGTTTTGCTGCGTAACAAAGCGATTGGCCAATGAGCAAAGTCTATGTATCCTCAGAAAGATCCCTAAAAATTTGCTTCGATCTATCTCCACAATTTGTGCATGGCTTCACAGAAGCGTGAAGTTTTCTCATTTCCAACAGATAATCGAGCATCACAGGGACGTTATAGAGCATGGCATTCGCCCGCATCCGTATCGCGGAGATCCTGATTGAAGTCACGCCCATACCAGCCACACCTTCCATTCACCTTGCTGAATTGGCAACAGACCACTCTCGCAATGATGAAATGCTTAGTTCTCCATCGGCCCGCTACCTCTTCTCATCGCGTGGGCCAAATACGCATTCAAACTGCGTTCACCACATCCCTTAGAAGTAGGACGCGTGATCCCCCCCCCCCCTACCCCCAAGGATTAAATGGTGGCGACCTTTATCCCCCAATACTCACCCTGATTTTGAGCGCCTTTGAAGTACATATACCATGGAGGTGGACAACGAAGCGTAGCTCAATTCACATCGACGTTGTGTCGCCTTGGCTATACTGCCTAAACGCCCAAAAGTGGGGTGGCCTGCTGTCCTAGAGCTCATTCCGTTGAAGAGTAAGTCTAGCTGGTAATGTTCATGTAACGATTTCGAATTTTATCGTTGCATGGTGTGAACGAGATCGCGCGGTCTGGAAGACTTGTGGTCCCGGCTGAGAAGACCTCCAGCCGACAAAAGGACCATCAAAGTATCAAAGTAAGTAAGTAAGTATGGTGTGAGCTCAATTCTGTACCAAGCGCTTTGTCGCTTGGTTTGTGCACACAATCGCCAACCGTCTGTTGGTCGCAGACGCCTTCCTTCTCGGTGCGGGCATCTTCTCGTGTCGACGCAAGCAGGGCGCAGTTCGGCCACCTTCTCTAGTAATCTCGGCAAATACGTACAATAAATGAATGCGCCATGCCCTACTCTCTTCAGCCATTAGAAAGGACCTTTGGATGGAGAGTTACGGTATGGCCGAGTTTTAGTTGATGTCGTAAGTTATGGAAAGTACATACCCCTGAACTCGTCTGATGCTGGAATCGCGTGTTGTGGCACTAAAAGTGATGCGTAAGTCCGATGCGTGATGAAGAACATCGAGAACCGAAGCGAAGGATTAAGGGCGCAGCGCCATTAGTAGAGTTAGGGGCATCAATCATTAGTATGTGGGCTCGTTAATAGATACTTGTTTAGGTGACGTTTGAGAGTCCAAATTCACGTGCATTGAAAGGGGTGGCGCAGAATAGTTACGGAAGGCACAGAAGTTGGTCTTCTGCACGGATTAGCAAGCTGAATACCTTTCAGTATCCTTGGCACCGCCACCAAAAACGTTTTAATGCATTGCTCATGGTCACAAAGTGAACCAAAATGATTTGCAGCACAATATATTGTGGCCGAAAAACATTTTAGATCATTCCGTGACAGTGTCACAACAAACCAAATTAAAGCGAGCTGGTGTCCAGAACGCCCCGACGTACTTAGAACTTACCCGAATAGGTCGGTAAGCAGCGGAATTTCTCCAGCGTTTGAGAACACTTGGGCGAACTGCAGATTCTCACACATGGCATTCGCCAGCAGCTGAAAAATTGACATCGCTGCTTTCACAAGCCAACGAGCAAAGCGATTGACTGAACTATTGCATACGTTTCAAAGAATTCTGTTCTATTCTTCTCAGTGCCCACTGCACCAATGTACGAATGCCAACCCTCAACCGCTTGCAGCTTATTTTTCGAATTTCTACTTTTTGGAATCGCTTTATAGAAACTCAGAACACAGAACTACAATCACAGAACTGGTGGGTAAGAAAGCTGAATCTGATTTTTTAACCCATAGGAATCTCTGTGGTATTACATAAAATTCTCGCGAATAGTTTCGCGATTTCTTTTTACCTTTTGGTCATAGAACAGCCCCTTTAGCACGCCACTGGAGGCCTGTTCATGATCTATACCAAATACCCTTCTCCGTAGTGGCAACTCCATTTTCATGTTAATGGCAGACCTTTATTCAGCACCAGCAGCAATCCTCTTCTTCTCCCCTCCTTAGAAGTACTCTCATTGTGGGACTTCCATATTTCGGTCGCTGGAATTCTGATCATACGTTGTCATACCATTCGTTGAAAGGCAGAGTGTGGGACGCTTGAAGGCCTTCTTTTCAAAGGTCCACGATGATAGCGTTCAATGTGATCCACTCAACCGAAGATCCTCTCCTCGTTCTCTGTGCATGCCATACTGTCGAGTAACACTTCTAGTGATCTCCGCAGCCAAGGAATGTGCAAAAAGGAGCAGAGACCTCGTTAAAAAGCACTTCGCCGTCGCTGGAACCTGCGCACTATTATTATCCTGCTAGAAATCCTCGATAAAAATCCGTGATAGCTATTTTACAGATAAGGGTAAAAAGGGTAAAGAACGGCGTTACTCCCTTCTGGGATGCGCCATGCATTCTACTTCTGCGTGATTTCGCGGATGTGATTTGAATGCGTATTTGGCCATACAATGACTTGCGGTGGCCAGCCGATGAACAAGTCAGCGCTTTATCCTTCCCAGACAAGTCTGGTACCAATTCACCGACCCCGGAGGGATGGAAGGCTTGGTTGGCCTGGGCGGGAAATCCGAACCAGGAACCTGGTATCGGGTGCACGCGACAGTCGCGCCTCCTCCGACTGCGTTACACACGCCCTATTTTATTTTATTTTATTTTTTTACAACTAATCGAAAGAAATTAGAAGTGACATGGTAGCCAAAATCCCTGGTAGCAGAACAGCTGAACGCAATGCTAAGGATGACGACACCTGAAGATGTGTCTCGTACAATGCTGCGGGCATCACTATTGGCTTGCACATGGCTCTCCCCACACATTTGGTTTCCGTTTAAAAAACGCTGAGTATCAAAACAGAATTTCAACTGGAGAACCTCCCAAGAAACAACTGGCTCTGTGACCTTCGTTAAAATTATCTCTATTGTCCTAACAAATCGGGCATTCCAGCAGAGCACCAATTCCGTTGGCAGAGTAAACCAAGGTGAGCTCTCACTACTAAGTGTCATGAGAGCTCCACCTCAAAGAACGTAAAACAGTTGCAAGCCATAATAACCAACGCTTCCTCGCATTGTTCTATTTGGCGCTACGCCATGTGTGGTTTCAAAGCGCGACATGACGACGGTTCATGCAGCCGTTTGGACCACGTTTATATTTTACTTCAGAAGCCCGGCAAACAAGAGAGGGCGGTCGGTCCGGTGGCGTCGCGTTGTTTCTGCAAATCTACATGCAACTGCACACAGATTTCACTGATTTCACAGATCAGATTTCACACAAGGAATATCACATGAGCTGGTCACCGAATCAACTTTTTAAAGAAATATTAGGTGCATTCTACATTATTGGATAGATCATCCAGAGTAGATTCGAATGGTCGCATTTATTTTCTGATACAAGTACTTTGAAGGGAGTTATGGAGAAGCGGCGGAAACGGCAGTTTTTTTCCGTTAATTCCGCTTAAAAACTAAAAGACAGAGAGACATTGTAGTTTCCCAGAACTACTTTCTTGTGTTCAGTCCCTCTTGCTGCTACAGTACTTAGACGTTCTGTAGGTTCGAAGTGACGCTAATTTCGGAGACCTAAATGTCCTTCCGCCATTATATTAGGTTGGCAACTAATTTCGTGGACTTTCAAGGGGCTTCAACAAAAGTGTTCATAAACAAATAACAAATAACAGTTTTCAACCAAAGTAAGATCTGTTGGAACGCGGGACTGCTTCACATTTATCAGCTACCTGGCCCATCCCACAGCTGCAGAATTCTTGTGCTTTTGAAGCCAAGAATCCTTGGAGGTACATTTTGACATGGTCCACATTAATAAGTCGTTCTCCAAACAAGAAGTGCTGCAGCGAGCTATGAAGGTGCTAGTCATTTGGCGCACAGCCTGTGCTGTAAGGTGGTGAGTGAGACGCTCCTAGCCAAGGTCTTCGATTTTCTGAAGCTCCCGATTCGTGACGTGTGATCTGGCGTTATGTTGCTGATAGATAATTCCGCGTCAAACTCATTCACCTTACAGCCCAGACATTGCGCCGAGTCACTACCACATCCTTAGTTCGGTGCGGTACTTCTTGGTTGGAAGACGATTTAATAATGTGGACCGGGTCAAAATGCACCTCCAAAGATTCTAGGCCTTAAAAGCACAACAATTCTACGGCCGTGGGATAGACCAGCTACCTGATATATGGAAGCACTTCTGCGTTCCGACGGATTTTATTTTAACTAAAGATTGTCATTAGTTATTTGTTAATAAAGACTTTTGCTGAAGATTCTTGAGAGTCCACGAAATTAGTTGCCAACCTAATAATTTGTACGTATTGGTGCTTATCTTCTTTATAATAAATAGATCTGAATCTTCTTTATTACAGATCTGAAGAAATTGCCCGAATTCTATAGAAAAGTATGAGCCTTCATTTAGGCTTACACGTGTTTTTTGTAAAAAAAGAGTAATAAATAATTATAAAAAAACCTGTTAAAAAGGTAACAGGTCAAAGAGCTTTGGCTACAGTTTCGTGGGTGGAAGCTTAGGTTCGACGAGCGCAATTTTAGGTTGTAAGGAAAGTATCCCTCCAATTGTGCAATTTTTCCAAACTCGTTGCTCTCGTTCCATACATAGTACAGCAACTAACCGACATAGGCATCATTATTATCTACAACATACTGTCATTTGTCAGGTAATTTGCAGGTCCCGCTTCTATAGAATCCCTGCGGTTTTGACGAAAAAACTCTGCGAGGCACTTTTCTGCATGCTCCCTGTCGACAAATTGTTTCTTCTGCAAACGGTTCGACAACGAAGGAATCAAATGGCAGTCTGCTGGAGCAAGGTCCGGTTAATATAGTGGGAGGGCCAGTACACGCCGTCCGAAACACGGGTTTTTTCTTAGTCTCCCTTGCAGCATGTGGATGCGCATTGTCATGAGGGAGAAAGATCATGTCCTTTTTTAGAGCAGCTTCGATGCAATCCATTTGCCTGCAGTTAAACATCCCTAGTGGAAGTAGTCTTTGCAGGCAGCAGCTTCCAATGAATGACTCCCTTGCAATTCCACTAGCAACTGACTTCACTTTTTGGGTTAAGTTCGGGTCTTGGCGTGGGAATTCCTGCTTCGCCGCTACTGAGCCACTGACGTTTTCGCGTGTGGCTAACGTAGACTACCGCTTTTCGCAGCCAGTGACCAGGTTCTCGAGCAAAGAAAAATTCTGCCGTAAAGCCAAGAAGTTCAAGCACGCATCCTGGCGCACCTGTAGCTGGTGGCCGCTTATGTCTTCCCAAGTCACGCAGGTGTTGAGGGCGGTGTGACTGCACTCGAGTTCCTCTGCCAGTTCACAGGTATAACGCCGGGCATCCTCCTGAACCAGCTCCAGAAGACTCTCCTCATTCACTGCAACTGGCCTTCCTGACCGTGGTTGGTCCTCCAAGCAAAAGCCTCCGTTTTTGAACTTCCGGAACCTACTTTCGCCGTGTCGTAGGAGACAGTGGTAGGACCCATCGTCCCACAAATGTTGCCCACCTCGACTCTTGCACTGCTTTGCTTTTTGAAGTCGTAAAGCACAAGTAGTCCCGAACTTGTTTGCAGTCGAGAACGATTTTCTCTGCCACATTCATAACGGATTACAACTGCAATAGTGGCAAATGTATTTCGGTTATAGGTCAGCCTATATATGCGTTCATGCGAGAAGCTTCCAAACACTTTTCAAAATTTTGGCGGAACACCAAAGTGAATGGCGAGAAACTTTCCCAACGACCTAGTAAATCACAGGCTTTGATAAAGTAGTATTAGGGTGGGCCAAAAGTAATGAGACTCTCCATGCTGTGGCCAAACATGTCGTGACTGGAGTCCGGTTCCTGCTTCTCGTATTTGTATGCTCGTTTGCTACTTACTGAACGCCACCTGAGAAGTGACCACTACCGCCCTTTCTAGAAACATGCCAAAACCCCATTCTATCTTATGCCGAAACCCCAGTCTGACGAGTCGACCTGTGTCGCGCAAATCTCGCCTAATTCCCAACCCCGAGCAGCCTGGACTAAATAGTCACGCAAGATAAGAAGTACGTCTTCTACCTTAACCCCGCTAAGCAGCGAGTCTGGGTGAGGCCTGGTGACCTGTTACCGATCTTCATTCGGCGGGATGTTCACAGCGAGAAGCATCTTCTGAGCTTTTGAGACTGCGCTCATGGACCGGTATACTGGAAGCTGTTTTCCAAAAGCAGACGATGGACTCCAAGGTCATGGTGAACAAAATAGAAGAGATGGACCGGCGGCTCGCACTAATTCAGTCTCAGTGCTTCAAGAAGCTCCTCCTCTTCGACAACGCCGCACCCCATTGGGCAAAAGTGACCACGGATAAGCTTGCTGAGCTGGGCTGCGTTCACATGCCTCACCCACCGTATTCGCCGGACATCTTCATGCGACTCCCACTACTTCTTGAGCCTACAGGACTTCATGGTCGAAAGGGACACAAGGTTCCAAGCAGACCTCGACAATCATAACGAGCAGTGGTCCAACACCAGGCCTAAGCAGTTCTGGAAGGACGGGGTCAGGAAGTTGGCCGATCGATGGCAGCCAGGTCATTGACCTTAATGGCGAACAATTCCTCAGCACCGCTGAGTTGTAATTGAGTTATAAAGAGATAAAGAAATTTGTTGAATTTGTCTCATTACTTTTGGCCCACCCTAATAGAACCTCTTGAAGAAGCTCCAGAAAACACCTGGTTTCTACACCTACTGAGTGGAAAGCAGCGCCTTTCCTGTGGACTGCGAACATACTTTCCTGTAACAGTACGGATCTTATGATAATCACAGCCAAAACTGGTTCATTTCTTCCTCATAAACGGCCAAAATCAGCGCAGCAATTTGTCACACTGTGAAGGCCACTTATTTAAGAAGAAAACCTCGAACAACAGCGCTAACACTCACCGTAACAATGGGTAATGACAGCAGGATGTGTCCGAAGCAAATAGCAGGATGCTGGCTATTCCGCGCTTCCTTGACGATCATGTAGAGCGTGTCCTCAATCTTGTTCCGCATTTCCAGGACCCTTTCAAACGCCTCCGACGACAGGTCGCGAGCCACTAAACTCGGTTCTCAATGTGCAAAGACGCTCTATGAAAGCTTTGCGCCGTGATGCCTGGTCAAAGGATGAGGGTACTGCAAGGAATGAAGAGCAAACGAACACGGGTTTAGAACGATCATCGCGCTCACACATACGATCTCTTCTTCCCGCATACCGTACGCTCGATAAGGAGTGACGAGCTCGTCCAGGGCTCGGTCAACGAGACCATTCCCGAGATGACTAAACAAAGATCAACTCTTACGCCGCAAATGTGTGTGCAGGCCAATAATCTTCACTTACTAACTATCAGAAAACGCCTGCGATATGTTTCTCGGCACGTAAGCGAAGTTGCACAGACACAGGATGTTCTCGTCCTTTGACACCTCAGCTGTTCGAGAGGCGAACTTGAACACCATCAGAGGAGCGAACGCGTTCTTCACCAAAGCGATCTGCAACCACCCATCTGCGTGTCCCAAATTTGACGAACAGATTTACTTGCATGACGCTCTATGAGTGACTGCTTCAGTTTGAATTACGCTGCGGAAATTTGAAGGATCTGGGTCCAGTTACAGCTGCGGTACCTTATCGTCCACTTCAAGTCCTCCCATCAGCGTCGCCAAGTGCTCAACCCAGTCAATGGCGGCAATGAGCCGACGGTACGCCACAGTCGATAACTCGTTGTTCTTCGCCAGTCGGAAGGGCTCGTAGCGCATCTGAAGCCTCTGATTTAGTTACTCTGGGAAAGCATCTGAAGAACGTACAAATAAACATGAGGTTCCATGTGCCGTTTTTAGTACTTCTTTTAATTTGACGCCATACTATTTGCTGGACAGTCAGGTACCAAACCCCTCCCACCTAGGGAATATCATTGAAAGTTCCAGAGCTCTTCAAATGGCATGTTCCAATGATGTTTTCTAGGCGGAAACTGGACCGTTTGGTGGGGTGAATTTAGCTCCGATTTTTATGATGATCAGGCGTTTTGAGGAGTACGAGAACCTCGAAGCGTTATCACTGCTAGTAGAAGCTCCATCACATCAAGCCCAGATACTCGAACGGCGCGACGCTTTGAGATTAGGCTGCGATCGAGATCGCCTCCATCACGTAGACGTAGAGCGCTACCTATCCTCCTTCTTTGGTGTGACGTGAAGAAAGTCTGAATGACATTTCGCCCTCTAAGGTAGGCACAACTTCCTGGAGTGGCAAATGCTTTATTCATTTCATTCATCTGCGCTGATGCCTCGTGGACAATTTGTGTTGCTAAGCGTAAGAAAGGTTGTTTGCTCTAGGGCCATCTGAACGCAAAATCCTTTCATAAGGAATTGGAACCCTGCCTTCTACCCATTCGCACCTGCCTGTTTACCTAATAATATATTAGATCAGTGCGCTGTGGTAAAGTCAACAAAAACAGTTCAAAAACCGTTGCACTCCATAGAATATCGCATGCCTCCTTTACTGCTTCCTAGTGTTTCCATCTCTCTCTATAACATCACATAGTGTAGCACAGAGCACTTATCTGCAGTCTGCGGTCTCGTCTGTAGCTCGTCTTTTGCACAAATGAGTACTGCCTGTGTTCGTGTCCGTCTCGTCCTGTTCTTCTACATAAGCAAAACGGAAGCGTTCCTCACCTCAGACCGCTTGCCTTTCAGCTTGCTCGAATCGTCGATGATCTCTCGCAAGGTGTTCACGTGAAGGGGGTACAACTGCGATGCGTCCATATTCGTGTCACCCTGGAGAGCAAAAACGAAATTATCAAACCAAAGCGAGAATCAGACTGCTTTATCACTGAATCTCTCCTATGACCGAGCCAAGAGAAGCTCAGGCTTGCTAATTAACTTCGACAGTGCACCGTAGCGTGCAATCCCAAGGCGTGGAGGCCATCTTGTAATGGGACTCTTGCAAGGGAAGGGTCTGAAGCGTATGTCTGAACGGGGAGAGCAACTGGGAAGATCCCCATACCTCGTTTAGTATAAAAATGTGTTTATTTTTTTGCAATTCGTTAAACCTAAGGAGTAGGGGATCCTTGTAGTTACAATGGAATTGGCGCTTCACGAATTCGTGGGTCTTGCACGCACGCGATGCCCCTGCCCCTAAGCGGCTCGGAGCGCGGAGGATAGTGACGTTGCTCCATGGGAGGGAGGTCGGGGGTTCGATTCTTCTGCTCATCTGTGTTTTGCATTTCATCTGGATGGTTGAGATTTAGGAGATTATGACGTCTATACCATCTTCAGTGGTTTTTTGCCTTATTTTCCAGCTGCATGCTGTGGTATTCAACATGATGATGTATAAATGTTCAAGACCAGTAATACACAGATACAAAGTGCATGAAGCAACGATGGGCTCAATACGGGCAACGTATGAACGCTACAAGCTCCTCACAGTCTGTTTCCATACATGGATCACTGACCACGGAAAAAAACCATCCTGCTCGGTTTTTCAAAAGAGACCAGGATGTGACGTCGGAGGTGGTTAAAATGTGAAACGAGGTCTGTGTATCCCGCAAATTAACCTAAACGGCATCGATACACTCTTTCCCTCATCTTTGCCTGTCACCCGGAATTCAGAGAGCTGAAGGCTTCTAAAACCTAATACCAGTAATGTGACCGATGCTCGAGTGGTGATACACCTGCTCACGTTGAAGTGTGACCCACCTTTAGACAAGGAGCTTTCGAGTGAAGAAATCAAGGTGACCGAACGGATGGCCAGCATACTCGAGGACTTTAAAGCATATCAACTTGAAGTTGACGAAGACGAACAGCTGGAAGTGGTGGAGAAACAGGGAGAAGATTGGAAACCGTAAGATGAACTGATAGACGTGGAGCAAGCAGTAGACATATGATTACGTTTCCGGGTGGAACTCTTGTTTCGGGGAAAGGGCACGTCTTCAATTGGATTTCGTCTATTGAGCCGATGTCATTGGTCCATGTATGGAAACAGACTGTGAGGAGCATGTAGCCTTTATACGCTGTCTCTATCGTGACCAGTGCTCTTCATGCAATTCATGCCTGTCTATCGCTGCTGTTGAACCTTTATCCATCATTATGTTGAGCAGCTTTCTCATTGCATTATGGTTAAAAAAACGGTCAGTAATAGTTACTCTCCACAGCACAAAGCTCGAAAAATGCGCAGAAAACGTTTGAAACTGGTATCGACGTCACAATTCCTCAAATCTCAACCAAACAGTTGAAATGCAAAAACGCAGCAGCGCAGAGGAGTCGAACCCCCCACCTCCCTCCCACGGAGCAACGTCACTGTCCACTGCGCTCCGAGCCGCTTGCTGGCAGAAGCATCGCGGGCGTACAAGACCCCCAGATTAGCGAGACGCCGATTCCATTGTAACTTCGAGGACCCCGTACTCCTTGGGTTCAACGAATTATCAAAAAACAAACACATTTTTCTATTAATTGAGGTGTGGGGATTTTCCCTATATGACTCGCTCTCCCCGTTCAGACATACGCTTCAGACCCTTCCCTTGTTAGCCAGCCATACCCCTCGTCCTGTTGGCATCTATCCTCCTCCACCCCCCTCCCCCCAAACCCAGAGTCCTCTAACTAGCACAACAGTTTGGCATATGTTATACTCCCGCGGGAGCATCCGCGCAACGTCCGCGGACCAAGGGAGCACCGCGGACGGCGGGCGTGGCGGGGCGCGGTGATTGGCCAGGTGAGGGATCTCAGCGCGATTCCCGCCCATCCGCGGAAGCTCCCGCGGGAGTATAACTCAAGCCTAACAAAAACAATAACAACAAAAAAGAACAAAAAACAAACAGTAACAAAATACGCTCCAGGCGTCCCCGGGTCACCTCTACGTATCGACTCACGGTGAATGAGTCGACGCGCACGCATTCGGTAGCGCGGGAATTGAAACGGGGATTTGCCGCTGGAGTGTTTACAATTTGTTATACCTACTTTTTTTCAGTCTCTCAGCGACGGGCCGGGCTGTTCTCACTGGAAGGGATTAGGTAAATACTACTATATATTATGTTGTATGTTTCACTTCATATACTATTTACTTACAACTGACTATGGAGTGCTCCCCCCCCCTTTTTATTGAACCCCTGAGATTCACTTCGAATTTCCATATTATGGGAAACAAGGAGTTTCATAAGGACAGGTAGCTCAGACGAGATTCTGAGAAGAAATTGTCGAAAACGGACAGTCGCTGAGGAAACGACTTTTCTCTGTATTGGTCTTCAGATAGAAGGTCTTAAGTTTTCTGCGTTTTCCTCAAAGGCTAGGGAAGGTTTTAATTTTTGTGACAATTAACACGAAGTCTTTCGGTAGTTTTTTAACTCTTGTGATTTCGGAAGAATTATGAATTTGATGAGTATTAGCGACAATCTAACTGGAATAAAGATGTCAGGACGAGTGCGCGTTTGAATTCAGCAAATTTTCGCCCTACCTCATCAGCGCTTCAATTCTCTGAACCGTTACCTGGTTGCATCAACAAGAGCCTCTTATTTCAGCTGATCTGCTACCGTACCAGAGAATAGTTACCATGGTCCATGAGCAACGGCGCAATCATGTTTCTTTCATTGCTGATCACACAAAGATAAAGACAGGGATCCCTGAGAGTGAGTCATTATTGCTAGCGACACTGCCGTGCGCCTGGACACAAAGGGATATATTGTCCAATACAATGGAATGTGGTGGACAGACGATGGATAAGTCAGTAAGCTGTTATGACGATGTCTTCTTGCCATCAAAAGACTAGCGCCAGGCGGGTCTTAACGCGCACCTCTTGCTGACCATGCGATAATACTCTAAGCCATTACACCACCGGCACTGTCTGATTGAACGCAACATCCAGACTTCGTGAGACACATCAGCACCCGCCCGTATATCAGGATGAGCCGGCCGCTGACATCAGCACGGAACCAGTTAATTTTGCTCTACATTACGCCGGTATGGTAACGGCGTAGCGGATTCCCGCCCGTCAGTAGGAGGAGCGGATTCGAGTCCCGCCCAGCGCTAGAGTTTGATCGCAAGAAAACGTCGTTATAACAGCTTACAAGCTCAGCATCAGCCACTTGAGGCTTATAGAAAATGGTTTGGATACGTCGGTGTTTTCTCCTTCCTATACCAGTAAGTCTGGTACCAAATACGTCGTCGACCCCGAAATATGAAAGACTCATGTGGAAAGCGCTGGATACATTAACCAAGAACCTGGAGTCGAATGCACACGACAGTCGGCGCCTCCTCTAACGCGCTACCAACACGAGATCTGGCTTTATATAATTTTATTCCCTAATTGGAAGCTCTTCGTCTTTGCACGTGTATTCTAGCCCTCTGCATCTCAATGAGCAGCTTCAAGTATAGCCGAATAGGTTCTCCGTTGGGAAGATCTACAAAACAAACAATTTGATGCTTAGCCACTTTTTGTCCAAATGCACGTATGGAGTGAAGAAGTTCAGCAACAAGGAAGGAAGCTCTAGAAAACCCTATGCCTTTTCATGGATGGAAATGTACATTTGCTCACCTTCATCACCTTCGCCTCGATGTTTAGCAAGTTCATCAACAACGTCCGCAGTTCAACCGTGAGCTTCTTCATCCAGTCGCTTTTGTTTTTCGGTGCAGGAGGACAAGCTATCTTGAAAATCACTGGATGAAGCGGCAGTACTTATTCCATTTCAGAAACAGATAGTGGTTGTGAGACCATTGCGAAGTTAGATCTAGAATGAATGCGGCAAAATACACTCGCACTGACCGATTCCTTGGGCATAGATAGCGCCTTCTTTCTTTGTTTGCCGGTGTAGTCTCGATTTGGCCGGCATGCTAAATGGCGATTTCAAAAGTTTCAACGTGGCCACTAAACAAAGCGCTTTCTTCGTTCCACAAAGGCTTTCCAGGCATTTCTCATACGAAGCAACTTTTCATTTCAGATGGAACCCTTCAACGTACCTTCGGGTTTCATGCCTGCTTCCAAACACTTCTGGAATCGACAACTGCGGCATTGAGTACGCATGTCTGAAAGAATTCGTGTCAAAACAATGAGCTTTAATAATTTTGAAACTCTGACCTGAATGGGGCCGAGAGGAAAATCGCTTTTTTAAGGAAAGGAAATGAATAAATTTTGATCGCAGTCGATGTAGTCGATGGTAGATTTTCTCCTGCACTTTCAAAAAAAAATGCGGATGTCGTTCTAATTTCCCTATTCGACCTTTTCCAGGGCTCCGTAAAATCATGAACCGACTGGACTATCGAGTCATCACGCTTCACGAATTTAACTTGGGACATTTTGCGCCATTCCGTAACCTTAGCAGCGCTTTTGAGATGGACTACCTTGCGAACGAACGGCGAGGCTCTGTTTCGAAAAGTTCGCTCTTCCCTATCCACCACGTTCCACCGTCCTTTCCCCCACTAGCTATCCCTTTTTCCGAGCTCTTGATTCTCATTTGCTTCAGAAACAATTCACCTATTTGGCCGATGTTGAGCGTGCCCTCATCGACTTGGCTAATTCCTGTTTCGGTTTTACTGCAAAGGATTAGATTCATCAACTGTTCGTTAGAAAAAATGTATAGATTCTGGTGGTATTTACTACAACTAATCGTGTTTAAGCTGAGTCACAGCAGTTTGAAATAAGCAGTCCGTTTCGCGAAAGCCTAATATGCATAATAGTCCACCGCAAAACGCCCGACGCGGAGGTGTTTTGCGGTGGACCACATATTCCTCCATTCCTGATGGTGAAACCAGAGCAATTCAATTGGGTTTGGCGTCCCTAAGAAGTAGGAGAACAAAATTCGATCTTGTGATGATGTTCAAAATACTGACAGGCAGAGTACAAATAGAAGCCTCCGACTTCTCTTCGGTGTTACCTGAGGTCAGAACAAGATATGGTTACCTAAGAGTCACCGATCCAGTTATGAAGAGCCAAAGCCAATCCGGTCAAGCTTTCTTCGAACAGAACCATTCGAGTTTTTCGACCACGACTCAAAGATAATGTGCTTCAGATGTCCCTCGGCCGATTTAAGAAATCCATTGACCAGCGATTGAAATAATTCTGAATTTAGTTCTTTCATTTTTATCTCATTGTTTTTTTTTTTGTAATCTCTGCTTGGTTATGATTGTGCTGTCATTTCTAATGTCTATTGCATTGGGTGTGTTGTATGGCACCGCGCGAAATTCGCGCCACAAAATAAATAAATAAATAAATATCTCATTGTAAGTGCTCCGATACGCCTATCGGCGTGTCTTGCACTTGCGTGCTTTGCGGCGATCTTGCAGTAAAACAGATGAGAGCAGCCAAAGTAGCTGCTCTAGTTGGGTAGGTTTGATTTCTAGTAGAGTAAGTCTAAAGCGGGGAGGGGGTGCACCTTGCTTCACTCTCACATCTGACGGCTTTACTGGGCTTTACTCCAGCCAAAGTAACCTTAGATGTCTTCTACAGCTACAGCATATATGTAGACGTGTTTTCGTTTCAACACTTTCGACCAAAACTGTCGGACTTTAGGAAGCAAAATGAGGCTGGACCCTCTCTCTGTAGACTTGGATCCATGGATTCAAAACCTAAATTAAAGGAACAAGTCTGACACACGAAAGCACGAAAGCAGAAAGAGGGATCGTGAAGGTACGAGCATCGAACGAAAGAAATTCCATCAGATTCAGGAATTTGAAGGGATGTTGAATTTTTGAAGCTTTCGGGGTACTGGCGGGCTGGTGCCTGCACCATTATGAGACCGTGGTCGTGGAACACTCAAATAAACACGGCCCGCTTAGTACCGATTTCGGATTTTACAAAAGAAAATGAGGGTTTTCTAGTTGCTGTATCTCATCGGTTTCCTTCACCCAATGGATTTGAGAGAAACCCGATCTTCTTAGACTCAGCAGGAACCAAATTTCGAAAAATTTTTGAAGAAAAACGTCTTACCAAAATCATGAAAGCAATAAAAAAGACTTGTCGACAGGTACCTCCAGAATGTTCTTCAATTCTTACTACCTACTGATGCTGTTGTCTGTCGACTGTACACGTACATGTCTTGTTCGTTCTTTTCCGTTTTTTTAGACGTAATGCTCTGTTTGCTCCATTTTTGCGCGGATCTCCAGGTATAAATAAGTAAACAAATATCACTGCTCAAAAGGTCGATAATATCAATCAATGTTGATTGCACGACCGAGGCATCCCCTGCTCAATCGAAACCCTGCAGTGATGCCCTTCCGTCGATCATCATAATCATGCAATCCCGACAGTCTGGAGAAATTTGGGAATTATATTTTTCTCTGTTTTCGTTTCGTTATATAATACTAATTTCTTTGATTTTCCACATTTTCCCCTAATTTCTGCAATTGCGATAGCACTTAGCGGATTAATATATAGTATGACAGAAGTGGATAATATGTAATATGGAGCAACTAAGACTGAAAAATAAACCTGAATACGGATAAGTAAATAACGTTAGATAGATCCGTAAGTGACCCACGAAACCCCCGATCCATTGCGTTTCTTATTCAGAGTTTCCAGTTAACGATAAAACTGCTGAAAGTTTGCTTGCGAGAGCAGTAGGCCACATATCACAGCGATAAGCCACACAAAACAGTTCCGGAAAAAATAACACATGACCCAGCAATAATCGGGAATCAGTCACAACTTCGTCTGATTTTATAAAACGCTCCACTCACAATTCGATATTTCCTTTTTCGAACTGAATTAATCGAGAGAGAGATATAGAGCTTGATCAAACTAACTGCAGCGAATTTCTCTAGGGTAAGCCCCGTTATATACGTGTACCGAAACTCCAAAAAAACGCCAGATTAATTTCAATTTTTACATTCCTTTTTTAGGGAAAAATCGGCGCTGGAACACATTAAGGTGTGTGGAAGAACTTTCGAAAACGTATAATTTCACTTTAAAAATGCGAACTTAAAGGATAAAGGGCGGTTTTTAACAATCCCTTTTTGGATGCGTTACGCATTCTACTTTTTTAGGATGTCGGGGAGGCAGTTTTAATTCGCACCAATTCATCAGACGCGTGATAGCGCAGTGAGAAGATGTCGTTTACCGCGTACACCCGATTCCAAGAAAAATGAAACACGGACTTGTCCCTCAGCTGACCACGCCAAGTCATTGTACAGGCCGAACACGACTCAAACTGCCTCCAAGACATCCCGGTCGAACCAGGAAACTGGAATAGGACTGGAATGTAGCAAATGCTACAGCCGGCACCTCCTCCGTCCGCCATCACGCGCCTATGCACTACAAAACTCTCGAAAAACCGATTTTAGCACCATTCGAACGTGAAGAGTGTAGGTATAGCAGGACGTTGAATATCGAGATGGTCGTAACATCTGCCTATTATATCTTATGTCCTCTACCGCTCTATAATTAAGCTAGCCGTCAATGACGTATGAGTGATCTTACCCCCGGGGGATACGCCACTTCGTATCCCGAGCGGGAAAAGCACTCAAAATGGGATGTTGTTGCTCTTCCTGCTTGACAGCGGCAATTGCGCGCGTTTCTGAGTGTCCGCATTCAGAAGACGTGTCACCGATGTCGCACAACGGGCATCCAGATTCAGAAGATGCGTTGCCATCGTCGCTGGATGACCCTGCGAATTCAGAGGACGTGTCACAGAGGTCATGCAGCAAAGTATGGGTTGATTTTTGAATGACCGTATACCTCATGAGAGCCAGCAGTCGGGGCAGCCCAAGCCCTGTTTGTTTCCAGATGGAATACAGATTTGCACGCTCCCTAGTAAGACAAACATGACAACGTCGCGAAATAATATTTGCCCTAACAAGCTATTTCCTCAACTTTTCTTTCATAGGTTTATCACACCTCACACGATTATATAAACTTTACAGATGCGCCAAATGCAGAACTAAGGCACTATTTTTGAGAGGCCTGTGTTTCTGAGAACTTTCGAAAGCTCGCTCAAATTAAGTTGCATGTGAGCCTGCTCATGCCTTGAACAAAAAAAAGGTTCCAACATGCTTATTTCGATAGCACAGTGGCTAGCAGAGTCCAGTCGAAGGTCACGTCACTCTCATAGGATCGAAACTCTAGCGCCGGGCGGACTCGAACCTGTACCTCCTAGACTGGACGGGGATGCTCTACACCATTACGCCAGCGGCGCTATTTGATCTCAGCCAACTAAGGCTTAAAGAAAATGAATAGGGTCACATCACTGTTTTTCCATTCTCAGGTCGGTTACCAATGCACACACCAGAGGGACGTTAAGCTTCGTCGGTTTTTGTGCTAATCGAGTCGAAAACCGATTCGGATGTCTTGAGAATCGGCGCTTCCCTCGACGGCACTCGTCATTAAGAGTACGTAGAGAAAAAGTACGGACGAGTTTTCGGAGGCTCTGGGATGTTAATCTAACGTCCTGCAGCGAAGTGAGTGAAGCAAATTGTCCGAATTCAGCACTTCTTGAAAGTTCAGTAAACGCATGAGTTGGATGGGAGAGCATGGTCGCAGCACCGCGCGAAAACTCGTCCGCACTTATCTTTTACGGACGGTTAGTGAGGAATTACGACGGCCTCATCCTCATCCTGCTTCGACGGGACTCGTAGTGAAGAGAGTGCAGAAATACGGAATGACTGCGGTTTCTGAAACGGACCAACTCGTATCGGGCAGTTGCCGTTCGCCTGGCACTCCAGTTGGTCGGCTTTCATAAGTGCTCGTCGGAAGAACCCTTTGCATCCGACACAGGCAATTGCGCCGTAGTGCATTGCAGCCTGAAATTCAAATCGAAATCTGCAGCTGAACGTTCTGCGGTTAAAAAAATTCGCTCCATCCTTCTTGTAATGCGAAAAAATTGTATCTGATTGAAAAATTAAATAGAAAGGAGAAGGGACAGACAAGCTAAAAATGAAGTAGACCATAAAGTAGGTAATCGACAGTTGACGCATGACACAGGCCTCGATTTCAAAAAAAAGAGGACCAAATGACTGTGCAGTGCTTAGAGTGTATCTAGAAAAAACACGAACAAACAAACGGACTCAGAACTATTAATTTTTTCCTTCACATAGCTTGAACATGAGACCTTCCTAGTTTACATCAAAGCATGTAAGCGGGAAAAGCGATGTTGGTCCATTATCAAAGACAAGATTTTTCAACGATTTTTCCCAACAACAAAAAAATTACTTGGAAAAACTCCAAGAAATACCCAACCTTCTCAGCGCCACATACTCCGCAAAGTTCTCCTGCGGACGATCCTTGTCCGTCATCATCGTCGGAATCTGGAAATGGTCAGCCTTTCGGTCTTTTCTATCTATGTAATAGCACCAAGCTCAACGAGGCCCTATAAAATCGTCTGGACATACTAGCCATATTACCATTTTCAGCTTGAACTCGACACTCTGAAACTGAACTACAATCTTTGGACCTCCTTGACAGTTTTCGGATCAACAGGTACACTTTCCATATTGAGCTGTGGGGTAAGTTATCAATGACTAACGTTCTGTTAAGCAACAGCGCAAGCACTACATCTAGAAAGCAACAAAACTTTCAGTTTCTAAAATCCCTGTGAGCGCATTTAGTTGCACAAAAAACCACAACAATACAAAGGAATTATGCGCATACGTTAGATAAGGGCTAATCTTTACAAAAACCGAACACCATCTCGTCTCCTGCGCCTGAATTCGGATTTGCATAGTCTCGCAAGAAACTTTCAGAGAAGATTTCGCTGAATTCTGGAAGATTTTGCAGAATTTATGCCAAAAATCACGATTGCTTTCGGCGTGATTTTTAATGAAAAATAGTCTTTCTTGAACTGCATGTAGTCTTTCTTACTTGTGGAACGTTCGCTCTGACGTAAGAGGCAAAGTGTCTGATATTAAACATCCCGATTCCGGTCTCGCTATAACTTGGAGGTGGCATAATTATCAATAAGTCTAAAAAACGGGATTTTCCGCTATTTGCTGAGAAACGATCTATTAGGTTGTGCCATAAGTCCTTGCCGTTTTTTCAACGATTCATTGCGGATTTCGCCGGTAGTCTCTTGCATAGCGCTATATAGCATTCGAAAGAGAATGACTAGCTCTATCAAATCATTAATTGCATTTCTTTATTCATCCTGAACTTTGGCAATTTCTAGGTCGTTAAAGTGAAAAGTGAAAAAGTGAAAAAGTGGCCATCTGCGCAGACGCTTCTGTTCGCTTAGGTTTGGAATTTTTTGTGCAGCTTTTCAGAGCAGAGTTTTTCAGAGTTGGAAGGCAATGTTCTGTACTACAAGAATACGTGTTGGCGCTATTTGCACATTTGTCTTTTATTGATTTTTAGGTCACCAAATTGGGACGTCCGACTTTTCCGTCCAAATTTTAACCGCCAGCTCCTTCTCTGAGGTGGACTTTTTTGCTTGGTGTTATATTTCATTCAGAAAAAAATGTTTTGTTACATAAGAATTGATGTTCCATTTATTGGCTCATGCTGATTTCTGTCGAATATCAACAACTGGACAAAGAGAAGAAGTTGTTGGTGAAGATGTTTTTACTCTATTTGGCATTTTGTTGATATTCAACAGAAATCAGCGTGAGCCAATAAACGCGACACAAATTCTTATTGAGCAAGACAGCCTCTTCCGAACGAAATATAACACCAAGCAAAAAAGTCCACCCCAGAGCAGGAGCTGTCGGTAAAAATTCGGAGGGAAAAATAAGACGTCCCAATTTGGTGACCTAAAAATCAGTAAAGGACAAATGAGCAGATGGCGCCAACATGTATTCTTGCAGTACAGAACATTGTATTCCAAATGCTATAAAAACTGCGCAAAAAAAATTCCAAACCTAAGCGAGCAGAAGCGACTGCGCAGATGGCCACTTTTTCACTTTTTCACTTTAACGACCTGGAAATTGATAAAATTCAGAATGAAAAAAGAAATGCAATGCATGCTCTGATAGAGCAAATCATTCTCTTTCGAGCTATGTAGCGCGATGCAAGAGACCGCCGACGAAGTCCGCAGTGAATCGTTGAAAAGAAACGGCGGGGAATTATGGGACAACCAAATATTAGCTAATCAAGATAAGCACTTCGGTACCAATTCTGTTCGTCGTCAAAGCACCACAAACTAACCGATCACTATAGTCCTTGAGTCCTCCGCGCTAGATCCGACACCGTGGCTCGGTGAGGCTGATTCCCCCCGCACCTGCTCCAGCTCTGAAATAGCCCGCGAACAATAGACTGTTGTAGCACTTCATACCACATGCGCGAAACATGCTTTCCGTTCGAAAGGTTTCAGAAAGAGGAATGTGACCATCACGCGGAAAATAGTCGACGTAGGGATTATAAATACGTACAATCAAAAAGTTCAACAGTGTTCAAAGACATCCGCGAAAGTACCGGTCTGGAACATGTCATTTAGAAAAGCAATGGTTTATTGGAGTCGGCAGATCTTACAATTAGTGACATGAGTTTAGAAGGGCATCACATCACAACAAATAGGGCGGGTTCACGAACATGACCATTCAATAACAATTTCAGAAAGCTTTGAGCCGCTTGCCTAGAGTTGTGCTTAAGAAATGAAAAACGCGCATAGCTTTACTAACTTCGACAGCGAGAGGTAACGCAGAGGAGTCGACGGTTGTCTCACGCACCCCAAATTGAGGGTTCTTGGTTCGGGTATGCTAATGTCAGATTTGTAATGAGGGCCAGAATAACCCATGAAACGAAGTTTGAGCGAAGTCGGTGATCCTAACCCGACCCGTTCAGCTATTCAAACGGGAAATAACCTCCCGAAATCGATGAACTTTTCAAAACGAATGTCGGATTAGTACTCAGCGCCCCAAATAACACTCCCCTCCCTCCTAGATAGTTCTGAACAAGGTTGAGACTAAAAAAATTTCGACCGGCGGAGTCTGACGAGGCTTGTACGCGGCAAGTAAATCGACGAAAAAAGGTTTGTCAAATGTAGACATTTTATATCCTAGACGACGGAGATCGAGCTGCTGAGCTCAAAAATGTGTTTCTTTTCACAAGTATTTGATTTTTGAAGTTGTTAGAGAGGGTCGCTCTGAACGCTCGAAGGCGGCGCAATCTACCCTGCGCGTTCTTTTCGGCCAATGACGAAAGGACATGCCCGGTGCAGTAGAACGAAAAGGGTACATCCAGTGGCAACTTCCATTCATTTGTTGGGCGCACTTCGCGGCGGTCGCACAACACTGTGAATCTGCGACAGAAAAAACTGATCGAGCAGTGCACGGCTTAATTAAACCGCTGCGAACAAACTTGTTCAGTTGAGCAACCAGTGATAGCTTACAAGTCATATGTTAGACCTATACGAAGACATAATGCCAACGCCCTCAGTCCTAAATGTAACGAGAAGAAGCTGGACTTGCGTCAGCACAAAACAACTTCACAACGAAGCTTTGGATAAGAATTCACGGATATAATTACAACGCCATACCTTCGGCATCACTGAGAAATACGATTTAATCTATGTACTCTCGCGTATCGTAGAAGAAAATAGCTCTTAGTCATGATTTATAAGTTGATAAAATGTACGGTGCGCCTTCCTCTTCCAACGGTATATCCAAATTTCGGGGGCAAAAAGCAATGTATCACCCTCATTTTTCACTAATCGAACAGGGGTTAAAATCAGTTTCATTAAGCCTCAAGTGGCTGGTATCGAGGTTGTGAGCTGTCATAACGATGTTTTGTTGCGATCAAAACTTCTAGCGCCAGGCGGGACTCGAACCCGCACCTCCCTCTAACCGGGCGGGAATGCTCTACGCCATTACACCACCGGCGCCGTTTGATCGAACGCAACATCCACACCTCGTGGGACCGATCAGCACCCACCCGTATCCGGGATGAGCTGGCCGCTGATATCAATGGCGTAATGGCGTAGAGCATTCCCGCCCGGTTAGAGGGAGGAGCGGGTTCGAGTCCCGCCTGGCGCTAGAAATTTTCATCGCAACAAAACATCGTTATGACAGAACAGGGGTTAAATTCTCAAAGTTCTCAAAGAAAAATAACCTACCGAACAGTCAGGCAATTCAAAAACTATTATAGATAGCTATCAAGTAGCTCCCGAAGCTAAATATAAGGTTTGACTAAGTCCCTCCGTTTGTCAACATTTTATTCTAGATTTCGCACGAGTTTTTTTGCACAGTGTTATATATCGTCCAAAAAGGAATAATTTGTTCTAACGAAAGTGTGTTTCGCCTTCTTTCCATTTTGCTTTTTGTCAATTTTTAAGCCAATGAACTGCAGGCTAAAGAAGAAAAATGACATTCGTCGGCAGCTCCTTTTATCTGCTTATGATTGAACTGTTTTTTTTTGCGCAACGTTATATACCTTTTAAAGGAAGACAATTTGCTCTAAAAGAAGGCTTGTTGGGTTTTCACGTTCATTTCTATTTACGTTAAAACCCAGCACTAAAGTGGAGTGTCCAGAAGACAAAAATTATTTTTACCAACAGCTCATACTGTTAAGATAATTGTTTAGATAGCGTTACATGTCGTTCGGAAGAAAAAGTGTTATTCTATCAGAAAATGATTTGTTGCTTTTCCCACTTCGGCTTTGTCAATTTTTAGCGGAATGTTAGAACAGAGAAAATGACCCTTAGCTATTTTTTGCGCAGTGTACGCCATTTGAAAGAGAATGTTTCGTGGTATCAGAATATATGTTTTGTTCTTTGGATATAATTTATTGAAAATTAATTTTTAGATTGTCAGGTTTTGGTTAAAAATTGATCAAAAATTAATTTTCGAATAATTAAGTTCAGATTGAAGAGTTAACCAAACAGTGGTAGCTGTTAGTAAAAGTAATTAAGTTTTTAAGATATTGCGTTGTTGTGTAACCTAGGCATCACTTGTTCAGTTTGCTGTTGTTGTGTGTCTGAATTATACTTGATCTGTTTGTGTTTTTATTTGTAATCATGTGGCTTTCCACGAGCAGAATAAATGAATAAATTTAGGTCGGAACTGAAAAGTCGAGTCAACACATATGCAGACTTCGAACAACCCTGAAGTGACTAAAGAAAAGAGATGCAGAATGGGACTGAAAAATCTGGATACCTCCCCCGAGCCTGCTCGTCAGATAGTGCGCGGACCAAGCACAGCTCTTCACTACAGTCTTTTAAGCATGCTCCGCCGTAGGAGAAGAAGTAGACAGGCACTAGTGATCGCACACCTACCATGTCGAACTGATGAAGCATCGGAACGATGATCACTGGTGCATGACTGGCGAAGTGCGCACCACTATGGACGATAAAAATACAAGATCTTTGTAGGGGAACCCTAAGAAGGACAACGCGTCCGTCTGAAGGTGCTTCAGCACGCAGGGAGTCGCGCTAGCCACACAGATAACCTATTGATCCCTTGAAGGGGACCAAGAGGCGTGAAAGAGAATCGGCTTCTAGTGACATCCATTCGCAAGGCGGTAAAGAGGGAAACGAAGGCAGAACATGAGGCGACTGGTACTGGCCGCTAGTATAACTGCGCACATGCCCATTCTTCGCTATGAGAACGCACAAATTTGTCGGCATGTAGTGGAAAATTCAGAACTTGATCAACAGCAGACACTGGCGAAGGGGGTCGCCTTGAGAGGCAACCCAGTACCCGAGCTCAGATGACTGGTTCCCAGCACGTCGATCGACCACCGCGACGTCATTGGTTGATGAACGAATTCTGGTCGAATCAGAGGCAGCCCGCGTGGCGACCAATGCGAAACTGCTAGCGTAGACAACGGTCGACGCTGCTTCTACCAAGGCAAAGAGCGGAGAGGGAGGCACGAACACGTCAGTGTCGAAGACCTCTCCTAGGATTGCTTCGCTTCGTGGACTCAAAGGCATACAAGCAAGTATGCGCACTGCTTCTTCAAAACGAGTAAGTCTGGGAAGAGAAAAGGCGCAGCCAAAATGGGTGGAAAGGTACCTGCACCTCGACCCTTCCACAGAGTCCTGATAATACGAGGCACGTGATGTATTCGTTAAACGACGCCAACAAACAGTGTTGCGTTATCGACCGGTGAAACTCGTTGGAACGAATAGGAAAGACTGAAGCAGCAATCAAAGCGTAGGCTCATAACAGATGATCAATTTCGATGTCAGACAACAACTATTTTCCTTGCGCAACTTAGGTATATCATTAGAAAGCGGGTGTTTTCTATATAAAAGGAAAGGATACAGGATAGAGGTGGCCACTGACAAACCGTTTGTGATACACATGAGGCATTCTAGAACTACAAGATATTGGGATACAATTTGAATCCGTATTTGACTTAAAAAATAAATACACTGGTGAATAAGTCAGTTTTTCGATCTTCACCGACAGGACTGATACCAACTCATTCAGCTGCAAAGGTGGATGACCCACTTGGCCCAATTAGGATCAGAGCCATAAGTTTTAATTGGGGATCACGTGAGAGTAACCGAGTTCTCTCGATGTGCTCACACACCCATGTCACGTGATGACGATTAAAGTTTCGGAATTCCTTCGACGCTCCGCTGAGGGCATTGGCCTAGGAGCTTCGACTGTATATAACTCTGAAGGAAGGCTCCACTAAGGAGATGAAAGACGTTGACCTGCTAAAGGTCCAGGAAGACGTGTTCCGCTCCCGTTTTCGAGGCCCCTGGCAACTTAGCAGCAAGGACAGGGCTAGGATTCACTCATATAGCTAGGATTTTTCAAAACAGATTCACATAATTATGAAAAATAAATAAAAAGGCGCAAATAGGGTCCGGGGGGTCACTACGTAGTACAGCCCTATTTGCTCTTTGAAACCGGAATTTTTTTTTGCAGCAATAGTGTGTTCTACCCCTACGGTGAACTGAGGTAGACCATTTTTGATGTAACTGTACATCCACATGCCTTTTTACCAAGGCGTGAACCCTATTTGCGCCAATAAAAATGTATAAATAAACATATAACAAAGGAAAAAATAAACAAACAAGCGTTTGGTAGAAGGGTACGCCATTTTCGGGCTTACTTGCTTCTGTGAGCAGAGCTCCTAGAATATTCTGCAGAAGCAGATTTCGGGGTTAGAATGGAGCAAGCCAGTCCGCCTTCCATCGCTTCCATCCAAACACGATTTGGGACCGAATTTCCGAAAAAGCTTCAGTTAAGATGTCCATCTACCGTTCATATAACGAATGTTTACTTTGAGCTAAAAACATAAAACCACTCGTCGTCACAATTCTCCACTACAAAAGATTCATCACTACCGATCTAGTAAAACCTAGGAAAAGTCAATAGGCGAACGTATTCCAAAGGTTCAAGGAAGAAGTGAAGATGGCCGTCTTTACTTCTCTTTTTCAAGACAATGAGAGATTCAAAACAGAACAAAGATTCCACTTACTAAAATGCGGTTATAAGACATGTATGATGTTAAAAATGTTCTTGAAAAGCTAAATCGTGTAACTTCCAAGTCGGGCAAAAGCATTTGTTGGGACTTTGGTGGTTTCGTCGTTTCAGAGTTTCAAGTGTTCGCGTTTTTATTTAAGTCTTACACTTCACGAAATGCTAGAAGGTATTGGTACAGTGACGTAGAAAAATGTGGTTTTAAACACATGTAGAATAACAAAAGCATATGTAGTTTCAAAAATTAAAGAGATAAACCGAAAAGCCCGACTTTGGGCCACATAACATTACGGCCCGGGAACCGAGAGAGAGAACTGAAAGGAAATTTAAGTGCTACGTTAAGTAGAAATTTTCTAAAAACGCTGCAGTGAAGTACTGACAAGGACACTTCGAAATAGAGATATAGAACTTTTAAATGGCGAAAAGTCCTATTCAGAATAGACGATCGTTCAGATGACTAAACAGAGGCAAGGATAAAACGATTTCTCGGCATCTTAGCACAGAATATGTGGTAAAAAAGCACCCTGCTGAGCCGCCTTCATGTGTAGGAAGAAGAAATGTGTTCAATTGCCTGCACCATACGATCTGGCACCTTGACGAATGAGGTGTCACTGGCAGCCCCTTTTTAACGAAGAAATGACGAATAATTTTCAAAGGAGTTATGTGCAAATGGTGGATCGTGGCCAACAATACAAAATGATGGCAAAAATTTTGAAGGATAAGTAGCTTCCTCAAGCCACCGATAGACTTCTAGGTCTCAAGGACAATTTTTGATACATGATAATCTTTCGCTGATATATGCAGTTCACATTGAAAACCAGTACCGGTAGATTAGATGTGGAAATCTAAAAACAATATATGAAAATTATGAAATTAAAAAAGTCACCTGCTCTGTTAAATAAAGGGTTCCTATAAAATCAAGCCACATCTGTCGATTAAAACATTGCAAAATTCAATAGTTCAAAAACCGTAGGGTTGTGATTTGGAAGTAATGTTTATTCTCCTTAATCTACAAGCAATTCGCTTTCAGAGCGTCTGTTTCTCTATTTTTCGTTTCTTCTTTTAGATCGATTCTTAGAGATCCTTCAGATTGGAAGCCTTATCGTGTATGAGGGACATAGAAATGCTTTCTACATTTCATGGACTTTAACTGGCCAACTGTTCCCGACCACAATACCGCACCTGTTAGACCTTCGACGAAAAAAGACGTATTTCCGCAGCTATCGTGTTGAAGGTGGCAAAAGTGGAGCACTACTGAATTGTAGTTTAGAGAAGCACCAGATATTCAAAATCAGCACCGAATCATTTGCTCGTTGAGTTGCAGAAGGGTTAGTGAATAGTTCCCATTCTTCTGTGCCGCGCAGGTCGTCAATTGCTCTACTTTTCTCAACCCTGCAGCACCAATATGATCCCAAGAGTGTCAAGAACAAACAACTTCCACACGAGCGCACTCTCCGCTGCTTCATCAGTACCGAAAGACCGGCCAACCATACGACAACCATTGAGAAGGCAAAACACACTCGGCTTCGAGGATCATGGTGTCTCAAGCTCACACAGTGGAATAGAAATCAGGAAGTCATTCGTAATGGAAACGCACTCGTTCTGATGTTCATCGTTGGATTTCGTTCATGGATGTAGAAGGTCTCGAGGGTCTCCCGCGCGCCGATCTGATTCTCGTGCAGTAGTACCGTGCCTTTGATTTTAAACTCCTGTCCGCTGTGGGTCTCCTCCTGATGTCGACCCAGTAAACATAAAAAGCTTCGCCTTCACTTGCCAGCTAGATGCTCTCTGATGCGAACACCTAGCACTCTGTTTCCCCGATGGACACCTCATTGCAGTTTGAACACTGAATTTGGTATATCACTGCCCTTTGAGCGCAGTCTCCACTTCTTCCATAAGGACAAATCACGCAATTTCCCGTAACACAGGTGCGATCATAGCCGACTAGCAGCCGTTTGATCTTGTCTTCCGCGGACCAATGCGACCATGTAATGCCCAAAGACACTGGTGGGTAGTGTAGATGAACTGCTTGCTTGTGCTGTGACGGCCGGCTCACACCAGATAAGCGGGTACGAATTAAATAGTGGAGAATGGCGAGAACGAAGCAGCTGTGATTTCTCGCCGCCAATTGCCGACATTCACGACTGCCGTCGATGAAACCTGGAAAAGGTCAACGACGCGATACGCCAAGCTGCACGACGTGAGCTCGGCACCGCTAAGGTCGTAGTGCAAAGTCGACGACGAGAGCCCTGCAGTGGGCGGTGTGAATGCAACAGCAAAGGTTTGAGAGAAGAAACCGCATTTTCTCATGTCCCTCGGTGGCAGAACACCCGCTAATTGACAGAAGAACCACGAGGCGAATAAAGCTGCCAGGAAGGCCGTGGCTGTTGCAAAGGCCTTTCATATGTAGATGTCAGCGAAAAGCGCGAGTCGAGCGATGGCGGACGACACTTGTATAACATAGGTCGCTAAGAATCCCCTTCGCCGTTTAGAGGATATAGAGAAGTTACACATTCGCCATCATTGATCAGAACGGCCATCTTATTATGGACGGAAGGAACGCAACAAAGAGTGGGCTTGACTTCTTTGAGAAAATCTTGACATTAGAATTCTACTACTGACTTTGCCATCAACCGATACTACCTACGGTCCTGTGCAGATAGATAGCTGTGCTCGAATGACCTATTCAAAAAGGGATTTAAATGATTTTCATTCGAATTTGAACGCTCTAACCCGATTATCAAAAAATCCCATTTTTCGAATGTATTCGAACTCGAATGTTCGAAATTTGTGAGCATTCGAAACCATTCGAATATTAAAAAACATTTCGAGAGCACAAATATACCAAATAATCACCGATGAAGCCGGGCAAAACTACTAGTCCTTACCGATATGCTTGCTGACATTTCAATCGGATACTATCGCAAGTGAAGGCACGCCAGCAACAAGGCACAATGATTCCGATCTCGAAGAAAGAAGGCCGTTCCTACGATTGCTCAAGCTGCCGTCCACTTCACCTGCTCTTGCACAGTATGAAGGAAGATCTTTGACCGAACCGGCCATGGACGAATTCGTGATGTCGTCAAGCTTCCCAGGAAAAGGGCATATTTGAACGTGGCACCGTTGGGCTATAGATGATGCACCCTCTCTGGGTGAAAAGCGAGAAATAGATGCCAATGCATTTTGCCCTTCTCGAACTTGGAGGCCTTCGATCGCCTACCACATAATATTACATATGTAGTACGCCTTACGACAACATGCCAGTACTGAAGAACTTGTGGAGTAGGAGCAAATACCATTCTCTTGCCAAACCGGCTACTTGAACTCATTTACCCAATTCAGATGGGTAGCTACAGAAACCCACTCTTGTTTTGCTTACATGGCGTTCCTTCGGTAGTCCAAAAAATGATAAACTGTAGAAGCGCAACCAGTTTGTGGCAGAAACCGGTCAGAAAATTGTAACGAGATATCACCACACAAATGGACTTCAGGAAACCCGAAGAAGATGGATAAGTTGATGTGTTGTAGACAGCAATTCCAGACATAGTGCGTTACTTTTGGAAGAAATGGCGAAACAGATTGCCGCCGCCCTGATCAAACATGAACTGTACCTTGGTCGTAATAGACAAATACGATTAACGAACGCGAGTGTTCCTCGTCACTCGAGTTTTGAATAGGTTCCTCGGAAACTTTTTCTTGCACTGTTCTTGGATTAGAAGTCGAAAAATTTGAGGTAGGTAGTGGGGTTACATCATTCTCCTCAATTATAGCATACCCTAAGCTTCCCTACTCTACAAGCGTCTATATTCTATCAGGGCATGACATCTAGTTTTCTAAACATCAGTGGGTCACGAACCACCATGAGAGTTACAGAAGGTACAGAATGTGCTATTTCGCAACCTACAATGACATCCCCACCCATTCCAATTTTTGAATGATATTGTGGGGACTATGTAAACTCAGCGGCGTCAAAGGCGAAACGGAACGAAGCCTGCGCAAGGCGGCGCTTCCTGCCAACTTCGCCACGCACTTAAAGAGAACATGAGCTGAATTTTTCAATTTTTTCTTTGTTCATGAACATCTTACAGTCATTCGATTTGGGTTTTTCTTATAGCAATAACCTAGAAAATGACATCTATGACAACCGTCGTCGCTCTGCACAATGGCTGGAAAAGAATGAGAGCCTCGAGGAGGGCTCCAGGACCTAACTTCAACGCGACGTCGCGGCGCTGAAACGCGGACGTGCGCTCGGTGACGCATGGTTAGCCGCGGAGCACGAAATGTTCTCAGTGTTTAAGCTCCCAGACCACATTTCTAGCTAGGAACTTAAGACCCCACAGAATGTGGTAGGCAACAGTCTGCAGTAGGACAGTTGATCCGAGAATGGGTGGTAGTGACCTTTTTGCGTAGTATAACCATAATCACGGGTAAAAATTGACCGAAGAAGTTGTAGATGGCAAATACTGATGCTAGAAGCCATCCACATGATCAAGATTCCTGTAAAACTGTCGCTGATCACCCTATTGAAACCACATCCATATACCATCTCCAAGAAACGTTGAAAAAAGGCAAAGGCATGTCCCTGTAGGAAGCGTTTCCAGCCGTCGGAAGCATCGGACCGCGACAACTTGTCCAATTTCGTCGCGCATCCTGCGCGACGCCACGGGGGTTTCGCGCGGCGTTGGAGTTATGTCTGCCTCCGCTCGAGGAGATGCCAAAACCTCCTGCTCCACCCAAAGAAGACCATGGTGACAATATGGTGGACAAAGGCTGGTATAGTCATTACAAGTCCTTGAAGTCTGGAGAGGCTATCATAGTGGAGAAGTACTGTGCCGAGATTGAAGTGATGCACAAGAGGTCGATTGAAAAACGGCCGGTTTTGGTCAATCGAAGAGGCTCAATCCTACCGCACGGCTATCATCTTTTCAAGCATTTAGATTGCAATTTGGAGAATAAAATAAAAACCAAGATGGTGTCGAAGATGACTTCTTTGTTTTATTAATTCTTGTAGTTCTGATTTTTATAAAGATGGAATGTCTAGGCAATTGTCGCGCTGGTAAAAGTGCATTGATTGCAATGGTGATTATTTCGTTTAATGAAATTGCTTCCAAACTAAGTTATGGTCTGTCAACGTTTTCAGGCAAATCGGTCATTTCGTATGCAACGACCTAATAGAAATTTTTGTGCTTTCTTCAAGGTGGTATCTTCACGTATACAGATACAATACAATACAGATATTTAGACATAACAGAGACACGCAAAATTAAGGATGGCTCGCATCTCCGCATCCGGAGAAGCCTGTAGCAAACAAACGCGCGCGGCGGCACATCACGGCGTGTTCGTGAACTCCGGCGGCAAATCGGCTTGTCGGCCACAAAACTGAATCAATTACGAGCGAAGACCGAAAAATCGCCAGCGAAAATCAAAAAACGACTGAGGTGTCAGAAACTCTTCGTAGTGACTCGGGTCAGCGTTCAGCCATTTGGCGTTGGGATGAAGAGTTCCTGACAACTCTATAACGACGATACATAGATTCATGGCCTTTGTATAGCTAGTCTCTTAAATAATGCTTCAATAGCTGCAAGCCAACGAAAGCGACAACACCGAAAAATAAACCGAAATTAAAATTTCCACCAAATTTGGTTGCGACAAGGACACTCGTTTCATCAAACGTCGGAAATTTGGACGACGGAGAGATCGGGCGCCTGTCCGCTGTGAAGTTCTTCAAGAAAAGATGGAAAATAATGGCTAACGAGAACACGCAAATTCTAGGAAGAATCCGTGGGCTGAACTGCATCCAGAGAGATTGTTCGCTCAAAATAACAACTACTTGCCAGCGTTCACATAATGGTGCACATCAGGTAGCATATCGATCACAACTTCCCCCTTCCAAAATTCGTTTCATCCAAACTAGCCACGGCCATCCAAGAAATAAATTCTGAAACGTCGTTCTACAAGCGATCTAAGCGTTCCAGTAAGTAAAGTAGCAAAAGATCGAAAAACGGCTGCCTGTGCATGCGCTATTGTTCTACTGAAAACCAGTTGAAATGGCGACGCTCACTGAGGGATGGAACCGCGGCGACGTCGACGCCACAACCGTAATCGGTCACAGTCACTATCGAATCGATTCCCAGCCACATGTCTGCAGAAGAATCGATGGTGATCGATAGCTGAGGGATGAGAATGGAGACAGAACTGCATGGGAAGCAGTGAACGGCAACGAATGAAGGATGTGGTGGAGAAGAGAGGTGGTTAACGTCGTCCAATGTGCGACCACGGGGCGCCCTCCGGCTCCGGAATTCGCCGGTGGCCGGCGCTGAGCAGACCCGAGTGTTTTTCGTAATCGCTGATAGGTTATCAGGCGGGCGACTCGTCCAATCGCATCGAAACGGCAAAAAATCGATTCCCGACCAGATAAGGAACAGGTGCGGCGGCGAGACTGATCGACAAGGTCGATATCGACAGCTCGTCAATGTCTATTTTTTATTCTCTCTGTGAAAATGGAATTTCGCAGCATAAGTCGACAAAGGGCCTCCACTCTCACCAGGCAACCTATAGTTAGCTTTGTTCAGAACACCTACAATGTCATAAAGCAGAGGCATCAAGGGAAGCTTAAGTTGATCCGAAAATGTTGTTGGATTTCGCTGTTCTACCCTTCTCTATTCAAAAACGAAGGACGGAAGAATTATTTATACCTGTTTGCCGTGCACCGCGCGTCCCGTAACTATACGGGATCGTGAAGGCAAAATAGTTAGATGCGTATTTAGTTTATCCGAACTGCGGAGGCCTACTGATAGATAACGTATTGTGTTATCTTCCTAAAAAAAGACTATTACGAGTTCACCGACCCCGAAGCGTTTGAAGGTTCGGTTTGTCTGGGCACGACACGAACCTTGTCGATTCGTGGTGTACACAAAAGTTGGCGACCCTTTCAGCGACACTGCCTCGTGCCACCAACCAACTAACTAATACCGAAAGATGATAAAACAGGGACATGTGGACCAGCTCGGTGCGTCAGTTAAAGCGATTGAAATTGAAATATTAACAGTTTACCCAAGATTGGTGCTGATCGACAAACTAGCACGAAGACTTTAGAAGATTTTGAGCAGAGGTAACTTCCGACACTGAGGAGGTACTGCCTTCAGCTTCCCATGGAACTCCGAACAGAGACCTATGCCATGTGAAAGAACCTGAAACGCTGATTACAAATATGCAGATCAAATTTGCTAAGTGGATCTCCTAAGCAAGAGAAGTGATGGGAATTGTTGAGAATGGTGAGAGGTTGTTTACGGATTGACTGAGGAAGAAAGAATTCGAGAAGATAAAGCATAAGCATAAAGAGCGGCGTTACTCTGTCCCTCTTGGGATGCGCCAGCGCATTCTACTTCTACGGGATGTCGTGTGGGCGATTTGAAAGCGTATTTGGCCATACAATGACTTCCGATGGAAAGCCGATGAACACTTCAGCGCTCCAAACTCCCCAGACAAGTGTGATACAAATTCAGCGACAGCAGACAGATGGAAGGCCTGATTGGCCTGGGTGCGAAATCCGAACCAAGAACCTGGTATCGAGTGCACGCGTCAGCGGGCACCTCCTCCTACTGCGCTACACGTGCCCTCGATAAGATATAAAATGATTATTTTTGAGGTATCAAATACCTTAAAGAGAATCTTCCCATATCTTTACACAATGCAGATTGGCGATACTTTTATAGGAGTTCAAGGTGTGAGTTAAATTCCCGCGAGCAAAGGGAATAGTCCAAGGAGCGCTCCGCAAACGCTACTTTTAGCCTTAAACAGCCTTGCTGACGGATTTTTCGAAGAGATCAGTATTCTAAAATAACGAGTAACGTAAATAGACATTAAACATCGGCCAGTACAATATGATGGAAATAAAGAGGACAAGTTAAAGTTGGTTTACTGCGGAGACAGTACAGTAAATGCTTTCACTATTCGCTCTCACAGTCAGTTTATATCGCGTGCACATTTGATTAGAGTATGAAAGATAAAGAGCCTCTACAATTAGCTCTCCAGAGTTTTGCATAAAGAGCAGTTCGACCCTTGTATGGGAAGAAATATATGGGAGGAAATTTTATATCAGTTCGTGAAATAGCAATGAACTACTTGTACTCAACTGAAGCGTTATGTCCTGTGATAAAATGAATCTCCCACGAAAAAATAAATAGTTTTTAAGGAACTGTTGATCTGCGAACTTCAAGAACCATTTTTTAAACAATTTGCGCCTATATTTGACTATTTTTATGTTAGCGGATCTTCGGTTACGACAACCTTCAGCATTGCAGCTACCACCGTAGCAAATACCATTTCGACCTTCAAAAGATCTGCATGAAGCAAAAGTCCTGCATACAAGTTGAGTTAGCGTATGGCAGACACTTACCCAATTAGCCTTGAAATTTGAGAAGTCCACGATAGCTTTTGCTAGCAGAATCCTTCACATAGAATTTTATTCCGTTAATATATCTAGATTATTCCATTTCCTAGTTGGTCTCCTAAGGATCCATTGTATGAAGACATTAGAAATTGAACGCAATAGAAAATCAATATTTTCGGATCAACCCAATGCAGAACACCTCAAACAAATGTGCACTCTGTTTGAATTGTCACAGAGCTCTTATCCTTCTAGATAAAATTCAACACCTTAAAAAACTGTTCTTTGCACAAGAAACAACGCGGCTACCCATGATTTGCTTCAATTTTTGATAAGTTTTTGTAAGGAAACCTAAGCAATCAAATCCAACTTCAGATAGTGCTCGGATTCAACGAGGCCAAACGCAAAAATTCATGCAATAATTGACTGAAAAGTCCAGTTGACATTCACAGTACACGAAACATTGCGAGACGGAGCCCGAACGTAAGGTGCATTCCGGTCAATTAACAGACATCATCATAGCAGACTGGAAGAACTAACGTAAGTGGGTCAAAGGCGTAAACCTATAGAGCGTGTCTGCAGAAGATCTTCTCCAAGAAGAAGTATGGTCTGCGATAAAGGACCATCGACAATGCAGGCAGAGCCAGTGTTAAAAATACTCTGTGGGGAACGAGGTCTATTGAACGGATTGCACTTCTCCTTAAGAAGAACCTCAGAGCTTTCCTTCAGGAGAAGATAGGAACGCAGTAAATTAACAGGACACAGCGGTAGAAAATACGAAGGCATGCGAAGAGCGAAGACGTTTAAGAATGAAAGCGTACCCAAAAACTACGGCTGTGAAACGACGATACGGCTCACAGTTGTGTGCACAATGGGAAACAAGAGGCGCGCCAGCGCAAGGATTCTATTTTGCCACAGCTCTGTTCTTTCACTGATGGAACCGATTGTTTGATGAATCGTAGTGCGGCTACAGCGATACTTCCGCTGATGATAAGCACAGGCATTTTGATAAAAATCGCGTCGAGAATGTCTCAGATGTTTGATTGAAGAACATTTCAAAAAACACTCTTTTCCCATAGGAATGCTTTAACGCTTACTGGAGGACAGATAACCGAAAGGTATCGGTGTGTTATTTGAGATTACCTCGCGCTCCTATTATGCACTCGCTTCTTATTTAATTTTCTATACATGCCAGCCTTGCATTCGCTTCGTGCCCATCTGTATCGCTGACGATATAACCGCTGTTTAGATAGAAATCGTGCAATATACAGGGTCCACCAAATCCATTAAATTCTTCCATTGTAAAGCGTTACAACTCAAAGTCGATCAACCATTTGAAACCAGTGTTTCAACAGATGCAATGCCATTACAAAACTTGTGGCCCATTTTTGCTCCGCTTAGAACAGACGCTAGGCGATGCAGCTCACTGCGTTGCGCATGTTCTCCAAAACGGTTGAGTTTCTCTCCTTGGAAAGTTGCTCACGCATGCACTACCTCTATGGTATTCATTGGAGCAAAACCTCCTCTATGAACAGGTTATACCGTGCAATTTTTCCGTAAACGTTAACGGAACAAACATCTCCTAATGCTCCAGCTACCTGTATCTGGGTCGCGAAGTCAATATGATCAACGACCTAGCGCCATAGCTGAGCAGGAGAAAACGAGCTTTCAAACTTGGGAAGCTTTCAAGAGCGTCGAAGAAGTCGCGAAGAAGACGAAGAACGTCCGACTCCTTGCCCCATTCGACTCCACTGTTCTTTCTGTCCTGATATACGCTCCAGAGACCTGGGCAATACGAAAGCAGGATGAATACGCGGTCACCGTCGCAGAATCCATTGGAGCACTATGACACGTGACAGAGACTAATGGACATGCTGATGGCGCCCCCCGGGCATCTCGATGATCAACGGGGCGACAGGTGATCCAGAGGACTAACAGTTAACTGCAGTAAATCTGGGAAGAGCGTATCAATATCACAACACAGTGATAATATGATGTATAACATCAATAACCTATGTGTAAAGAAATGTAATAAATGTGCATTTGTGATAAAATGATATGCAGTGGCGTCCAAAAGTTTGTGAACGCTTGCATTTTTCGCCAGAACTCGCTTCAAATCAGCTTTAAAAATGTGAAACTTGGAAATTTTGTGACAAAATGACAATTGAATTGATTCAATTGTCATTTTGTCACAATTGATTCAATTCACAATTGACAGAAGGAGGCCTATAAGCTGTGGCAGAAGAAAAGGACACCCGATCATCCTACAATCTATAGTAAGCTGAAGCGGCTGGCAAAAACAGCTGCAGCAAAGGCAAAGAGCGCGGAGATGGATGCCCTATACGAAAAGCTGGACGAACCACAGGGAGAGGAGTTCACAATTCGGCTGGCCAAGGGCATAGAGCTTGCGTCGACATTCGACTAGTGGAGACTGTGAAGAGTGCTGACGGTAGGGTACTGCGGAAGCCAGTCGAAGTCCAAAAAAGATGGGAGGAGTACTTCAAGGAACTGCTGAATGAGGAATTCCCGCATCGGAAAGTCCAAGAAGAACAGCCAACGGAAGGACTCATCCCTTCCTGAACGCAGGAAGAGGTTCGCAGCGTTATAAGGAAGATGAAGCTCGGAAAGGCAGCTGGGCCTGATGGGGTGCCAGTAGAAGCTTGGAAGGTTCTGAGAAACTGTGGAGTGAATTGGCCGACACAGTTGTTCAACAGTCACGATAGAGGGTAAGATGCCGGATGACTGGAGGGACAGCATCATAGTTCCCATCTTCAACCAGAAAGGCGACGCGTCCGAATGCTCCAATTACCGCGGCATCAAACGAATGAAGGTCTACGAACGGCTGGTCGACTCGAGGCTGAGGGGGATGGTCGCCATCTCCCAGGAGCAGTGGGTCTTCATGCCTAAGAAATCCACCACAGACGCGATCTTTATCGCTCGCCAGGTGATGGAGAAGTATCGGGAGAAACGAAGGCCTTGCCACCTGGCATTCCTGGACTTGGAGAAAACTTACGACAGGCTACCCCGAGCCGTGCTCTGGAACCCCCTTCGAGGGAGGGGTGTCCGGGATCTCGGTAATAAAGGACTCGAAGGCTCGAAAGCAGCGGTACGAACTCCACACGGAATGACAAAGAAGATGGATATCACAGTGGGGGTGCATCAAGAGTCGGCTCTGAGTCCGTTTCTCTTTGTACTGACGCTTGATTGCATAGTGAACCACCTTGAGGAAGACCCTCTCAGGACTATCCTCTACGTGGATGATATCGCCTTAGTAGCCGACAGCCGAGAAGAGCTGGAGGAGAAGGTGCTGTTGTGCCAAGGAGCCCTCGCAGGCAACGGCCTGCGGCTGAACATGATGAAAACGAAGTTCATCAGCTCTGAGCAGTGCATCGAACCGATCCCAGACCGCCAAGGAGAGGTGATCGAACAGAACAGAACAGAACAGAACAACAAAAGGTGGAACAATTCCGCTACCTCGGAAGCGATCTATCCAAGGAAGAAAGCGTGGACCAGGCGGTTAAGGGACGGATAAGTGCAGCATGGCTCAAATGGAGGGAGTGCACAGGAATCGTTTGCGACCGTAGGTGCTCCAGGACACTCAAAGGCAAACTATATGGAACAGTAGTGAGGCCGGCCCTCATCTATGGCTGTGAGTGCTGGGCCCTAGGTAGAGTGCAGGAGCGGCAACTGCACGCTGCGGAAATGAGGATAGTCAGATGTGCATATGGATGGACCCGCCGGGACAGAGTGCGAAAAGAGGATGTTAGAGCAATGGGGAAGACAGCTCCGATCCAGCTGAAGACGAGGGAGCAGCGCATAAGGTGGTACGGACACATCCTCAGAAGACCAGAGGATCATCCCACGAAGTTGGCCCTAAATTTCGAGGCACCCGCAAAACGTCCGAGATGAGCCCCAAGGAAAAGGTGGAAGGACGTCATTAAGAAAGATCTCGCCGAAGTCGGCGCTGCACCAGACGACGCCCTTGATAGGATGAGATGGCGACGGACCACAAGAACAGCGGACCCTGCGAATACGCGGGACTAAATGCTCAGGAGAAGAAGAAGAAGAAGGAGATTTTGTGACAATTAACAAATCCCCTTATATCGCATCATCACTGCTGTTCTCTTATATATCAGTCCTTTACATATTTCAGACATAAAAACAGAGAACCGTGAAATCTGCTACATGGGTTACAGCACTTCAGCAGCCTTCTTTATTACCAAATTCGGACAAGTTATACACCGAAACAACGTAGATTTAGCATTAGCGAGTTGCAAAAGCTTTCGCTTTTAATTACAGCTTCACATCTCCTCCGCATGGACTCCAGAGGTTTTGTTGAGGTCGGTTATTTCCCACTTCTGCCTTAGCTGTGAGACCTGCTAAATTTCTAGCAAGGTGCCCACAAAGATGTTCAATTTGGTTCAGATCAGGTGACTGAGAAGGCCACGACATAAGATCAATTCCGTTTCCTTCACCGCCTTCGAAACATGCTTCGGGTCGTCCTGTTGGAAAATCCACGGCGTGTGGAAACTTTTTCTGGTGTGGAACCATAACATTATTCAAAATCTCCTGGTGGAGTTTGGAGTCCATAACTTCTTGGATGTGGTAAATAGGCCCTATTCTGTGTGCACTGAAGCATCCAAAGTATCGACATCGACAGGTAGGACACCTGTCGATAAGAGTCTTTCTTCTGGATAAGTCGAAAAATAAATGTTCATCAGCAGAGATATCCTTTCTTCGGCATAATAGAAAGTTTGCTAAAGACTACAGTATGTCAAAACTCTACTATACTGGCATTATAAAAAACATTGATAAATACACTCGATGCTTTAGCAGCTTATCTTTTACCGTTCCGCATAACTGACCTTATACTTCCGAAAAACCGATAACATCGAAAGTAGATCAGAGGATCGTTATTGCGATCCATGTAATTTGCTACCACATCTCCAAAATTCACTCTGTTTGAACGTTTTTAAGGGAAGTCGCGAACGAAAAATGCAAGTGTTCACATACTTTTGAACCCCACTGTATACAGTAATGATATATGACAGTGAACATTGGGAGAAAGTTTGTCGATAGACACCATTACAGTAATGGAGTGCCTCAAGGAGAGACTCTTTCGCCTCTGCTGTTTCTCACCTACACAATGGATTTGCCTTCAATTGTTCTTGAAGGCTCTAAAAATACTGGTCTCCAAATATATACCGACGATATTAAAATGTACGGATCCTACAATAATAAGAATTTCATAGAAGTGATTGAAATACTATCCGGGCGTATTAGAAAACTGGTTATTTGTGCTTAGAAATGGAACTATTTGTTTATTTATTTATTATTAGGTTGAAGAAATTTTTTGCTCGAAAGGAATAACAACGTAAGACGAAAGAAACAACTACAAAGGAAAGCTCAACATGACCTTGGAACAACATAGCTTATTATAAGTAAAACGAGATAAAACGTTAAGAAATAAACAATTACCATTTCATAATATATTCTAAAAATGGACAAACCAACTCTCTCAGGAAACCCTAGAGGGTACTCCAGCAGTAACCAGTTTCTTAAGAGCCGATAAAGACACTGTTAAAATATTCCGAGTAAGCAGTTTGTGAAGAAGCACTCGAGTAGGAAAGCTCTTGAGCCTGACCTGAGTTCTAGAAACTGGAGCCATAAGTTTAATCTTGGAACCTCTTGTTACTGAGCTTCTTAATGTAAACATATTATCTGAATTTAGCTCAGTCCTTCCTGTTAAGGTTTTGAAAACCATTGCAAGACCATTCCTAATTCGCCTACTCTGCAAACTGGGTAGTCCAAGTTGCATCCTCCTCTGTTCTCTATTACGAATAAGCTGATAGCTCAGACCACTACAGCGCATAACAAGTTTACGTGTGAAGACCTGACGGGTGATTGCCGTCGAGGACCACCGCTCACTCGTAGGTGGAAGTAACGAGGGTGAATGAGCTTCATCCTGGGACCACCCGACCTAAATACCCCAGCAGGTCGGATCAAGAAGATCTTCTTCTTCTTCTTCTTCTTCAGCGTCTGTTCCGCTTCGTAGCGGGGTCCGATATTCTGGTGTCATGACGCCACCTTTCCCGATCCAGCGCTAGATCAGGGTGGACGCCAGCCGCTTTCAGGTCCGTATGTAACGTATCAGCCCAGCGCTGCTTCGGGCGCCCTCTAGGCCGCTTTCCTACCACCTCGAACTTAAGGCCTATCTTGCGGACGCTATCTTCCTTTCCACGCAGAACGTGGCCGTACCATCGTAAGCGAGCTTCGCGCATCTTGTCAGTTATCGGCGCGACACCGAACTTCTGCCGAATAGCAATGTTTCGGATGCGGTCCATGCGCGTGACTCCTGCCGTCCAGCGCAGCATCTTCGTCTCCATGACGCTGAGGCGCGTTTCAACTTCCTTGGTCGCAGGCCAACACTCAGCGCCGTACATCGCTACTGGCCGGATGACTGCCCTGTAGATCTTTGACTTAAAGCGCACCGGTATCTTCCTATCGCAGAGCACCAGTCAACGAGCGCCACTTGAACCAAGCTGCACTCACGCGTGAATTCACTTCGATCATCAGTTTGCCGTCAGACGCGACTGCTGATCCCAGGTACTTAAAGACCGCAGTGCGTGGAAGCTCGATGCCGAAGATCAAGAAGATCGATCCAACAGATATCTAAGAAGGACGTTAGCTCTTGGGTTATCGTTAGACGCTCTTCCTTTCAGTTGACCCCAGGATTCCTAGCTGTAATCCAGAGCGCCCCGAGTGTGCGGCGTGCAGAGATGACACTTTCTCGGGCCAAGATGGACGTGGACACCTGCAGCATATTGCCTGCATGGCAGCGGATTCTGCGTTTCCCATGGAGTCAGGACGTTGCCTTTTTTAAGTTCATCCAAATGCTCCTCAGCGCTTATACTAGTGGTACGGCCGTTCCCCTTATGTACTCCTCCCCACATATATTGCATGACATGAGGTAAACCACACTAGATGTCATACAATCCCCTCCTTTCCCATTAGGGCAAAGTACGGATGGAGTTGAGCAGGTCCTCGTAGATACGGTTCCGAACAAGCTGTCCCTTCAAGGGCCTAGGAGGGACATCAATGAGCCTCACCATGCCTTGAAGACCAGCCGTGCGCAGATAATTTCGTATCTCCGCACTCGCACCGTCCGATATGAAAGGCACACAAAATGATACCTTTCCGCGCACCTCTTTGCGACTGGCTAAAGCATTGGCTTGCAGCTTACGCCCCTTATGCTGATTTAACAGTTCGAAACAAGTGTCCATCTCAGTTTGAGTAGAACACGCTATAAAATAGTTGTCTATAGACCTACAGTAAAGTGAGGGCAAGCGTTCCGAGACTGGGTTTTCCACCTTAGACATAAATGCCACCGCTTGCACAGGCGCTCACCTCTGACCCATTGCCAACTCTCTAACCTGCCCGTAATACTCTCCTGATCACTTGAGTACGTAGCTGGTGTGATGTGTGCGGTGTAGTGCCCACGTACATCTTGGCCCAAGAATGTGACATCTCGGCACGTGGGACACTCGACGCGCTCTGGATCACAGCTAGGAATCCTGGGGTCAACAGAAAGAAAGAGCGTTTAACGGTAACCTAAGAACTAGCACACTTCTTAGATCTCTGCAGGTTTCGATCCTCTTGATCTAATCTGCTGAAGTATTCAAGTCGGGTGCTCAAAGGCTGCAGCTCATTCACCCTTGTTACTTCGAGCTACGGGTGAGCGGTGGTCCTCTACGGCAACCACCTGTCAGGTCAGTCGTCTGCTGCAACTCCCATCTGTGATCCTATCTGTGAATGTTTCAGACTTTTCCAGGCTCCGAAGAAGGCAACACCGAAACGTCAGCCGAATAAAGCTGTTAACAATTTTGGTCGGAAGCTTATCAAGAACATATCAGAAGTGTAACTCTATTGAAATCAACTGAACATCTTCCAAATCAAAACGAGATTTTTCCCCATTAAACTAGAGAATCTCCGAAAGGGTTAAAATAATAATTAAATAAAAAATAATTTGTGACTAATTAGAATAGTTCGTTGCTAGCCAAGAATGGCAACCTTCTTAGTTTGTCGAAAAGTACATTTAAAACGTCCATCAGGAGAAATGTCACCTTCGATCCACCTTGATCATGTCGGTTTTTTTCTAAATTTTATTTCGTTCCTGATTAAGGCATACATTGCATAATGTATTATTAGGTGTGTAATGCATTCCTTAAATTAATAAATAAATAATTTCTTGATCAGGAAAAATTTGGCATAACTTTTTTGAAATTTGATTTCACCTACGCAATAGGCGAACATATTGTTTGAAATTTTATAAAACTCTTTCCCTGTAGCAAAATTAATCTCCGTTTCGAGGTATGTATAAATAAATAAGTTTTTACCCCAAATCATCCCATCTCATGGAAAGCCACATATACCATTCGGTAGGTTTCTTCCTGCCCTTTCAAAAATATATGTGGATTTCGCTCCAATTTTTCTAGCCGACTTTCTGCAGGCTCCGTAAAATCATGGACCGACGCGACTATCGAGTCATCATGTTTTACAAATTCAAATTGGAACATTCTACGCCATAGGCATCCCAGATAAGCAGAAGACCAAATCGTGATGCTCACCCGCTTCTGTACAGAAGCGGAATCGCTTGGATCAGCTTCCAAAAGAAGCTTAAAAGAGTCGACTTCGACCGGTTTTGATGAACTGTCGCTTTCGAGGAAGGAGTTGAAGTGGAAAACTGAAATGGATTTTTACTTTTGACACATTGTTCACTTCAAGAACAGATCTGCTTCTAAAAGAAACTTAGAATACGCTGCAGGTGGTTCTGTTTTATCGCTCAGTATGTGGAAACTAGCCTGATAACACGCATCTGGGATTATAGGCGGAAAGAGTTATGGCAGGTCTTAACGGCCGTTAGTTTTAAACGAGGTTTAGAGAGGTGGCGAAAGGCGAGATGTGCTATTCCTTCAATGTTTCGTACAAGATTGCTCATCGGGGCGTGAATATACACTATAAAGAAGAGGAAAAGCAAAGCGAGAGGAAATGAGGAAGCTGCCATTTACGGAAAACATCTGATGATGTGAAAATCACGTTTAAAAGTCTACTTGCCTAGAATTTGAATTTTCTAACGTTTACAACAGGGTCTGCTTTAATGCCATAACGTTGGCCAAACCAAAAAAAAACAACTTCATGAATTGGACGATACATTTTATCCCAGTGTGGGTGATCTTATCCATACACTAGCGAAGATAGAAAGTCGGACATCAAATGATGCGGGCAAATGCGAAGCCCACGTACAGGTGGTCAGGGCACTTGTACTAAATATATCGAGTGTCTCAAAGAAATGCATACACTGTTTGAAAGGTGATAACCTCGCTCACAGTGAAGGTACTGAAGAGATTAAAGGCAAGTATGAAAGCTTTAAAAAAATAGAAATTTTCTGACATATAAATGGTCTGGATTACGCCACGCACTCGTCTGAATTTTTCCATTTTACACTCGATTGATCGTGCTCCACTTTAATACTTGTTGTGATTTCTCCTTAGAGGAGCCGTGTTGATTAATTTGAGCTTTTTAAGTTTAAAATTTAAAAACACACTACGACTTGCAAAAAAGGGAGGGCATCCTCAAAAAATGCAAATACTATTAGGTTGCCCGGAAAGTTCTCAGCGTTTTGAGTGCTTCACTTTGAACTACCATAACTTTCTTATATCTTATCGGATTTAGTCAAAGTTGGCACCGCTCGGATCACCACTCTTTTGCCAACGGGCCACCAGACGAGTTATTCCATCAGCGGAAAAATTAGGTGGGCGAGATTCGACAAAAACCGCGAAAGCTGTTTTGGCTTGGTCCTGATTGGTGAAGGTTTTACCAGCGAAATAGTTCTGAAAGTCTTTGAAAAGGTGGTAGTCGGTTGGTGAGAGGCCTGGAAAATATGGCGGGAGGCGGAAAATCAGCCCTTATTTCGTTCAAATTTCGAATAGTGATTTGTGAAACGTGTGGGCGGGAGTTATTATATAAAGGAATCGGGCCTCTTCTGCTGACCAATGCTGGCTGAAGTTGATGCGATTTGATGCATCTCGTCGATTTCGTTACAGTAGGACTCTGCTGTGTTGGCCAGTACCAAAAAGTTGTAATGGATCACACCAGCCACCGACCACCACACAACGACTATTACCTTTTTTAGTGGAGGTTCGCCTTTTGGCAGTGCCTTCGTCGGCATCCAGCCACTGTCCAGAACCAGTAATGATTCGATCCAAAAAGGGTCGGTTTCGTTGCGTAAGCGTAGAGAAGAACATATCTTCAAACGTGACCATTTTTTGCCGCCCACTCAACTCGTGAGGCACCCACTTTTCGAGCTTTTCACCTTTCCAAGGGGTTTCAAAGCATCCGCAACAGCAGTTTCACTGACGTCTAGCTCTTGTGCGATCCCGCGAACAGTTTGGAATGGTTCAGCATCCACCAATTCCTTCTAGTCGTCGTCCAGGAATGCTCTAGGTCGACCGCTACGGGGTCATCTTCGAGGCGGAAATCTCCGCTCCGAAATTTACTGAACCCTGGCGCACTGTGCTTTTCCAGTACTATTAGGCCCCACACTTGAGTGATTTGTCGACCTGCCTTGGTTGTGGATTGTCCCAATTTGAAGTTGAAATAAAGAATCGTTCGCAATTGCTTCTTCGACATACTTCAATAAGCCCTTCAAGAACAGAAAGGTAAAATAATAATTGAAACATAAATTATTCAGTCAGATAGAGCGAACAATTCCCTACAGAAAGTAGCATTAATGCGCAATGCAAGTTGAACATTACTTAATAATAGACGATGAAAAATAGTATCACAAAACGTTGGGAACTTTCCGACGACCCAATATTATATTTTAAAGGTTCTAACGTTGCTGCTAGTAAGGCATTTGGAGCAGTTTGAGACTCGTATGGTAGGGAAAATTCTGTGACGTGCAAATGGTCAAGGTTGCGCCATTCACTGATCTGAAACCTTACATTTTAGACTCGACTGATAGTGCATGAGCTGAATACTTGTTACAATCTTGTTACTGCTTAGCCTTCGGCGTTTACCTGCGCTGTGCTTCTTCTACCATTTAGAACCTAACAATCACTTGAACGACACGTAACATGTGATTTATTGACTCCACAATTTTCCGTTCTCGCTAATGCTCTAATAACGCTTTCTACACATCTGAGCCCATAACAAGAGTCATGCCCGGCAATAGGCTTTCTTTCGAGGAGAAGAAGTTTATCCTGACGTGCTACTGGAAAATCGAAAACATAGTCGGAGTGCAGAGGCGATTTAGCGACTACTCCAGAGCACCACCCACTCACGTCACCAACACCAATCAAGTCTGAATTGCAAGTTTTCAGGAAGGGCATGGCGCAATCTTGACTATTTGCACGCCACAGAAATCTCTGTCCTTTAGTATGAATCTTAAACAGCTCCAAGCTTCACTAGAAGCAATGTTAGAACCTTTCAATTAGCACCTGCATTAGGATACCCCGCATTTTTCGCATGCCATAGTGTATTTTTAAGTTTTAATCATTAAAAGAAACCCAATCAGGCGTACGGTTTCTTTAAGGAGAAATTACAACAAGTATTCAAGTGAAATGAATCAATCGAATGTAAAATGCAAGAATTCAGATGGCGCAATCCACAGCGCTCATATGTCAGACAATTTCTATTTTATTAGGCTCTCACATTAGCCCTCAACTTCTTCAGTACCCTTACCGTGAGCAACGTTATCACCTTTCAATCAGTGTAAACATTTGTTGAGACACCCTGTATTTGCTTTGATGAAATTATCTTCATTCCCAAAACGCTAGTTGCGCCCCAATGAATATTCGAACATTCGAATTCGAATGCTCGAAAAAACGCGATTTCGAATGTATTCGAATTCGTCGCTATTCAAATATATTCGGTTATCTATAATTTTTGGGAGAGCACAACTATGGCCTATGTTATACTTCGGCGACGCGTCGCCGACGCTGCGACCTGTCACCGACAACCCGTCACCGACGTCGCCGACGCTGACGTCACCACCGACGTCGCCGACGTCGCCACAGAGGACGCCAACGTCGCCACAGACGCGTGGTCGACGTCAGCAACGTCGTCAACAAATTCTTTGGCGGCGTCGGGGACGACGTTGACAGGAGAGCATCGAAGCGCATTTTTGGCAGCGGGTTTTCGGAGCGGGTTTTCAATGTCATCATTTGGTAACCAGTCTGCCCATAGAAAGGCTAGGTGATCACATCTGCCTCGAATTTGCATACATTTTGTGCTTTTCTTAATCTTCAAAAGAAATTTTAATTCTTAATTCTTCTTAATGCTTCAAGACTTGATGATGACTTTTTGTTCTGTATGTACGGTAGTCTGCTCAACCATTGTTGATCTGCCGAATTTTCTCTTACTAACCAAATTTGGCTTTTAGAAGGATGGATAAGTGTTCAAAGGTTTCACTAGCAGCAATGTTAGTTTCACTGCTATGATAACGAAGATATAAACATGGAGCTCAGGGAAACAGCTGTCCTAAGAAAAATGTTAGAACCATTCAAAAGTACCTGTATTTTTAGGATACCCTGTATTTTTCGCAAGGCATACTGTGTTTTTAGGTTTTAAACTTTAAAAGAAGCACAAATCAATCTATACGGTCACTTTGTAGAGAGATTATAGGAAGTGTTCAAGCAAAACACTATCAATAGATTGTAAAATGCAAAATAACAGACGAGTGCATGGCGCAGTCTATCCCGATCATACGTCAAAAAAGCGTCGGTTTAGCAAAGACCTTTTCCGTTGAATCCTACTTAACTTAAATTTACGGTGAATTCTCGAAGTTCAAAGGAAAACTTAACTCTTAATTAGTAAGAATTCTATCTCGAAAAAGAGGTTCGCAGAGGTTTGCATTACCATTTGAGAAAGCGAGGAAACACTACCTATTTTCTACACAGTTCCGTTTTTTTCTAGGCCTATTTGCTCTACAAGGAAGCAAATAGGCCTAGAAAATGCGAACAGAACGGCTGAGAAGGACACAAAAAGGAAAAGTGACAAATTGAAGGGGAGCTAAGGTTTAGGGTCCCACTTCCTTTCAAACACTCAGTGTTCTAATGAATTGTGCTTTTTGTGTTGGCAAGACGATGTCTTTTGCACTTCTCGATTTCGTAATTCGAAGTACGGTGGTGATGATGGCAGTTCCGGGAACGAAGAACCAACCCACAATCATAACACTCCATCGGAGCGCATTTTCTGCCACCCTTGGATGACGTTGGCGACGTCGGCGGCGGAAGTATAACACCCCCTGCGGAGCTCTTGGCGATGTCGCCGGCGACGCTGTGATGTGCGGGCTGCTACGCACTGCGTAGCAGCCCCTACAGCATAGCGTTGCCGAAGTATAACATAGGCCTATGCTACGGCGTCCGCGGGAGGGGACGCGCACTCGCAGAGCTCGGCGGGTGTGAAAAGTATGCGAGGGTCCCGATGCGAGGACGGCATCGGGGGCAACTGAGTTGGTCCGAAAGTCCCGTAACGTAGGTAGGACTCGGATAGCAACGCTGAATGTGGGTACGTTGACGATCTGCTGCTCGTGCGAGTTGGTTGAAGCACTGGAGCGTAGAAGAGTTGATCTCTGTGCGGTGCAGGGGACGAGGTGGTCCTGCCGCAAGTCAAGGGACATAGGACTTCGCTTCAAGGCCGTGGAAGTCCCAGGACCATCAGTGGTGTCGGAATAATCGTCTCCCAACGATTTCGTGATTCGCTTGCAAGCGTCGAACGCTTTGACGATCGATTGATGAAAGATCGCCGCTAGGGAGCGACTCTATCACTTCTTCTCTGCATATGCTCCGCAGACTGGCTGCTCCGATCAAGCCAATAAAGAATTTTGGAGACTGTTTAATGAGAAGACAGCAGAGGTACCGTTGAAAGATGTCATCGTAGTCGCTGGTGACCTTAATGGGCATGTCATCGCGACGAAAGACGGGTACAGTTCTCATGGTGGATTCGGTTACGGATCGCGTAACACAGATGGTAAAGGCATCCGTGGGTATGCGGAATCGCATAACCTCACCATAGTGAACACCGTATTTCGTAAACGCAAATCCCACTCATCTCGTTCCACAGCGGGAACACCAGGACTCGGTTAAACTTTGTCCATGTGAAGGATCGTTACAGAAGTCTTGTCACAGACGCGAAAGTCGTGCCGTATGAGACGATCACCCCATAGCATCGACCGCTGATCTGCACTTTGAAGATCGCCCCTCCGAGGTTGAAGCAAGTCGCGATGCGGTGCACAAGAATCAAGTGGTGGCGAATGACAGAGAAGGAAGCAGCTGCGATGTCTCGCGTATGATTACCGACAGTCACGACTGTCGATGAAACTTGGAAGAAGGCTGCCGACGCGATACGTGAAGCTGCACAGTTGAAACTCTGCATTACGAAGCCTAGACGACGCAAGGTCGACAAGCAGGCGTGGCTGTGGACAGATGGCGCGAAAGCAATAGTTCCAGAGAAGAAGACGCTCTATCACGTGTTTTTCGGCAAAAAGACAGCCGATAACTGGCGGAAATACCAAGAAGCGAAGAAAGCTGCAAAGAAGGCCGTGGCTGTTGCAAAAGCCACTCATTATAGAGATGTCAACGCGAACCTCGAACCACGCGATGGTGAGCGGTATCTGTACAGAATTGCTAAGTTTCGCCATCGGCAGACCGAGGATATTAAGAAGTTTTTCGGTATCAATGATGAGAACGGCCATCTTCTTATGGTCCCCAAGAAGGCAATGAAGCGATGACGCGATTACATTGAGGAAATCTCGACTGTAGAACTTCCTCATCCATCCATCCCTTCAACGGTTCCGACGCATGTTCCCGTCCAGAAGATCATCATGGAGGAGACTGAAGCGGATTTGAAGAAGAAGAGGTCAGGCAAAGCGACTGCGCCCGACCACGTGGCAGCTGAACTGTGGAGGTCAAAGTTTTGGTACCCTTTGGGTGCAGATCACGAGTCCAGCAAACGCTTTCGGTGTTACGGTCGACCACAACAGGTGACGGTGAGTATGTACAAGTAAAGCGGTGGATGCAAAATACGCGGCAGTGCTGTAATATCGTGACTTGAAAAGTCGAGGAGAAGACGTAAAAATTCGCCTAAACATCGCTCAGTACTGTTATTTTGGATGCTGAGCACGAATGTGGTATCCGTTTTTCAAAATTCGGCAGACCACGGAAGGTTACTGTAGGGGTTCGTGAGTAAGGATGGTGGGGTCATGATCACCGATTTCGCCCTTTCCTCGCGTACGGAAACTATTTAAGATGTTGACCAGGAATCTGTCATTCCTTTTTCTAAACTATCTATTTTTCGAGGGCTACATTCCATCCCAAAGTATAAGACTGGAGGGTAAGTCTGATCACGTAGCTGAAGAAAGAGCTTCTATGTGCTCACATTGATAACCTTGATCACTCCTGAAAATGCGGAATCAAGCGATCATGCGAAACCGTTTACCAGATTTCTGATCAACACCTCAATTAGCCTTCTAGGCGAAGTTTGATTGAAACTTGCTTTCGATCCCTGGAGTCGTGGAAGTACAAGTCCCTACCCCTTCGATGAGCAGAGTGGTGGGGGAAATGGGCATCGTTTTTAAATTGTACCATCCAGGTTAAAGTGATGTTCTAATGGCAATATGGGTCACTACGGTGTTCAAGATATCGACAAAAGACGCGAACAAGATCAGCAATGCAGAATCCCAACACCCAAATCCGAACGACTGACCTCCTCCCTGCAAGTCCGCCCACATATACACTCTGCCATCCGGTCGCTCCCGCACTGCTGGTGAGCGCCGCACCTCAATATTCTACTTCGGTTACTGTTCCGCTAACAAGGAAATTGTGAGTTCGTTGTAACTCCGCTACTGTTCCAGTCCCAAAGCTTTTGCAGGATAACCAAGACGTGGCAGTTACAGGCGTCTGTTCTACTTTATCGGCCCGCTCTGCAGTGATGCGGTTTTTTTCTGCAATTTTTGACGTACCCAGATGCCCACGAGTGAATGCTGAAGCTCTCGTTTTGCTGAGCTACACACATCAATGTGTTTCAACATTCTGCAGTACATAGCAGGTCCGCTGCGATTGTTTCACAAGCGCGCCACAACACAATTTTGATATTTATTATAGCTATAATAAGAATTATTAGCATCTAGAATTTGCGGTACAACTCAATAGACTCTCTAAAACAACTCTACTCTGGACGTACAAATGCACGTTGATGCACAGCGTCCACATCCTTCACCTAAAAAACAGACACATAAACCAACAACCGCGTGAAATCGAAATCAGATCGACTCCAAGCACACTGAACCAGAGACTCGTAAGAACTGGATCAACAATCCTGGGCTGGAAGTATCACGTATCGCCGACGGAGGTACTACGATCACAGCACTGGGGCTATAAATCCTCTACTCTGCATGCAACGGAACAACCGAGGATGCATAACTAAGGCAGTTTAAGTCGATACTACACGGGTAACAGCGAAAACATATTAGATCGAGAACCTATCACAACTCTTTCTTCTGCAGCCGTTCCGGTTGGGCAGAGTTCTTCTCCTCGGGAGTCGCCTTCGACTTCCTTGGCAAAACTCGCTTCAACACATAGTGGCAAATCGGCCAAAGCACGAAGAAGATGAGGAAGCCAATGAAGTACAGCGACTTGAGAGGCTGAAAGGAGACGGGTATAAGAACAAATTTCAGCTTTTAAATGAGCACAAAGAAAAAGAAAAGTGATTTAGTGTGTACTGTTCAGCCGGGCGCGTGGCAGCGCAGACAGGGGCGCCGATTGTCAGTGCACCACCAACCGAGGTTCTTGGTTCAGATTTCTCGACCACGCCAACCAAGCCCTCCATTCCTCCGGAATCGATAATTAGGCCTGGACGAAGAACCTCGAGTGGTTAGTCCAGACTGATTTGGGAAAGATGTGCTCATCGGGTGTCCATCGGGTGGACCCGGCTAGCGATTGGACGGGTTAACTACGTAAAAAAAAATTGCCTCTACGACATCCCGTAAAAGTGTGCGTGGCAATTCGCAAAGGGAACACAAAACACAAAAGCCGACCTTTATCCTTTGATTTACCCCTCGCCAAAGTGGAACCACTTAGAAACTAGCATGGCGTACCTGACAAACGATCTGTTTTAACATAACAGAGTGCTCTTCAACCGGGCTTTTGTCGTTCAAAGGAACCTTGACTACTGCTTGCTATGTGCAAATTTTGCTCCCCAATGTTGAAATAAACGTGTACTTTGCCGTTTGTGATAATACAGAACCTTGTCAGAATAGATAAACAACCAAATGGATATACCGCTCTAATCAAGCACAAAAAGCTACTATGGCACAAATGAGAAACAGCAAGGGAAAAACTATAGAGGATTCCACCGTCCCATAGCATGTCCTTCACCCACATGCCTGCTTGAATACCCGACCACTGCAATTCTCAGACATCCTACAGGCTTAAGCTTCGAAATTTGGTCTCCTATCACGCGTTTCTTGGTTAGTTGCACTGACACCTAGAAACTGAACATGGCTAGAAGGATTGGAGACTTCCGAATGATATTCGCTCCGTCTCCATTATCTTTGATTAATTTACTTCCATCTCAAGAAACAACAACATCACCTTCACTCTTCAACCATACGACTTCCATTCTCACCGATGTTCCAGCTATCACATCAATTTCTGCCTTTTGTTGAAGTTAATTCTCGCACACTGGTATATCTTAGCACCAGATGACACATATCACTAAAAGGTAGGGAGCTCTTAAAGAAGGACTCACTCCTATCCAATATTTCGTCTTCAACAGTCCGAAGCACAAGAAGCCGAATCCCATGCTGTACATGACAGTAAGTCGACCGAATAACCAGATGAATGGTCGAACAGCCGGCTTAGCGTTGAACTCAGCCCATCCAGGAGTGCGGTCGATCAGAGCATACAACTGCAACCGCAGATAGGAAAGCTCCACAGTATCATGAGAAAAAACAAAACTAAGCCGCTCGGATCTCTGCGTTAGAAACTTGCCCATTATAAACCAACCGTCGCTAAATAGTCTCCATCTGAACGACGGCTAACCTAACGAAGATCTAAATTCGGCATTGCTAGTGCTCCCAAGTCGCTCTCATGGATTCAGCAGCGGTTGGTTTATAATTGGCAAGTCCTCTAACACTCGATCAAAACCGGGCTCAATGTCAGAGCCATGCTTTGTCATACTAGTATAATACTTGTACATATATTAAAAATCTGACCTGCTCTTGCGCAATCATACATCCAAACTCGAATAGGAACAAGAGGAAGTATCCCAGATGATAGCCGTGCCAAACAGCTAGATAAATCAACGTAGCCAGGTGTGCACCGGCCTTGCTTCCCAGCCATCGCAACCGTCGGAAGATGTGACTGAAATCGCATTCGAATGGAAAATTTCGAGGCCAAACAGCATACAAGTGCTAGCTGAAGCAGAGCATGAATCAATTGTTTTCGGAAATCGTGTAGCTTCGAGAGCTTCGACATTCGATATGGAAAAGGAGTGGGTTATACGACGTCCAGCGTAGTCTATGTCATATAATGGGATGAATGCGATGAGAAATACATGGGAGAAATGAGAAAATTCTCAGGGATAAGACGCAACTGGATGACCTAGGGAAGGTAATGTGCTAAGTTCATTGAGGAAAAGGGTCGATGTCATGAAGAATAAATATTGCGGCTGTCTACCCCGAGGGATCTTAGCGAGACAGAATGAGAGACAGAACGACATGTCACCGTGAGGGAACTGGAAGCGCTTTCGGTCGCAGCTCAGCGTCTCATTTGCAACGAGGACGATCGCCTAGTGATATTCCAAGAACTGGGACACTTGTACATAACACGATGTATATGGCCTGACCAACAGGGTGTTTAGGTTGGCTGGTCTAAGAGCTGAAGCTCACTCGCTAACGGTACGTCTATGTACGAGTGATGGGCGATCCCCTTCTGATCCACTTCCTCAACTATATGCGTCTATGGCGTGTCTTGCCCCTGTTTTCCTTGATATTAGTCCTAACAAATGTTTGTGAGCTGCCAGTATCGTGGACGTGGACTTTCCGGCTCTGATGAGGGTGAGCTCGTCGAAACGTGGGTAGAATAAAATTGGATAACAGTCGTGGCCAACTGATCAACAAAAACACATCATAACGAGAGTATTTCCGATTCATTGCAATCCACTCAAATTTTCCATCCTTCCAATCCTCACTAACTGCAGTAAAACTTGGGTGAGATGGATTAAATAACCTGAATATATAATATACTGCTGAATACTCTGCATTTCTCAGTAAGATAACCTCTGCATACACCAGGGATATTCTATCATACGATCGTAGAATATCCATGGATTTGCGATACTGTGTGAAGTTCAGACTAGGCAGGAAAAAGCTCTATGACCTCAGTCAGCTGTAGAACATGACCCTTTTGCACGTTCGAACGTTCGATCTGCCCTCGTGCTTCTAAGCCGCCGCCTTGTGTAAGTTATACAGGTCAGGGTACAGTCTCCACCCAACATGAGCCGCCGCATCTTCGAGCGAATACTTGACATCACAGAAAAATCCATGATGCACTCCTAAGAAACGAACCGCCGCTGACACCTGCGCTCTGTCTATCCTAACTGCTCTACACCCGTTAGGGAGGATAACAACAAGCTGACTGTCACCGACTTTGTTGGGGTAGAGAAAATCGACGGAGGAACTCTATATCGGGACCCACGGTTTGGTGTGGAACCAAAATGAGGAATGATCGTCCGAGTTCTTTGCGATAACTGACACCATCGAAGCAAATCACACAGTCCCAGATGCTTCTCTCCCCAGGATGAACCTACGAATCTCTTCGTGGACAGTTCCAACACCTTCACCCGGGTGCCTGACAGAGTCTCCAACAGAATCGGCCGAACGTTTTCCCCCACTATTGCTCAGAGAACGTAGCAGAAGCTCACGCATTGTCCAATAAACAGCTTCGCAAAGAAACAAGGAGAATCGGTTAACTTACTTTTTCGCAAATGTGTTGGTTCCGACATTGAAAGACTGTATGGCCGATGAGAAATCGTGACCTGTTTCCCACAACCATATGTGCAGATCTCGAACAGCATCCCACCTAAACACAACAAGAACGTCGCCGAATTTGTACAATTAGTTGCAAAATTGTGAGCGGCAGTGCCGAAATTCAAGAAAATGAGCACAATTTCCTATCCTATCCTGCATATAAAAGCGCTAGGTATACGAGCACACAGTGTAGTAGTTAAAGAAGATCCATCAGAAAAAATCCGTCAAAAATTACACAGAAATAAGGACTCACCGGTCATTATTTTCGCTGTCCTTGCCATTGTAGCCAAGACCGTTGAGAATAGCAGCACCCTCCTTAAAACAATTCGGCTGGATGACTATTTATTTTGTAAATGGATAATCAGGCAGCACTTCAACAAAGAAGTAAGAGAATGATGATGAAAAATAGAATACGATAGCCAAACAATGTTAATTAGAGATATCTCAAAAGCTTCGTATGCACTGCAGGACGCATGTCCTGGGGAGCTTAGACTGCTATTCTAAACTATCGAGGGTTACGGTTAGGGAACACAGCAGTATAGAAATCAAGCTCGTCGAATGCTGCACAAGCGATGATTGACACTTTCAGCAATAGAACCAAGCTCATTTTGATAAAACACCATATTCGTCACTTTTGGCTCATTTTTAGGATTCGCCTACAATATAACCCAATACTCAGTAAATAAATAGTAACCATTTCTATGATCAGGCTCTATTTGATTCAACCTTGTTAGATTGGCTCGATAAGCGTGAAAAAGGACGAAGCGTATCAGATCGAATAAAGTTCGACAGAGGCCAGTGATTCTGAAGCTCTCCTTCAAAGCTGTGGTTAAAATTGTATAATCTTCTACCCCCCCCCCCTCACCGATTCCTGCTGAACGTGTCAAAGATTGATAGATGAAGTCTAGAAATCAAACTTTTCGCGCAGTGTAAGCGAATACATCAGGTAGAGACTTTCTCCTCTAACTCAAATTCTTTTCTTAGTCCCACTCTTATGCCGGCTTAGACAAGAAAAGCGTAAAGAGCCCTCATCTGGTAAATGTATAGAAATGAAACTCCTTACAAAATCATACATCCGGTTACAAAAGCAATACATTTATCCGTTCACCCACATTAGCGGGAATAGAGAAAGGCAGCGAAACGATTTGTTTGTTGAAATGTGCGATAGCACGGAGCAAGAGTTGTGCCCGAAATAGACCAAAAATGGGGATCCCTGAATTTAGCAGTTCGCAGGTATGAAAACTAAAGATTATGCTACATTGTTGCTTCTGGCAGAGTCTGCCAAATGTTGCTTCCTCTGCTTCAATGATATGTTTACTAGTTAAACTGAGACGTAGCAGTGGCTTCCGATGTCCAACCTATAACTAAATTCCGTCTCACATGAGCAGTCTGTCGTCTAAAATATGAAGATCTGACGATTTATGCTCGTCAGCTTGTAGAGGGCCTATTGCAACTTGAGAATGAGTGAAGTAAAGGTAGACAAAGCTCTGGAAGTTGTTGTTGTTGTGATGTGCCACTGACTACTATGTCCATATGATTCCATTTTTATAAACAACCTCATAAAATAAAACAGAATAACCATCGTATTGAGAGCAACGATAGTCAGAGATAACAAAATTCGGCAGAATCATATTTACGACGCAATGTGATCCTTGTGTGTCGCGCAGCCATGGTTAGGAAGGGCGGCGTTAATTACTACAGGTTAGGAATGCATCACGTATTCCACTTCTAAGGAATCTCATGTGGGATATTTGAATGCACGCTTCTCCTACACAGTTATTTGCGGTGACAGTAAGTGGACAAATCAGTGTTTTATCATTCTCAGACAACACTGCTACCCTCTCATCGATACTGGTGGATGAGACCTGACTGGACTCGGGCGGAACCTAACAATGAACCATCATTGGGGATGCACGCAACGGGCAGCGCCTCCTTAGATTTCTCAATCCTATGAACTGGCACTGTGCTACTACGTGCCACTGTCTACGGCACAAATTGCGTCGTGATGTATTGGGTTGCGATTACGGAGTGGCGGCGTAGCACTCCGACGTACCTCACTTCGTCGGGTTTCACTCGGACGCAGAAGAGTTATCGACTTCTCGAAAAAGTTCATCCATGTGCGAAAATCTCCAGTTTCCGACACACTGGCAAATTCACTGTTTAGAGAACCCTGCGGCGCTATGTTAGGTAGGTACAGAGGGACAGCGCCAACCTCGGCCAATGGTGCAATGCCGGTAAGAACCTTAAGCCTTGTGGGGACGTTTTCACCCAAACTGTCTCCAATCCAGTAACCTATGCTCACAGTTACGTCTGTTTTTCCGAGTGAATCACGAAATCAGTCACACATTGCATGCACTTTACCACTGCCCCTATCTGTGGATATCACCTGATAAGAACAACAGATTTATCAACCCATTAAGGGTGTTTCAATTCCATGCCATTGCACAGCCGAGTAAGTTCATGAAGTGGCAGCACCCGCAATTGACACCCACAGCTTGTCGCACTATCCGTACTTCAGTTGAATTACTAACAGCACTGACGGTGAGCTTGACCAATTCATGAATTCGAACAACTGCGCCCGTCAATCCGACACTTCAGGCGAAGAGCCTTGGACTTCCTCTCTGCGTTATGGATATTCCCAAAAGCCATATATCCACCAAGTCAACAGACAATAGCGAGGGAAGTGATGAAGACAGCGGCGATCGGCTCTCTGCTTCTGGGGGCAAAAAGAAACAACGTAGGTTACTGGCTGCACGCGCCTCGAATTTGGCCGTGGCACCAGCTCCAAAAACACTTCTATGTTAAGAATTCCGTCCAGCAAACGACAATGAGACTGTCGACGCGTGTCCAAGCAACTGGCAAGGAGCTCTTCCAAATGCTGCGAACGGTCCAGCTGCTGCACCGCCACCACCTCCACCTCCACCAGCGCCTAATCAGCTGCAACAACAGGCGCCGGCTAACCCCTTTCAAGGAGACAAACCAGCAAAAGATCCTGCCTATGTCTTCGACCAGAATGCGTTCTTCGCATTACCAGCACAGAAAGGGGCCGCCAAAAAAGGAGGTTCTGGGAAAACGCCGAAAGCTAAAACTCCACAAAAGAAGAAGTCGAAGAAAAATCCGAACCCCAAAGGACTGGAGCCGTACTTCTGCGTACCCACGCCGAAGTGACAATCAGAACTTCGTAAGGAAGAGACTACAAATCACAATCAACAATTTCTACCAATGATTAATAAAGAGCTTTTCAATAAATGTACTTAGCATGTTCATCAAAGGTGTAGATATACTCAATTCTTTATAGATGGATGGGGGAGGGGGGGGGGGGGTGGTCGCAAGCACCACCTCTTAACTATTCACTAAAGACAGCATAGACGAAGGTGGGCGGATGTCCGCAAAACCTTCGACAACACGCAAACCAAGTGAAGGAATGAGCAAAGCTTTTACTATCCAAGTTCGAGGTGAGACACGTGGCGTGCTGTGGCTCTTAGGGGCGCGTTTGGAGTACCTATGTCGATAGTACAGCGCGAATAGTCGATATAGGAGCTTATCATTACGTAGCGTCGCACCGAGATGGAGCTCTGAACGTCACCCTACTCGGCTAGCCATCACTAGAGTACTCGGTATTGGCGCCCGGACTTTGGCTCCGTCACACTTGATAACCGTTCGCGATGCATAAGTACCGAATTGGCTCAGTATGGCGGAGCTTACAAGGTGTCAAAGGACTAGAGGAAATAGGGGGATGATCGTGTTGCTGCCACTCCGATTTCGGAAGCTGGCTTCGCAGGTATTGTTGTCGGTGTCGCCTGCTACATGTCAGCAGGACGATAACACTGTTAAGCGGTTTTTCGCGGCGGAAAAGGTGCCGCTAGAGGGGTTGCAGGCGATATTCGCAGGACTTCGATTCGTGGTATGCCCATCTTCCTCAGTCTGTAGAAGGATTCCGAAGACGGCAAGTGCCTTTTTAGAGCTGTCATTAGACTGAAAGATCTAACGATCAAGTGGTGACTGTTCCGCTTTAGAAAGGCGTTCATACCGCTAAGAAGCTGGGAGCCATCGGCGTTTCTCCGGAAGTGATCAACCCCGCACTCTCCGCCCACTTCATTTCGAAGGATTCAAAATTCTGCGATGAAAAAGTATCATCTCGTCACCGTTGAGCCGGGTTGGCCATTTGCTGGAAGGTTTGTGCGCAGGTGAATTCGGCGCTATGATACTTTGGGGAGGAGGCTCACCTCAACAAAAAAAAAAGACTTCACTGACGCGGACAAATAGAAACGGGACATGCTGTTAAAGAAGAAAACAAAGAAACAATTATATTGTTGTGTCTGTACAGATTTGGACAGGGGTAGGGACTCCGGGGTGTGAACCGGCTAATACACCTGTGTTAAAGTTGTCTACATTCACCTTCCTAGATGCACACCTTCCTCATGCGGCAAACCTTTTTGCTACTTGCAAGAACAGAAGACAAATGCGTTGACGACCATCCCGAATGATGAGACTGCGCCTTTTCTACAGTAATAATTGTTGCTCCGTTACTCCATCTGTCTATGATGTATTGTCGACAGCGTCAATGGGAACCTGTGTTTCCTGTTTCCTTTCCTGTTTCCAGGACACTATTGCAGTACGTAGGTTGTTGCTTGCTTTCTTTGCCGTAGCTTAAGAAACAGACATCGAATTGACTTAAGGGTGCCCACAACTCAGACTTTGAGTAAGTAAATAGTTAGTAAAATAGTAAATAGCAAGTAAATAGTAAACAGCTTGTGATTAACGAAATAAATAGGAACGACAGAGAGAGATGAGTTGCCTGATGGTACGTAGCGCTCTCACAGGTGGACACAGGCTTGAATGAACAGAAAGAAACGAAGTGTTACGTCTACATCGGCTATACTATGCATACTGAATATATCTATGTCAATTACTAGAGTTGTGAAGTCAACACCTGGACCATCGGAACCAGCTGTGCTCTAACGCGATGACTGAACAAAGTGCTTCTTTAAGGTAAACTCACGGTCAAAAGCCAGATCGAGCAGTAACGGTACATGGTCAACCGGAACCAGATCATCGTCCACGTCCACCGCATAAAGAATGGCAGGTTCTAAGATAAAAAAAAACTTAGCATACCCTGACTACAGTTCGTGGACACATTGTAAATTTTGCACATAAGATTGTGAATTTTACCGGGTTCAAAGAAAATAAATAGTAGTAAACGACGATTTTTCGCACCTTAGTACTTCCAGGACTAATGTGTTCTGAAAAGAATTCGGCCAACCTCCCCACGGGGGTAATTTGGGGTGCAGATGACCCAACTTGGTAGATACCAATTGGGGAGGTGGGGGAGGGACTTCTTAGGCTTAAATATTGTCCATACACAGCCAAAGATGGAATATGCATTTCACTTCCCTAGAGGTGACGCAGCCCAGCACTACGATTGCACTGGAATAGTGAACTCTGTTAAGAAAGACACGAAAAACTTATAATCCTAGAAGGCATTTGCCTACCCGTATTGCGCCCGTCTTTGATACTTTGGTCGATTACGACAGGTTGCGGTAAGAACGGATAGAAGAGGTCTTGTTTACCGACTTTGTTCAAACCCTGCCTGGAGGCCTATTTGGGGTGACGACCGTGAATCTGTTATTCGTCTCCAAGGTGGTCAATCTCTTGAGCACTGTTCTCGATTAAATAAAAAGGGGCTTGGAAAATAAGATCGACTTGGTCGAACAGCAATCCCATAGTTTTTCTTAATAAACAAGGTCAGCTAACGTACAAATAAGCCATGTAGGCGATTACTTGGCAAAGAGATTCTTTTGGAATCTGAAGAAAAAATACTATCAGGCTCCTTTCTTTTCAAAAATCTGGCGGCAAAATGTGGAACAATTGTACGGCTTGTCTAACAATTTCCAACACCAATTCACGATTAATGGGACGAAATTTCCATGGCCAGGAAATAAGGAGAGCTAAAAGAGACGAAGAAGAACGCCAAGCTTCGAGCTAAACTCCTGTTCGCTATGGTTTTTCCAACATTTACGTACGCACTACAGACGTGGTCGCAACGAAAACAGAAGAACAGCACCATGTTAGGAAGATATAGAGGAAGACGCCCATGGCGACACGATTTAGAGTTAGATAACGGCTCTGCGGTTCCATGATTCGCTGACGGTGACGTTCGGGGGCTTGAATAGAGAGCGAGCTACGATACACTAAAGTTTTGTTATGACAGCGTTGCGGCAGGTGGAGAAGGCGCAACCCTCTCGCTAGGGGCGCTAAATTCCTTCGTATGGGACGATTGCGATGTCATTTTTGGGCTTTATATTAGATCAGAATAGCTGCATAACGAAAAGATATTCATTTTCCTGAAACTGAGGCGTAAAGAGCATCATGGAGGAGCTTACATAGAACTCATGTGAGTTGAAGTAAGTGTCCGGAATCCAAACGGCTCCCCACTGATTGAGGACCATATAGGTGCATCCTGCAATGAAGCGACCCAACGACGGCATCAGGCTGTAAAAGTATTGTAAGTGTAACGAAGAACTGGCAAATGAAGCCATAACTTACGCGGATTGCTTTGGCTGACCATTCTCGTCCAGCCAGTCGCCACTAACATAGGACCGGAACTTGCTGAGAGTAAACTGAGGGCCACCAATGGTTCCTGTATAGAAGAGACCGAACGCAGCGATCTCCAGAAGACTTGGCGCATTTCTGATCGCCGTCTTCTTCTGGTCCGCCCTTAGCTGGTCCTAGAAATGTCCGCGATCACAGGGTAAAATGATATGAACTAAAACAGGCCGCAGTGATAACGGGAAAAACAAGACCATCCAAGTCAAACAAACTGCTAATGCGCAAGAGGGAACTAACAAAGTGTGCTCCGTCATAGACATCCATAACCAGACCAGTAAATCGCAATGTCATAATGCAGTACGGCGTTGTCCATGTGATGTCGTAAGCCTCTGACTCGGCAAACCAGTAACCGACAAGCAAGTAGCCCTGCAATTGAGAATCCACCCTTCAGTTCCTACAGCAAGCACGAAAACATGGAAAACAAACGCAAAGGTGTGGACAAGCCACGGCTAAACAAAGAAATTTCAATGAGGATTTTTTGCAATCGAAGTTCTTGCGCAAGACGATCATCAATAGCAATAAAAAAGAGCGAATCTCCTTAATTTTAGACACAGTATCATATGGTATTCAGTCCTAAACGAATCCAGGTATCGCAGAAACCTTCAGTCTATGGAATGAACAAGATATGCGAGGATATTCATGGATATGCGAGTGCAGTAAGATCCCATGCCAGAAGAATGACATGTGATACAGTGAAGATTCCTTGAGAATCTCTTAGGCCTCGTGCATACTTCCCGTCGCCGCGATGGAATCGCGGCGATGAGTTTTGCAGAGCGACGCGAAGGAATTTGAATTCCTCAGTGCTCGTCGCATCGCTCATCGCTCTGCAAGGGAGCGTGACGGCGATCCATTCAGGACCAGCGCTAAACACCGCGCGCGGCGCGAAAAAGTATGCCATGCCCGCGATGGGCGCGGGAAGCCATCGCGCATGCCGACCGCCACTGTTGCGACGGCCGCGGCGAAGTTTCCTTTGACTATTCGACCGCGTGCGGCGGAAAGGCCATGAACTGAGCGCCGCGATGGCATCGCAGCGATGGAAGTATGCCCCCGGCCTTAGAAGTAAGATCTTCGACCTGTGTGCCATTGCAATCGCAGAAGAATATGCAAATTGGTAATGAATTGCAAGTTTATAAGTAGTAAGTACATTACCTCTTCCTCTACACGAAATCTATACAACAATCTCATTACAGAAGTAGATAGTGAACAATAGACATTCCCATAGCAAAAAAGTAACATGGGTATTACTTGTCCAGTCGGTGCCTAACTTCTGAAGTTTTCAAAGGTAAACAACAGACCAAACTCTCTATGGCGACAAAAAAAAACTAGTTGGCCAGTAACTCCAGGAAACTCATTGGTTTACCCTTTTTAGATAAGGTGTGAAGTGTAGTGTTTCAAAACAATGATCTCTTCCATTACACTGTTGTCTTTTTACTACGAACAATGATTGGTTTGTCACTGCTTGTTAGATGATAGCTGCCTGACTGATAACGTATAGAATAAACAAATAGATAAATATCACATGTTATGCAAGGACTTCATTAAATGCAATAACTGCGTATTGCTTGAAACCTTAAGAAGATCTGATAATAGCGAAGCTTCTTCATGACCACTTCAAGGCCTATGTTATACTTCGGCGACGCTGTTGTCGGCGGCAGTGTTCAGCGGGTGCTACGCAGTGCTTAGCAGCCCGCGCAACGCTGCCGACGACGTCACCGACAACAGCGTCGCCGAAGTATAACAGAGGCCTAAAGAAAGCAATCCATATATGGAGTGTAAGTGATCTTCTGATAGATCATCAAACGCCTTCAACTGAGGGAACAGCCTATTTCAAAGGAATCTGAAATTTCTGACGTATTCTAAGGGGACTCGCACAGCACGCTTTCTTGATTAGTGGTGAAAATAGAACTCAAACGATGCTTTCCAGAAACAGGTCGCACGTTTTTAGGTCTGGTTCTGATTGACCTTCGGTTAAGGCAACAATTTCGATTAGGTAGGATTACTGCTAAAACACTGAACAAGCCGACCTCGCAACTAAGCAAGAGAAACGCTGCAGAAGAAGACGGTAAACTAAACTAACTAAAGGCTGACCAGAGGCTGAACTAACCAAAGGTGGCGACGAGGCGCCAGAAAAGCGGAACCCGCGACTATTCTTGACAAACACCGAAGAAGAAAGAATAGAAGGGAAGAAATAGACACTACCAATCGTATTTGTGAACCTATGCTGCATCAGGATCACGTGGTGGTACCGAAGATACGATATATGGCGAATATGCGGATAAATATTTAGTTATGATGTAATCAAGGACTCCACCCAAGCGGCAATTTTTTGGTAGCGTCGAAGTTCAGAAATTTTCCAAACTTACCAACTTTTATCGCGAAGGAGTTTAGCCATTCACTTTCTGTTCCTCGAAGTGTCTCTATGGCTCAATTATTTTGAAAATAACGGAAACTGTTGCTGTTAGTTAGTTAGTAGGTTTGGCATGCAGATCCCAAGAACATCATGTCATTTTTGCTATCTTCTTTCATAAAAAACTCCAAGAACTTTCGTACCTAGTCATCAAAAGAATAGCTAAATGTATCATACTCTATAATAACGCGCTAAGCGATGAGTCATACTATCGATCGGCGCCGCCGCAGAAATTATAAAATAGGGATGAAAATTCGGGGGAAATAGGGGGAGTTACGACACGAAAATGGCAAAAAATACCCAGACGCCTTCTCCCTGCCTGGAAACTTAGGCCTTGGGACAATCGATGTCGCTGAACACGAATCTGAAGTTTGTTTTTGCAGTATCAATCACCTTCAATCGATACTGTGCGGAATACGTCGCATGACATGCCCTGGACTCAGAAAACATGCCAAAGACGTCGCTCAACGTGCTTGGGGATCAGGTAGCCGTGCCGAAGACGTCGTCCAATGTGCCTTGGGATCCAGAAAATGTGCCGAAGACGTTGTCCGCTAAGGGTGGATTATTGGGGGGACCAGTACATGTTCCGTGTCCACGATTAGGTAGAGCTCGTGGCCAGATTAATGCAAAGGAAAACGGGAATAAATCAGAAAGCAAATCACGACGATGAGACGGTAAACGGTAACTCCTAAGAAAAACCCTTACCAAGAAGCACACGTGAGCGGCCACAACTGACTCATTTCTGCCACCGAGAAAGTTCGTGATGACATAACACACCAAGATGGCAATGAACGCGTGAACGGAGTGGTAGCCTGTAATATGAAGGCTATCGACATCATGCTGTTGCGTGAAAATCTTGTAACAAAAAGTGATGAGCCGCACCGTTGTTGAAGATGTACATCAGAACCCCGACAACAACAAAGAAAGCATACTGTACATTCCGAGGTTTGTTGTAGAAGAATGTCCGATGGATTACGGCGAGCGGGTAACCTGGAAAGCGAGTTGTTGAATTTGGCCATGACAACAAACAAGACTGAAGTGCTCCTTAAATTTGAACCAATGAGTGTGGAGGCTAAAAAGGTGATTTCGGTGAAATTAAGATGAAATTAGTGTCGATGAAGTCTTCTTCTGCAATCTCATGTCGGAATACGAACCTTAGCAATTAACTATGAATAAATATCTACAAACTGTCATACATCTATAATCCACACCTGTCGACACTCCTACGACCACTTATCTTTCTTTCCGTCAACGTTCTTTGCTTGCCTACAAATCATGTGCGAATTTTGTCGAAAATTTTGACCCAGCGCTCTCCAACACCACTCCAAAGTACTCATTCCCCTTTTAGATGGAGCACTAAATCTGCTTCCAATTCAGGCAGAGCAAGAACAGTTTTCGTTTACTGCAATGAACAAATAATCTACTCATCTCACCAAAACACTATTGAGTTCCTCCGCTCCTATGAATTTGAATCATTATACCTTCAGAGACTGTACCAACGGGATGACACTAAAACTATTCAGTCGCGATTCTGTGGCAGATCAAAAATATGTAGTTGCAATTCTGAGAACATTGTGCATACTGGCACTATTGTACTTTCACAAATCCACGGGTCGAGGAGAGGTTGAAAAAATTCGAACAAACTTCGCCAAGGGGAGGGTTATGTGGGTGCTGATCACGAATCTGATATCCGTTTCCGAAATTTCGGCCGATGACGGTAGCTCACGGTAGGTACGGGTGAATAAGACTGTCAAGGTCATAATCACCGATTCCGCACAAAATTCGCCTGGGGGGGGGGGTATTTGGGGTGCTGAACACGAATCTGACATTCGTTTCTCGTTTTGCGCTGGAGTACGGTAGCTACGGGTAAGGAACGGTTGAGGATGGATTCCTGGTGCTAGAATGGGTGCTATGGTATGCAAGCGGCCCCGCCGCCACCGCCTGAAAGTGCGCAAATTAGCGGGAAACAATTTTTTCGGGAACTCCTCGATAGGCGAAGATTTAATCGAGGTTAAACGGGGTTTAAAGGTTGAAACGTAAGTACGGCAAACAGTAAACGACCGCTGTTACCAAGAATACTTGAGCGAATTTCCGTGGAGGGAACAGCTCGGTGGACAACGCTATGCTTTCCTTCATTTTTCGGGCCAAATGGCACAAATATACCCATGCTGATACTGCTTTTACCTATTTTAAGGCATTTTTCAAGATACTTTGTCGGTAATCGATAAACAAGCCTAATTGTCCGTTGCTTAAGTAATCCTAAAGACTACACAAACCAATAATCTATTATCAACGTTTTACCTTAGAAGCTGAATAGATGCCGCCGCAACTGCTGTGCAAAGGTAAGATTCTTCTTCTTCAAATATTCGCTTGAAGAATCCATCCTCAAGCGGTTCTTACCCGTAGCTACCTACTCCAGCGTAAAACCAAAAGCGAATGTCAGATTCGTGATGAGTATACCAAATAACCCCCTGGGCGAAGTTCGGCCGAAATCGGTGATTATGACCTTGGCAGCCTCAGTCACCCGTACCTACCGTGATCGACCGAAATTTCGAAAACGGATGTCAGAATCGTGATCAGCACCCCAAATAACCCCCCCCCCCTTAACGAAGTTTGGGCGAAAAATTTTTCTACCTCTCCTCGATCCGCGCAGTAGTGAAAGTACAATAGTGCCCGCATACTTAACGACTCTCATTGGCCAGTTTTCCGAAGAACAAGTTTTGATGGCCAAATGATTTTGCCACTTAAGAAACAATTGTTGCCTCGCTACTATGCCCAGCAATACAATGAGTTTTCCTTCACTTGAAATGTTGAGACTATGAATACATGGGTAAAAATGCGAAGGTTTGCCAAGAAGCTTATTGACTGGCTAGCGATCGCTATCTTAAAACCGCACCACCGTATTCCAGAGCCCCTTAAGACCAATGATTACTACACAATCAGAGATTTATGACTGACTTATCGTTAACAATACTAACAGGTTCCTGAAAACATGTTCGTTCTGAAAGCGTACCATAAACTTAGCGTTCACAAAGTATCGGAGGAGTATTTTCGATAATTACTTTCGGGTGTTTTAAGCCGCTAGGAATGGATGGAAAACGAACTAGTTATTAGTTCTGCACTTTAGCCAAAAAGTGGTTCTAGGTAACCTACGTCAGCTAGCCATGCTTCATTCGACATAGAAATGCTGATCACGAATCTGACATTCGCTTTTCACCATTTGGTCTGAGACCACCCATACCGTTAAAAAGGGTTGTCCAGGCAGGGTCACCGATTTCGCTGAAACTTCGTCTAGGGAGGTTATTTGGGGTGCTGATCACGAATCTGACATTCGTTTCATGAGCGTCATATATCTTATAAAAGATTTCTCACCTTGAAAGAAAAGCTGGAAGAGGTACGGTGGTGACAACGATGCAATGAGAATGAAACAATGACAAGTTTTTATTGATAAATATTGTGCCTCAACATGACCTAAACTACCTGAAATTTATCAGCGGAGGAATAAAAAGGCAAGGGAAGCATTCGATGAACCGACCACTTACCCATACCAACCTCTATCTGCCGTCACCGGTAGAAACCTTAAGAATGTAATCCTGTGTCTTCCTATATCTATATTATCTAGCCGAGTCGTGAAAAACGGATGTCAGATTCGTGATCAGCATCCCAAATAACCCAACTGGACGAAGCTTCAGCGAAATCGGTGATCCTGCATTGCCTGAACCACCCTTGTTAACGGTATGGGTGGTCTCCGACCAAATAGTGAAAAACGGATGTCAGATTCGTGTACCCCCCCCCCCACTCTAGAGAAAGTTTCAGCGAAAAAAATTTTCGACCGAGGTCGTGTCGGTGGAGTCGGAACTTTTAACTAGTGCCAAAAGCGCAAACCAAATATCAATCTGGCTTTAACGATATAACGAAGAACATTTAAAAAAGCATTGTCCTCTGAAGGTGGATTCACTTCAAACCGTAAATTCTTTTCATACGCCGTTAAGAGCTTTCTTACTGATGAACTCAGTAGTTCTCCCTTGGCCCTGCTACACTTCAACATTTGCATAAGGTTAAGCACGAAAACGTTGGATTATTTTGCAGCAGAACAATTAATCCCCCTAGTGGAGGCCTTTAGTACCGGATTAGTAGAAAAAAAACACGAAAAATGGAGAGAAAAAGAACGCACCTGCTAAAACACACAGCAGAAGACGGAGGCCGTCCTCACGGACACTGAGGAGATCAGCTAAGGAACCAACCACCATTTGGCCAAGTCGAGCTGATTTCTGTAAAACCGAGACGTGTAGTGTTAAGAGCATTCCTTAAGGGCCTTGCTTGCGAATGGGAGTGAATCGACGCAGGAAAAACAGCATATGAAATCGAAGTAGAGGGTCAATTACAGGTATTACAGCTTTTTTTTGCTGAACATGACAGCACGCTTACATTCAACAGGAAGTTGTGTTCGAGAAACAAGCAGATGGTTTTCTAAAAGACTCAAGAGGTTTTACGCTTCCTTGGAAAGGAAAGTTATAGGCTCTGGCAATCCTCGTGCATTTTTTAGGATGATGAATGCGAAGCTTAAGACCAAATCCTCTATTGGCTTCCTAATTGACGAACTAGGCAATAAGTTTGTAACTGATGAGCATAAAGCAGAAATTCTCGCTCATACCTTCGAAAAAGTGTTTAGCCCTAAAAGTTCCCTTTCTGAGTCACTCTCTCTTCAGCACGATACTAGCGCCATGAGCCCGCCATCGTATCCCCCGATGCAAGATTCCGTGTGGTTTCATCGCGACTCTATTTTGGAACATTTATTAAAATGGCCTAAATCGAATGTGCTTACTCCGGATCATATTCCGCTGAGCTTCATACAGAAGATAGCTGCAGAAATTTCTGGTCCCCTAGAACTTATTTTTAATCTAAGCTTCATGCGTGCAGAAGTTCCTGACAAGTGGAAAGAGGCCTATGTCATTCCGTTACCTAAAAAGGAACCTCACAGTTCTCCTAAAAACTACAGGCCTATTAGTATCACATCGGTTTTTGTTCGAGTTTTTGAAAAGATTCTCAAAAAAGCCATCACTGATCACCTTGAGAGCAATTCCGTGATTCCTAACGAACAGCATGGGTTCCGCAAAGGCGCTTCTACTGTAACCCAGATGCTGGACTCTTTGAACGATTGGACCAACAGTCTTAGCCTTAATCGTCCTGTTGATGTTGTATATTTTGACTTTGCAAAGGCTTTTGATAAAGTACCTCACGATAAGCTAATTTTTCAGTTGTCCGCAGTTGGGCTACACCTCAGGATTGTTCAGTGGATCAAGGCTTACCTAGATAGCCGTTCGTTTAGAGTCTACATTAACGGCCATCTCTCTGCTAGTAGGAGAGCAACTAGCGGAGTACCTCAAGGATCAGTTCTGTCTCCCCTCCTGTTCAACATATATACCAGAAACCTTCCAGGAATTGTCGAGAGACTTGGAGTTTCTTGCAGAGCTTTTGCCGATGACATCAAGATTTATAGTAGCATTTCTGATTCCTGTGACGTTGCAAAGATTCAAGAAGCTATCTCTCTGGTCTACTCTTGGTCCCTGTCATGGGAGCTTCCATTAGCGAAGGAGAAAACCAAAGTTCTCCACTTCGGTAAGAACAACCTGAAGGCCAACTATATCATTGACGGCGTTCAGCTTGAACCAGTTCAAGAAGTGTCTGATCTCGGATTCTGGATTAACGAACGCCTAGATTTCAGTAAGCATTGCGACGTAATTTCAAGAAAAGGGATGGCAATGGTGTCCAGACTATTCAGGTCTGTGTCGTCTAGCGATCCCCAACTGCTGCTAAAGGCCTACAAGACATATATCCGTCCTATATTAGAATATGGCACCACTGTCTACTCTCCAACAAGTGCTAAAAGTACTTTTGCAATAGAAAGAGTTCAGAACAGTTTCTCCAGGAAGCTTTTGCTTCGCACTGGCAGTTTTAACTATGCAACCATCCCTGAAAGCCGTTCGCGTAATACTATCCTCGGTTTGCAGTCGCTCATGTTGCGCAGGAAGAAGCTTGACTTGATAATGTTATATAAAATCCTACACGGGCTCGTTCATCTTGAACCAAATAAATTCTTTTCTATGCGGAATTCCATCACCAGAGGAGCTAAAAATAAACTATATCTACCCCATGCCACTGCTTCGGTGCGGGCCAACTTCTTCGTACATCGTGCGGGCACAGAATATGTAAAAATGGCCAAACGTTTTCCTCCAGCTCCTACACTCTCCTCCTTTAAGAGGGCCTTGAACAAGTTTTTACACTCTGGTTGATGCTGTTTCCCCAACTCCCACTACGGCTGTTCATTGCCCTTGCTAATTTCTCATGTTTTACACTTGCTTCACTGTTGCTGTTTTATGCATTTATCTCGTTCCGTTTGCTTTATCTTATTACCGTTTTAGTCATTTGTTTTGAGTACTTACGTGTTCTTGTTTTGTATTTTCGCCCTTTCACATGTGTACTCACATGGTGCAATAAATAAAATAAATAGATGATTGAATCAGAACAGGCCGATTGGTCGAATATCGAGCAGAGCCAAACAAGCAACTGCGGCCCTCTCTTCATGCCACATGCCACGCCGCTTCCATCAACAAAATTCCTCTGATAGGTTACCAACTGTAGTCATGCCCGTGTTGACCTAACCGAATAGGTATCCGAAAGCATTTCATTCGAATTTGAATAGGTCGATCGAATGTTTCGAAAACAGCATTTTCGAAGGCATTCAAATTCCACTATTTCGAAAAAAAAATCACGTTTTCCATTATACTGGAACTCGGATGCTTGAAAGTTCTTGGTATTCGCAATCATTGGAGAACCCGAAAAGTTCAAGAGAGCATAATTATGTCATCAACATGAGCTTCCGGACCTATCCAGGAACGTCGATGCAAAACACTACGACGCCTTCTTCCATGGGCAGATCCCAGGTAAGAGCTAATAGGTCTAGCAAAATGATATCAAAATGACGAATTCACTAAGAAATTTAGGAGCGCGTGCTATTATGCGGGAACTAGAACAACGATCTTTCACATTCATTGGATAAGACCGCGTTTGCGAGCGGGTAACAGAGCAAGGCGCTATCCCACCAGTTCGTGGATGCAGAATTGCAATGGTCCACCTAGGATGTAACATAGCACATCCATGATGGACCAAAAATACAACAGTTAGATCCAGAAAACATCCTTGCTTCAGGTCTACCTAGGATGCGCTCTACCACATCCTAGCCAGACCTAGCCAAGTGATTGCTTCTTAGGTGGGTTGCAAACGTCCAAACGAGGTAAGAACGGCCACTCCGAAATGAACACTGTGCAGCCCTCCCACAGGAACATCGTTTTTGCCAAGGGAGGTGGCATGAGACGGACATTCCGATAACGGGGTCAAAGTAGGCAGGCTGTTCGCCCTTCTCCGGGCCGTGAAAAGGTAGGACTCCCTGATGAGGAAATAGCAATGTTTACTTCCTTGCTTCGCAAGCCACCGACTAGGCAAGACGCGCGTCAAAGCGCTTTCGTTAAGGAGTAATGCAATGGCAGATCCCAAAGGAAGTAATGACGATAGCCTCTATTCTTTTATAAGATCAAACATCGCTTTATGCTCTGTCCACAACTGTAAATTCCAGCCAGCACAGGAAAGTTCATGGACCATACACTCTTCACCGGCTTACTGGATGACTTCAGTCGTCTCAAACACTGAAAAAACGCTGAATCTCGTGACGTCCATATAAGACCGAGGTAAGAAGCGAAATGAAACGAAACCAAGAAGTAAATCTAGCAAGAAATAAGTAAGAACGATGTAGGATGATCACATTAACGCCCGAAGCTTTCATTTCTTCTGGAAGAATCGAGCCCAAATCGTTGTTCTGAAACCTCTCTGCGAACGAGCAGCCGTGGAGTAACAGCGGAGGGCGAAGGAGACTCTGCAGGCTTTACACAAAGATGGGAAACGCGGAAATAAGCGAACATGCGCACAAGCAACGATAGCTCGGCAACCTAGTCAACGACCGCATAGCGATGGTGAACTGGTAGAGTTGCGACCAACTGTAAGACTAGAAGTGCAGCGCCATATCACGAAGCAGCCACGAGATCAAGGAGCACCATTATAGTGCACAAGCGACTACTGATCCGATGCTGTCTGCACCTTCTCTGCTTAGCGACGCGTTTGGCCATGGGGCGCGCAGGAGCCTTCGGGCGCCCTCCTACCCACTCTAGCTTCTTGAGTGTCGGACATGAACTACCTCATGCACCATCACACATCAGTTGTTTGCAGAACCAGACAAGGGAAGTGACTCGAGGGTGGGTCTGGTAGATCCAAGCTTGAGGAAGCTGCTCCCGTCGCTCAGGGGAGTCCGCAGCAGACGTTCAACACCCTACGGGCAGGCAAACGCGCTTTTGAGGCCTCAAATAGCAATTTCCTATCGTCCTCATTGTAGTGCATCTAATATGGAAAAAGGTGACACCGCTCAACATTCGCAAAAAACTGGAACCATTGAGAGAACCTATTCTTACCGCACATTTCCAAATGTATAAAGTGATCACGGTTGATGTGATAGCTTCGAACATGTTACTATAACAACATCACAAAGCAGCAACAGGCTTGTTTCGAAAATGTCAATGTGTCAGTGGAGACAACTGATGTGTGATCCTTCATTTCAACTCATCGTTTGCGATACTAAGCGGGCTGGTGCCCGCTTCGAGTTTGCACATGGTCGTGGAACACTCCCATAAACACGGTTTCTGTGCTTTCTTCCACTGACACGGACGAGAGCACAGAACCAGGCAAGGGAAGGAACTCGGAACTCGGAAGGAAGGGATCTGGCTGAGCCAGCCAACCCGATTTAAGGCACCTTGCCGGTGTGCAGCTGGCACCAGCCCGCTTAGTACCTCATTTTCTATCTAACCCTCAGCAAGTTGAACTGCGGAGACAACTGATGTGTAATGCTTCACGAATCAGGTCATGTCCGACAAGTGAGCAAGAGTGAGGAGTTTAAAGGGTGCCCGAAAGTTTCCGTGCTCCATCGTCAAACACGACCACTAAGCAGCGAGGGCATTGTGCATTGTGTACTGTAGCTGTACTGTCTGGTTTTGACCCCCCGCCCTCCCTGCCCCGGGCCTATTTGCGCCAGAAATGCTTAAGCTAACAAACCGATTTCCAAAAAGCCCAGGGTCCCTATCCTATCACGACAAATAGTGCATAGATTCACACAGGTTTCAAGCAGACCAATCGAGACGACGAATACGATTGGGTCGACCGTTACATACCTGGTGGCACGGAAACTCATGCCCGGGTCATGGTCTGTCCGCGAAAACTCTTGCACATGGCGAAGTGTCGTGACGATATCGACCGTGAGGGAAAGAGGCGCTGGCCGCCTAGTGATGCCACGTGTTGAGGAGGGCAGAAAAGCGAGAGGGCAAACAGGGCAGGGACCGGCGACCCCAGCGAACTGGCAACAGCGATCGTATTGTGCAGCCGCAACTGAGTGCGTGATTCAGCCATCAGCCGCAAGGTCAACGGTCGCGCGAGATAAGGATGGCCTGGTGGCGATTACGCGTGCCGCCAGCCTACTGCCTGCTCTCGTCTAGACCACGGAAAGTGGTCGCCAAGCGAGGGCAATCCTTTAAGACAACCAACGCAGTGAACGCCGGCGAAGTACCAAGTGACGTGACTGACCGAAGAACGGTTGACAATCGCTGCTCGCTACGCAAATCTAGTAGAGGAGGACCCGTCCCTACTGGAGTTGCACCGAGAACGGATGGTTTTCTAGCAGACGAAACAAACAACACCAGTGAAGGAAGAAGAAAATCAGGCCAAGACATCAAACGGCGTGCGGCGCAATGTGACTATGGAGGGGTCGGATAACTGGGCCACACCCCGGAGTCCCTTTCCTTGCCCAAAATTTGAAAGCAAATTTAACAACAGAGAATCTGTTCTGTGCTCTCCTCCGCTGACGCGGAGGAGAGCACAGATTTGGGCAAGGGAAGGGACTCCGGGGTGTGGCCCAGTTACCTGACCCCTCCATAGTCACATTGCGCCCGGCGTGCAAACGTCTCGTAAAGATGAAAGGTTTACCAGCAGGGACCACCAACTAGGATTGCACTCTGAATTCAAAGTATAAGTGACTGCGTCCACTACAGAATGGGAAACACCTCGGACCTCATCCTTAAGCAAGACACTGAATCGTAAAGCGCGTGCACACTCCGCCGCAGCAGTGCTGCGGGATGGCACGTAAAAACACCCCCCCCCGTGCAATCGATTGGGTCAGACCCTCGCGATGGGGCGCGCTCTGCACACCGTGCAGTGGAGCCGACGGCGCGGCATCGCCCATCGGCTTAGCAGCTTCGAGGAGAACAGAAATCTAGATTGCGAAGAAACGTTGTCGACTTAACGTAATCTGGAATTAGCCGTAAGGCGTACTTTACATTCACAACAGGAGATATTTCAGGTAATCGCCAATGAAAAGTACTTTGCAACAGATGTTGCGAAACTGGGACTTGGTGACTGCTAAGGAAATGCACTTTGGAAGTGCTCTTACGATGCGTGGTTGTGAAACTCAGTTGCCTACTGAGTGCATGTGTCACACAGTCAGTTTTCCTCATACAGCCCTCTTGCAATCCACATTTTTTAAAGGAACCGCATCAATTTCAACTTCGTCATTCTATGAGTTTGATCCACAACGTCAGATTTAAGCAGTTACATCCACTCAGAGTTGATCTTAATGAAATCTAAAAAAATTTACATGCTCTTAGTAATAATGTCTAAGATTAGAGTTCCACAATTATGAGATGGAAGGCTTCTAAGGATGAGACATGGGAGTTGGAGTCCACTTCATCATTGGTTCAATAATTGGTCTTAGGGAAGGGGAAGGGTTCTATCACGTAGGCAAGGCTCATATTCCATTTTTCCGCTGATTTTTGCTGCTTTTTTTGCTCATAAGCCATTTGGCTCTCAAGAAAATGCAGGGGAATGGATGGTGAAAAGACATGTTGTGGTCTCCTCAAAAATGGATTTCTTCCATACTTACTGTCCTAAGAATTGTAGCGACTGTGGACGGAATAGGAATATATGTATCTGTGTTACTGTTACTTTCATGGGTGAGTTCGCAGCGCTGGTAGAAAGCTGCGCTTTTCAGCTAATCGTAGTAGAGCGTTAATGAAGCGGACTGACGGCGCTGTGAGCTCACCACTGAAGCAATGCAAGACGGATTGGAACACGTACACATCAAAACAAAAAAAAAACGGCACCATTATACTTTCAGGACCCCAGTGGTCGAGGAGAGGTCGAAAAAGTTTTCGCCCACACTTCGCCCAGGGGGTTATTTGGGGTGCTAATCACGAATCTGACATCCGCTTTTCGTTTTACGCTGGAGTACGGTAGGTTTCGGTAGGTACGAATGACTAACGCTGCTAAGGTCATACTCACTGATTTCGCCCACACTTCGCCCAGGGGGGTTATTTAGGGTGCTGATCACGAATCTGGCATCTGTTTTTTGTATTACGCTGAAGTGCGGTAGATTGCGGTAGGTACCGGTGACTAAGGCTGTCAAGGTCATAATCACCGATTTGGCTGAAACTTCGTCTGTGGGGGTTATTTGGGGTGCTGACCATGAATCTGACATCTGTTTTTCGTATTACGCTGGAGTGTGGTAGGTACACTATCCTAGCACCCCTGATGACCTCTGTAGCCAAAGTTTGGACGATTTTTTTCGACCTCTTCTGCACCTCTGGAGTCCTGATAGCACAATAGTGTCAACGAAACGTCGAAATAAGCATGAACATAGGGCAACACTAGTCATACATGCAACTTCAAAGTAGGTATAGTATTGCACTGTCATGTATATTTCAGTGGCAATATCAAGATGGAGGATGGAAGCCAAGTTGAAGAAAGTAGTTGTGAGAATAGAAAATCAGAGTCCCAGCGAAGGACCTGCTTCATCTGCGGAAGTGTCTTGCATAGAGCAGGCTATTATCGCCATTTAAAAATGGTGCACAAATACACTGATGAGGAGTGCAACAAAATAAAGGAGGAAAGGAAAGAATCTGAAGCTGCTACCATTATCTGCCCACTTTGCGAGAACCGCGAGGCATCCCATGAAGCCTTTGCGCGACACTGCGCGATAGAACACGCCGAAAACGGCGCTGACGGTCGACCTCAAAACTATGATGTCTTTGAACAAGATTTCCTAAACGAGAGCAGTACCAGGTAGATTCAAGTTTCTGGTTAAGGTTTTGATATCCCAATAAATTCGTGGTGGAATTATAGCAGTGGCTCGAGAAAGAATGTGAGAAGAATTGCACAACTTTCCACCAAAGATCGGTGAAACGTGTTGGAAATCAAACGAAGCGTCAACGGTTATGGTAAGGATAGATATTTTTGCTTGATCTGTAAGCTAATTCAATCACTATGAATCAGGTGCAACAGGGCAGGAAAATATGAACAAAAAGGATCCGGGAAAGCAAAGTCGTCTAAAAAAGACGTGCTGTACTGCTCCTGCTTCTTGAATGTCATCACCAAAAGTGATGGCACGGTCAGTGTAAAAGGATGCTTCGGTCATGTAGGCCATGCATTGGAGCCTGCATTACTGCGCCTGTCTAGTCAGCAACAAGAGTATCTGAAGTTGCTATTAGAGGGTAATAAAACATATTTTGTGAGCGTGAGTTTGAGAAGTTGATACACTGTTTTAGACCACACCATCAGTTACGTGATCCAGTACCTTCGGCGCAAACATCCGGATAAAACATCGAGGCTCTATTTCACGAACAGGGATGACCTCTGGAACCTGATAAATAAATTCAACCTAAGACCGGGATGTCGTGATAATAACGACATCACTTCACTCTCTATGCGTGTAGAGGAAAAAAATCCGGATGATGGCATACGTTTATACGAACCCCCAAAGGATGGAAAGGGATTGCAACTAGGTAAGGCAGGATTCATTGCAGAAATGTTGGCCTAAAAATACAGATTTTTAGTCATCATCACTCCATTACAACTCCAATGGCTGATGTCCTACTCATCGCGAGGTGTTAGTTTGGACGACACTCACCATACGACACGGTACACCATTAAGTTAGCCACTCTCATGGTCGCTGACGAAAAGGACAGGGGGCTACCAGCAGGTGTGTCAGCATCGGCCTTAAGCCGTAGAAGGATTAGGGTTAGGACTACTTTATTACAGCTTTCCTCCTTAGCAGCTCAATGACAACAGCTGACGTTACGAAGCTGTTTGAAGTTATCCGTGATCTCATGCCCGAGTTCGCACCGCGAACCATGGTCACCGATGAAGCTCCGTGTTTTTGGAATGGATTTCGCACAGTTTTTGGTTCAACTGGGACGCGCCTACATTACTGCCGGACGCATATAGCGAAAACATGGGAGAAAAAAACCAAGGAAATGGTTGAGGTAATTCAAAGCAATGAGGTAGAAAACGAAAAATAGAGTTAGATCTCCTTTCCTAGGCATCGATTCGTCCCTCAGTCGACAAGGCATTGGCGGATTTTCTAAGGGAAAGCAATCTAGACGCGTTTCAACAGCGTTTTGCTGAGATCTTAGCATATTTGCGAACGAAGGGACAAACGAAGATGGCGCAATATTTGGAAAAAAATTACTTAGGTGCACTTAAATGAACTACCTTAAACATTTCGCTCTGCAAAAACACTTTATGTTTAGGCAGGACCCCATCATGGGCCTCATTTGCAAACAAGGATGCAATAATGGATACTACTATGTTAAGCGAACGGTGGCACTTGACTGTTAAAAGCGATATTCTCCACAGGAATGCAAACTCCCGCCTGGATAGCCTTGTAGATCTCTTAATCAAGGCGGTAGAGGACAAATCTGAATCAACGGAGATAATGGTAACACGAAAACTATCGGTGTTGTTCTGTTCACTGAAAGAAAAAAGTCGACTTTCTAGGACCGAAGAAGGCTCGTGAAGAGCGCATATCGCGCTAAAGAAACTAACAAATGCTATAGAAAAGCGGTAGCCTACTATGCAGAGAGACAGGAGAACATTCGAAGTGAAGGCGAACGACGATGGAGCGTAGAGTCCATGACTCAAGGGAAATTCTTCACTGTAGAATACAAAGGAGCATGCTCCTGCAAATTCATGGTCAGTAAGCTACTGACAAGAATATTAGTTAATTCTATTTATTATTAAAAATTATTATTTATATATTATTATTTAAATATATTATTATTATTATTATTATTATTATTTAAAAACCTTATTTATTTATTTATTAAAAAATTAAAAGATGGTTAACTCTAGGCTAATGTGCACTGTCACTTAAGCGACGTTTGCCCGTACTCTTGGACTTGCACGTGTCTTGACAACAGAACTGGAATTAGTTGTGTCCACAGACACGCAGTAAAGACTTACCGAAACCATCTAATTCAGGCAAGTATGAACTATTTATATTGGGGAACTAGGTTATATTTTTGATCTAACAGTTTAGCCAGTGCAAGAACAAAGTCCTACGGAGATTGTCGAGGAAGCACCAGAAGTGGCAATTGAGAGCCAACAAGTAGAGGCGCAACACCGACGGCAAGATAGATACGAACGGCTCAACGCAATAACAAGTGTATGTTACTGCTCCAGAGTTTTCTGGGTTTCTAATCTTACCCGTTCGTTTAGACTTGCGCTGCGATCGAGATGAGAGCAAGATCTCTAGCAAAGACCGACACCGATGATGCGTTGCATAAGCTTGATAAAATTTTGGAGCTGCTACATCTAGCCGCTGCCGTGGAGGCAGCACCACCGGACCAAATGCCACCTCGCCCGGAACTCACAAAAGAAGGCGGCAAACCACGTCTACAAAAAGCTGCCTTGCAGCCGGTAAGCATGTATGTTGTTTATATTGCATTGGCACATCATTTGATGGAAGGTATTTAGCGAGCAAAAGTGAAGAAAAGGCAACCAAAGGTGGTCAGCGATCTCCATGAAGAAGTCCGACGACTGAGGACAGCACCATCGGCGAACGAAGTGGAGGACGACGAGAATGATTTTGTGAAATAGAACCAAATATGCCACTGTACACATTTTTACAGTTCGAGGTAATTCTTTGGGTTACACACTTGTATACATGGTTATACATTTGTTACACATGACCTTGGCATCCAAAACGACCTACAAAATTCATCCAGTAATACTTTATGTTTGTAGACACTAACTCCCACTACCTCACGACAGTACGCTTTGGGCTCAGGAAAATGTAGTTTTTCGTAACTATTGCTGCTGCTTTATTTCGCCTTGTCACTGATGATCATCGTTTGCAGATTACAGATGCGGCCGAACCTACAACCACCAAAGACTGGAAAGACTGGTTGTGGAATAATCCACAACGACGAACATGTTCCAAAGTTTTTGAATGTAAATGTTGCTTAGCCGCTAGAAAGCGTCTGCTGGTACCTTGTTGTTATCTGTTTTGCAGCTTTTTCTCCTTTGATATCTGTTTTGTTTGAACGTGTAGTATTCCAATTCGATCGTTTTTTATTATGAAGTCCAAGTGTGCTTTAATGGCCTTTTGAAATAAATCAACTCTGAGAAGTCTCTCACATGCACTTCGGCTTTTTTTGACACACGAGGTCCAAAATATAGAGAAACTATAGACGATTATTCATGTCGCATTTAGGTAAGTTTGTGAGTAGGTTTATGATACTGTGAGTACTGCACGTCTTCTGAGTCCCGGAGGGCGTTGGACGATGTCTACCGCACGGTTTCGAAATGACTGTGTACGTTGTAGGACGTCTGCGGTGCATCTTCCGGGTCCATATGCACGTTGAAGATCGAAACAGTCGACTACCATACGATGCTTTGTCCGCACGTGGCGCAGATTACTCGGTCTACAGTACTACTGAGTCGTGCGCTCATAGGTACTGTATCAAGAAGTGTTGTAATCTCCTTCAGTCCCCTCGAAGCTGATAAGCCGATGGGCGATGCCGCGCCGTCGGCGCCACTGCACGGTGTTCAGAGCGCGCCCCATCGCGAGGGTCTGACCCAATCGATTGCACGGGGGGGGGGGGTGTTTTTACGTGCCATCGTGCTGCGGGAGCCACGCTGGAGTATGGAGCACGGGGGTGGGGCGGAGCCACCCTGCCGCAGCTGAGGCCGCGGGGTCCAATTGATTCGCACCTAGGCGTACGCTCTGAGTCATCGCCCCAGCCAATGGCGCGTGGACAGGGCGGGACGATGATTCAGAACGTCCGCCATCTCTCCTAGCGAAACACAACACGTTTTCTCAAAAATCATTGTAAGAAAGAGGTCTTCCAGCTGTTTTATGCCTCGGAGGAGAGTAGGCATGGCGTTAGCGGCCATAAGCAGTTCGCATGCCAATGTACTCATGTTATAGAAAAATTAAGGGCTGGGCACACTCCTGCTGCTTGACGCAGCTCCAATGATGAAGAATAATGCAGAGACGCAGAGTACGTGTCTCTGCGTCAGGGGCGGCGGCACGCTTATGACACACTTCGCTTCAGCGTTGACGCCTAGCGTCAGCGCTGCAAGCGTCAGCTTCACGGAATGAAGTCGGTCATTCCGTGAAACTGACGCTATCGCTCCTGAGCAAGAGATAAGATACGTAAGATAGGAAAGCCATTTCTTCAACCAAACCAGCCAACCGGTCAGCTGAGCGATGGTTGGCAGTGGTCCAGTGCCGACACCAGAGAAAGAAAGAACAACCGCCCCTCACCGCAAACATGTCCTGACCCTGAGAGCGACGCCTCGCCCCGTTTTTGAAGCACTGAAGCCGCTGCCGAGTGTGCCCAACCCTTTAGAGTAAAATGATGATCCCTTTGTCAGTGTTTCATAAACTTACAACCGAAAAAAAGGCGGAGTGGCGTTCTACCCCCGCCCTTTAAACAGGGGCGTGGCAAATGTCTGCGTCTCCACTATCTCGTCAGGCAGTCACTGGACTCTCGAGCAAGCCCACGGGGTTGGGGGTGGGCGGGGCAGGGGGACGCGGCTGCGGGACATTATGTACGAATGGTCGCCGCGGGCGCGGCGACTCTCGCGGCATGCGCGGCAGAAGACGTCGCAATTGGGTGACTTCAGCGGCCAGTGGTGTCTAAACGTGCATCAAAACTTGTACATCAAGTGTTAGAAAGTGTATACAAACTCAGTTTCACTGCGACAGTGCGTTATATTTTCAGCTTTTCCTGAAGAAGCAGCATATAAAATTGAGCATTAGAACGTTGCTTAGTTTTATAACCCGAACTCAATTTCTGAACCAGAGCATGTTTTCCCCAGCTCCTGCAACAGCAGAAAGGGATATCAACAACTCAAACCTAACCTAGCGTCTGCAGCAAGTCGTGAGGCACAGCTCCCACGAGCTCATCGCGCACGCGACAGTCGTCGTCGCGGACGCGGCGACCATTCGTACACAAAGACCGCCCCTCGGGGGACGCGGGGGTAGAACGCTCGACCCCGAAAAAAAGCCGTCTGAGTTATTGACCGTAGTTTCATAGGGAAATTCAGGGAAATCGTTACGGGACCGAGTAGCGTATCCTTCGACTAATAAGTCGCTGCAGCTAGTGATATATGCTTGCATGCTTCTCGCAAATAGGGTCGGGGGGGGGGGGGACTTCTGATGGGCAGAAAATCCCAAAAAGCGTCGTAGCGCCGTTAATGTCCTTCATCTCTGGCTCCAACGTATAAAGTCTGTAGTAGGGGCGTTCCATGGTTAATAAAGACCATGTTTGAATCGCGCGGCTGTGGGCGTTGCACACCGGACAACTTGGACGGGTTTTTTTCGGTTGTAAGTGTATCGGCGAGTCCCTTTGTCATGATCTAGGAAACAGAAACCAATATAATGAAGTAGCTGCCTTGTCTGAATACATGCAGTAGTTAGCAAGTCCTGAAGGCTCCTTTATCTTAATTCATGCAGTAGCTATACAGTCCTGAAAGCTGTAGAGAAGGTTCTAGAGGGAACTAGAACTTGTAGGTCAACAAGGTCTTCTTTACAATCCTATGACGACGAATGTTGCGCCGTCGTTTTCAGAAGTTTAACCACTGACGCTCACGAATTCACTGATTTTCTGGCCTTTCCATATGGGTCCAGTACACACTCGACGCTACACATACAACGCTGAACTTTTCACGGACGAGTTGTCTGGGGCGGGGCGATGGGTTTGGGGCGCAGAACTCAACGTGGAGCGCATTCTAACTGGTGCGACATGCAGGGAACATGACATCTTGACCATTTTTTAAGTGAACAACTTGAAGATCCATAATGAGGTGCGATCGTACCGATGAGAAATGCAAGTGGGATGCCTTTCTGGCATTTTTTTTTGCTAACTGTTACTTTTTCATTCAGTTTTCCTGTACATAGGCGCAGTACGGGTATGTGTTTGCGTTAATATTTGTCACAATCAAGTTGTTTCTGTGCTGCTGCACAACAATGAGTTGCTTCGAAGGAGAAACTGATGGCTTGCTTCCTCACCAATTACTCACTCGTTCGTCTCAAAAAATATTCTCTACCGATGGTACAAGGGGATGTTATTTTGATAGCACCTTTCGGAAAGACGCAAAAGTCTTGCTGTACGTTTCCATTCTCTTTTCTGTCATTTTCTTGCTTGGGTGGATTGACACAGGACTGCTGCGACGATGAAACATAACAGATCTCTTCTTACCGACTATCGCGGAATGGTCCGCGATTCGAGCAATTGATCGACCATAGGATCCGCGATTTGACCGGATGATCTTCCAGGGTGGCCGCGTTTGACTGGTTGATCGTCTCTTGGCGTGATCTATGTCTGATTATCGGTGGTCAAATTCCTCTATATAAGGCGCCACCCAGTGTGCTAACCCGGTCATTGTTACTTATTAACTGGTTGTCTTAGGTTGTCGTTCACATAAGCTCTTCTTGTTTGCATAACACAGTTCGTTACATGCTACTAATGTATGTTGTTATTAAAAATGGTATAATTACCCAAGTTTGAGCTTGAGGTAGCAATAAAGTGTACAGCTACTGGTTGTTGCGGAGAATAGTTGTGCTCTTCCAAAAATTTTGAATAACCGAATATATTCGAATAGCGACGATTTTCGAGCATTCGAATTCGAATACATTCGAAAATCGGTTTTTGCGAGCATTCGAATTCGAATACATTGGAAAATCGCGTTTTTTCGAGCATTCGAATTCGAATACATTCGAAAATCGCGTTTTTTCGAGCATTCGAATTCGAAAATTCGAATTCGAATGCTCGAATATTCATTCGGGCGTAGCTAGCGTTTTGGGAGGGAGTATCATTTCATCGAAGCAAATACAGGGTGTGTCAAAAAACACTGTTTGAAAGGTGATAACGTTGCTCACGGTAAGGGTACTGAAGAAGTTAAGGGCTTATATGAGAACTTAAGAAAATGAAAATTTTCTGACATATTAGCGGTACAGATTGCTCAATGCTCTCGTCTGATGCTTGCTTTTTACATTTGTTTTGATTGTGCTTCACTCGAAAACTTATTGTAAATTCTCTTTAAAGGAACCTTGTTGTTCGTGCTTCTTTTAATGTTTAAAACTTAAAAGCACACTATGGCTTGCGAAAAATGCAGGTACTAATTGAAAGGTTCTAACATTGCTTCTAGTGAAGCTTTTGGAGCTATTTGAAACACAGGACAACATGATTTCTGGCGTGCAGATAGTCAAGATTGCGCCATGCCCCGCCCGAAACATTGCAATTCAGACTTGATTAATTGTGCATGGGTGACGCGACTGGGTGGTACTTTGGAAAAGTAGTCGCTGGATCACCTCTGCACTTTGGGAATGTTTTCGATTTTCTGGTAGCACTTCAGGATAAACTTATTCTCTTAGAAGGGAAGCCTAGAGCCGGTCATAAATCTTGTTGTGGGCTCTCATATGTAGAAAGCGTTATTAGAGCGATAGCCAGAACGGCGAATTGTGTAATCAAGAAGCTCACATGTTACGCGTCCTTCACGTGATTGTCAGGTTTTAAATGTTAGAAGCACAGCACAGGTTAAAGGGGCCAAGTAGTAGCAAGATTTAACAAGCACTAAGGCTATGCACTATCATTCGTGTCTAAAATGTAAGGTTTCAGACTAGGCTTGCGGAGTCACTCAACTACTACCAGATTTTCTTTTGAAGGATAAAGCAGTAACCTGTTCATCAGCTGGCCAGCGCAAGTCATTGTTTAGGACAAATACGCATTCAAATTGCCTTCACGACATCCGTAGACGTAGAGTGTGTGCCGAATCTTAAAAACAACTGACCGAAGACCTGAGAAGTTCACCTTACATTAGGTTCTCCGGAGAGCGTTACACCATTACACAAATTCTCATTGGGCATTTGAATGACACCTTTCGAATACTCAAACAATTTTGGCTTTCTGAGAAATTTTGAATAATCGAACGGTTCCGAATACCGAAAATTTTCGAGCAAGCAAAACCGAATGTTTCCGAAAAAGACGATTTTTCGAATATTCGAATTCGAATAAAAATCATTCGAATACCTATTCGAATAGCTCATTCGGGCATAAGTGTACTGCTGTGAAACCTTTCCGTCGGCCGTCATAATCACGTTCTCGCACTCCGATCGGTTAACAAGGGAAGGAGTTGTGTTTCTTTTGGACCCAAGTGTAAGGTAGGAAGGCTGGATGCAAACCGGTGTGTGACGGTAGAGTGGCGGCAGGGCAAGTCAAAACGAACGATTTATTAGAAAAGGTGAGTCGATTAATGAGAAAACAAAAATCACGATAAAATGGGTGAGCGGCGTCCACGTCCGGCGATGGCAGCTGAGACCTAGTAAGTGGAGAGGGACGGGGGAACCGAAAGATTCCGATGCCGATGTTGATGCTACTTCTGAAACTAACATCCGTAGCCTCATTGTGGCGACCGCTCTTCCCGCCATCCCGCTCTTCAAGACGGGCGGCTCTTTCCCAGATCAACACCCGCGACAACACGCATGATCTCTTGTAAGGTTCACCCACCGTCTAACATGCTCCCCGCCGCCGTTAGACCGCTCCACTCGGCTATACTTAACAACTGCTGTGACTCCGCTTTACCCCTCTCCACTGTTTCGTGGGCTGCCGTTTCCACCCCCAACGTTTCGCTTCTCCTCCTTCTCGAGGATATGGGTATCCTGCCTTTACCGCGCAGGCTCAACCCCAACCGCGTGACGGTTCTGTTCGGGGAAGCTTCCAATTGAGTCCATCGCTCCAGTTGTTTGGCGCAAGCTGTAAAATATGCGTGCCTGTCGTTCGGATACCACGAAGTCTACGTCACCGATCACGCCAAGGGTGTATTTGTCCACGGTGGCTGTGCCTTCAGGTAGGACGTGCACTATGTTTTCCTGAACTCCGGCAAAATATACCTCTCCATGGAGTTTCGCTCTTGCTCCACTACCCTGAACCAAGCAATGTCGTCCGATGTTCTCGGGCCTGCGACAAAATATATCGAACAATTCTTCGCTATCCACATGCCCAGCCTCCGCTAAGGCTCTCCAGGATCCTGCCATTGTGTCCACTGGCGGAAAACCAGTACCACTTGTGTGAGCCAGTCATTGAATAAGATCGTCCTTCCGGGGTGCAGGTCAGTGAAGTCCCGGTAGTAGAAGACATCCGTGTCGTCCATCCTCGCAGGCGCTTTAAGGCTTTCAACGCCACAAGAACCACTAATGCGGTCCGTGGTCCCAGCTCCTCAGCGCGCTTTTTGACCGGGGGTTTCCGGCGTTGATGCTACTCTTCACACCGAGACAGCACGTCGGAAGAGTTTCGCATGCTTGTAGAGTCGCTCTCGCGGTCGGGCCTGGAACAAACATCCATCTTTGTCGGAACCGTGACCCGCGCGCTTTCACAGCTCGCTCATGCCTTCTTAATCCTCTCTGTTTCCGCCCCGTTCTTGCTTTCACCAGCTGATCACCAGCTGATCATGAGGAGCGCCTGGCTAGTCTCGCTCGCTCTCAGGCATCCGCTTCCGCCAGTTTAGCTCATGATTGTAATGTCAGTATTTCGATTCAGAATAGCGGGCCTCATTCTAACAGTGCGGGAAACCTCTGATATCTCTTCGGCCTCAAAGATGTAGAAATAAACTGGTCAGGCGCATGTTGTCCAACATTCGTTTTCTTGCAAAAAACAGCCATTCTTTCGTGCTTGCTCTAGTTCGTGGTAATTATGACCTGGTCTTAGTGACTGAGTCGTGATTGTCTACGAAGAATGATATTGCGCCCCTTTTGGGTATAGTTAATTCTCAATATTCCTGCATTCGTTGCGTACGTGTTCGCAGAAAAGGGGGCGCAGTTTTTGTTCTTGTCAAAAACTCTATCCCCTTTGCGTGCATTTTCAAGGAATCCCTATCAGATGGCTAGGAAATTTGTGTCTGCGACATTTTATTCGAAGAAACTCCATTAAGAATCATTTTGGTCTATAGAACTCCATCCTGTAATGCTTATAACTCTGCCTTATTACGCAAGGCCATAAGTGATTACTGTTGTTGTGACGGTCCCAGCCTAGTATTGGGAGACTTCAAACTCGCTGATATGGAATGGTATAGCAGACGCGATGACGTTTCTCTCCATAGTACTGTCACTAAAGACTTCATTTATATGTTTTTGTCACACTACTTCTTCCAGCTTGTTGATAAGCCTACCAGGGGAGAACCTTTTTTAGATCTTGTGTTCTGTAATTGTGATCGACTTTTTACCCAACATAGCGTGACGCCGCCTATTGGTAGTAGTGATCATGCCACCATTGACTTTCTGGTCAATGTTGCAGATCATGCCAGCAAGCCGCGTCTGGTTAGAGATTTCGCGACCGCAGATTTTCCAGCTATTGAGAGTTACTTGTCAGATATTGATTAGTTCGGGTCTTTCGGCTGCGTAACTTTGGTTGATGAGATGTACGAAGAGAAGAGAAGGCTATTTCTAAATATAACGCCCATTTAGAGGATAGCATTATACAGTCCAGCGATCTTACGAAGTTGTACACCTATGCTAGGAAGCGAATGAAAGAATCCAAATCAATTCCCTCCTTGGTTATCAGTGAGTTCCAGGTTGCTAAATCGTATAAGGAAAAGGCTGACATTTTAGCCTTGGAATTTCAAAAATCATTTGCGATGTCATCATGCTTGAGATCTGAAAGCGTCTCTACTCTTTGCTCTACTATGGAACCCACGACTTGGTTCAAAAAAGATGAAATTGCAGATTAATCTAAAGTGGCCTAGTTCGGTTTCACTCACTTCTGATTTTATTCCGTTGAGCTTCATCAAAAGGAAAATAGGATATATTACTTCTCCCTTGGAATACCTTTTCAACCTGTCTTATATGAATGTCTTATATGGTGAAGTTCCGTCCCGCTGGAGGCACTCATTTATTGTACCCATACCCGAAAAAGCCTCCTCTGAACTGTGCTAAAAATTACCGGCCTATGAGTATCACATTTACCTTTGCCAGGACATTTGAAAAGATTCTCAAGCGTTATTTAGTTGCTCACTTGGAATAACACAAAATTATTTCCCCTAACCAGCATGGGTTTTGCAAAGGTAGATCTATTGAAACTGCCCTACTATCATCTTTTAGTGACTGGACCAGAGCGCTTGACGAAGGAAAGCGGGTTGACGTCCTATTTCGACTTCGAAAGGCTTTTGATAGAGTTCCTACGCTCAAACTTGTTTAAAAGCTAGATCTATCGATGCCCACCATCTAGCCCTTCGATGGATTCAGAATTTTCTTCGCGACCGGACTTACCAAGTCCATATCGGGAACGAATTTTCTTCGGTCCGCAACATACATCGTATCTAGCAGTTTCTCAAGGTGGGGTAATCTTTCCTTTCTTGTTCTTGATATATTCTCATGAGCTGCCCAGCTTACTATCTAGGTAAGATGTTTCTTGATGACATTAAAGTACGCTGATGACATTAAAGGTTACAAGATTATTGATAATTCTGCTGATCATGATGCACTTCAAACTGCAATTGATCAGGTCTATGGCTGGTCCGTTAAGTGAGAGCTGCCCCTAGTTAACAAGTCTAAGGTTTTATCATCGGTAATAACAGGACACATAGTACTAATTACAGCGTAGGCTCCGAAACTTTGGAGATAATTAATGAAGTCAATGACCTTGGTTTTAGGTTCAATGAAAAACTTTCGTTCGATAATTATTACAAATATATAGTTTGTAGGGCTCTTCATCGGTCTTTTAACATGTTTAAGGCAGTACGATCATACTGTCACAATACTGTCACACTAATTAAAGCTTACAAAACATATGTAAGGCCTCTTTTGGAAACGGGTACTACGGTATTCTCTCCGCATAAGAAGAAGGGTATTGATCTTTTAAAAAGTGCACAAAATAATTTCACTCGGAAGTTAGCCATGCGTTGTTCCGGGCTTACGATTAGTTATGAGTTTATTCCTGACTGAGTTACAAGACGCCGAATATTTGGCTTACCCAGTTTATTCTCTAGAAGAAAACGGAATGACATGGTTATGGCCTTCAAAATTCTCATTTTAAGAGCCTCACTTTGTTCAAGCAGTCTGTTTTTGGTTGCTAATTCCAGAACGAGAGGATCCATTATTAAAATCAGAGCTCCGTTCTCCAGGAAACAGGTTGGAGCCAAATACTTTTCTTAACGAGTAGTTCCATTGCTCAATAAAATAATTAATGAGAACTTCCTGAACCTGTCACTTAGTTCTTTCAAAGGAAGGGCCAGTAAAATTGCATTTGCAGAGGTGTCCTCAGTTTTTAGTCTTGCTTGTAATCTAGTTTTAGTTGTTTAGTTTAGTTTTTCTTTTATTCATTATATTTTTTTGCTTCGGTTCTTGGTTGTGGGTGTGTGTTTGCTGCTCTCGTTGTCTGTGTACCACGTAGACTTCGGCTTATAAATAAACAAATAAATTATCAAAACATTCCGGGGCCACCCTCAGAAGGTCCATCTGTATGCATAAAAGCTCCTCCTCGCACCCAATGCACGTTATCAACGCCGAATTATCGCTAGTTTCTAACACTCGGAATTGGCCGTTCCATTAAAGGATCATAGAGTCCCCCATCAGCTCCATTTTGTAATCAACCATATCCAACTAATACATCTCTACGACTCCCTCAGGTATTACCTTCGACGGAATGTAGGGATCGAAGCCATGCACCAAGGAAAACGAGCTTCCTCCCGTCCCTTCGTAGTGTGTGACATTATATGCGTACACCGGGTTGGGTTGGGTAACCAGCTGGGTGAGAAATCCGGCCGATCAACCCTGTTCTTCAACATCCTTTGCAAAGTGCCTATAACCCGTTCGCAGGCTCCATTCGCACGGGAGGCATAACCGATGGTAGTCGACCTCTCGATTCCGGCCATGTTGGCTAGTTCATCCATCGTATGATTTACGAATTCAGTGCCCAGATTCGAGTGCAGCCGCTTCGGCCACCTGCCATTCTCACAGATCCACCGTAGGTCGATGGTGGCTGACACAGAACTGCCACTCTTATCGGAGAGCATAAGCTCCTAACCACTTGGTCTGGTCTGGTCTACCAGGACTAGCACAAATTTCATTCCTGAGGCGCTCATCCCCATTTCCAGAATGTCTACGCAGACCAGCTCAAAAGGCTTGGCCGCCATCATTGGTTTCAGCCTAGGACAAAGAGCTTGTCGTGGGTTCGTCAGAAAACACTCGCGACATTCTTTCGTCCACGTCCCAATGTCTTGCTCCATTCCTTCCCAGAACAATCTTCTTCGTAACAATCGAATTATTTTCTTGGCAGCGAAATGTGCGGCCAAGATCCTCGATGGGCCTCGTCGAACACTTCCCGTCTCTTTGACCCTGGAACTATGTCAACAGTTTCTCCATCTTCCCTCATCAGCTTTAAATTACCCTCTTGCAGAAAAAATCGATCACCTTCAATCGCCTACTCATCCTCGGCAGTTGCACCTCTCGGTCCACGTCTCCGTTACGTAATGACTCTGTAATGTCGCTATACCGCTGATCCGCTTCCAAATCTGTTAGCCATTCCGAATCTTTATCCGTGGCAACGGTGTGCACCACTCGCTCGAGTCTAGCCTCACTGTCAGCCTCGTCCCGCGCTACATATGGCAGTCCTCGGGATATAGCGTAAGCCACAGGATTGGCCTTCCCCTTCACATTTTCAATCTTCATTCTGTACTGCTGGATTTCCAGTGCCCACCGCAGTACGCTACCCGATATGTTGGTCCGTTTAGAAAGGGCCGCTAGTGGGAGGTGATCCGTTGTAATCACCACGTCCATTCCATAGGCAGAGAAGTGAAACTTTCGTGACATAAACACAACGGCGAGGGCCTCCGCGTCCGTCACATGGTAGATGCGTTCGGCTTTCGTTAGGCTACATGACGCGATGTAAAGGGGAACGTGTCCTCGCCCTCTTGGCAAAAACCGCTCCAATCCCATTCTGTGAAGCATCAATACATATTACAAAGGGTCGCCTTCCACTCCTCGCTCCTTCCGTATCCGGCTGTACAATAAGCGGGATGCTCGTGAGTGCCTCCCTCAGCCGCGTGAACGCACCTCCTATTCAAGTCCCCATTTCCACGGTGTCTTTTGACTGGTGATCAAAACAGGGCCTGGCGATTTTCGCGAAATTCCATAAATTTTAATTTTCTGTAATAACCGCACATTCCCAAGAATGTCTTCAACTCCGCCAGCTTCGTGGGCCTCGGGTATCTTTGGACCTTCTCCATCTTATCCGGGTCTACTTGCACACTTTGTCCGTCGAAACGATGCCCTAAAAAGGCAACCTCACTTTCCAGGAAGGCAAACTTTTGCGGCTTAAGTTTCAAATTGACTTTTCGCAGCGCCGGCGACACCTCGCGAAGCACCTCGTAATGCCGCTGCTCGGATTCTGTAGCTATAAGAATATCGTCTATATAGACGAACACTTCCTGATCCTTACCCGAGCACGCTATCCATCAATCTTTGAAATTCAGCTGGGGACGTACTTAATCCAAACGGCGGCACCGTGAACTCAAACAGGCCTTCTGACGTTGTAAACGCGCGTTTGGCCTTCGCATCCGGCGACAACGGAATTTGCCACTAGGCTGAACACAGATCCAAGCTGCTGAACACCCTCTTGCCCTGCAAGCTCTGAAGCATAGCGTCCACCGTGCGCAAAAGACATGCATCTTGCCAGATGTCTTTATTCAGCTCGCGGTAGTCCGCGCACAACCTCAAGGATCCATCCTTCTTTCTTAGCAACACCACGGGAGACGCCCACGGTGAATGGGAGTGCTCCGCTTCAAAAACCCCTAAGAATCTCCTTTAACTCCACCCTAGATATAAGCCTCGTCCGCTGTCTAATAGGTGCAGTACTTCCCGTGTCGATTCATGCGAGACGAGATTGGTTTGCGTGAGTTCCAAATCGTTGCGGTCTGCTTAAATTTATCGTACTCGTGGTTGTCGCTTTCCAACGCTTCCATCAAATGATACGAATCATTCCAACGGGCCAGCTGCTCGTACAGCAGCTGCGTCCTCTCTGCGTCCAACCAGCCTCATCCATATGTGGATCTGCCCGTCGGGTCAGGCTCTCTAGCTCCACACAGAAGTCTGTTACGGACTGCCCTACATTCCTACGTAGTTTCTTCAACTCTACCAAAGTCACAATCTGTGGTTTCTTAGTTCAGCCCTCCACTCTCGTCTCAACGCTTCTACGTGCGCCAAAAAACCTTCGCTCAGTGTAGAAGGCAGAGCCTGTGTTCTAGCCTTGCCTGTAAGCCTCGCCCTAAACAAAGCACTTAACTGGGCCTCCGGCCAACTATTCCTCGGATATTTCAGCGTAAAACTTTCCCATAAGGTATTGAAACTACACGCCGTGTCCTCTCCACAATATCGGCGCACCTCAGGGGGGGGGGCTAAGTACTTGAGGTAATGGGCCATCTGGGTGTTCTGTCTCACCTCACTCACGCTTTCCTCCACGTCATTTTCACCACCCTTAGCCGGAACCATGCACTCACCGCTTTGGTTGCCTCGCTGCCCGCATTGCATCGCCCTGCTCACAGTCCTCTCGGCCTTGCCGCCGTCCTTCGACTGTCCTCGCTAGCGCGTTTGTCTCACGGAGGGTTTTCATTTCTGGGCATAGCGCATTTAAGACTTCAACGCCTCGCCTACGCCTACCTGCTGGCTCTGGTACCGCGTTTTCCAAAGTCGCCATTGCTCATCGCATATGAAGCCGCTCGCGCTGTTGCTCCGCGAGTATCCTCTTCAGTTCTCGGAGCTCAGCCACCTCACTCTGCTGGGCACGTACGCTCTCTTGCAAAGACTCAATTTCTTCGACTACTTCTTCGAAAATCTGTTGAAACCTATCAATTGGCACCCCGTGCTCCTCGATTAGTCTCCTTAGCTCATCCCGCATTTCTGAAAGCTCTGCCAACTGCTCCACACCGTCCACTCTACTATTGCACTCCAGGCTCTTTAGCACTACCTGCACCCATTTTTCCACCACAGCGCTTTCCTTACATTTCACTCATAAGGTGTCCAACTCATTAGCTGCCTCCGTAGCCACCCTGCCCACTTCGTCAATCGCCGCACGACTCGGGTGCCCGCAGCGCATTGACTTGGCCACTTCGGCCATGATCAGTACCTCAATATTCTTGATGGCTTTCCCCACTCGGTTACATACCTTGATACTTTCGACCTGGGCTTCCTCTCTGCACAACCGCTAGAATTCCTCCTCCAACTCCACCACCATCGGGTCGTTTTCCATCATGTTAGCGTTAGCTTCCTCTCGCGACCCGCACGAACCTGCAACATCATCCAATTCCGCTGTATCACCGCCATCGTAGCAGCCCTGGTCACTCACGATCGGCCCACCGCCGGGTACTGCATCCATGATCTCGTCTCTAATAATCCACTGCCTGACTTGTCACACTACCACTCACCGATCCACTTGGGTGACCGGATTGGCCCCCAAAGTTGTGTTTCTTTTGGACCCAAGTGTAAGGTAGGAAGGCTGGATGCAAACCAGTGTGTGACGGTAGAGTGGCGGCAGGATAAGTCAAAACGAACGATTTATTAGAAAAAATGAGTCGATTAATGAGAAAACAAAAATCACGATAAAATGGGTGAGCGACGTCCACGTCCGCCGATGGCAGCTGGAACCGAGTAAGTGGAAAGCAAGCGGTGAAGCGAAAGATTCCGATTCCGATGTGGCCTTAGCTACCTCCGAAACTGAACTCCTAGGTAGGCTCCCTGTGGCGACCACCCTTCCCGCGATCCCGCTCATCAACACGGGCGGCCCTTTACGAGATCAGCACTCGCGAGAACACGCACGATCTCTTGTAACGTTCACCCACCGTCTAGCAAAGGATCTGAAGCGCATGTCTGAATGGGGAGAGCCCTAAATCGCTTTCGTGGCTACGAAGGTTCGCGTTTCATGTATTGTATATAGTTCCTTGAAAGCGCGTAATCCCCGCTTTCTTACCATTTATAAACCCTGCGAGATGATTGCCTCTTATCGAGCCTTTTGACGTCGTTCTTACAGCATGAATCGACGTGATATTCGGATGCTCTACTTATGAATGGAAAGGCGGGCATAACGCCGCGGCCACAGCTCGTAACATCAAAGCTGCATTTGGAGGGGATTTCGCTAAGAAACGCACAATTCGTCACTGGTTCAAGGTTCTGAGATCTGGAGGTGAAAGTTTCGAGGGATGAGGTGATGACGAAGGATGAATGATGAAATCTCGAAGGCGAAGATGACCAAGGTATGCCGCCGTCACTTCCTAACGACGGCCATCTCAAAGCCATGATTAGAGAGATCCGCGTCAAACGGTGAGAGAGCTGGCACAGCATTTTGGAAAAGTAAAGAAATTGTATAAATAGCTGATGCTGAAGAGCCGCGACACATGTGTTTCGTTAAGACTTGTAATCTAACGGAGCATTTCCTGGCCAGGATTGTGACATGCGACGAAAGTGGGTTCTCTATGACAACCGCGTTGCTCTGCACAATGGCTGAACACGAATCAAAAGTGTATCCAACGTGGGTGATTTTTGCTAAGTCCTAGGGAGATGCCAAAACCAGGTCTGCATTCAAGGAGGCCATGGCGACCGTATGGTGGACAGTGGCTACCACAGCGGAGAAGTACCGTGCCGAAATTTAAGTGATGCACCAGAAGTTGATTGGGGAACATAAGGTATTGGTCAGTCGAAGAAGCCCAGTTCTACTGCATGAACCGAGGTAAAACTGTATCCAACGTGGGTGATTTTTGCCGATGCAGATAATAATGATTTTTCATAAGAAATATCGAGCATTCATTTGATGGACCGTGCATATACTGCTCCAGTGCACGTTGTAAGTTCGACATGTTGTAGGAGTAAAACTTAGAATCGTCCGCGTGGACAGAACAGTGCACTTCGCGAGGAGGACAACATAGCAAGTTGTTTATGTACAGGGAAATATCAAGGGCGCAAGCACGTGTCCTGAGGAACACCACTGAGAGTTTCATATGTATCTGATGTGGCACAATTAACCATTACGCTCTGTATTCGTTCCGTTAGAAATGACTAAAAAAAACTTTAAAAGACACTCTTCGACAACATACGCTTAAAGCTTGACGAAAAGAAGGTATAGATTAATGGAATCAAATGCTTTTCAGATTGTTATTACGAAGGTAACTACATCACCGGACGGGTCTTTTGAATAGACGCCGAAAAAACCGCACTTTTGCGGTTTTTGCGTCCTTTTGCTATAACTCGCCAAATGTCATCCATTTGAAAAATCAAGAGTATATTTGAGCTCAAGAGATCGAGCTCCATCGTATGATGTATACAACTCATATGAAAGGTCAAAAATGGCCGAAATTGAAAACCTGCGGCCATTGAGAAGGCCGGCCGCCGACGAGTTGTCGGCCGCAAGGCGTCGAAAACGGTTGCATGCTCACAATTCCTCTAATTTGAGGTTTTTTTTGAGAAACGGTTGGTATCGTTCGATTTGTCTCTTCGAGATCTACACAATCATGTATACAACTTCGCCAAACCACCGCAGTGGGTGGTCAAAGATGACTGAAGCAAACTTTTTGGTACTGGAGAAGCTTATATTCCAGAGGCCGGATTCATGATTGGTAAGGTTAAGGATGAAAAAGTTTACTCAGTGAAGATAGTGGATGGAGGGTACGTTTGGTATTCATGAACAGCTTATCAGTGTAGTCATTTCATGCAAAAAAAAATTCGTCGAGCGGTTCATCCAGTGAAGAGCATTTGATCCAATTCGAAGTTTATTTGTAGACATCTTTTCTACCCAGTAGATTAGATAGTTAGTGGAGTCCTCTAAGAATAGTTAATCCTTAGACGCTTATGTGTGGTGGGAGGTGTGTACATTTAGCAAAACAGCGTTTCTTAGCCAAAAAATATTAGCAAACTACAGAAAATTTTTACGCGCTTATGAAAAAGAGAAAAGAATCTCGTCTGTCACTGTGGTTCACAGTGACAGAAAATTAATGCAATATACTTAGAGTATGTTAATTCTCTAGCTAGAATATATATTTTGATCTCTTAATCAACAACACACCTCGCTTTGACTAACACCACAAGGCGTTTGTTTGGGGCTGTTTATTGTTGTTTTGTTGCTTCAGAACCGAAGACAAAGGAATTTTGTGTGGAATAGGGTTCTTGACGATTGCATGAAGAACTGCTCACGAATGAACCTCACCGGATAAAACTTACCCACTGATAAGCTTGCTTAGTGAGGGTGATGGGTGTAGGGTAGATTTGGTATTCATATGAGTGGGTAGCGCTATCACCGGATATCACTAGATACTGCCTACATTTCGAACAGATCATTTCGATATCGAAGGGCTATATATGGCTATATATAGGCCTATATGTGGCCTCATTCCAACATTCGTGCTTACCTGATGCTGGTAACTTCATGTGCCGAACCAGAAAGAAAAAAAGGACCCGTCACTATGCAGGTTAGGGGAGGGCACTTCCCCGTAGTTACGGATTTCTTCAATGCGCAACTCAAGGTACAGCGTAAGCTGGTTTACCTCGGCTCTAGGATTCAGCTAGATTATGAATCTATAGCAAGAAAAAGAAGTATGAAAAGGCGTCATCACGACAGTGCATGTCCACCACCCCACGTTATTGAACGACTTCCTGCATAATATTTTTGAATTGCAGTAAGGGTGTGCGTAAAGAATAGAATTTGCATAGCATTTAGGGCTAACTTAGCAATAGAGTCGTAGCGTTTTCTTCCCTTTGCTCGATAATTATGTATAATTTCATGTATGTATAATATAATAGAATATATAGCAGTATATATAGTAATATATATGTATATATAATAGAGTATATAGTAATGTATATACTATAGTATATACGTTATATATAATAGATATAGTTAGATAGATAGCTTAAAGAACTTCCGTTTGAGGATAAGGAAGCGATCGGCCAGGCTTATGATGACTGGTGACGTTATTCTGGCGGATCAGGTCGAGGAAGAGAAGAAGATTTAAGAATTTATTATTGGACGATGCTTGAACACATTTGCTTAAGCCTGGAGCGGCTGGTAGAGAGGCTATATGTTGTTACAGGATGTTTTGTTGCGATCAAAACTCTTGCGCCAGGCGGGACTCGAACCCGCATCTTCTGCTTTCCGGGCAGCGATGTTCGCCTTACACCACCGGCGCTGTTTGACCGCACGTAACATCCGCGATATCCTCGAGGTCTGTCAGCACCCACCCGTGATACGGGATGGACAGACCTCGAGGATATCGCGGATGTTACGTGCGGTCAAAAACAGCGCCGGTGGTGTAAGGCGAACATCGCTGCCCGGAAAGCAGAAGATGCGGGTTCGAGTCCCGCCTGGCGCAAGAGTTTTGATCGCAAAAAAACATCCTGTAACAACATATAGCCTCTCTTCCAGCCGCTCCAGGCTTAAGCAAATGTGTTCAAGCATTGTTACTAGTAAGGTCTTTAGCTCAACCAGTTCCATGCTGATATCAGCGGCCGGCCCATCCCGTATCACGGGTGGGTGCTGACAGACCTCGAGGATATCGCGGATGTTACGTGCGGTCAAACAGCGCCGGTGGTGTAAGGCGAACATCGCTGCCCGGAAAGCAGAAGATGCGGGTTCGAGTCCCGCCTGGCGCAAGAGTTTTGATCGCAAAAAAACATACTGTAACAACATATAGCCTCTCTTCCAGCCGCTCCAGGCTTAAGCAAATGTGTTCAAGCATTGTTACTAGTAAGGTCTTTAGCTCAACCAGTTCCATGCTGATATCAGCGGCCGGCCCATCCCGTATCACGGGTGGGTGCTGACAGACCTCGAGGATATCGCGGATGTTACGTGCGGTCAAACAGCGCCGGTGGTGTAAGGCGAACATCGCTGCCCGGAAAGCAGAAGATGCGGGTTCGAGTCCCGCCTGGCGCAAGAGTTTTGATCGCAAAAAAACATACTGTAACAACATATAGCCTCTCTTCCAGCCGCTCCAGGCTTAAGCAAATGTGTTCAAGCATTGTTACTAGTAAGGTCTTTAGCTCAACCAGTTCCATGCTGATATCAGCGGCCGGCCCATCCCGTATCACGGGTGGGTGCTGACAGACCTCGAGGATATCGCGGATGTTACGTGCGGTCAAACAGCGCCGGTGGTGTAAGGCGAACATCGCTGCCCGGAAAGCAGAAGATGCGGGTTCGAGTCCCGCCTGGCGCAAGAGTTTTGATCGCAACAAAACATCCTGTAACAACATATAGCCTCTCTACCAGCCGCTCCAGGCTTAAGCAAATGTGTTCAAGCATTGTTACTAGTAAGGTCTTTAGCTTAACCGGTTCCATGCTGATATCAGCGGCCGGCCCATCCCGTATCACGGGTGGGTGCTGACAGACCTCGAGGATATCGCGGATGTTACGTGCGGTCAAACAGCGCCGGTGGTGTAAGGCGAACATCGCTGCCCGGAAAGCAGAAGATGCGGGTTCGAGTCCCGCCTGGCGCAAGAGTTTTGATCGCAACAAAACATCCTGTAACAACATATTGGACGATGCTTCGTATAATATTTTTGAATTGTTAAAGATAAACAGTTGTTCCTAGGCGTGGTTGATTCAAATGTAATGGGATGTGGGTCTAAAGACGAAATCATGGAATCAAATGCAAAATTGGCAACGCTATTGGTAAAGGCACTGTTTGGTAAAGGCTCTACCCCATCTCTAGAGTCGGGTAGAGTTTTTCACTACCCTTTCCTCTAAACCGGTTTTCATGAATGCTGAGTAGCGCATGGAATTTTACCCCTCACCCTAATCGACCTCTGAGTATTTGCTTATCAATTTAGAGTCGACGGTGATAATAGCTATCAATCGCCGAATGATAAAATTCTACCCTGCCCTTCACCCACCGCTTCACTCTTGTGAATCACAGGAAATGCTCAAATTTCTAGCCACAACCCACATAACCCAAGGTAAACTCAATCATGAATCCGGCCTCAGGACTTGCATGTTTTCGGAGCATTTCAAGCATGGCGTAAAGTGTTTTGTCATGCCAGGAATCCTCTGAGAGTGCGCCGTGCACAATGCATATAGGATCGAACCTATCAATCGAGGGGCGGACAGTTTGTAAAGTGAACATTTAGGGAGATTTATGAGAAATTCTCAGCCGCCCTACTCAGAAATCGCTGTACTCTGTTCTGGCGAGACTGGAGTGCGCTGTGCACAATCTATATAGGATCGAACCTATCAATCGACTGGGCGAGGCAGCTCACAAATTGCGCCGCGGGCGTGTTCTGAGCGCAACAACTCTGTAAGGTTTGAATCTTTGCTGCTGCAACTTGTGGATTTTGTAGGCAAAAGGAAGTTCAAGAAGCGCTCTGAAACATAGCGACCTAGCTTAAGACTGGACAAAGTTACAACGATGCGAAAATGCAGGCAAACCTTGTGTGACACGATTTTTTCCGAGTTCAGTCGACTACTACAGGAAGACGAGGCGAGCTAATGGCATCCAAATGCACGGACGAGCACAAGACTGAAAGCACTTTACGATGACACAAGACTGAAAGCACTTTACGATGACATGCTCGCACCAGTGGCGAGAACTGTTACATGGGCGAGTAAGAGCACGGGGAACATAGACCGTTGTTGTGGTAGATTGCACGCGCGGGCGTGTTCGGAGCGCGATAACTCTGTCAGCTTCCAATCATTCTGGCTGGAACGTGTGAACTCTGTAGGCAGCAATATGCTCTAGCAAAGCGCCGAAGCACAATAAATTATCTTACGAATTGGCAAGGTTACAGCGGTGCGAAAATGCAGGTTGGGCATGTGTGACACGATTTTTTCAGATTTCGGCCGACCGCTGCGGGTACACGAGGCGAGTTAACGGCATGCAAACTCGCGGACCATCAAAGCACCGAATACACTTTACGATGATCTGTCCCTTACTCTCCAGTGCCTAACTGCTTTAGCACAATCTGCCATTTTAGAGAGGCGGACGGCAGCGGTGAAGATTCTTCCGCCCTTACTCGCCCATGTTCGAGTTTTTGAGCCCCAGCCAAGATACCGTTCTGTTCAGCTCGAAAAGCCCTATAGAACAGTATCAACTTCGACCAAGTTTGAAAACATCGATTTTTTTTTTGGCAGTTTCGCAAAACGCAATAACCGCAAAAGTGCGGTTTTTTCGGCGTCTATTCAAAAGACGCGTCCGGTACGGTATACAGTTGACTACGTATTATCCCCCAAACACCTAGTTTGTTGGGGATGTAAGGCAAACTGATCCACAATTTTTAAATTCTGTCTTTTCTACTTTTTTGAAAGCCCGGCTTAACAATACTTTAATTCCACATTGAAGGGGATTCACCGTGAAGAAGACACCAATTGAATAGAAGGGTGAAAAGGTCAATCCAATGGCTGCCACCTTAAGCAAAAATATATGGAATGCTATCCGAAAACGGAGTTTTCGGATAGCATTCCATACATTTTTGCTTTTGGAGTTGGAGTTTCGAGCTTGGAAAGAAACTAGAGTTCTATATACTAATTCACTGATGACATCCAGAAAATCAAGCTTTGGTGCTGTAAGGGGACAATCAACTTGTCTTTTTGGGTGTTGTTCATAGACTGACTTGAAATACGATGCGAAGTCCCTTGCCTTTTCCTCATCAGACTTGCAAAGCACACCATTTTCACTGAATATGGATCCGATTTTTTTAGCTTCAATCGCTCATTCACATAGCTATAAAATAACTTATGGTTCTTTGCATGGACCATTTTTTCTTCAGTCTGCAGGCTTGGCTTCGCTAATTCTCTGTTTAGTTTTTTACTTGAGAAGCGAAAGTATTTCTGAGTGCGTATTTTTATTGGGCGAAGTAAAGTATTTTTACTTTGTGCGCAGGTTTCTCCATTCTCATTGGGTAGCGGTACTATTTTTTGACTGTTTTTATTGGAACAAGTTCTCTGATAAGCATATGGCAGTTATGAATGAGGACAGAATGGTATTCGTCTACAGACTGAGAAGGTGACATTTCATTGCGCCAGTTGATCTTAAGAAGACTTTGACAACTCTGTGAATAACACCTTTTGCAAAATCGTAACGTGAGTAGTTCAGGAAGCCATTTTTTGTTGCTTAAGTTGAAGCCAAAGGATACCACATTGTGGTCGGGCGTTGACAAATGCTCACGAGGCTCTTTATCGTTAATTATGTCCAAGTTATTTATTAGGACTACATCTAAAATATTCGATCCCAGCGTAGGAGCCGTTACAAGTTGTGAAAACGCATATTCGTTGCAGAATTCTTTGAATTTCTGTGCTGCCCCTAGAGCTTGGATGGTTTGCCTTTATTGAGTTGTTCAATTGTGGCCAAGTTCAAATGCTTTAAGTTTATATAGTTTGAAGTTCTTTCTAGGATATCTAAAACATAAGCCAGTGCTTCGTGAAACAGTGCTGAAGCGCAAGTTGGGCTTTTGTTGATTAAAATGAAATGCTTCACCATTGACGCATAGGATTGATTAAGCACTGGCAATAAGGTAAGAAATTTCGCAAAGCAAACAAATGGTGTGGGAATTGATTTAGGAACAGAACCAGTACACCACCTCCAGTAGTGCAACCACTTCTCTGTCACATCTATAGATATAGTACGAAGGGCATTAGGTGGCATCACAAATAAGGTTGGGCTTACGCCATGTTCCCGTAATTAAAAACTATAAGAGGAACTTCAGTGTAGAGGAAATGCTTAGGTCCGATAGCTTATTGCAGACGGAACGTGATTTGAAAAGGAAAACTGTGTCGGACAAAGTTGAGATGTTGGATGTCTTACATGTTGCTGTAGTTTCAGTAATCGTGGAAGTAACATAGTTTGAGCTAACTGGAAGGCATGCTGTTGTGAATGCCTAACGATAAGACCTCACTACGTCTAGCTAGATTGCGCGGAAACTTTAGCTTCACAATATCAAAATCCCATGCAATATAGACGAGACGCCCTCCCCTGCCTTCAGGTCTCCCGCCTCCTTATGCAATGCTCTGTCCAGTTCCAGCTCCTCGAAGGTATTTTTCTTCCGAGCATACGAATGGACAAAGCGCTGCGTAAGGCTCTTTCTTCCAGAGCGCATGAGCGCGTGTGGGAGAAAGCGACGTTCCTGAGATCTTGATTAGGTAGATCGATCTTAATAATTCGACCTCTACCCCCGTTTCTGTGTGACCTGCCGGGTGGATGACGATGGGCTGTAATACGCCCAGCCTCAAATTTGCTGATACGGTCCTCGTTTCCTGACGTGAGCACTTCTTCCTTCAGAATCTGGCGATCATATGGACGGGTTTCCTCTTCGTTCGATTTTTCATCAATTCCAACCCACACAATCTTTGGTTGCTTTTCATCAGTTTTTTAATCTGCATTTATTTTAACAATTGGACAGCATAGCAAACTTTTCTGCACTGATGGTGCATTATTCTTGCAATTGATTTTGACTTTCATGTTAGCCAATCTAGCCAAAATGGAGTTTTGCGTGGCTTGAATCCCACCGATCAGAGCAAAAAAGCGATCAAAGCTGCATGCTCTGATGTAGTCTTATTTCATTGAAATGCTTCACTCATTTGATGAAGTACTTCCCAACTCTCAATATGGGATTTCTTTCCTTCCTCGTGGTGTCAGGCTTTCGGCAATGCGACTATCATGGTTCTGCCGGTGGGTAGGTACTCCTTCCCGGAAAGAGTGGACGATAAGAGAAGTGCTAGTCGAAAGTTGGTATGAAATTCGTCCTGTAGCCGAACCGATGAAGCGGCGGGAGCGGGAGATATGCGATATCATCTCTCGCCTCTCTCTTCCTCATCGCTCTCTCACCTCATCTATCATCTCCCGTCTCTCTCTCTTCCGCCTCGCTCTCTTATCTCTCTCGCCCCGGGAACGTTTATGAATCCGGATACTGACGTTGAGCAAACAAACAGCTGTGTAAACGTGTAGAAACCAAAGTTTATGCACGCAACTGCGCACCCTTTACATAGCTATGGAGTGAGGTGCGATGTGCCTGAAGGCGGTGCTGACAAGCAATGCGGACAGTTTCGATGCTGCCGTCTTCTCAGGCCTGAACGTGGTGCAAGTATTAGAGATGTGATCTAATACATCAAACGCCATCCCCACTCTAGCGGTTCCACTTCCTTAGAGAAAGCAGCCGTGAAAACCCTTTCAAAGAAGATAGACCCACGTTTGGTCCACCTATGGAGTGCTTCTGCAGCTCTATGTTAGCACGACCGGGCGAATGAGAATTACTTGCTAACAACAGTTCTCAAGGTTTCAATGCGGACAGTGACCGTGGAGCCATATAGCGTCGAGTCACGCTGTGACACCTATCGCTTGAGCCAGGGCGGATCTCGCCATAGAGGGACCAACCAACTACAGCAGCGTACAGATCGACCAGATTTGGTATACATACAGTCTATAGAAGAATAAGAATCTTTCGCATTAGAGTTTCGAGCTCTATCAAATGAACCAGAAAATGTTCCTACCTCAGCAATTCTTAAGGGAAATTTTCCAAAGTCTATCTAACTAGGCATAGCATGGGAGGTATTTTGAAATTCCGATTTTTCTATGAAACTTTCACAGCATTGTATTTTTCGAGGCTGTGTTTGAATCAGGTTGTACACCTAAACTAATGATCACCAATAATAAATTTTTATCAAAAAACACTTCAGATTGCTCATCCATTGACGTGACTTGGAATCTTGCGAGAATTTTCTTCGTATCTGCCTAACGAACCCATAGAAGGCAGTTGACCTTATTTACCATCATATAAATTCTCCTAGAGCTAGAAGACCTTTTTATCTCTGGCTTCTAACGCTCTGTTTCATCACTTCTGTGTCACTGAATGATCGTAACGTCATTTTCCAAAAAAAAAGTTGAGCATTGGGCTTCTGCTAGAAGGTCTCTCTTCTATCTTATTGGATTCTTTATAAAAATTTCAGCCTGAAAGCATGTCTCATAGTTAATCTTGACATAAAAACGAATATTTATCCAAACATAAATAACCTGAAAAATTCGCCTTAAGGCCGAGGGCGTACTTCCATCGCCGCGATGCTATCGCGCTGCTCAGTTCACGACGATTCCACCGTTGCGGCCGAATAGCCAAAGGAAACTTCGCCGCAGCCGCCGCAACAGTGACGGCCGGCATGCGCGATGGCTTTCCGCGCCCATCGCGGGCGTGGCATGCTTTTTCGAGCCGCGCGCGATGTTTAGCGTTGGTCCTGGGTGGACGCCGTCGAGCTCCCTTGCAGAGCGATAAGCGATACGACGAGCGCTGAGAACTCCACATCATCTCGCGTTGCTCTGCGAAACTCATCGCTGCGATAGGAAGCCTAAAGGCCCCACAGAGTTCTGCGGCAGCGCCGCGGCCCTATGCTTAACCATAGGGCAGAGACGCAGAGCTCTGGGGCCTTAAGAGTTTTTGAGGCATGATCCTTTTCTGGCTCATTCGATAGAGCTCGAGATTCTTATACAAGGCTGTGTTCACTACAATCCGAATCTATGGACTGCCAGTGCAAGCGCACTAAGTCTCCAGGCCCTCCCTCGACTGCATAAAAATTAATTAATCTGTGGGCAGTCGTGGTTGGTTGGGTCACCATCACCTGCACAGCGAGAGCCGCCTTCGCTCATCGCGAAGCAGCAAGCGTCCCGGCGTCTCGACGCTAATTGGCTCCACAGGCACTGTCCGCATTGTTTATCCGCGCCGCTTCCAGAAAGCTGTTCTCCTCCTATACGTACATACTATACTTCGGACCGAATCGAATAATTTCGGACGAATATTCGAATAACTTGGAATATTCGAATATTCATTATTCGAATAGGCCGCAAATTCGAATATATTCATAATTCGACTATTCGACAAGGTCCAAAATTCGGATATATTCATTACTCGACTATTCGACATGATCCAAAATTCTAATATATTCATTATTCGACTATTCGACAAGGTCCAAAATTCGAATATATTCATTATTCGAATATTCGGTTTTTCATAAAACCAAATATATTCGATTATCCGTTTATTTAGAAACATTTTGGAAGGACACAACTATAGTACATACGTACGGCGATGTGATGCTAGGTGAGTTTTCCTGGAAGGAGTGCAGGCTTGTCTGTATGTGTACCACTCCAAGTACCCCCAAAGTGGAAAACAAGCAGATACAATCTTTGTTGTGGTAAAAACTCAATAATACAAAAAACATTGTACAAAATGGAGGTGCACATGGTGAGAGATCGCATCCGCAGGTGACAAACGCAATAGACTCTGTCCTTGCGCGGCATGTATCCATGGAAAAGTAATGGAATCACTTCTTCAGCCAAAGAACCAGTGCACAGTCTGTACAGGAGAGCTTTCATATACATATAGACATGGAAATAGGCCGGAGCTTGTCATCAATTCGTGGTCGCCTGTTGATTCAAAACCGTTGCGCCCCGTCACCAGTAATTGTCATTGAACGCATGTTGCGATGCAGCGACGGATTTTTCCTGAAATTCGATGATGTGACGAAGGAGCTGTGTGAAGGCATTCAAAAAAAAAACCGCGGATACCTTCGAAGCACGTCATAGTTATCTTGCACACACGGTGACTTCACCCTTTCACTGCCGTCTGGAAAACCTGAACGAGTTAGCAAGATTAACAATTGAGCAAATCTTTAGTCCCAACACAAGGTTAGTAACTTCACACTACATATAAGGCCTTTATAGGCATAATTTGTACACGTCCTCAGTGTTTTAAATCCATTTGAAGATATTTTGATTTCAGAATGATTCGCAGAGAAATCCAGAAGATATCGCTTTCAAAACGGGATGAGAATCGATTGTGGAATGTACTTGGGAGTAGTCACCATTCCAAGCACAAGTAAGCCGTCAGGAGAATGTTATAAAAGTTTGCTGGCTTCAGAAACGAACCCAAACGCGTGTTTCACTTCTCTATCCTACACGTCCTCTAGGCAGAAACAAAGAAATATCTCGATACAAAATGGCTAAGAAGGAACATTCGATTTTCGAAATTTCAAAGGAAGGTCCAAGGTCGAGCTAAAGTACAACTTTTAATGAAATAATGATGTATGCAAGCTAATGCTACCGATGAATGGACATTTCCAGTAATAGGATCTTTTAAAAGGACACTAACATCGTAGAGAGGACTTCCTACAGTAGACAACACATAGTGGTGGGTAATGAAATACATGCCAGCACGTGTTCCACCGCTCAAAGATTTATTGCTGACGGCTATGTAAAGGACTTTCAAAAAGCTCAAAGTGTGAAAGTGTACATAATTATTTGAAGTCGAGAAGTCGTTTCAAAGTGAGTGACTGCGGCGAATGGAAATATTGGCTCATATATTTTCACTATTGCTGGAACACTGCCAAGCTTGTGGGTGTTATGCAGAGAAATCTTCTTCTTTTTCAGCGTTTGTCACGCATCGCAGCGTGGTCCTCTATTCTGGTGTCATGACGCCACCGTTCCCGATCCAGCGCTAGATCAGGGTGAACACCAGTTACTTTCAAGTCCTTTTGTAACGTGTCAGTCCAGCGCTGTTTCCGTTGCCCTCTAGGCCGTTTTCCTATTACCTCGAAGTTGAGGCCTATTTTGCGGACGCTGTCTTCTTCTCCACGCAGAACGTGGCCGTACCATCGTAAGCGAGCTTCGCGCATCTTGTCAGTTATCGGCGCGACACCGAACTTCTGCCGAATGACATCGTTTCGGATGCGGTCCATGCGCGTGACTCCAGCCGCCGAGCGCAACATCTTCGTTTCATTACGCTGAGGCGACTTTCCGTCTCCTTTGTCGCAGGCCAGCACTCAGCTCCATACATCGCTACCAGCCGGACGACTGCTCTGTAGATCTTCGACTTCAAGCGCACCGGTATCTTACTATCGCAGAGCACGCCAGTCAACGAACGCCACTTGGACCAAGCTGCACTCACGCGTGAATTCACTTCGACCATCAGTTTGCCGTCAGACGCGACTGCTGATCCCAGGTACTTAAAGACCGAAGTGTGTGGGACCTCGATGCCATTAACCTTGATGGAGCTGGACTCGGTAACGTCCGTCGTTAGATATTCGGTCTTCTTCACGTTCAATCTGGGTCCAAACCGCTCCAAGCGATCACACCAGGCTTGGACTCTCGCTCGAGTTCATCTTTATCTTCGCTAGCGAGGATTACGTCATCAGCACAAAGCAACGTCCAAGGGACGGGCTTCTGAAGGCATCCATGACAACAACAAAGAGGGGTGAGGAAAGTGCAGAACCCTAGTGTACCTCGACGGAGATGGGAAACTCCATCGAGGTTCTAGCTGCAGCTTGAACTCGACTCTTTGGACAAGAGTAGAGAATTCAACCCACTCTATAAGCTCTTCGGGAATTCCATGATGTCGCAAGGCGTACCATATCACTTCACGCGGTACGCGGTCAACGGCCTTCTCCAAGTCGATATGCACTGGCTTCTGTTTCTCGCGGTGCTTCTCTATCAGGAAGCGGGCGGCGCGTATGGCATCAATGGTGCCGCAGCCAGCTTCGAAGCCGCACCGATTGCTGGAAGGCTGGACGATGTCACGAAATCGTCCGTCGACAATTCGCTCAAAGATCTTCATGCTGCGCGAAAGCAAGTGAATCGGAAGGTAATTGGAGCTGTCTGTAGGACTGCCCTTCTTCTTCCAAATCGGGATAGTCGTACTTTGGCGCCAACACTCAGGCACCTTCTTCTCCGCCACAACCTGATTAAAGAACTTCGCCAACCACTCAGCAGGGTACCAAAACTTCGAATTTCACAGATTTGCTGCCACGTCGTCGGGCCCAGTCGCTTTGCCTGGCCTCATCTTCTTCACAGCCGCTTCAGTCTCCTCCATGATGATCTTCTGGACGGGAACATGCGTCGGAACCGTTGAGGAGATGGCTGGATGAGGAAATTCTATTGTAGAGAGTTCCGCAAAGTAATCGCGCCATCGCTTCAATGGCTTCTTGCGGTCCATGAGAAGATGGCCGTCCTCATCATTGATGCCGAAAAACTTCTCAATGTCCTCGGTCTGCAGATGGCGATTCTTGGCAAGTCGGTACAGATACCGCTCACCATCGCGCGACTCGAACTTCTCGTTGACATCTCCATAATGAGTGGCTTTTGCGACAGCCACGGCCTTCTTTTCAGCTTTCTTCGCTTCTTGGTACTTCCGCCAGTTATCGGCTGTCTTTTCGCCGAGAAACATGTTATAGAGCGCCTTCTCTCGAACTTTGGCTTTCACGTCATCTGTCCACAGCCATGCCTGCTTGTCGACCTTCCGTCGTCCGGCTTCGTAGTGCCGAGTTCCGACCGTGCAGCTTGACGTGTCGTGTCGGACACTTCCTTCCAAGTTTCATAAACAGTCGTGACGGTCGGTAACCGCACGCGAGAAATCACAGCTGCTTCCTCCTCTTTCATTCGCCACCACTTGATTCTTGGCGCACCGCATTGCTCGGCCTGTTTCAGCCTCGGAATGGCGATTTTTAAAGTGAAGATCAGCGGTCTCGATGCCGCGAGGTAACCGTCTCATACGGCACGATCTTCGCGTCTGTGACAAGACTCCGGTCACGATCCTTCACAAGGACAAAGCCTATCTGAGTCCTGGTGCTTCCGCTATAAAACGAGATGAGGTGGGAATCGCGTTTACGAAACACGGTGCTATGGTGAGGTTATGCGATTCCGCATATTCAAGAATACGCTCATCATCTGCGATCCATAGCCGAACCCACCAGATTCGGCTATGGATCGCGATGTTATACAGAGAAATGCCCAACCAAATTGGAGTAACATACATCGAGAACGCAAGAAGGGATCGGACAGACAAACGGGCTATGTAGTCACATCATGAAATTCTTCTCAGAAATGGTCTTACTTCAGGTTGCGGCAAGCTTGTTCTCAGGGCTGTAGATGGGGAACTGGAGAGTGTCTTTTCAGCGAGGGGCATATCTTGCCGCTCAGTGAGTCTGCGTATTTTCAAAGAATTTTCATACTCACTTTGGTCCGCAGCACCTGATGGATAATGCTCAGAATCTTCCGCTATTGACTCGGAGCGATACACAGTATTGGGCGCATTTTCCTTCTAAAGTAGGCAATTTCTCGCTGTAAAACTTCCGTTGTCTCAAATATACAACGCACTTACCGGCGAGGTCTCCTGCCTGTCAAGCGGAAGAATCCCGTTTTTCGTGAAGTAGGAAGCTATTTGTCGAGGAATTTGGTAGAGTGATTTCTCCGAGAGTGTGAACTTCGATTCCTCGGCTGATCCATCACATTCGAGCAGTACTCGCGTCATGTTCACGAACTAGCAAGTAACCGTACGTAAGGAAATCGTCATAAGGCTGCTGCATATTTTCCACAAAAGTTCTCGCTGATTGTGGTTTCTAACCGATTTTCTAACTCATAAAGCGTCGCACTTGGAGCAAGCTAACGAATAAACGACACATTTGAGCGTACGACGAGTCTGACGCAGAACCCTCAAGCGTAGAATCGCAGACACGTTAATGTTGTGCATAAAAAGTTTGGGCTTGACACATGATTTTCATCTTCGAACATATACCTTTATAAAAAAGGAAAATTCACATAGTGGAATTATTGGATTCATCTAAAAGCCGAGTAAGTCGGGTTATGGCATTGCGCATATAGATTAATCGACTACTGAATATAAAGAGCTCGTAAGGCGAGCCAGATAATTCTGCAAAAAACAACTCACGTGTAAATTGTCGCGATCGCTTTTTCGTCCTTGAAACACGAGCCTTTTACCACCTCCACCAAGCCGTTCAATTTCGTCCAAATTCCGATCACCGATACCTTAAAATTTGCTGCTGGCAGTTGCGTAAGCGCGGAGTTGTGGAGATTCTTCTCAGTTTCTGTCTTTCATCCATCCATATTGTTCCTTGTAAGTCATATCCAGTCCTGAGAGCACAAGGCAACGTCCTGCACTTTCGCCCAATCCCCAGTTGTCTTCTCCCCCGTTTATGGTGTTGGATCTGATGCGAAGAACAAAGCTTTTCCCCATGTGGTCTCATGTTGACGCGTGTTGGTCTCACTTACCGAGTTCGCCGCACTGCTGCAGCACCAACTGAGATGCTTAAAGATTCCGGGGCACGTCGGCAAACGTTCGTGCTTTCTGCAAGGTGCCAGCAAAATTTCACAGGCAAGAAGAAACTTCACGCGACTTGATTATTAAAACTGAACGCACTAGGAATCTTGGTTCAGGGCTCGCGGAAGCTTATTTATCAGATTTTCCTGAGAAGGATAAAACATTGTCCTGTCAATCAATGATTTTCACTGCGTGTTTCCAGAAAAAAGAGGGGTAGGGTAACAAAATGAGTGTAGTTTAGCTGATTCATATAACTAGTGAAGTATTTAAGGCATAATCTTGCATATTACGACTGCTAGAGCGAGAATGTTGCTTATCAACGTAGTCTTTCTGCGGCCGCTGGCTACATGGCCGGTGAAGGAAATTCCGAAGAGCGGTTACGCAACACTGCCACTTCATGCACATTAGCGTGCGCCTGGACTGATGTGTAACTGTGGTTTAGGTGGTTTTTAAAGGGCGCATCTCGCACAAACTTTCAAATACCCTTGCACAATGCACTTCAATAGAACCACCTATTTTCTAACCAACCTGTAAATATGATGGAAATCGGCGACTTGCTTGCAAAAATTGCGGCTTGAACGGTCTCTTTCACGTCGTCGATTGCTCCTCGGGTGATGATATTCAGAATGTGGTACTGCGGTCGAGTCTGGTCAGACTTCGCAACAGCAATCTGGGCAATTCTGGAAATGCTGGGCTTTCTACGACGTTACGCTCAAGGAAGTGTCTGCTCCTACTTGGAAAGATGATATATGACATGGGCGAAGTGGGCGCTCGCACAAGGCTGGGTCTGCATGTAGGTGTTGTGAAAGGCAGTCACTACACCGTCCACGCCACTGCAGGTGGGATCCGTCTCAAGATTCTGAAACAAGTTCTCTGTTAGATAACACTAACAAGAACTGCGCGCTTTAGGGTCACGAGGCACACTAACCAGACAGAACTCGTGCGATTCTCGAAAAAGCGGCGGTATCCGAGCACCGAAGCCATACGCGGCGAAGTTGTTGCTCCTCAAGCAGACACCATGAGTCTTATCTCCCATCATGTCCACTATATACAAATCTGATTTGTGGAACTCAGTAAGATCGCTTAACGTTTCTTGTAAAATGTTTGCTGACGAGATCAAAGTCTACAAAAATATTCAAAAACGGCGACCGTGAGGCACTCCAGTCAGCTATTACTGCCTCTACTGTCTGGTCTGTTTCCTGGAAGCTTTCCCTCTGTAATTCCAAAACAAGGCTCCTTCACCTCGGAAGCATGAAAGTCACCCATCTCCCATCATGCCTTTGTTGAGTAGGCGCAACCAAGGCAGGTTTGAAGCGGTATAGAAGAATTTCACTCGAAAGCTTTGGATTCGGCTTCACGGTTGTGTTCACACATCCACCCCACCTTCCAATGTTCGAAACAAAGCTTCAACCTTTCTATGCTCTTACTTCGTAGGAAGGAGAACAAATTGCTCCCGATTTATTTACAAAATGATTAATGCGAAAGTACGCCTACGTCTCGACAAATTTTGCACAACCTCCTCTTCAAGCACGCGTGGTTGCATGGCCGAAATTCGTTTTCCTAAGGCAAGGTCTCGACTACGAGCTTCCTTTTGGACACAAGAAGTTGGTTCTGACTTTCCAAAATGTTCCAAAAAATATGGCCTACCATGTTCCATTTCACAAGTTCAAAAGGTCATTGGTGGGTACATTAAAGGATGACTCATTAAGTTGGCGTGGTTTGTGTTCTTCAATAATGCAAACATATGTCTCGTTGTTCTCGTTGTGTTTATCTTGTGTTCCCTTTTCGTACAGCTGATCGTAAATAGTACTGTCATCCACGTGCAATAAATAAATTAATTAATTAATAAGCCGAAACCAACGGGCCGCCACCCCGGTCCCATGGTTTACCTGTTGTAGTCGGCAAATGTTTCCCCAATGGATCGGATGGCGAATTCGACGTTGTTGGCGAAAGTGAGCTGTGTTTCGCGATCCTGCACTCCTTCACACACGGAGAAGTCGATGGCAAAGGCAAAGTGCAAAATTGTCCTGCAATGGCGAAAACTGAAGACACAATCGAGCTATTTATTTCGTGGAAAACGGATCCTTGGCAATATCACTGATCGGGGTTTCAAAACCAGCAGGCCGTGCTATGGTCCTGATTATGCTTGGTTGTCATATTCCGTTGTGTGCAGCACAATACCAGGTTCTTGGTTCTAATTTAGCGCGTAGGCCAACCAAGCCTTTCATCCCTCTGGGGTCGGTGAATTGGGATCGGACTTATTTGGGACGGAGCGCTGAATTGCTCATCGGCTGGCCACCGCAAGCCATTGTGTTGGACAAATACGCATTCAAGGCGCCTAGACGACATCCCGTAGAAGTGTAAGGCGTGGCGCATCCCAAAAACGATTGATTAACGCCTCCCTAAAATCACTTTTATCCTCTAGGAGAACTAGCACGTCCTCGTCGTATCACTGTTGTGTTGCAAACTGCTGAAAAGTGACGCGAACTAGAGTAATGACGAATTTTAAAGAACGCTAAGTTGCTTATCAATTTTCTACGATGCTATTGCACCGGCTTAAGCATCTCGATCCTCTTAGGTTATGTTCTCCCATGATATTCTTCAGAACCGGTAGCAATCGATTTGCCCACTAATATGTTATTCCGGGTGTAAATCGAGTATAAGTCACTTTTAAGTGTAAATTGATGTTTTCGAAAGCAATCATGGCATTTCTCGAACATTCCCAACCGCTCTAGCACCCGCCTTTAGAGAAAGAAAAGTACCGAGAGAAACACAGGTGAAATACATTACCTGGCTTTGACTCAGCGTTTCAGTTATTCTGATTTTGGGTTACCTTCGCTTTCGACGGCAACTCAACCGACTCACCCGAAATTGATGTAATCCAGGAACGAGCATATCGTCAGTTCCGTGCACTTCACCAATTCGAACTGTGCACAGACCTTCTGGCCACTTTTGTAGCCGGGATTCGTCAGCTGGAAACAGTGGATTTTCGCCTTCCAGTGCTGTAGGAGCGTTAATCTCAGGGCACACCGTAAAAGGCTCCTGAGCATCCCTCAGCCCTCGGTGAGTGGTAATGAAGTTCCCGGCGACCCCATTCCGGTATTTGTCATCCTTGAAGTAGCAGATGACTTCGAGTTGCCTATAAAATGGTATAGATGATCATGTCGAACTAAAAACACATCACTTAGTGGTCTCCATTCTGGTCTAAGTTTTCGTCAAATTATCGCATGCAAAACATTTTTCATTAACGTTCGTACCGTATAACTAGCAAACAAATTGCAAAACTCTATATGCATTGGATTGATGAAGCAAACTGGGACCGAATGTGGTCGAAATCAATTCGTTCGCCTTTTAATTGATAGCAGTTGGACACGACACAGAGTGTCCTAAAAATCTGAAAAGGTTTCGCTGATGGCAGAACCGAAACATTGTTTACATTGAAACTGCCGCACAGCTTAGGGCGCAAATAGCACAGAAAACTATAAGTTTTGTGCTACGCGAATGGTGGGGCGCTTCCTGTGGCGCGAAAATTCGCATTTTACACTCAATTGAGGTGGGAACCTAAAACGGGGAGAACTTACATTCATGCAGTTAATTTATGTAAAACTTTAGAAAGGAAGCGCTGAGCACGATTGCATACAAATTTACACTCAATTTTTAACATAATGAACACCAATGAAATTATTATAACAAACATATTTAAATGCATACATAAAAATAACATTGTTTTTTATAAATATAAATTTAGTAAAAAGAAAAGCGAATTATGTACAATAATTAACAAAGAACTGATAGTTAAATAATAATAAAATTAAACGATGTGCTACTTATTTCGCTGCGCAGAACGATTTTTAACACCGATCCTGTTTACCTCGCTACACAGAAGCATACAGTCAGAGGATAACAAAAGATGTAGTAGTGCTTTCTTTTTATGTTGATTGATGAACGGGAAATGGCAGGTACTTGGATGAACAAGATGAGTTCGTTTTCGATAATGTTGGATAAAAATTTAAGTAAAACCGTGAATAAATAAATAAATGGAACCACTAAATAAATTAAATGTTAAAAATGTGATTATCCAAAGAACATAATTTAATAATTATAACTATTCAAAATACAGTTTAAACACATAATAAATTAAAATACTTGACAGAGTTTAATGATGTCTGACTAAATGCTCCTCCCCTTTACTAAACAGCCATGGGAGGAGCATAAAAGAAAGGCTCGTCTGAAGAAAGCGGCGAAACGAACCTTTCCACTGCTTCTTCGTTGATCTTGTCCTCTCTTCTCTCCTGTCGGCTTACAATTATTTCTTTCCTTTCCTTCAATTTCCGTTCCTTTATCTTGTTTTCAGTTATAACACGAATGGTTACATCGTTAAGAAATGTAGCGTATAGGTGTGGTTTTCAGATTGTGCTGCATTTCTAAAGTTCCATTGATAGGGCCACATTCCTGGACTTTTAGGCTTGCTGGGGCTAGAATTGAGCACCTAGCTGTACTTACAAATGGTACAAAGATACACGATGTACACCCCCTCTAGACGTTCACTTCCATAGAGCTTATAAGTCTACTGGTTGTTAAAGATATCTGGGGCCGTATGCTATTCTCGCCCGACTCGGGGACGGGGACGGCGCGAAAAATCGATGGCGCATGATGTGCATACCGGGGATGTGGGCGGAGACCGCCTCATGCCCGGCCGGGGACGGTTGGGGAGAGAATAGCATACGGCCCCTGATGATATCACATCATCTTAGTTACATGCGCCTTTCAAAGTGTAGAGCCAAACATCAAGGCACCACAACGGATAAGGTGAGCATCCAGCTAGGTATGTGTAGACAATGATAAGAGGACCATAATTTTATCGACTGTAAAGAAACTATCGGCAAATGATAGGTTCTGGATGGATGGGTACAAAATGAGAACTGGGGCCGGATTTCTCAACAATGAAACCCGTGGGTATGCAAGGTATAAGGGGTAGAGGAGTTAAGTGTCAGATAGAGATAAGGTAAGAGTCGGAGATGCAGGTTTCATCGTGGGTATCTCTACCCCATACCCGCGGGTTAGTCATTGATGATCCCGACACCTAATTGGTTGTTATCATTGCCCTAGGCACTTTGTGCTTTATCTTGTAGACATGTATGCGCGAGAATGCATATTGTTTCAGTTTTGTACCCAGTAGAACAGACAAAAATAAAAGCCTGCACTACTGCATATTAGATGGCGTCTACAATCCGGATTTTTGGAAGATCAATTGGAAGCTTTCCCATTTTGAAGCCCGTCCGATTTTAAAAATGACATTTTCTCTACCTCATGCATGTCCTAACTCATGCCAATGACCTTATGATCAATAAAGTCCCTTCGACAAGCTGTTGCTTTTCAAGGGTATCTAGGTCGTTGAATGCAATACGAAATGGCCGAATTCGCTACCTCAATTTCTGGACGATTTTTCGTGGCTACGAATATTCCCGTTTCAGGCATTGTATATTCTCTGAAAACGCGAGGTCTACGATTTCTTATCAAATATATCTTTTGCGACATGATACCCTCTTGCCAAGTTTTTGACGTCGTTTTTACAGTAGGAATCAACGCGAATTCGGGTGCTCTTTTTATGTGAATGGGAAAGTGGACACAAAACCGCGACCGCTGCTTGTAACACCAACGCTGCATTTGGGAGAGGGGGGGGGGGGATTTCGCTAAGGAAAGCACAATTCGCCACTGGTCCGAAAGTTTTCGATCTGGAAATGAAAGTCTCGAAGATGAAGGCCGAGGTAGGCCGCCTTCACTCCTTAATGACGACCAACTCAAAGCCATGGTGGAGCGGATCCGCGTCAAACTGCGATCTCATGTAAATGCAGACCAGCTGTCCGGCGCGTATGACCGCGCCTTGCCCAACGCAATCTCTGCGTTTGATTGGAGCGCGCTAACCCCAAGGCGTTCCACTCATATGGGATCCTGCTACGGAACCTCTACGGTATTTGCGGCAGTTCGATCACGCAGAGATGTTCTTAGAGGGACTGGCAATCATGGTTGGACTTCAATGGTGGATAGTGGGTGGGTGCCATTCAAGCTACTCGTGCGGAAACTGCTTTCGTCGCTCAGGGGAGTCCGCAGCTGGATTCTGCGCTCTTCGAGCACAGAATCAGGCTAGGGAACAGACTCCAGGGTGTGTGCTATCCATGCTACTCGTGTGGAAACTGGTTTCGTCGCGCCTTGGGGGAAAATAAGGGCTGTAGACGTCGCATCTTCCCATTCTTTCAATGTTGTAGGATTGTGACAGAAATTCTGAGCGTACCACATCTTCATCACGTCAAAATTAAGTGTACAACAGTGATGTTACATATTCTTATTAGAAACGCAGGCGTTCGCGTTCGTTTCTGTACAATGTGCCTCCCAACTGGAAATGCGGCGCAAATCGGGTCGAGGGGAAGGGATTTGGGCCGGGGGGGGGGGGACTGCGGAGTGTGGCTCGAGCGACGCGCCCTGTTAAAATTGCCTACATCCTGGAGTTCCCTCCCTTTCCCGATTCGGAAGCACATAAAACACGGATATGTAATCGAAACAAGGAGATAAGACTGCATTTACATTCGTTGGATGTAGCTACTCGCCGCGGCAGGCCATGTTGACCCTCCCTTCCCCTTCCCCTCCCTCCCCGACCCGATTTGCGCAGCGGAGGAGAGCACAGAACAGAGCTGTAGCATTGTTTGTCCTATACTTTACTATCAGTATGTTTTGTCTGTGTGAAGAACGCAGAATCCAGCTGCGGACTCCCCTGAGCGGCGGAAGCAATTTCCACACGAGTAGCTTGGATGGCACCCACCCACCATCCACCAGTGAAGTCCAACCATGATCGCCAGTTCCTCTAAGAACATCTCTGCGCCGCAAATACCGTAGAGTTTCCGTAGCACGATCCCATATGAGTGGAACGCCTTGGGGTTAGCCCGCTCTAATCGATCGCAGAGATTGCGTTGGGCGCGGCGCGGTCATACGCGCCGGACAGCTGGTCTGCATTTACATGAAATCTCAAACTGCGAGGGAGCTGGTACAACATTTCGGCGTGGACGGGAGCGCTATCAGTCGCCACTTTTATGCGATCATAGATAAATGGATCCCGCATGAACTGACCGCCTGGCGGAAGGCTGAAGCGTCACAACACCTGTGTTTTCTTAAGGCTGAGCAATCTAAGGAGGCCTCTTTTGGACGACATCGTGGCATGCGACGAAAAATGGATCCCTCTTGACAACCGTTGTTACTGTGCGCAATGGCTGGACCTGAATAAAAATCCTGAGGAGGTGCCGAAGGCAAGTCTCCATCCAAAGAAAAATATGGTGACCGTATGGCCTTTGTCATACCATCGCTCACCCCGAGCGAGGCCTAGTGATATGCACCCATATCGATTCCATCGCGCCGCCCGATCGATATGGGAGCATACCATTAGGCGTCGCTCGGGGTGAGCGATGGCATGACAAAGGCCTATGGTGGACAATCGCTGGTAGTCCATTGCATGTTCCTGAAGACTGGAGGGGTTATCACAGCGAAGAAGTGCTGTGCCGAAATTGAAGTGATTTAGCAGAAGTTAATTGAAAAACAGCCGGATTTGGTCCATCGAAGAGGCCCAATCCTACTGCATGACAACGCCCGTCCGCACGTTTCAAAAATTGTTATCCAGAGTGCGTTGGGATACGAAACTCTGCCCCATTCTGCATATTCACCAGATCTGTCCCCTACCGATTATTATTTTTTCAAGCATTTAGATCGTCATATGAAGGATAAAAAATTCAGCAACCAAGATGATGTCGAAAATGGCTTCTTATATTTTTTTTATTAAATCTCGTAGTTCGGATGTCTGCAAAGATGGAATGTCTAGGCAATTGTCGCGTCGGGAAAAGTGTATTAATTGTAATGGTGCTTATTTCGTTTCATGCTATTGCTGGCAAGCAAAGTTATGTCAAAGTTATCAGTCAAAATCGGCCATTTCATATGCAACGACCTATACATATTTCAAGGGCTAGAAGCTATGCTGTTTTTCTGCTCAGTTCTAAACTTCAAATCTAGCAAATCAATTGATTCTAAAATCGGGGCTTTTGAAGAAGCGCATTCAGCTTCTACATCCTATAGTATTCCCATTTCCCACACTTCCACATAATCTCTGATTTTTTCCAACAGCTTGCCAGGTGGCAGTTGTTTGACCCTCCAAACATGCTTACATTTTCTGAGACACCCTTTGAAACTGGGGCGTTTGCACTGCATTGCAAAACACCACTGTGCCTCTTACAGTGTAGAAGTTAGAAGTAGAAATTACATTGTTCGTATTTTCCAAGGATAGTTTCACAGGATAATGGGATAGCGGGTTACGTCGATGACACATCTTGTAAACCCGAGCGGTCGTTGCACAACGTTCGTGACACGTATTCCGAAGCTGGACGCTTGCTGAACGTTTGCCGTGCCATCCGAATTATATATGGCCCAAACAGTAATAGGCTAGTAAAGCTGATAACTGGATGACAATCTCCCATGGCTAAGCTTAGAGACGCAGCCGGCGGGAGCTGCCGGAGTGTCCTATCAGTTCTTTTGCCCCTCCATGTGAGTTCTTACGTGACACACGGATTGATTGAATTATTATTATTATTAAATATGGTACAATGCGTATGTATGTGTATAAGTATAGAAAATATGCGTATAAATGAGTATTCAAAGCCACACGTGTTTGCCTCTACGTAATTGCATCAAAAATTTCTATGAAGTAGTGGAGTAGAAGGCATAAACGATGGCGGAATATTCGAGGCGAGTACTACAACGACGGGAACCTTCGGTCTGAGATGATAGTGATACTGATGTAAGCCGGTTACTCATGTACAAGACGTGCTCTAATGGGATAGCGCCCCATACTTGTGACGTCTCCCGATGGCTTCCTTAAGGAAATTGGCTGCCAAGATGGAAACACTGGCTCTGTAGAGGCTGAGTGGATGCATAAAACAACTGGGAAAATTTGAGAGCGTCGAAGTAATCGAGAACAACCTCATCGCCTCCTCGGCCACGTCCTGACAGGGGAGGGTGAACGCTTTCCACACCATTCGTGGTCCGTTCTTCAACGGTTCGCTTTTGTACAGAACTGTCTTCTCACCGTCTGTTTCAGTTCGAACCACTTCAAAAGACAGCTGAAAGTATGAATTCGTGAGCACTTGCCAGAAAACTGTCAGTAAATCCCTAAAGTGAGACAAAGGGAGAGCACCACGCCTCAGCATTCGAACTTCCTTATTCAGTTTGTTGCAGAAGTTATGCCGCGCTAATGAATAACGAAACTTCTGCTATACAGCATTAGCTGCTCTCTAGTGGTTACAACCCAAACTGAAAAGCGACTCTCATCCAGAGCGAAAATCAAGGCCTTGGATGATTCTGAGGGTCTAACACGGAGCTTCACCCACGACTCCATTTCTAGCTAACCCGCCTGTCTCTACCAAAAAGAAGCAGTGACAGTGACGATTTCGTCTCTCACCAAGGAAGTGTCCGGCACGATTTTCCGCGAGAAGTTCTTGCCCTCGAATTGGATGAGAAGTGGAGACGGTTTCGGCTTCGCTGTAGATCCTACCGACATTTGACCAATGCCGGCACCGGTGCCTTCGTTACTAAATGTGTTCGAGCTCGAGCTACTGCACGAAACTGCGTGTTCTGCCAAAACGGTAATGATGGCCTTCACTCACTTCAGATTCCTCATAACCACTCCATGAGCGACAACTTCCGAGATCAGAAAGTAGGCGGAGCCAAGCGGTGTCACATCGTTCTCCGACCAGTCGCACCTGCGGTTTGTAGTTTTAGAGCAAATAGCCAAACGAGAAATCCCCATCAGTTTGGGTTCGCAAAACTCGAACGAAATAAGATTAGGCTCCTATCTGCCCAGTTTTGAATCGCTAATTTCCATCTCACGACTGACAGACGAGTTCTTTAGCACGAAAAATTATTGGAGCGTACGATGAAAGCGGACTTTCTGCAATTCGAAATGCTAACCGTTTTTAGTCCAGCTATAATCGATTCATGTAAAAATCGTGGGCAGAAATGACTCCAGATAAACTGGTTTCGTAAATTTCTACAAAGAGTGGTACCCATCCGACAACATACATGGGAGTGTATCCGTTCGAAAAATTTTACCATAGAATTGCAACTAGTTTTTCAAAACATCTCATAGCCATGCTCGCGCTTCTGAAGTAGTGGTTTTTGCATTTTGTTAAAGTTTCATCATCCTCATCGAACCACGTGTTAATGTAGAGGAAGTTCCCGCTCCGTGCCGTGGCCCTCGGAGTGCTTTCTGATCGTATTCATTTAGGTCTGTGTTTGTGATGAAGCATCGTTTCCATCACCTTATTTTCTTCGTGTTCCCATCACCAGTTCCATTCAAGAGTCGAAATCTAACGAGCCAATTTTTCCTGCTGCTTTCTTCTTCGGCAAGTGTAACACGAGCTTGGACTACGCTTTGCCTCCTTTCTATGGAGCCCGTTTTGCTCAAATTTTTATACTGTTTGCCTTTTTTCATTTGGTTTCCATCACCTTATTTTCATTATTCGGTTCATGAGCTGGTATTTCTTACTGCAAGGGTGATTTGTGGAAGGTGTTTGTAGTCCGAAATAATTTCGTTAGGTCATGAACACCATACGTTATGGTTACAAGCGGCGGCTTTAGAAAATGGTTCAACTCCAACAGCTACTGATAGCATCCAAATCACCCTCTGGGTTGTACAAAACTTGACAATAACTTTGTCTTGCGCAAGTAATGCAACATGGAAAATGACACATGCTTAATGGTTCTTCACAATGGGCAGTCAATAAACAAGGAATGAGAGTCCGCCTTTGAGTCTTTGAAGATTTCTCGTAGAAAGCAGTGCTTCTTCCCTAAACAGTGCTGCTAATACTGGATCTAGGGTAACTAGTCTGGGCACAGGACCGAACCCGAAGATATAGCCAGTTTCACTGTGGGCTCTGTAGTAATATAGGTTCGTCGTGATAAAATTGAACTTACAGCTCCACTCTTATCGGTTGCGGCCGTTCGAACATGTATTCAATGGAGAAGACGTCAGGAATATCAATACCGGAACAGCTTGGAAACGTATCGGTCCCTGTGATCTGAAACGATTCAGCAAGTTATTCGCGCTGAATGCGGACTTCTGGAAAGCTAGAAACCAATAAATTCTACAACAGTCAGGCCAGAGTGCATATAACGGCAGACACCAAATCAACAAAGTTCCTGAACCTTCCTAGTTAGAGGCCCTGAAAGTGTAGGCGTAGGCATGTAGCCAGCATCTGATACGTTTGTTAGTCTTCTATGTGGAGATAAGAGAGGTGGTCAAAGATGCAAAATCCAACTCGGTGGCTTAGTGGGTAGTGGCGGTGATTCAAAGGCGGAAGGGCAGGTGTTCGGCTTCCGTACATAGACGAGTTTTTACTTCTTTCAATTGTTCACTCCATGCTTGGTATCTATCACTTTCCCAACACTTCGTAGGCCTATATTCCACTATCGGCTAACAAATAGCAGTCAGTCAGGCACCAGTCCACGAAACGAGAATTGGTGCCGGATCGTCGTCACCTGACACGTACTGTGCACGCTCAAGAGGGACGGCGACTGTTGAACAAGTCCACTGATAGTCTAATGCCGTCGAAGGCGTACAACTAGATAGACTGATGATGGCAGAGAGGTAGGCACTGCAATCCTAGCAGCTCAGCCATTATAACTCACCGTCATCTTTTAGCGTATCGCTCGCTGGACAGTATGATGGTATTGAAGCACGTAAGGCGAGTCGTCATTTTAACTCTTTCACGACATTGTTCGACGATGTCGATGGATACCATCACAAAAATAGTTCATGGCATGTTACCAAACGCGTAATAGTATGGTATTAATCACTGAGTTCACTAATAACTACGGTCAAGATGATTCATGGGAAACTTTATTGATTAATGTTTTATTCGTTTCTAACAACTACACAAAGGACGTTGTTCGACGACGTCGTCGGACACTGACACACGCGGGAAAAATACGTGCTGTCCCACGCGGCAGTCACGTGAAAATCAAGCGTGTCGTGAAAGGGTTAAGAAGTGTTAAGCATAGATAAGTTTATTTGAGATAGAGATACATAGATTTCTGCCAAAAAGGTGCGGCGTGAAGTAGGTCTGTGCTGTGCTGACTATGCGATTATCATGGGTAAATCTGAGGTGACACTATTGCTCGCGATCCCAGAGGTCGAGAGTAGCTCGGGAAAATTTTCACCCAAGCTTCGCCTTGGGCGGTTATCTGGGGGTGCAGATCACGAACATGATACCTGTTTCTAAGGGTTTCACCGAGTTACTGGTTTACCAGGTGTGCGCGCGGACAGTGCGATCTCATTGTGAACTCCGAAGGTCGCTGGCTCCCTGTGTTCAGGGACTTTGCAAAAATGAAACATAGTTTTCTACTATTTTAAGAGTGGATGTTCTCATAGTGTTTTCGATTTCGCCTTTCAGACCTTCGCATGAGACAGTTCCCTGGTAAGAAAAATTATTTACTAACTACATAGTGAGAGATGATTTAAATTTAGTGAGTAAAGAGCCTGTTTAAATAAAAGGCAACTATGACAACATACCTAGAGGTCCAGACAGGGCCAAACAGCTTAAGTTACCTTGCCTCCGCAGTCGAAGAAAGATGATCGACATGACCATGATGTTTAAGATTCTTACAAATAAAATTTCAGTAGATCCCACGATATTTTTTGGTGCACCTCTGACTACGAATAGGAGAGGGAACCTAAGGCTTTACCTTCCTGTTCCAAAATCGCAGGCGAGATCAAACTTCCTCACTTACAGAAATCTTAAGGACTTGAATTTATTATTAGGTGAGGATGAGAATATCATAAACATGTCCGTGAGTTCGCTCAAGTCCTTAATGGTACGTAAAAAGTTATGTTAAACGTGCTGTGTTTAATTTTATGTGTAGTTTGTGTGACCTTTGTTTTTCTGTCATTACTTATGCAATGCATGACTATGTTCATGTCTGATAAATAAATAAATAAATAAATAAATAAATAAATAAATAAATAAATAAATAAATAAATAAATAAAGGGCGTATTCGAATACAATGGCATGCCATATAGCTACACCAGAGTATACTAGCAGTTGTGCAGTTGTAATAAGTTCGCAAAACTCGTTTCATACTCACCAGCTTCCAAGGTCCGTTTCTTCCTCCTTCGCTTTCGTAGAAAAGGCACATGAGATTTTTTGAAGTGGCCGCATCGCTGCGAATATTCCTGGAAGGAATGTGATTGCTACAACAAAACAATTTAGCACTAGTGTTCGTCATAATGTCACGGAGTAGTGGAATATTAAATTTACGCACCTGAGGCTCAGATGGATGTCAAGGATTTCCTTGACTCCCGCTTTCCGGTCGGAGTTATCGCAACTGGACCTGTAAATATTGCAGGATCACACTGCAGCACAATTCCGCTGCTTTCGCAAAAAGAGAAGATAAGGCGTTTGACAATACTGTAATGATATCTAACGGATTCACAGCCTCCTCGCAAAACTGTTAGTCACTGTTCCCCTGAACTCCCGCATGTCCTAAAGGCATGTAAATTCTCTACTTGAAAAGGTAAGCGGCCTATAATTTTTTTCTGGAAACATTTGTAAGATGTTGTAGAATACAAAGAAAGGTTCCACCGATTGAATAGAAGCACAAAACCTCTATTATGTTTAAAGAACTGCAAACATTGTGAGTGCTGTAGTGAAGGTTAATAGATGTACTGACGTAGCTTGACATCACAGTAATAAGAACAGATGATGCTGCTCTCTTTGCAGCCAATTTTTTTCTATTCGAATCGACCATGGTATACCACAATATGGATCCCATTTTCGTATTTGACCTGGGATACGGCTGCTGGTTTTCAGGAAATGCATGGCTGAAAGGTAATAAGAATATGCTACTTTCACCACAACAAAAAACAGACAGAGTTTTTTCAAAGCGTGTGTAGATAGGAGTGATTATTTCTACACTTGTTTATAATGTTACGAAGTTCGCGAGTGTAGCGGTGCAGGCATGGTTTGCAAGCCGAGCATGCATCTTAAGCTTCTTGAGTCTTCGCCTTAGAAAGCCGATCCATTATTCAAGATCGGCTACGAACCCATAAAGCAAGCTACTGATGCATTGCAAGTGCTCGAATCCAGGAAAAATTTTCTGGACACGATTAAGGCGTGAGTCCTTTTTTCTAGTCGCGAAATGAACTGGAGCTTCAGTCACTGTATATGCCAGATACGATTTCAAATTGCCTCCACGATTTCAATATCTAAGTGGTGGTGTTTCATGTCATTAGTGGAATGCAAAACGTTGTGAGAGTCTCAGTAAGTTGTTCCTGAAGGGAATATGAAAGTGATCTCCTGAGGCAAGGTCTCCTTTAAAGGGACGCCTTCTAAGCGCACGGGTACGGCCTCCTTGTTTTTTAATCAATGAGGTCTCAAACCAGAGTCTCGCGTAGAAAACCTCCTGTGGGCTCCAGTACAATTAAACCTATCTACAGAAGTGAGCGGCTTTCTGAAATCTGCACGTACGAGGTGAGGAATAGGACGGCGGTGGTGTCTCGATCTCGATGTGAAGCCATTACAGAATTGCGGAGGCTGCTTGGTGTTTGGAATGTTCCAATAATCCTATGCAATGGAAGGGATCTTTCATCTGAGCTTCTTAAGACTCACAATAGTATCGCTCGAATACGCATCTAATGACATTTGTACAAACAACAATTTTGCAGTTCACGTAAATTATGTTAAATTTGAGAAAAATGAGGGAAAACGGGCAGGTGTAGGAACCCTGAAGAATTGGTTTCTCTTTCCATTCCAAGACGTTTTCGCACTGACTGTTGGCAGTGACAGTGGAGATTTGGTTGAAAAAAATGATCCCGCCCTCGGTGCCCTTGAATACTAAAAAGAACCTGACCCATAACACATAGAAAACGGGTTTTCTTAAAATCGTGAAGCGCATAGAGAGGTGTTCTTGAAAACGGTCTGCTATATGGGTCGGGAGGGCTTGTATAGACAAAAATTTAGGCAAGATCTTTATGTACATGAAACATTTCAAGCACATCACGATCTCTCAGGCCCTCTCAGTGGGTTTTTTCCGAATCTGTCACGCTCTGTTGCGCACGGCGGACCTATCGAAATAGTGTTTGCTTTCAAAGAATCCTTCAATCGAGGACGGTGTCGACCTTTAGGGCCAGCGCTGCATCTTGATGGGTTTTTGGTGGTAGAGAGGTTGGCAAAAGTTTTTTCCTATAGTTGATACGAGCACTAACTTGCAGTCGAATAACGTCAGAAAAAACAGCCAAAAGAATAGAATAAGGGACTTCTTTTTGTTTGTTAGGGGTATTTCATTTTATTTCCGCTTTTCCTTCTCAGCTAATTGTTTTTTGAGGTTTATTTTCTTACCAGCCGTCAGAGAGACCTCTAGCCGCACTGACGGCCTCATCTTCAATTGCAGCTGCCACCAATGTCATGGCTTCCGCAGGGAGCATACCTTGAACACATTAACTACGTCGATTGGGGCAACTTAGGAAGAATATAGAAAAATAAACGACATCCTCAAAAAATCGATAATTTCATCAATATCGATTGATGACGATCGATATTTCAAAAACGAACTTCAGATTCGTGTTCAACGGCCTCGACTACCTCCCAGGGCTGAAGTTTCGGGCCGCTTGAACGACATCCGGAGAAAATCGATAATTTGATCAATATCGATTGATGGCGACCGATACTTCAAAAACAAACTTCAGATTGTGTTCAGCGACCTCGATTACCCCCAGGGCTAAAGTTACGAGCTGCTGTTGATCGCTATCAATCATTGAGTGTCGCCAATACGCTCTGCCCCCACTCCAGTTGTGACGGACGGAAACACACACACACACACACACACACACACACACACACACACACACACACACACACACACACACACACACACACACACACACACACACACACAACACACACACACACACACACACACACGCTAACTCCTTTAGTAGGCTTAATAATGTTGTTTCAGCTAGATTCTGAATTACAGCGAACTCATGGCTATCTGTGCCAATTCAAAGCAACGAAAGCGCGAAACGTGTAAGTTGAAGGGGAAAAATTAAAAATGAAGAACTGAAGCCATTGCGAGCACAGCTGCTTCTGTGCATTAAGCACTTGTAGGGAGGAAAACTGCTGAAGGCACTTACTTCTTCAGTTTTGGAGGTAGTAATGGTGGGGCTTTGCTGGCGCGTCGCATCTCCATGATATGGCGGATTCGAACCATATTCATCTTCGCATCAAATTATTCTGCTAAGAAAACGAATAATTTTCTGAAAATGAAGTTGTGCGGAGGGAGCAAACGAAAAATGGAGGACATGACACGATGGGCGGATAATTGAAAACTAGGTGAAATGGTTGCGATAGAACGCCGGTAACTTCCGGGAAATGAGTCTGGCATGACAGAAGTTCGTTGCAGAGAGAACAGACAGCAGGTTCCCCGTATGCTCATCTTATCACCATGGATAGGGGGCCGAACCTAGAGCGAGAGGTTGACCGACTGAGAAAAGAGTGGCTCGGGACTATCCTTGGAATCCTATCCTTGAAAGTCACAGTCCAACCGTTTCCGATCATGAGCAAGACGGTTCCTTCATGTTCCAGTAGGTGTAGGTGTGCGCTATCAGCCTTCTCGCTTCTGCTGTTCACAAGCAAAGCACTCCGTGGATGTGAATTTCAATACAGGCCACGACTGCCTTAGGGCAATATCATACTAGAAAAAAAATAGAAGGTATTTCAGTAGCTGTCACCTACTCCCAACATGTATGCAAAAAATGTGTGCATGAGGTAAACCTTGGGATTCAAATAGATATAAATTTCAATAAGCTTTAAATAGGTCATCTGTCAAGGCATCTGCTATAGAGTAACCAAAAATTGTGCTTCGTCTTTTATTAGGTTGAGTTATAAATTTTGCAACATTTGTGTTTTTTCTGGAATTCAAAGTAAACCCGCTGAAGTATTATATTCTATTTGAAAGCATGTTTCGTGGCGATCACTTTAAGTTGTGAATCGTTAATTTTCCCTGCGTTTTTGAAAAGTTTTATTCACTAGAACAATGAACACTCAAAGTGAAAAACAAATGTGTGATTTGATTTTCAATTAGTTCAAACTCGGCAGCAACCCAGCGACGGAGGCCAAGCACATTTAGGTAGTCACTGGCAGGTTCACTCCTAACCGAATAAATTATTGGAGATGGTATCAGCACTTCCTTTCTCCCCAGAAGGGCAACAAAGGCAAACCACTCCCGGGAAGAAGGGCGGCTGCGCCAATCCATTAAGTTGCATTCTTCTCAAACCACACTAGAGCTATCCGCTGATCTCCACAACTCCCAATGAATCACCGCTCGCCGGCTGCAGTAGATTGGAAGCTCGCCAAAACCGCCTTCGTCAGTGCCTCATGCTTTGATGGAAACCCAAGTAAATCCCTGTGCTTCCGACTGCCTAGAGCTCCGGCACCGATTCAAGCGAGGAGGCCTAGATCGAGCCCTTGCCAGCGATGAAAAATGATGATGATGCTTCACTGCAACTGCAAAGCCGGAAAGCAATAGCTGAAACGCAACGAGCTGGGGGTCCTCAGGTCAAAACCGGAGCTCCACCGAGAGAAGGTCCTGCTGTGCGTTTGGTGGATGCGTAGTGGTCCAGGGCACCGGGAGCTGCTCCACGTAGTCAAACCATCTTCGACGCTCGCTTTGCCAACAACTCGTCTAGTACCAGCAAATATTAGTGGAGAGAGAAGTCGATACAAGGCAATGTTTCATACACCAGAACAACAGCTGCCCGCTTACGGCACTTCAGACGCTGGAAAAAATCTAGGAATTGGGCTGGAGTAAAATCAAGCCAGCACCATATACCCCGGACATTGCGCCGTCTGACTGCCATCTGCTTCGGTCGATGGATCCTTCATCTATGATAGGCGCTTCGCCGAAGTCGATGAAGTCACGGCGGTGGTGCACGACTTCTTCAAGTCGAAACCGACCAAATTCCACGGAGAAGGGATCCACTCAGTTCATGAAAAGCGGAAGAGACTCATTGCGAATAACGGCAATTACTTCGCTTAAGTCAATCATTTTTCCTTTGTGGTATAATCTTATTTTTGCTGGAAGGAAAATTTTGTTGCAAACTTATGACAACCTATTATAATGCATGGAAGGTATCAGGGTGCTTTTGACACTTTTAGCTTCTAACTATTTATATCGATCACATACTATTTGGGCTTCTCTAAGTAGTCGCTCGAAAGCTGGATGTTTTCTGAAAAAATAGCGGAAAAGTAGAACTGCATAGTGGTCAGGGGAAGAGCGTTCATTCAAAAATAACCAGGAAAGACAATTGAGCGAATCCAGACCGAATCAGGGTCAGTGCACACAGCTGCGTACTGCGTGGCATGAAATCTAATTCTGTTACATAAATCGTAAAGAAGACAAAACGGCGAAATACTTCTGAATGCTTCATCAATGATATGCAACTAATTATATAGAACAAAGCCGTTTAAAGACATTTCGAAACACCAACGAAGCAACAGCTGAAATGTGGCGAGTTGTGAACATATGTCAATCACGAAATATTGAAAAGCGATCTTTATTGTGAAAGCCAATGTTTCGCCAATAGTGCTGGAGGCAAGGTTTAGCCAGTCACAGTGATTATTCTAGATGTTTCATCGAACGATGAAAGCTGAGCCTCGTCTAGTAGTCCGCTGCAGTCTGCTTCACGAGGTCAACCACGTGTACTTACCCACAACGTCACAAAAATCGTGGTTTGCCCAAAAGGACGGTCATCAATAGTTTTGATTAGTAGAATAGCTGTTCTTCAACATAAATCTATGGGTCTCTCTGTGATAATTGTTATAACTGTTGTTCTTCTTTCTGAAAAGAAGGAAGCGCGCTCAAATCTAAGTAGGTCGGTTGTAAAGCGTTGGAGAATAGCCAAATTTCGGATTACTGGTTCGATGAGCATCCAGTATTCTGCTACTGTGTTCGAATCCGCGGAATTCTAATTGCAATATCCTCTTAATGGGGCTAAGCTCCTGCAACTGAGATACTGGTGGTACCCAAAGCTACGGTGAGCACTCTGCTTTGTCTATCCCTACGTTATCCGTTATAACAATTCATGGGAATGCACAAAGACCTGAGAGGCTGATCACATCTTGTGCTAAGTGCATCAGGAGATGGGAAGTGGAGTGGCGATATGCTTGGAAGCAATACGCAGAAAATGTGGCTTCCTGAACAGCCCGCTTTGCTAGACATAGGATTTAGGAATATGACATGAACTATTATGTGGTGAAGCGAGTTGTACATCCTTCAGCCTAGGAAGTGACATCTCAACAGGAAAATCTTTAAAAGTGCTCTGAACTCTTGCAGAGGCCTCGGAAATGAACTGTCGAAGCCATATAACATATGGCTGAACGCGGCCGAAGGCCTTCTCCAAATCCAGGAAAGCAAAATGCACCGGTTTCTGTTTCTCGCGGTGCTTTTCTAGCAGAGACGAACGGCATGAATAACATCAACGGTACCACAGTCAGAGACAAAACCAGACTGATTCGTGGAAAGCTGGACGACATCCCGGACATGTCCATCGACAACTCGCTCAAAGACTTTCATGGTGTCCGAAGGAAGACGAATTGGACGGTAACTAGCGCAGTTCGCAGGACTGCCATTCCTTCTTCAAATCGGGATGATCGTGCTTTGCTGCCAGCTCCAGGCACTTTCGTCTCAGCAAGAACCTGAGTGAAGAATCCTGTCGCCAGTCAGCAGGACACCAGCCCTTCGACCTCCACAGGTCGGCCGGCAGGTCATCGGGGCCAGTGGCTTTGCCTGGCTTCATCTTCTTCAGGGCTGCTTCGATTTCGCTCGCTGTGATCTTTTCAACGGGGCCGTACACAGGAAATGCAAAAGGAATGGCAGGATAGGCAAATTCAACATTGGAAATTTCCTTGAAGCAGTCGTGCCACCGCTTCATAGCCCTCTTGCGATTCATCAGATGATGACCGTTCTCGTTGTTAATGCCAAAGAACTTCTCAATGTCTTCTGCTTGACGACAGCAAGCTTTGGCGAATCGGTAAAGATAGCGCTCACCATCGCGCGTCCCCAGTTTTTCGCTCACATCAGCGTAGTGTGTGGCTTTAGCAGTGGCCACTGCCTTCTTTGCCGCTTTGTTTCTCGATAATTCCGCCAATTATGGACTGTTTTGTCACCGATGAATTCGTGATAGAGCCCTTTCTTTTCCCGGACTTTCTCTCTGACATCATCAGTCCACAGCCATGCCTGCTTGTCGACCCAGCGTCGTCTAGGCTTTGTTGTGCCGAGTTCGAGGCGCGCAGGCTGAGTTATCGCATCGGTAGCATAATTCAGTTGCCCCCCCCCCCCTTTCCCCGATGCCGTCTTAGTACCAGGGACCCTCGCATACTTCTCTCTATCCGGTCTTTGCGATGCGCGTCGGCTCCAGCGCGTCGGCTCCAGCAGCCGTGGCATTATCCCGAGAACTCTGGAACGTCATCGACCATATGATGTGGTACAGAATGTTCGCAGGCCGGCCTGTCACTAGGACCTGTCGTCTGCATTCGATTGTCCGTGTTTGGTTCGCCTCGCAAAAGCAAACAGTTTCCCGTGCCACCACGTGGAGGAACGGACATCGCCACCGATTTCACATTGAACTCAGCAGTACATTTATTTATTTACGTATTGACGTGGAGTAGGGACACATTTAGTGGTTGAAGACGTCTTGTGTGACTACTGACAAAAAGGATACGATTTAGTCGATTCGATATCCACCGTCTGAGCAGCTATAAAATTCTAACTGCTTGCTCAATCTGTTACATAAGAATGCTTAGAAACACTTTCTCATTTCTAATTAATCAAGAAACGACTAAAATTTGCAAAGTAACGTTAACCCCTAATCAAAAAAAAAGAAGAGAAAAAAATTAAGAGATACTGTGAGATTCTAAATTCCTTGTAACAATAAAGAGCAAAGAATTACACGATAACTTGAATGACTCTGTACTGGCGTTTCTTGCGACTTCGGTCTTCTTAAAAAGAGCTCCTGTATTTCCGTACATTTCGCAGTTCGGGTTATGGCTAAAAATCGAAAATTGACTCATTAGGGACAGTAGAGTCGTGTCCAGTGGGCGGTGTCTGAACAGTGTGATTGAACATCCTACTGATCACCTAACAGAGGTCGAACAGCAGCCATAACGACTCGCCAAGTAGGTGAGCTTTTCTCTCTTGAAGGTTCACCTAAAAACCGCAACCAATGGCAACCTACAGCACCGACAAATGTAACTTACAAACCGATGATTTCAAGGAGACATAGAGTCTGAGAGCCTATTCAACTCAGTGTCTTTAAGCCTTAAGTGGCGTTTATCGAGGATGTAATCTGTTACAACGATGTTTTGTCGCGAAAACTCTTGCGCCAGGCGGGACTCGAACCCGCACTTCCCGCTGTGTGGATGTTGCGTATAGCATTCAGCCCCGTCAGAGGGGAGTGCGTGTTCAAGTCCCGCCTGGCGCTAGAAGTTCTGATCGCAACAATACATCGTTATGACAGCTTACAATCTCGATAACAGCCACGAAACTGAGTTGAATCATTCTAACAAGGCCTTCAGCTTAGCTGGTTCCATGCTGATATCAGCGGCCAGCTTATCCCGATACACGGGTGAGTGCTGATGGGTCACACGAGGTATGGATGTTGCGTTCGATCAAACAGCGCCGGTGGTGCAATTGCGTAGAGCACTTCTGCCCGGTCAGAAGTGTGCGTGTTCGAGTCTCTCCTGGCTCTAGTGTTTTGATGGCAAGAAAAACATCATTGTAACAGTCGGAGAGCTATTTAGTCGGTTTGGATGGAAGTATTGCCGAACTGCGATCGCAAGCGTATGAGTAGATGGTGCTTCAAGTTCGTATCAGTTCAGGTTCACTCTATACGACCTTGTCCTACGCCAATAATTTCAAGACGTCACGTACTTTATGGCAAGGGAACAGGCGATGCGCTGGATGTCGTCGTTGCGGCTGGGAAACAGCATAGAAGCGGGAAAGCAGCGGAAAATGACCTTTAGCCGGCTCGTTACCAGCCTCGGTAACAAGTCCATCGAGGGTCTGAACACTTCGGGGGAGGCGACGGCATAAAGAGCAACCTCGCCAGTGCGATACGCAATACGCAGCGTGAAGTTCCTTCCACAGAATACCCCCTTGTTATTAATGCCTGCCACAGCGGCACAATTCCTCGTCCATGTAATTAGTAATGTATGAGAAAGACCTAAAGAATAGCGGCGAAGGCCTACCAGTAGCAGCAGAAATGTCCCTTTATTATCCATGGGATCGGCGTTTTTGTTTCGTTCCGTTGATGAGTGGGACCCGATGTACAACTTTATGTGCTGGATAGTGGCAGTGGGGCGAAGTAGCAGAAGGCACCTTCCTATATTGGTCTTACGATTAGTGTTAGAGAAATGACTTGCAGAGCCAAAATCTGAGCAAAGAGACATTCAGCGTGTCCCAACCCTTTATTTAGCCGTTTTCAACCTACACGGGCGAGACGGAAGAGGATCGCATTTTCATATGAATTCTCAGACTACGGGACAAGGCGATCTCACACAAATTCGTGTCCAAGTCTTTTCTCTTCATGTGCTGCAAAACTTCAGTGTATAGGGGCGAAAGCACGAATATTGCGTGGCTTCCGATATGCACCCTTTGGCAGTGATGCTTCTGCAGCCATGTTGAAACCCACCCTCGAAGTGAACCTAAAAAATGCCACTTCTAGCAGATTCAGTCGAGGCGGCGCTATAAGCAAGCTTAGGAATAGAAATGCTGTTCTCATGAAGCCTAGCCGCAGCGGCTGCGTCAATACTCGAATAGAATGCACTTGAACGCCGGGCGAATCAGCACTGCTGCGTTGTGCATCTAGGTCTTCTGCTAATCTAGTGGCACTCAAAAACCATTGTTCTTCTGACTTTGAATTTCGATATGAATTAACGCCGCAGAAAGGCACCTGTGGTGAAACCTGCGGAGCACCAGAGGACCAATGAGAATTTCATTGCATCTAACAGCAGAAGGCTTACTTCCTAAAATGCCGTCAAATATGTGCATTGAAGAGCTCTTTCCATGCGTCGGATTTCCTTCTCGTCAAGTTGTGATTTTCAAGGCAACACCTTATCAGAAGCAACATACATGTAGAAACCAGCGATTGTTTTCACTTAGCTGACGTCGCTCTGACTTGATGTGTCATGCTACCGTACAACTAGCGACACCTTGAGAAGATCTTGCCCCATACCCGCTAGAAACTAGATTAAAGGGAGCGCGGGATGGTTTTTTCCTATTCATTTCATAACTGTTTTTTGCTTCTAGTGCCGGAAAAATCTTGAATCCGCAAACTCGCTATTATTTGAGAATTTATGTGTCATCCTAATAAAGGCTTAAAGCTTGCACGAAAGCCTAGAAAAAGGAATTCCACAACATGCTCATAGCCAGGATTGCATTGAGGTCTTGTCCGTTACTTTTAAATTTTTAGGCAGCTACGCAGAATAAACGGCTGATAGAATTTGGCCGTAAACAGATTATATCGCTGCCTTATGTTTAGCTTAAAGTACGGAACAGAGTACCAACGCACTGCCACCTGTGCCAGAATATGTCCACATATTCGTCTAACTGATCGAGTGGCTATGACTTTGTGGCTGTGGCTGGTGAATCTATCAGCAAGAATTTGCACTTGGATAAAATGACTGGATGACAGTAGAAGCGAGCGGGCAATACGACGTTAAAATCTAGTTGTGCTCTCTTCCAAAATCTCGATTTAAGGACGTGGTTGGTTGTGCAGGGGTCGCAAGAATGTTTCAGATTTGCAGAAAACTGATCAAACAAACCCTTGCTCCGTTTGATTAACCCTATTGATAGAGCTTCTGCTGTAGCTGCCTCTATGGGCTCATGGGTTCTGGTAATAAAAATTGAGTGCAAAAAGGTACGAAATTGTTATGGTGTTAGTTGCAACAAAACTGCGACATCACCCAGCGTCTACAGTTTAAGATTTTAAACAAGTTCTTGACGTGATCCGGACACAATGAAACCCCTACCGTTTCTACGTTTTGCTCCCTCTTTCAAGTATTGGCTCTTGCTGCGGCCTTTCCTGCAACTGAGCCTTGGTCCCTCGGTCTGTGCTGGCACATCTGATTGTACCCATCTACAAATTTTAGAAACATTGTGTTCGACTTAGAGATAAGTATAGGGCGGCGGTACTGAAGCTTATGGAAACTTCTAACAAGCATTCTCTCCGTCAGTAGTCAATTGAGTCCAAAATTTAAAGCATTGGACGAGAGCATGGCGCAAATTCAGTTGTCATAGTGTCTCGATCTTTCTGCGTTTTCATAGGAGCAAAACTTCCGTAACAGCTTTGCCCGCTGCAGTGTTGCGCCCGCCCAACCAGTGTTCACATGCTTTGAGGCACACTGTACACATAGAGGGTGACATTGGTGATAAATTGAGGAGCTGCATTTCGCATTTGCATTTTCTTCCGCATAGTGTCGAGCTCGATCCACTAAATGATGAAGAATTCATATGTAATTCGTCTGATCTGTAACTTTTGAGCAGCTTTACATTACAATAATTTCTAAAATGAAAAGGAATACCAAGGGAGGGCAGACTTCTTACTCTGATGTATTCATAGTGACGTCCCACGACCTACTAGTAGTCTTACTAGCGTTGTTACTACTGCCGCATAGGAGCTTTTATAATTACTGCGTTTTTATGTTTGTTTGGTTTTATTCAAGCGCACTTTTGGCGCACATCAAATAAACAAATAGATCCGAGATGATTACAGCTTCTTACGGGTTTCATATATTGAGATGAAATTGTAAACTTTTCATTTGGCATGTTTCTGTTAAATGCAGTAGTTGGAAACAATTTTGTTAGAAACAAGTCCTGGTCGTAGATATTTGGGCAGTTGAAGCTATGGATTGTCCGATTACTTTTTTTTTTACTTCGCTATGTTAGGTTGTAGCACCTGAGGGCTATGAAAAAATTGTAAGAATAGTTCTGGAAAAGCGACATGGTTGTTGGTTAATTAAAATAAAATACAGTTATCAAATCCTTGAATATTGAACGGATAAATTTGAAGACATGTTAGAAAAAGTTACCACTAGGGTGGGTGGGAACTCCTTATTTGCCAGAAGGGGGCAACGTTTAATAGATTTAAAGATCTTGCTCTTTCATTTTTACATTCTTCTTGTGCTTTATGCAACTAGCTTGCTTCCAGGGTACAATTTTGAATTATTTTAGCAATTGGTCATAAAATACCAAAACGATCCTTTACGAGCTACTTAGAAAATTCGTAATGTTTCTAAAATGCTAGTTGTTTTCTAATATTTTAAAACCATTGCGAATCAAATCGCTTTCTCTTAACATCGATTGACCTGGATTCATAATGCATCACATAATATTTTTTGAAAATGTGCTAGTTCTTCTTTCTCTGAAAGAAGAATTAAATCAAAGATTGCCTCTGAAAACCCAATTGTCGCGGCGCCAGATTGCAGCAAACGCTCACTAAGAGCTTTGGTACCTACAAATATGTATATGCTAAGTTGGAAAAAGATGAAAAGTTAAAAATCGGTTGGGCTCTGCTCTTACCTTGTCCTCTGTACGACGTTATTCTGAACAAGGCTCTCCATCACTTTATAGTAGTTATAGTGCCTCTATATCATAGAGTCTGGTGTCAGTTCTCAGTATTGCTGGCTTTACAGGGCGTTCCAAAATAACGTGGTGACGGTCTGGCGTTCTCCTAAGCGAATGTATTTATCTGCAGCATGGCGACAATACCACCGTTTTTTTTCGTGCGAATCTTTCTGTCCGCGTTACAATTTTCAAGTGATATTTTGCACCAGCTACGTTTTTTCTCAAGATGTCAAACCAGCGCACTGCGATTTTGGAGCTTCATCGTCAAGAAAAGCAGCAATGCGACGTTGCTAACCTGTTCAGTCAACTGTCTCCACGCAAACTCGTTGATATAAGGAGCTTGTTCATGAACATCGTCCAGCAAAAGGAAGAAGTCACACTGTGAATACGCCGCAAATCATCTAGAAGCGAAAAATCCCAAATCCGACGGTCTTCTTAGAAAAGTCGCCCGTGATGTCGGTAGTCTCACATCGGTGTATTGAATAGCCGTAAAGTGGACTGAAGCCCTTCAAGTTCCATAGAGTCCAGCTGCTGATGGACAAGAATGAGCGAGAGCGGCTCCATTGATGCCAACAGCTCCAGCTACGGGTCGCAGGTTGCGGGTGGGAGCGAACACTTTTCATGGACGAGAAGCTGTTCTCCGTGGAGTAGGCTCACAACCTCCAAACCTGCAGTATCTGATCTGAAGAGGCTCCAGCTATCACTGCCATCACCGAACATTGTCAAAATCCGCAGGCGCTCATGCTTTGGTGAGGAATCTACAGCAACCGAAGGACCCGCTGGTCTTGTGGACGAGTAAATAAAAAGAAAAAAGAAAGAAAGAAAAGAAGTAAAAAGTAAATGAAGATGTGTACCGACGGGCCATCTTCGATGCTGTTGTACATTTCTGGTTGCAGCAGCACCTCAGCAATGCACAGTGGACGATTCAACGAGACTCAATCTCTGCACACAGGGCGAAAACCACACAAGATTTGTGCAAGGCCAATTTTCCGGACTTCATCATGTCCTCGGAATGGCCACTGCAATCCTCTGATCTGAATCCGACGGACTAAATCGCGTGGTCCATTTTGAAGGCCAGGGTCCGCGCCAAGTGCCACTACAGCGCGGAGGCCCAGAAGAAATCTCTACGTCGGGAGTGGGAACGACCGTCTCCAGATGACCTGCGGCCCATCGCCAAAGACTTCACCAAGCGTTTTGACTTCTGTATTCGCTTCAAAGGAGTCACCTCGAATCCGGTCGAATATAGTGTTGCCTGGTGTTTATGTTGTTGTTATTTATCTCGCTGCTCTGGGCGCTTAGAACGGAAAGGTCCACAAAGGAAACGTATCAGAATGCAGGAAATGCACGAAAGAAGCCAGAGCGGCAAGCCGGACATCAATGAACAGTGAGCTCCTCCTCGTTTTCTCTTTTCGTTTCACGGTAGGATCCGAGTCCTTCTCAAGATGGACGGAACTTTACCACCAAGACTAGTCTGAAGTCACAAGGTGGGTGTTTTCCGAGTTTCGCGAAATGGGGAGGTTTTCCATTTTTCCTTGATTCTGTTGATAACGAAAGAAAGCTTAGCAGAGGCTTCAGCTTTCAGTATTCTGGAGAAAGCCTCAGGGACTTTGCAGCTCCATGGGAGGATGCGCCCAGTATCTCGATAGGAGCTCGTACCAGCTTTGAATCTCTTAAGGTGTTCTTGTTTGGTGAAACCAGAAAGTCCAGGATTGAACATGGAAAAAAACAAGGTTAAACGAACAACGAAAGCTGGCGCGGCTCGGATCATAAGCTTAAATGGTAGAATATGTACCTGCAGCGCAACTGAAGAAGTGTGAGCACAACACACTCGAGAACCGCGCGTTTATGTTCCAGAATCTGCTCTCAGAATCCCCCACACAGCATTTTTCCTTTCGTTTACAAATGATCCTTTTTCGCGGGGAGGATTAATTAGTGGCCGGTAATCAGTGAACCCGCCACGAAAGAAGCAATGAGGTTTGACGTGAGCTAAACAATATTACTGGGCTATTTGAACAGCAAATGTAGTGTCTATTTTCTGTGGGGTTACAAGAAACGGAATATCCCAGAGAATACAGAGGAAATTTCGTAAGTTACCACTCCTATTTGAGTCATTAAAATTAAAAAAACGGTTTTCACTTCAAATATTAAAGGTGAGATGTCTAAGAAATACAAGCGAGAGTCGCAGACTTTTCACAGCCAAAAGGCAATCTACCTTCTCCAGATCTAAATTCAGAGGATCATAGTTGCGTCAAAGGGCAGCATGCTTCGCCGTTTCCCCAGGAAGGATTGCAAGTAGAACCGATCTAATGGACAGATCTTGGGTGGACTTGCAGCCAAACCAAACCTGCCTGTCATCGTTCGATCAATTGCTGCCAGACTTGTCAAATCAAGAGACTGAGAGCGAAGAAATGAAATTTAATCTGCTTAAACTTCGGTGACCGCTATCGAGGTTACGAGTTGTCAAAAGGAGGTTTGGTTGCGATCGAAACTCTAGCTTCAAGTGGACTCAAACCCACCTTTGCGAGGATGCCATCACACCACCTTCGCCGTCTGATTACGCGCGTACTTCTACGGCCTATTCGTTCTAATGGACTGTCAGCACTGTAAGAATCATCTGACGCCCTTCGCAGATCACGGTAAACAGCAAATGTTCGTTGGCGGTATCTCCAGGTAGCCCCACCCATGAACAGAAGGAATTCGCGGCGGATCCCAAGCAGTTACTTGGAATCAAGCTTTATCCCTCTAATTTAAACGGTAAAATTACACAAACCTGAAAACCGCTAAGGAGCATAGCATCGACAACTACTTTATCTAATGAAAACGTATTGCTGAAATTAATGAAGAAGCTTCTAGGCTAAAATAGCACCCAAACTCTCTTAGTTATAGGCAGTCGTGAATTATGCCGCACTCGGCCAAGCAATCGCATGTCTGCGGCCAATCGCTGCTTCGATCGAACAATCATAGTTACGGTGCCTGGAGCTTGCATCAGAGGAAAACCTTTTTCTCGAAGGGGAATATTAGGTTGTCCCATAAGTCCTTGCAGTTTTCTTCAACGATTCACTGCAGATTTCGCCAGCGGTCTCTTCCAAAGCGCTGCATAGTTTTCGAACGAGAATGATTCGCTCTATCAGAACATGCATTGCATTTCTTTTTTCATCATGAATTTTGTCAATTTTTAGGTCGTTGAAGTGAAAAGTGAAAAAGTAAAAAAGTAGCCATTTGCGCACTTGTTCTCTCCGCTTAGGTTTGTAATTTTTTGCGCAGTATTTTATAGCACTTGGAAGACAATGTTCTGTACTACAAGAGCATGTGTTGGTCCTACTTTCCCACTTGCCCTTTATTGATTTTTAGGCCATCAAATTGGGAATTCCGACTTTTCCGTCCGAATTTTTACCAAAACTCCGATTCTGTGGTTGGACTTTTTGCTTGGTGTTATATGTCGTTTGGAAGAGGATGTCTTGGTCAGTAAGAATTTCTGTCGCGTTTATTGGCTCACGCTGATTTCTGTTGAATATCAATAGAGCAAGACATTTTCTTTCGAATGACATATAACACCAACCCAAAAAGTCCAACCACAGAGCAGGAGCTCTCGGCAAAAATAACCATCCTCCTTCGGACGTCCCAATTTGATGACCTAAAAGTTAATAAAAGGCAAGTAAGAAAATAGGACCAACACATATTCTTGTAGCACAGAACATTGCCTTCCAAGTGCTATAAAAAACTGCGCAAAAAATTACAAACCTAAGCGGAGAGAACAAGTGCGCAAATTGCTACTTCTTCACTTTTTCACTTTTCACTTCAACGACCTAAAAACTGACAAAATTTATGATCAAAAAAGTGCAATACAAGCTCTGATAGAGAAAATCATTCTCTTTCGAAAGCTGTGCGGCGCTATGCAAGAAATCGCCGGCAAAATCTGAAGTGAATCGTTGAAAAAACTGCAAGGACTTATGGGACAACCTAATATTTAAAAGGGTTGCGCACTGCCCAAGTTTTCCTCGAAGCAGCGGTTGCGGTTCACATTTACGCATGTAGTATTGAGAGGTATAAATTACATGTCAAACTAAGCCTTTAGCAAAGCCACGCGAATTCATAAAACCTCTGCTTGAAAAGGTCCAAATACATAACATAAACATTGCCAATCAAGCGAGGTTCCCAAAATTGTTAAGAAGAACATGGCGCAGTTATACAGATATATTCAAGTTTTCCATCATCCTCACAAGGTTCATGATATTCTCCTCAGGAGTGCCGGTGCATGTAAATTGACCTGTGAAGAAGGGTGAAAATGAAGATCTCTGTTAATTAGGGTAGTCCCTCCGTGGGATGCATAACGCACTTTTACGGGATATTGTTGCCGCAACTTCTACGTGTATTTAGCCTATGCACCGACTAGAAGTAATCCGCCAATAATTTGTCCTTCCCAGAGAACTCTGACACCGAATTACCGAGTGCAGAGTGTAGAAGGCTCGGCTGGTCATGGCGAGATCAGGCGCTTAAATCTTGAACTGCACGAGAAAGAAGACCTTTTCTCCGACCACTTTACCGACCCTTATCAAAGACAAAAGGCCAAGCAATTTCCAGTGGTAAATCGGCCGAAGCGAATTGCAATCAGAAGCGTGGGTCTGTCTGGACTTTAGGGCACTTCACACCGCCGCTACGCCTTCAAGAAAATCAGAGGCCGAGAATTTATAAAAGCGAGGGAGCAAAGCGAGCGACGAAGACGAAACACATAGATCTGTCTCACTGTGGGACGGAAACACTTCCCGAAGATTGCTGACGGCGGTTTTATGATGTCAGTAAAAGCCGCCTGAGTGTCGGCGAATGCATTTTGGATTCGGGGCGTGACAACTCGCCCAGCTCGCTCGGCCGTCACCGTACACCCCTCCACATGTTGTTGTTTACGGCAGGAGGGCAATAAAACACGATACATCATACATAAGCGAGTAACAAAGAGCTGGAGCCCTGCCGGTCGGGCTCATTCCGCCACTGGCAGGGCGTGAGGGTTTCCTGCTCTGGAGGGGCGGGTCCGCCTGCACTTCGTCGGGAAGCGACTCCTAGCCCAGGCCGCTTACCAACCGCCCTCCACGGTTGGACACACACACACACACACACACACACACACACACACACACACACACACACACACACACACACACACACACACACACACACACACACACACACACACACACACACACACACACACACACACACACACACACACACACACACACACACACACACACACACACACACACACACACACACACACACACACACACACACACACACACACACACACACACAATCATCTACGCAACCCTTAGGATGACCGCATAATTTAGAGGACTTCAGCTGAACGAAAGGAAGAAATCCACTCTCTGTGTGCCTTCTGAATAGGCTCGGTTCTACGAAATCTTTGGTAACTGTTGGATTTTTGTCGGAAACTAACAATAGTTTTCCTTACGTTTCAAAATCAAGTTTTTGGTAAATTTCGAAGAACTGTAATATTTGTAACCTTGTAGCGACTTAGCCATACTAAGTAACAACAAACTTCGTAACAAAGAACCTTAATATAAGGAACTCTGTTCAAAAAAAAAAATGGGAGAGATTCATGTGGTGAAGTCGAACTCGTCAACTATCACCAAAATGGACGACCGATTTGAGTCCAGGAAGGAAGCCTGATGCGGCGGCTAACGAGGTTTTTCAAAACTCCAGCTGAAAAGGTCAGTGAGCGCTAAACTTGCCCCACGACAAGTGAGTCTGGCCATGATGCCACCAGTGTTGTTAGAATGTGGTCTAATTCCGACGCTTCCGTGACGTCACTGCCTCAAAAAGAAGCGGAAGAACGACTATTGGCGACTCTAGTAAGCAGTCAGTCTCCTCATCTACATAGAACAAAAGAGCTTAATGGGGCTATTATTGGAGCAACGTCTAATACTCAATGTGGAAGAAGTCAAAGGGTATATGAAACCATTGGAAAGAACCTTGGCCCTGGAAATCGACGATTACGTGTTTTTGGCCCAAGACCTTGGATGGCGCACGTCAGGAAGGAGAGCGTTCTAGTTCAGGAAGAGATTGAATAGCGCGTACCGTCGAAGATGTATCTGTTCTGTTATGTCTGTTAGGGATACGCAAACGTGACTAATTGCTTAAAATCCTGGAAGTCGTTGGAGGCGGTTAACATATACGTCTGGTGTCGCCAAACCGAGAATTGTCAAGAGAGCCGAGAATTCCAACTGGTAGGAAAAAGTTTGTAAGTGGCTGCATGAAGTGCCCATGGCGCTACTTTTTTGTTGCTGTTAGAAGCAAAGAATAAAGAATCTTGCTATACCATTTTCACATCGAATTGACCATTTTTCAAATCAAATTTGGCACTAATCTAAGCTAGCTTTAAATCTTTTAAAGACAAGGCGAACCCTTTAGAACCGAAATGATCTTCAGGTAGGTTATAGACTCAGTACGACAGTGAGAATAATTTTTTGTCCAAGGAAAATATGGTATAACTTTCTTTGAAAATTTTTAGTTTGCCTGCACAATAAGTGTAATAATTTTAAAAAGATTTTATTTTTGGAGAAAAAATCGAAACTTAAATTTTTTTAAAAAGCCCAGCAAGAAAGCAATCATTAAATTAAATTAAAAAATCAGGTCGCGTCATGCACTGAAAAAGTTCGCCGCAAATTGTTTTATTGATATGTGTAAAGGCTACTTGGACATGAACATGAGCCATCAAACTGAAAATATGCGTGCATTTTACAGTTGTCTTTGTTGTATCGTTAACAGATGTAAAAGTCCGAATAAGCAAAAATCCTGCTACCAATCGAATAAAAATCCCGACGTCTTGGAAGAGGGCAGTGTATATGCAACACCTTTTTCAGCACTAAAGAATGGACACCTTCCTGCTCTTTAAAATAAGTTTTAAACAATTATTTATCCTAAAAATTGTTTTTCATAAAACATGAGACAATTCTTTCACTTATTGGGTAGATGAATGAAAACTTCAAAGAGAGTGGTACTAAAATTTTCTTTGAACAAAAAACTATTCTAGCTTTCTGAAGAGTTTCTAGTTTAAAGTAGAAAAAGCTCATTTTAATTTATAAGAGTTTGCTTCGATCTTAAAGTCATAGACTAGTAGAGCACCTGGATTCAGAAGATATGCCGCAAACGTAGCCCAACGCGCGCCGAGATTCAGAAGAGTAAAGGGGACCACTAAAGGAGGGGCGAAGGGGGAACAGTACTTCTCTCAGTATCGTCCAACGGGTACCTATCAGCGATTATTGATCAATTTTGCTTATATTTCTGCCGATTAAGCAGCACTTTCGGACGACACTTAAAATGTTTGGACTCTCTAAGATGGTTGATACGCCCCTCCTCCAACAACGATAATAGAGCGTCTAATGTGGTTCGTTGAAACATTTCAAAACTCACGAATTCATGTACACTCGACGGCTTGATGGCAGGTGCGGCACACTTCATCAAAATTTTTTTATCTAATACCTATAGCCTCACATAAAACTGTCTGTAAGGGTCGTATGGTTTGCTATAGTTTGGTAGGTATGGTTTCGTTTAGCTCGAGACACCTCATGCAACCCAAACCATCGGTAGCATTTCGAAACTTCCTCGAGTGAGTCCACTACCAAAATATAAAAAGTCACATACCTTCTCAAGTTGCGACAAAAATAAAACCAGTAGGAAATATGCTTAAAAGAACTCGCCCTAGGAAGCGGCCAACCAAAAACTGATGGTCGTGTCGAAAAGGTATATATCAATTTGTAGATTCAGTCTGTTGTCTTCAAAGCGACGGCATAGACATGTCCTTATAAAAGATAGGAGCCATTCCTCTTTCTGCTGGCATATCATTTCGAGAGAAAATTGAAACGGTGTCACCTAAGGGAGAAACCATGGCTTCGATGGAGATGACAATTGCAATAGTCGGGCTTCATTAGGTGTTGTTCTTCTAAAAGATGAGGCACAAAAAGCCAGCAGCTGTGTAGCGGACCAGTGACCTGGATATGTCTGACTAAAGCTCCGCCGAGGGAAAACATGCCTGCATGCAGCTTTGCGTGGAATGTTTGAATTGCGTGCAACACCACTGGTGGTCTTGTTTCTCCGGCACACACGCAATCTGTGATAACACTGTGTCCAGTTCCATTTCGTCGTCGAATGGTGTTCATAGCGTCGGGCCCGGAAAGGAGTAGACCACTTTTGAAGCACCTCCTTCAGGGCGCGGGTAGAGGTCCTGCTTTTTGAGACTAAAAAAGGAGGAGAATCGCTCAGGGAGGCCAGAAGCACTTCTACTTTCTCATCTTTGACCCGGCTATGTTGCAGAACAAAACACCAGTGGTGAAATCCCTGGAACGTTGTGCAAATGTGCAGCTCTGAATACTTGCGTCGAGACCAGGCAAGTAAACATTAGAAACCTCAGGATCAGGATAGAGTATAGGTGATCGTTGTCAAATGGCTCCGTCTACCACCATGGCGCACTCACCAGAGATAATATAGGATCTGCATCAGATATGAAGGAATATGCAGTGCGTTTGCAATTATGATTGCTCAACATAGTCGTTATACCTCAACCAGGGCATCTGCAAAAATCGGACTCCGTTGTCTGATTGGAAAAGATCTGCCATCGAGAAGCATAGCTCTACCGTGCGTCCTCCTATAAGGGACCCTTCAAAAGAGCTGCAGGGTTTCTGTGTCTCTTCAGCAGCTGTTCTCTACGGCGGAGTGGCGTTCTATCCCCCGCCCTTTAAACAGAGGCGTGGCAAATGTCTGCGTCTCCACTATCTCGTAAGGCAGCCACTGGGCTCTCGAGCAAGCCCAGGGGGTTGGGGGGGGGGCGGGCCAGGGGGACGAGGGGATAGAACGCTCGACCCCCGTTCTCTACTTATTTGATCACCATTTGATACGATAGGTTTCATTAATAAGGGTTTAATTAGCTACGTTGTTATCGAGCTGCTGTATCCGTTCAACCCGTGCCCCTGATAAACAATTCCTATCTTGTATAAATAACACATAACAGGGCTGTTCTCCAGAGTTCGATAGAATTTGGCGGCTTTTAAGGGCTCCGCACACTTCTGTGGCGTTGCCGCAGCCCTATCCTTCAACATGGGGCAAGGACGCAGAGGCCGCCGGCAACGGCAGCCGGCACCGTCCCGCACCAGCACACTTTTGCGGCATTGCCGCATCGACGGCAACAATGATTGAAATCATTGTTGCCGTCGGTGCGGCAATGCCGCAGGCAGAGACTCTGCGCTCTAGCCGATCGCGACGGGGAACAGGAAGTGGAAACACATGCGTCCTTTAAATTAGGAGATCGATTATGGCTATCAGCTGATTATTTCTGGAGGATCCGGGCGACGTCTAGGTTGATTTCTTTCGTTCTTGTGTTGGATTTAGCTGTTTCGCTTGTTTAGTTTCCTTTTTCTAAGTTTAGTTTCCTTGGGGAGAACTGACGTTGCCGGAGAGCTGATGACGATGGAGATTCTCAGCTGAGTTCTTCATTCGGGCGCGCGTCTCTCATCGGAGCGCGCTTTCCTTCTATGCGAGTAGGTCCCGACTGGAGTTCGCTGCGACGACGCCGTGCTGCGGCAACGCCGGAGAACGGGCCGTCACAGTGGGGAGGAGCGCCGCAACTTGAAGGCTCCGCCCCACTTTTGCCGGCTGCCGGCTGCGGCGACGCCGCAAAAGTGTGCGGAGCCCTTTAGGATTAGACTGAGCATGTCGTAGGAAGTAAACTAGGGTTAGTTGCCATGTCCAATTTTCTATGAACCTCGGCATGATGTAGAATTCGTAGTAGTTCCTCCTTAAACTCTAGGCGAGGCTGGTAACAGCGTTGATCAGGCTTACGTTTCGGAGAGATCGACTTCTTCAGAGCCTGAAGGAAACTGATTCATTTCTCACAGTGAGAAAGAGGAATGTATCAGTGATATCTGACGTCTGATGTACAAAGTGAGGAGAGGAATACGTGGGGGAAGCAGGTGGACCCTTGTGCGTAAGGATCAATGAGCACTTGGACGGGTTGCGCAGGTCCCATGTTTCCACGCCCTTGAGCGAGCACAGCGTGCGGAGTGAACAGCTGTTTTGGGGTGAAGGTCAAGATCCTTGCGCGTGAAGATAAGATTTCGGCCCGTCGAACTCTCGAGGCGCTGTACATTGAGGCGACCCCCCCCCCTCCTCCTCCATATCAATAAGAAGGACTCGTGTTTGGCTGTGACCCAAGAGATAAATAAAAGCTTAAGTTGGAAGAAGTTGTCCTGAATTATGAAAGCTATCTAGAATTATCTCTAAACCGTCTTCCTTAAATCTGCCATTGAGTACATGTGAATGCCAGCACGGCCCAAGGTGCTCAAACTCATTTTTTTAAGAAAAAAATGTATTATTGCTTTGCCTTTGTACAACATATATTAATTCAATCGCTTTTCCAAAATTGTGGAATGATTTCAGTAAACAGGTCACAAACCGAAAGGCTTTCCGGGTCTGCATGTGGATTTAGATTCCTCTTGGTCAAGAAAAATACTATAAGGGTGTGCTTCACATATTCAGAAACACCTATAAAATAAGGTACCAATAATCTATATTTTCAAAGAATATTTTTCACTCAAAATATTAGAAATCATGGATTCATTAATGAAGAGCTAATGCGCTATTTTTCACTGCTTAAACATTGCTTCGATCTGACGTGGAATAACTTCAGTTTGAGTGTAAGGATGTTGAAGAGCAGTGGTTTACTGTTCTGAAAAAGTAGTGATATCTCTCAGCGGATATCGACGTTTAGGTTGTGGTTTTAATCGAGCTAGGATTCACCGCGTACTTCAATTCTCGGCGATCATCTGCAGTCACATTGTATTCCTATTCTCGGTCAGCGACTTTTGCTGGTTCGCCACTGGGCCTGTCAATGTTTATCTTCCTCAGTCAAGTGTCAAAATAACGAAACAGATCTTTTAGGATAACAACTTAGCCTTTCTGAGGTGGGAAGTAGCCTAGGGACAACTCACCAAGCGCACAAAATAGCTGACTATCGTTTGCTGCACTACAACGAGTTCAAATGTCGATAGCATTACACCCTTAAATCAGATTTCTTAATTCCATAAAGAGGTCATACAAGTAATCTCGGTGAGTCTCAGAGATAGTGAAGAGCGGCAAGAAGGTTCGCATTGTCCAGGCGAACGAGATGTGGTTTGATGCTAGCACTTGGACAGGCTGTTCCTCTTCTTTAATCACATTAGCTCGGACTGAAAGCCTCTGGCGTTTTCGGGGCTCCTGAGTTCATATGGTCATAGCCCCGTGCAGAATTATTGGCTTCAATTATTGTCAAAACCACTTCATTCTGCATACATATCTTCTCCAGTGGTAAGAATTTTCCGGTTTTGCCCAGTTAGGCAATTAAATCTTAGGAACTGTAGGATAACATTTTTGACGTCTATGCGTACAAGATGGGATTTGAATGCCTCCGAATGCTTGCAAAGAAATTCGGAAGATTACCGCAGTGAAGGCAACAAGCTTGCAGATTAAGTAAGATAAACACTAATTGCAAATCTGCATCCCTCAATTTTGTACCGGTGAATTTGACGAAGTGTTATTTGGAGCAACCATTCAGATGAATGGCTTTCTGATGCAGCACCCGAACTTGGACACAGTTCTCTCTTAACGCCTCCGATGTTCAATCTGTAAAGCTCTGGGACACGAAAATCAAAAAAATCGAGCCTTTGTGCTCTAACGAAAATGAGTATGGAGTCTTACATATGTATTTATTTTATGTGTTTTCAAAACTATCGGCTTTTTCCTACGTAATAATACCAAAAACTCCTATGAAATTCCTGTGTAGTATATAGGTATTTTAAAAAGAATATAAAAAAAATAAAGAATGAACGTAGGACACACAGAATGCAATATAGAAAAGGAATATTTTTAAATAAGGACAGAAATATTGGAAGCATCAAAATCGCGGAAACGTTCGGTGCTACCTTATATATATCATCGCGCATGTAGGATGGTAAGTTCCAATGACTGATGCTTCCACGGGACTTCGTTAATTCCTCTCGTGGTTTAAATGCCGGCTCAAGTTCGACTGCGACGAAGGAGACGGATATGGTAGGAAATCGGATTAGGCGGTGTTCACATAGGCGGAGAAATCATGCCACCAAAACAACTTCGAGCGGTTCTTTCAATGAAGTGTGCTAAGCGAACGTTGCACGAGATTTTAAAACACAAAACTCACCTGGAGGAGAACTCCAGGTTGTCGGAATTTTGGTAGGGTTAGAGAAATTAGAAGGGTACCACTAAACCAGAAGATATTCTCTGAATCCCCGCCAGGATTCAGCGGATGCTGCGATTTCCACGCAGTTTGCAATAGTTTGCAATGAACAACTTCGATCAAGTCTTAAGCGAAAAGGCTTATACCGAAAATGCAATGTATATTGCCTAGACGTAGGGAGCATAGCTAGAAAAGCAAAACAATGAATGTAAGTGTGATCTCTCCCGGCTGGAAAATTGTGAAGAAAGGTTCCCTCGTAGGCCAGTTCAGGTGTCGTCTTTGTTAACTTGTTTGCTCTAAGTTTTGCCACCGTTGTAAAAAAAAAGAATCACAATGGAGTGCCCTAGGATAGATCCCATACTTCTATACTTCTGCTAAAAATAATAATATAGCTGCATAAACCTTTTGAGATGTCTCTGCTCAGGTTTTTGATAGGCTTCAATTTTATTTAACCATAGAAAATTTTGAGGAGGAATTGGGTGGGTTGATCGACGATGTAGACAATTGTGGAAAACTTAAGCTCCCTTACTATGAACCGTTTCAATTTTAGAAGCCACGCATGTTTCTGCGCAGTACAGTATTAAGTCGACGTTTGTTGGAGCTGAAATGTCACACCTCAGCCGACTTCAAAGTGCTACACCCGTACTGCATGCTGCTGCTGTGCACTGCCCCCTCCCAACGAGTATCCTTGCGCTGAGAGCTTGCGGATGATTCATGCCCTAGAATTCCTCGACTACCAGGTACGAGACCTGCTTCTGTTCTACTATTTCTAGAGGAGGGCGAGAATCGGGGTAACGGTTAATCCGTCGGCTCCCGAGTAAACAGTGAAAATCGACAACAACAATGCTAAAATGGGTGGCGCCCCTGAACAAGTCTTGAAGAAACTGATGCCGAGGTGGTAGCATACAACGATGCGGGCGTTCTTAACGATCCTTCGGAAATGGACCTAAGCTCCGAATTTAGTTCTCTGCCGCCTCTGCAGGTAATCGCGTCCCCTCAAACATTCACCATGGACATGAAAAATGTATCGCGTAACTGCAAACATTCAAAAGCAGAAACGCGAGCCTTTTTGCTGACATCTATCAAAGCTCATTCCACAGAAGTGCATCTCACACGCATGGAATTATGACACTGTGATGAAGATTCAACGAGGGGCGTATTGGGTCGAAAGATCACCTAGGTTGCTTAAAGCAAATTTTGAGCGTGAAAGGTTCGAAGCGAACGGGTTTTCTTGTAATTACATATCACGCGGTATGTAACTGATAAAGGTCAATATTTTGGTCCTTCTCGCTGGTGCAAAGTATGATAACTGGTAATATAGATCTCCAAAACACTTAAGGACCAAATCGCGTTAACGAAAGCTTTTAGTTGTCTTCTGTAGAGGGAAAGCTTAAATAATAATATCAACAAATGATAATTAAAGAAGTATTAAAGACAAAGCTTACGTAATGAAGGTAAGTGCTATAATCAAGGCGTTTAAGAGAGGGGTGGTCGCTCTGGGACACCAGCACGTAGCGATCGACAGTCAAAGTCGGATTCATTGAAGGCGTTCTCAGCATTTTGTGCGCCGAGCTCCTCGGCAAACTTGCAGCATCCGAAGAACTGCGCGACCAGTTTCGCGATCGCAGACGATTCTGACGTTCATGCCTTGGCTAAGTCGACTGAATAGGTTTCCAATGACCCTGTTGGTGGTTGCATATGGGAGTTCTCGGAGAAGCGTGCCCGCACTGACATCTGACCAGCGTTTCTGAGTTTATGCAGATTGTCTTCGAGGGAGGGACTTGAGAGTAATTAAACCTTCAGCAACGAACAGTCGCTTATACATACTTCAATGCGCTTGAGGCACCTTAATGAGGTGCTTCTGTTCCTTGGAGTCGTATGCTCTTTTATGGCAGTGCTTTTCGTTTGAGCTACACTTTATCGATTGTAAAAACAAATAAATAAATTAATCAATTAATAGAACAGAACATAACATTTATTGAGCCAAAAGTCGTGCAAAACAAGTTGAACACAAAAACCCTGCAAAAGTTGGCTCTTCAAACACCAGCAAAAGTGAAGAGCAGTTATCGTACCAAAAAAGATACAAAATTATTTGATCACAAAATATTGCTGCAAAAGATTTCTTGACGATTTGCAGGAAAGGATTTCTTCCATTGGTACCGCAAAAAGAATTTTAAAAAACTAGCAGCTGACTCACTGAAAAAGGTACTTTATCAAAATATAGCTGATTCGTTTGTAAATTAACTTGCAGTTAATTTTTATGTCCTACATGTTTAAGAAAGTTTTTGACCTGTTGTTGAACATTTTCTAAGAATGTGAATCGAAAATCGCTTGCATTAAATCGTTATCTGGAATTTAGAGAAAAGAAATGTCAGAAAAAACCGTTTCGTTTGAGATGCTCTTCAAGTTTGTGATTACAATTAGCTGGAGTTGACGAAGAAACTATTGCATTTGGCAAGCTAATCCATGTTTTTGTAGCTCTTACTAGAAAAGAGCCAAGGAACTGTTGGGAGCGAACTCTTCCTATGAATATGCGAAATGGATGACCTCTTGTTGTTTCAGCAAAATCTGAGAAATCGAATATTTTTCTTTTATCAATAGCAAAACAGCCAAAGAGAATCTTGAACACGAGATTTTGATCATGCAAAATTGTTCTCATTTTGAGTGAGTTTTCACCAAGCGTTGCAAGTCGTTCTTTGTAGCTGACATGATACAAACCGTTTCTTGAGAAAATTGCGTTGGTGAACTTTTTCTGCACTTTTTCGATTTTTTCATTGTAAATAACCTTAGTAGGCGACCACAGTGGTGCACAATATTCTAAAAGTGGTCTTATATACGTGGCAAAAAGCTTGAAAAGTGTAGACATACTGTGAGTTTGAAAAGCACGCAAAATGGAGTTGGATTTTCTATACGCCGTAGTTATAGTTTCATCAATATAGTCTTCAAAACAAAGTGAATCGGAGTATTTGATACCTAGGTCTCGCAAAAATGTTGTGTTCCTTAAAATTTTATTTCCTAATGTTATTATATTAATAAACGAAATCGCCCTTCACGAACAGGAGGTAGCCCTTATTTGGGCTAACAAACTGGCCCGTAAGTGGAGATATTCCTACTGTCTCAAATCCGCTATTGTTTTCAGCCGAACACTTACCGTCGAACAGTTGCGCAAGCTTATGAAAGCTGTTGATTTTTTATTGCAATCAAGTTTTTATTACTCGAAGAGCTTACACCTCTGACTGTTTATATTCTACGCAGCCCTAAGCCTTCAACACGATGCAGAAATGAAGGCAGCGGTAGGAGGTGAACTCCACTCTCCATACTCTCCAATAAGTCAGTCGTTGATTAGAGCAGGAGTCTGAAACTATTGCTCGCTTTGCAGTCAACAATTCGACTATAAGGAACCCTGTGCGTGTCCGGATACTACAAAAGGATGAAAGGTAAAGGACACCACCGATCAATCTCTGTTTAGGATGCGCAGTGCATCTGCTTCTGCAAAAACAGTATTACTCAACTGAACCGAGACTAGTGCCGCTCGTTGAGCATACCGGGAAAGGAACTCGACACTACCCCATGCTATATGCCGCACCCACATTCTCAAAGTCGTACTCGCAGGTGGCCTTAGAAACCAATCCAAAACTGTTTCTGTAATTTGCCAGAACCCTCGCTTTGCTGTAGTTACCGCCAACAGTATCAGATGAAAGAGATTTAAAAGATTTGGAAACCTTGAAGCCCTAAGATTCACGTCCGCTTTTAATCCGCCTCTCTACATAATAATGTGCGTAACGTGGGTGTTGCTACGCAGAGAAACCCCGAAGATTCAAATAATTGTAGGAGACCGCTCGTGACAGGAAAAAGCCCCACACACTTTCGTTCCACTCCCACTTTGTGGCTTCATTCTTTAGAAGATAACGTCGGCACCGGATAGAGAGGGCAGTAACTGCTGGAAACCTGTGAGGAGGAGGGGAAATCCTACCACGTCGAGAGAACGATAAAAACGCCTTCCGATAGCTCTTACACTCCGAGTAACTGATTTCCGAAGGACGAACCACCATTCTTAGGCGTTTTTATTAAGGAAACTGCATGTGGCTCGTAACGTCATAGACAAAAATTAGCTCGCGCGAGCTTCAAACGGATTAGCAATAGCGCAACAGGGAGACAAAGTCAGAATCCTTTAAAACAAATGGTGCAAAATGATTTTGATTTTACAACGGACCGGATAGCTAAAACCGTAAAAAGCCTCCAAACATCTTTGAGTTCATGTAAAGTGCTGGAAAAAGCGTTAACATCATGATGTGCCCTACTATAGGATGCCCTGGAAAGCATGGACTTTCTCAAGTCGAATTATGCGTTACATTTGAAGCGCAGACTCGAATAACGCCTTGTACGCATAATGCACTGCATGTGACGTGATTTCAAGCGACGAGGAAAGAGAATCCGTCTGCGTCCTCAGGAAAACCCAAAAAGGCGCCCTTCACCTTTTTGGCACATAATTGTTCTTAATGGCTCTCTGAAACACACAGCCTCGCTATCGAACCCCACACTGTGGTACGACTCTGAGCAACAAGGCGGTCCGGCTGAGTGGTCATGAGGTTTCGAGCCTATCCAAGAGGAACAGAATTTCCGACCTGACGCTCAATGTGTCGTTTTTGATGTGATCTCTCTCGACCTACAAAAAAGCGATTCTACCTACACACCCGGCATATCAAGAGGAAGTACGGGCGTCTTTTTTGTGCGGCACTTTTGCTGGAAATACGCAGAGAATCTTGCAGCAGTTTGCTGCTCACCGAAGAGTTGAAAGTATATCGCGCAAGCCTTCCCCGCGAAGCTTATCTACCGATGCACTCAGCACTTCGTATTATTAACTACTACTTTCACATGAGAGCTATCAGAGGAAAAAGGGATATATTGAGGCGCGCGGTGGTGTCTAACGCTCACAATTAAAAGTTCCAACTTTTCCTATGACGGCTGCGAATTTAATGCGGAAACCGTAACTTCGGTAGTGATATGCACTTGTGTACAGCTTTGCATACGCTTTTGCTTCAGCTTACAAAGAAAAACATACAGCCGAAAGATGGAGAAGGATCCGAAGGTCTGCAAATATTTACGAAAGAAATAAACACTGCAGCGCAATTCCTCAATGGATGACGAGAGCGGCAGCGACTTACAAGGACAGCAACAAATCTCCCCTTTCGCAAACAATACAAGTTTACATGAGGAGGGACATTGTATTTTGAGACGTTCTAACATTGCATGGGTAGTTCAAACTCGACAAAAACTATCTCATGCATTAGGACTCCGTTGCGAAGAAGATTCTAATTCGACAAAACGGTTCGTGTACGGTTCAGTAAAAATGCTAGCCAGTGTTCAAAGTAAGTTCACACTAAAGGTAACAACGAGATACTTTGGCACTAATTTTGCCTCTCACGAACATCCAGTAAGGGAATAGGATGATTGGTCTACGTTCTTTGCTGTTGACCTAAAAACATTATTCCAGTGTGTTTCTTAAAGCGGTTCACCAAGATTGTTAATAGGCTTGACTTCGGCAGACTCGTCGGCGTATTCGCCTTCTTTGGAGCCTCAAAAGTCGAGAATGTTAGTGAAACTACTCGCCAAACACCATTTCTTCATGCAGAATAGCATTCTCAAGGCAGCTGGGGTAAAGGTTCGATGATTCAGATGCAGGAAATCAAGGAACCTTTCAGGGACCAATCATCAACTGCTTATCGCCCTCAACGGCGAACATACCGCCAAATACCGATGTTGATGAATGTCATATCAAGGGGTTTGGCGGTATTTTCACCGTTAGAAAGCGGTAAGCGGTTGATGAATCTGGACCAAGGTGGGCCGATGAGCAGCACCAGTCACCTGTAGAGGGAGATAGGCGTGGGTGACTGCGTTTAGCCCGGATACCACCCGACTCACCGTGCCCTAGAGCCAGTTGATGAAAACCCACAGAGCTCGACAGAGGGTTCAGTTTCTCGCCCTTGCCTTGCGATTGACCTGTGGGTTCCTGGCCGCTATCGAAAGCGCTTCAGGTTTCCTGCGTGCTGAAGTGCCCCTCTAGTATCTGATCGTGATTTACTGTTCTCCTGTACTGCTGCACTGCTTACCTTTAACTATTTTCTCTTGCACTGTTTTACGCGCTTGTGCCATCTATCCACGAACAAATAATAAAGAATGAATACGGGCGTAAAGACTTGACATGACGTCCATATTTTGTGTTCTTAATAAAACATTAACAAAATTCGAGCTGCATCAAAACTAATTCGCTGGTTTGAATGCAGGATTTTATTGTTTTTCAGCTACACTGTAAGATCAAAATTAACAATGTGGAGTACACATCCTCCCCAAACCCATAAATCGACATTGGTCATTCAATTTCCATGTTGGGAGGAGGAGAACTTGGGGATTAACCAACAGAATAGAATAACTTTTCATCCCTCCGGGATCATTAAATTGGTGCCATACTTGTCTGCGAAAGACAAAGCGACTTGTTTGTCAGCAGCCGCAAGTCACTGTACAGACCAAATACTCAATTCAGATCGCTTCTACGGCATTCGGTACTTGAGTAGCGAGTATCCCAAAAGGAACTAATAGAGCCCGTCCTTTATCCTCTGTCCCTAACTTTTATTTATTACATATGCATCGAATAGACGTAAAATTCTAAAGTAATTTGACGAAGAAGTAAACTATACTAGACGAAGTAAACAAAATGCAAAAGGAACAACAACGGAGCAGGAAGTCGTCCTACCGTGACATCGCTTTGGTAACTGTTTGTAATTTAAGAGAATTCGTGGGTTTTAGAAAACGTGCTTGTGGCTAAAAAATTGAAAGAATCAAGGGTGGCGTTTCTCAATTCCCTCTGGGATGCGCCACGCGTTCTACCTCTACTGGGTATCGTGGAGGCGATTTGAATGCGTATTTGGCCACACAGTGACTTGTGGTAACCTGCTGACGCATAAGTCAGTGCTCTATATTTCCCAGACAACTATTGCTGCAATGCACCGACTTCGGAGGGATGGAAGGCTTGGTTGGCCTGGGGCGGGAAATCCGAACCAGGAACCTGGTATCGGGTTCACACGACAGTCGGCACCTCGCTGACTGCGTTACACGCGCCACGAAGCAATTCAGAAAACAATAAGGAAAGTTGCATGTTTAATGGAAGGCAAAACAGTACCTCGAATAGTACACCAAATATCTTCACCTCCTCTCTCCATTTCAATCACTATCGAATTTCTGGGAGTTGTCAAAAGCATTTTCAGCAGCCGTAAAGGTTTAACTTGAAGGAACACAAAAGTACTGAAACGATCCGATCCACCTAACTTTGCCTTCTGTTGTCAGTAGCCCTGATCAAGCAATTAGAAAGGTAGTGGCGATTTAGCAGAAGGTGGCATAGCATAAAAGAATTCGTTCATCATTCCCTTCTCAAAGTACGTCATGCCTGTTCACTTCATAGTAAAATCGCAGAGCAATTTTTTCTATGCATGCTCTAGTTAGTGGCTTGTCATGCGGAGCCTGTGAATAATTCAATGTCATGCCCTTTCCATGAATGTCTGGTGGTGCCTTTTTCTAAAAATGGAGTCTTCACCGATTATGCAAGCCTTGAGAACATTAGACTGATAATCAACAACGGTCAGAGATAAGCTGCAACGCAAATAGCATAGTTGAAACAGGATCTATTACAGTTATTGCTAGATCGCATGTTTGAACTAAAATCGCCTGCACCGCCTGATCGTAGAAGTGCTCGAGCGGCCAGTCTTCATTCAGCCCCGTCGCGTGCCGATGTAGTCCAAAGGGACTCTTCTGGGCGAGGATATGAAGAGCGTCGTGTCGTTCCATCAGGGTTTCCACGAAGAAGTTCCACCATCCTGCTGGTGGACGGCCTGGTGTTCTCTTGACGTCCCGCAAAATTCAGTCGGTGACGGCTCTCATCCAGCGAATGTCTGCGAAGCGTACTACATGTTCGGTTCACCTAATTTTCGATGAGCTGGTTCATGGAACAGCGTCGTCAATCTTCGCATTCCAGCGAAGCTCTGAACTCCAGAGGTCTTCACTCCTGAGTTGTCACTCTGAGGATTGTCCTCTCGATTCCTCCTTCGCAACGCTTCCATCCTGCTCTCGAAAGACCTCGTAAAACTCGAGAAAAATAATAAAAAAAATTATACACTTATGAGCAAAGAAACCTATTCATTAATTTCAATCGACAGTTCCGACGCAGTCGTAGGTATAAACTGCAGTATCAAGGAATTGGAGATCAGTAAGAAAGTCCTCCAGAGGGCGGATTCATGATTGCTAAGGTTAAGCATGAAGAAGTTTACTCACAATCAGTGAAGATACCGGGCGGAGGGTAAGTTTGGTATTCATGAACAGCTTATCAGCGTAGTCATTTCATGCGAAAAAATTCGTTGAGCACTTCATCCAGTGGTGAGCACTTTGATTCAAGTTGAAGTTGGTTTTAGACACCTTTTCTACTCAGTGTAATAGATGGTTAGTGGAAGTCCTCGAAGAATAATTGATCTTTAGACGCCTATATGTGGGGCGACATGTGTACTTTTTCGAAACAGCGTTTCTTAGGCAAAAAAAAATATTAGTAACCACAGAAAATTTTTACGCGCTTATGAGAAGGAAAAAGGAATTTCGCCTATCACTGCGGTTCACAATGAGATAAAGATAATGCAATATATTAGAGTACATTAATTCTCCACCTAGAATATATATTTCAAGAATCAAGAATCCGGCATCTGGAGACGAAGAGAAGTTGGGTTATTCTCGGGTATTTGCCTAGCCAGTGCCTCGTGACATCATCATACCTAATAACATTGATCGCGGCCCGTATTGTTCCGGATGAAAACATCGGGAGGCGAACGAAACGAGCACAGCGGCCGTATAACTGAGTGGACACGGGTGGGTTGCATTAATTGGCGGAGGTAGCGCACGCAATCCAAATGAGTTCCGACGACGAACTGCGCGGGTGCACTTGGAAAGCGTGGCCGAGGGCGTTTAAGACCCAACTTATTCCAAAACTCTCACGAACGAGGTCAGACTAAGTCTGACAACTCTCATAACGATGCTCGCTTCCACTGACTTACTCAAGAAGCTCGGCAAGGTTCGTAATTTCAGGAACGAGTTTATCTAGGGTGTTCAAAATCTCACATTGAAGTTCTCACAGCGTTGAATACGATGCTCAGTCAATTCACGACCCGCTTTGACATTAGGATTCCGTGGTGTTGCATGGATATGTGCCGCGAGTTTGCAGCCGAATTGGTGCGTCATTTTCTCAGCGAATTTTAAGGTCATGTCTCATCAGTGTGGGTGGAAAAGTCGGAGAAGGCGTCAATTCTGGCGTGCTCCTCTTATTAAGAACTGAGGCTGGCCACAGCCCTTTGAGATTAACATTAACCATTAACCATTACACAAAGGTCGACATTAGAAGACCCTAGATTTTGATGGGAGGAACAGAATGCTGACTTGTTCATCGGCCACCGCAAATCGCTGCACGGTCAAGCGTGCATCCAGATTGCAAACACCACACCCCCTAGAAGCAGAATGCTTTTCGCAAAAGAATTTGCTAATGCCGACCTTTTGCTAATACCACATGCATAGAAGGTTCTCTTTCTGAAGAGTTTTCGCTTCTAAAATATTGTGCAAGTTGACTCTGTAGAAAGGCGCATGAGAACTGCTACATTCTGGACTCTCTTCAACATATCGTCTACAATACTGTTATAGGATAACTCTAGTTCATGTTTAATTTGATCTAATTGACCGTCTAATATGCATGTGTTGAACGACGGTGCGATATTGGTGGCGTGATTATTGACCTAGATCCTCGTGCCACCGAGCACTATAAAAGGCCACCGTCTTCGTTCAGTTCAGTTCTGCGCTAGCTGTGGTCGACTTCGCTACTACTGTATTCTGTTCTGGTGATTGCTAATAAAGATCTAATCGAGCCGACGACTACAACAATTGGCGATCAGGCTATTCGAGGACTCGACGTGTGGACCTACGATGGACTCTGAGGCTCTATGATGCATTCTCAGCGCCGTAATGGAGCAGACCGAGGAGCGCCAGCAGAAGACTCTGCAAGCCATGATGCAGCAGATGGAGCGCATGTTCACCTCCATGAGCATCACTCCATGTGGCATCCCTGCGACGACGACCGAGTTCGTCACCAACTCACTGTCTTCACGACTCCCGGAATTCAGCTACGATCCCGACAACGGCTGTACCTTCGACATATGGTACAACCGCTACGAGGACGTCATCTCTAAGGATGGCTCAACACTGGACGACGCTGCTAAGGCCCGGCTGATCGTCTCCAAACTAGATGCCGCCACGTACACTCGCTTCACCAACCACATTCTGCCGAAGAGGACCGCCGACGTATCCCTGGCTGACACTGTCAGAATCCTGAAGGACCTCTTCGGACACAGTACTTCAGTATTCGCTCGTCGCTACACCTATCTGAGGACGCAGCGCAACGGCGAGACTATCATCGACTACACCGGGTTGGTCAACCGACGGCATGAAATGGCGGAGTTCAACAACGTTACCTCCGAGCAGCTCAAATGTCTTGTATGGATCTGCGGCCTTGTCGATCCTCAGGATGCGGACATTCGAACTCGAGCCCTACGGAAAATGGAGGAAAATCCGCTGACCACGCTAAAGGAACTCAGCATCGAGATCCAGCAGTTCATGGGCATTCGGAAGGACGCCAAACTCCTCGGAGCATCGACACAGCCCCTCCCACCTGCAGTCCACGCTGTTACGAAGAAGAGGATTCGACAGCACGATCCACCATCTTCATGCTACAGCTGCGCCGGATGGCATTGGGCAAAGGATTGCGACTTCGTCAGCAAATTGTGTCACGACTGCAACACTGTTGGACACAAGAAGGGATATTGCAAGAATTTCCCAACGAAAAGGAGGAGGTCGAATACAACAACCAGACCTAAAAAGACGAACAACATCGTCGTCACCACAATCAACAATACCGTACCGGTAAACCGCATCTATCGACGCGTACGGATCAATGGAGCCATCGTACGAATGCGACTGGACACGGGAGCCGACGTCACCCTGCTAAGCCACCGAGACTGGAACAACGTTGGAAGACCACACCTGTCACCATCATCTGTCAAACTCAAAACCGCGAACAACAAAGACATCAAAGTATTCGGACAATTCAAATGCGACTTCGACCTGGATGGACGCCAGGGAAATGGGATCTGCTACGTGGCCGACACGACATCACTACTGGGACTCGACTGGATTTCCCAGGACGGACAGCTCTTCCAACGCTTATCCGAGAGCAATATTTGTAGCGTGTCTACTGCAACTCTTAACACGCTACGCTCAACGCTCAATACGACTCTACAGCAACAGTTCCCGGCAGCATTTTCTCCTGGTCTGGGACACTGCACCAAGGCGAAGGCACGTCTCAAACTCAAACTGGATGCCCAACCTGTCTTCCGAAAGGCACGACCTGTTCCGTATTTTGTGCTACCTCGCGTATCCCAAGAAATCGACCGACTTGTGGCTACCGATGTCCTCTCTCCCATCGACCACTCCGAGTGGGCCGCACCAGTTGTTGCTGTTCAGAAGAAGAATGGCTCAATACGCCTTTGCGCAGACTACTCTACGGGTCTGAACGACGCTCTTGAGCAACACCGGCACCCACTCCCGACGCCTGACGATATCTTCACCAGACTCAACGGAGGGCGATACTTCTCTCAGATCGATCTTGCTGAAGCCTACCTTCAAGTTGAGGTGGAAGAAGATTCACGACCGTTGCTGACCATCAACACACACAAAGGACTGTACTGCTTTAATCGCTTACCCTTCGGAGTAAAGGCGGCACCCAGTATTTTCCAACAAGTTATGGATGCTATTGTCGCTGGAATTGAGGGCACTGCTGCCTATCTAGATGACATCATTATCACCGGCAGGACTCTCGATGAGCGCGACTCCCACATGAAGGCAGTTTTCGAGAGAATCCAGGACTACGGGTTCCGTGTTCGCCCAGATAAGTGCTCATTTCTGCAAACACAGATCAACTACCTCGGATTTGTTATCAGCGCAGACGGACGTCGACCCGATCCAGCTAAAACTGACGCCATTAATCGAATGCCAGTACCGAAAGACGTCACCCAACTGCGAGCTTTCCTTGGCATGGTCAACTTTTATGGAACATTCGTCAGGAGCCTGCACAACATTCGTGCACCACTAGATGCGCTTACGAGGAAGGACGCTACTTTCACATGGACGCCTGACTGTCAAGCCTCATTCGACTCTATCAAGGCCACTTTGAAGTCAGATTTACTGTTGACGCATTTCGACCCCAGTCTGCCTATAGTTGTTGCGGCAGATGCTTCGAGCTGCGGGATTGGAGCAGTTCTTTCACATCGCTATCCAAATGGAATCGAAAAAGCCGTCTATCATGCAAGCCGAGCTCTGACTGCAGTTCAGAAAAACTACAGTCAAATCGAAAAAGAAGCTCTCGCTCTCATCTTTGCGGTCCAGAAATTCCACCGCTTCATACATGGACGCCAGTTCACGTTAAGAACGGACCACAAACCGCTAATCTCCATATTCGGAAACAAGAAAGGAGTGCCAATCTACAGCGCCAACCGTCTGCAACGCTGGGCCACAACGCTGCTCAACTACGACTTCACTGTTGAGTACGTGAATACAAAAGACTTCGGGCAAGCCGATGCCCTATCCCGTCTCATCGCGGCACAACAGTCGGAACCAGAAGACATCGTCATTGCCACCGTAGAAGCCGAAGTTACTGCAGAACACATGGACAACTGCCGAAATCTTCCGGTTTCTTCCAAACTCATTAGCACCACCACAGCTAAAGACAAAGAGCTAAACCAAGTTGCGGACTTTATGAAATCAGGACAATGGCCAAAAGTCGACCGCAACTCATCACTGTGGCCGTATTACAACAGGAGAGACTCACTCTCAACTACCAACGGTTGCCTGCTAGTTGCGAACCGCGTGGTAATTCCCGAAGCACTTCGACGCCGTGTACTGTTGACACTTCATAAGGCCCACCCAGGACAAACACGGATGAAGATGTTGGCACGCAGCTTTGTCTACTGGCCATCACTAGACGCCGACATCGAACGCCTCACAACTCAATGCACCAGTTGCGCAGCTAATGCGAAGAATCCCGTCAAAGCCGAGCTTCACTCCTGGCCAAAACCGACAGGCCCATGGACACGCGTGCATGCTGACTTCGCAGGGCCTCTCGACGGGAAATTCTACTGCGTCATCGTGGATGCTTACTCAAAATGGCCCGAGATCTTCCAGATGAGCTCCATTACTACTTCTGCTACCATCGATGTAATGAAGAAGATCTTCGCACGATTCGGGAACCCGCAAACGCTTGTCACCGATAACGGAACGCAGTTCACATCATCATCCTTCAAGGAATTCTGCAAGTCTAGAGGAATCACACATGTCTTCTCACCACCGTTCCATCCACAAAGCAATGGACAAGCGGAACGCTTTGTGGACACGTTTAAAAGAGGACTGGCCAAACTGAAAGGGGAGGAACCAACGGTGGACGCCCTTCAGACCTTCCTCATGGCATATCGTTCGACACCGTGCCCATCTGGACCCAACCACCGTTCACCTGCAGAGAATTTTCTTGGACGCCAGATGCGCACAACACTGGATTTACTCATGCCGTCAAAGGAAAGCCACACGGGAACTCGTAATGTGAAGATGGAAACCCAGTTCAACCTACACCACGGAGCTCGCCGTCGTCAATTCAACGTTAGCGATGCAGTCTATGTGAAGGACTACCGGGGACCGAAAACGACCTGGACACCCGGTATCGTCGTTCGGAGGACCGGAAGCTGTACCTACATTTTTCGTTGCGAAGGTTTGCTATGGACTCGCCACATCAATCAGCTGCGACCCAGATCCGACTCTGCGACACTCAACCACATGCTCGACGTGTTTGACTTGCCGTTATTCAGTTCCGACAACTCCACACTGCAGAATTCGCCTTCACCGACAACCACCGACGTGTCAGAACAGGACTCGTTCCCGCCGCCAGCCTCCAGCACGACAACACGACGCTCTTCACGTAGCTGCCGAGCCCCGAAGCGCCTCGTCGTCAACCCGAAGAGGAAGACTTACACTTAGGGAAGGAGGTGTTATAGGATAACTCTAGTTCATGTTTAATTTGATCTAATTGACCGTCTAATATGCATGTGTTGAATGACGGTGCGATATTGGTGGCGTGATTATTGACCTAGATCCTCGTGCCACCGAGCACTATAAAAGGCCACCGTCTTCGTTCAGTTCAGTTCTGCGCTAGCTGTGGTCGACTTCGCTACTACTGTATTCTGTTCTGGTGATTGCTAATAAAGATCTAATCGAGCCGACGACTACAACAAATACCATAAAAAAAGATAGATAGCGACAAATGTTTTCCACAAGCCTTTCGTATTTTTGTTGTTGATATTTTTTGACTTTCTATTATTTCACTCTTCCATTGCATGGATGTCAGAAAAGTCCCTAAGAGTTTCTACCGCAAGAGATAAGATGAGGCGAATGTCCAAAGATCTGAAGCTTTGTGTGAGAAAGTCGAAAGCGCATTTTAGGAAGTTGGACACGTGTTTATACAAAAGTGGCAAGTGACACAGACTGACACAAGCAGGAGTGGGAAGAGCGACCCATTCACACTTTTGCCGCCCCTAGATGGATACCTTTTGGGGTACTAATCGTCAGTGAAGTGGCTTTTGTCATCACTGAGGAAACAATGGTAAGAGCGTCCCACCATGGAGCTCTGCTAATTGGATCGCCATGCAAAGCTTGTGCTCGAAGTGGTCTCTGCTACCCGCCCCAATCGCATGGTGTCATTTCGCTTCTCAAAAGGGAAGCAAATTCTGTATTTTCTTAAAGTGCGTGGAGCCAAGACGGAAAATCTTATAGTGCTCATTGTTTTTGTCTATCAGAACAATGAATTGGGACCAAGTTGAGGCAGTGACCAACAATGGCAGCGGAATGCAGTCTTCGAACCAACCCACCTGGAGCCGGATTCATCAACGACTTACGTATCTTTAACGGAAAATTGTTAGCGAAAAGCTCAGATAACGCGGCTTATCGCTCACCATATGGCATCTGGCATCCCTCCGAATCGCTCCAGCACCTGGTCGCGGCGTTAGTGTTGCGAGGGTAACTGCGCAGTTCGTAGCTATCCGCGCAACACTATCGCGGCGACCAGTCGCTGAAGGGAGTCGGAGGTATGCCAGATGTCTATCACTTGATAGGTCGCTTTATCTGTGCTTTTCGCTTACAATTCTTCGTTAAAGTTACGTAAGTCGTTGATTAATCCGGCCCTGGCCGAGTCTCGCCGGTGCCTTCAAAGATCCTCAAGCGCTACACATTACAGTTCTATAGAAGTCGCATTTAAAACTTTTCGCTAAAAATGGTTCATCGAAGTACGGAGAAGCGCACAAAATCGTGCGAGGTAGACTGGAATTGCAACGGATACGTGCGCTGCTAAGTCAAGATATTAGTCACAGCCTGTCGAAGAGGCACCTTCGGTCATCGACATGATGCGAACGGTCTTTGAAAACCTTAAAAAATCTTTTTGATGTCACGCTTTACGATCTGAAGTTATTCAAATTTTTATGCTTCGCTGCTTTCCGTTGTTCATTCTCAATGAGTTTCCTAGGACTATACAGCTTAATCGATTTCTTTACCCACTACTCGACATATAAGAGACTACCGGGAAAATGAATGTGAATACTGCGCACATGAACAAATGGTTTCAATTGCTCTTGGAGAGCTGCGAGAGCAGGTTCCTCCTAAAGACGGAGGACGTGAAGGGCGCACTGCGCCACTGTTTCCGCTATGCTTCCTCCTCCATCGCAGCTATGGTTCGTAGATCTCAAAATCAAGGCTGCCGATTTTCCTCAAGACATCGAAAGGGTCATTCAATTTTTATACAACCGCAGGAAGGATTGGAAAATGACCGAAGTAGATTGGTGCGCTAGCTCTTCGAACGTAACATAGCTCAAACGCTTCTCAAACGCAGGTAAGCGAATCAAGGCTGACTTTTTGGATATGGCAAGGGCTGACGTCGAACGAGAGGATGAGAGAAAACGCAAACAGCAACGTTTTTCCGCTCGACAACACCTTCAACATCACGGGCAATTTAACACGGCGAAATTCAGCGGGCAGCGCCGCACTGGCTGCTCCAGGTAAAAAGCCGGCTCAAGTTGCCCAGCACAGGCTGTGTACGTCTCGTCGAAATGGTCGGATGCAAGCTCTTCGAAGCGAAAACTCCCAGCGCTCTACCAAGTGAAGGCCACCTCACTTCAGAGGCTGCTGCTGATCTCCTGGAGTTTCAGTGCTATCCTTAGAGATTCCGAATCCCGGGCTAATCTAGTGGCAAGAGCATTTAAGACCATTAAAGTACAACGAAATAAAAATGATTCATTGTGCTGGCCAGAGCAATAGAAAGAAAGAAAGGAAGAAAATCTTCCAAAAGAGTCTCTATTGTTCCGATGACTTGCTTATTCTTCTGTGCCTTCGAGGTTTGTTTTAAGATTATTTATTACAGTCGAAGTGAGAGATACTCATGTAGTATACACACAGATGTGGGTTCTCTTCCTAACTCTCTTGGGACTAGTTGATACCGACTAAAGTGGAAATAATGTCTCTGACCCAAATGGCTTCATGGTCCGAAAATTCCGAGCTTCCTTCAGACCTTAAGTACAACAATTTTGCCTAAATGGTATGAATACTTTTATTGTAGAAAAACCTGGTAAGCACCGAAGAATAAGCTATTCATAGGATGTTTCCTAGGTTTCGTGAACCCCGAGTATTGAGGCTTTGGTGACACTCCTTCGGTGATTATAATGTCGAACTCCTTTCCTGAACAGATTTATACATATAGCTTACTTATACAAATATTAGGAAGGACGAACATCACTGAATGCTCTAGATACATTCATGCGCGTGAAGTTGAAATAAATATTGGGTTTATCGAAAAGTCTTGCAACACACACAACAATATTCAAATTTGATCCTATTTGCTGAAACAAAAACTCAGTTCACAACATACTGTGGACTGAGTTTATCCAAGTCTAAGATCCTGCCCCATCTTTCAGGCAGCCTTTCAATTCCTTTCCGTCAGAATTCCGAGGGCTCTGAGGAGAAGAATTCAGCAACCTCCATTTCCAGGCGATCATCGAACTCTCTCCCTCAAAGGTGCTGCTTCAGAGCTCTGAACAGGTGGTAGTCACAAGGAACGAGGTCTGGAGAGTACGTTGGATAGGGCAGAACTTCCCAGCCTAACTGCTGGATTTTCTCGCGACTCAGTTTTGCGACATGAGGGCGCGCGTTGTCGTGCAGCAGGTAGAGATTTTCCCGTTCTGAACGTTTTTGGCGCATGGCATCGGCCAAACTTCGAAGCTAGGTAGCGTAGAGAGATGCAGTGACTGTGGTCTCACTATCCAGCAACTCCCAGTAAAGCAACTCCCTTCTGAGTTCAACAGAGGGACGTCCGGAACGAGGTCGAACTTCGAGAGAGATATCTCCAGCCTTGAAGCGCTGATACCAACGGGCCACTGTGGAATAGTGAACGACCTTCTCCTTGAATGCAGCGCAGGTGTTAGAGGCTGCAGTCCTTGCGGAATGGCCTTGCAGAAATTCGTAGTAGACGATAGGCCGTAGGATCCTGCTGCTTATCGTTGACATTGTTGCTGTATTCGTACTCGACTGTACCGCCATTGGGGCGCGTGGTAGCTTCGTCGGTGGAGGCGCGGGTGCCTACACCGCGGATCGAAGCTCCTGGTTCGGGTCTCGCCTAGGCCTACGATGCCTTCCTTTTATCCTCCGTTTGGGCGTTAGATGCTAGTTACCTTATCGTCTACTTAGAAGTCTGGCTCTGCAGAATAACAACCGATAAGACGACAGTTTCCTCATTAGCGATATTGATGCCGTTATGAGTACCACACTGCCATCAATGATTCTGAGCTTGAATAATGATACAGTGATGGTTTACAAGCATTCTAAGCCAATGATATCCAAAAATTTTGTTACAGTAATGTGATGTTAACATTCCCTACTGAATCGGCTAAGGTTTGCGCTCCATAAGGGTTCTACAAACTTTCTATGAGCTTACCGCACTCATCTGTGAAACGGGAAGAGTCAGTAAAATGAAATACCAAGGCGAGAGCTAATTTTTTTCAAAGTCCCGATCTATTGACCTTTGTTTCCAAGCATTTAGCCATGGCAGGTGCTTGCTGAGCAGCACTTTGTTTTGTCGTTGCTACATGTTAACCTTGCGCGTAGCAACACAGTCGATGGAGGTGCGGTTTGCCGCGTGCACCCCAATCGAAGTTGCTGGAACCGATTCCGCCAAGCCTATCCGAACATATAACTTGTTCACGCTGGTTGAAATTATACGAAGCTTCTCTGGGATAGAACAATGACTTTTCTATCTGTGGAACAGCATAATTCATTTTATAAGCGACGTGTTCAAATTCTTAGACGATATCGCTTTAGAGTAGAATGCGTGGCACACCCCAATCAGATGTTGGCTGATGCCACCACTTGCCCTTTACTCGTTCACATTCATTTCACATTTCTTTCATTTCTTTCACAGTAACCAGAGTTTCTGCGGACATGCGTTTAAAAAGCCTGTGGCGTTGCTATCCGATTATTAGGAAGAGAAGAGCACGTGCTCTAAATGTGAAATTTGGTTTTGATTCTTGAGGAAGCCACAGTCGGATTTCGATTTCCACAATCGAATGGTACAAAACAATTTAAAAGCCGCACCTCGTTTAGCTCTCACCACGGTTATTGGAGCAACATACTGGGGAAGTACAATCCTAAAATGCTCAGCAATTACTGGATTTACGCTGTGAAGCTGAGGTGACGGAGAGCGCTATTTCGTTCTGTAATACCTTGCGATATTCCTTTGAGCTCAAACACACTGCAGAAATGAACCTTAGAAAAAGAATATGGTTCAAAGCTGAATTCGAAAATTTTATCGAAGAGATTTACTAAAGAACGACCACGCAAAACGGTCCGAAATAAGCCCAGAGGCGTCACTTACTTCGCACAAGTTTAGTGACTAGTGGAGTTTACGGAAGCCCAGTTACAACAGTGAAACTGCTTCGAAAGACAACCTCGCAAACCATACTATCCAGTTATAGTATTGCACCCAGCGAGGTTTCTAGGTGGATCTTTACTATACTTTACTCTGTCGGGCGTCCCTTTATTAAGTGTTAGTGATTCATCACGCTGTTCTACCTTTGTGCGGTGAACTACAAGCCCTGGTCGTCTGCCGTTTTTAGTGGAGCGATATAGATTTCTGCCCAAGTTGCAAGCTTTGCATGCTCTACGTGAACGCTGTTGGAAAACGCTTCAGCTCAGCGAGTAATACACGGAAACTTGAGACCGTTAGCAAACAAACGCCATCGTGGTGTTGGAGTGGCCGATTGGACGGAAATTCACACAGGAGGGCTGAATTTGGAGCTTACGAAGAAGACTTTCATTTAGAAGCTGCTACCAACCATAACGCTTCACCACGTGACCATTCTTCATCGATTTTTGAACACTTTCTATTTCAGCTGCATTTGGAGCGATTAGAAGTCTAAAGAAGGAGAAGGATATGCTATCTGGAAATCCGACCCAGGTGGTTCTCTAGTTCTTTTAGCAATAGCGACCGAACATTCCGACCTGATGCTAGGGGGTGTGCTCGACGAGGATCCAAATTGGGTTAGGTGAGAAAGAGTGCCGAACGCAGCCTAAATACGGCTCATGTATCCGAGTGTGATGCAGTCAATGCACACTCCCGTAAACAGAGCACAGCAGAAGGCTCCGATGCGATGCGCCCCATCAAAGGAAATCGCATTTTGCTGAGAGAAAAACCGTGTGGTTGAATGTTCCGCCTTATGGGCTGCCTAAGTTGGAGTCATGAAGAATTTGTTACCTTACAGAAACGCAAATGTTTCACAAACTACCGAGATGACAAGTGAATTTGAAGTGTACCGTGGTAGAGTACTTTGTCGTTGAAGAAGTCAATGTGCACCTTAATTCACCTTAATGCAATGGTACCAGCTACATTTTAATTCTATACAGCAACCCATCTCTATACGTACATCTCAAACGGCACTACGTGATCAGCTGTGGACTCTGACAAAGGACTGGGCTTTCATTCAAAGTTTTAAATTTTGAGAAGAGATTTGTAATTCAGGCTTGCTACGTGAGTCGACACATGCTTAGGGCTTCAGCCATAAAGATAAATTCATTCTATTTAAAGTATACAAAACCAACGTACGTCCTGTTGCTGAACCCAGTGCGGCTGTCTTCTCTCCAAATAAGAAAGGATATATTGAGGGTCGAGAATGTGCCAAACATTTTTCTCGCAAACTTTTCCTTAGAACAAGTAGCATCTTATATTCGAGAGTACCCAAAGCTTCAATTAGAAACAGTCTCAGTGCACCGACCCGGGAATCGCGCCAGAAGGAATTTTTTGTGTGTTTTGTACATAAGCTGCTTCATCTCACTCCTCCTTCCTGGCCTTGTAGATCTTTTAAAACGAAAAATCTCTTATGCGATGGGAGCATAAAAAAGCTAATCCTTCCTTACAAAAGCAACGTCTTTCCCATATATAGCTGGCAGTATGCGCTTAGAAAATGCTGAGCACTTTCAGTCTCCCTTCACACTGTGACAAAGAGAAGCCGTATAGGTACTACCTTGCTCGCAAGTGAGATATTTAATCAGGAAATGACTTTGCTTGCAGATGCATCTGTTTGATTGTTCATTCTTCTATAGTTGGGTTTTGCTTGCTTTCATTTTTTAGCAGATTCTACATTCTGTTTCCCTGCACATTATCTGCTTTTCAACGATCAACGATCGTCTTATGCAAGTATAATACACATAAGCATAAACAATAGGTATAAACAAGATACCAAGCAAATGCCTTACAGCTAGCCACAAGAGACGCACGCTTTCAGTAAAAAAATCAGGGAGTCATGTGCTAGGAATTTTATCTTTATTAACTGAATTACGTATGCTTAGTAGTGTCATTGCACATGCACTGCGATGTCCGCCACTAAACGATGTTTTAAAATTACCTGCGTGATTTGTGAGCAAATATTGAACAGATTCCATTCTCGTAGCTCATTTGGATGAACTCACTTCTAACACTGTGACTGATCCTAGTAAGGCACACAGGAATGCAAAAATTTAAGGAAAAAATATATCGGCGCCTATGAATCAGAAGAGCACCGCAGTCGAATCCCTAGCCCTGAAAGAGGTCCTGAGAGTGCTCGGCACGACAGACGTGGGACTTGGATCTACACTCCAGGGCGAAGGCTCTACGTTTTCCACGTTTGCCGACAAGCCATGAATTTGGTTATGTTATGGAGTTTGCTGAGAGTTTTGAGCAGAATGAATTCGCCGAGCTGGCGGAAACAAAGTTCGGTATCCTCTGATTGTGTATCACCTGGAGAGACTAACTATAAGGATAGAGCGTGGAGAGTGGCGAAAATCATTCCTTGCTATCGATACCCAACGCACTTTACTTGTACAGGAAGCCATAAGGGCGATTAAATGCGTATTTCGCGTACACAATTAGCTGCGGTGGCCATCCGATGAATAAGTCAGCGCTTTGCACTTCCCAAACAAGCCTGGTATCAGCTCAAGGAACCTGGCTGGCACATGTGGAAAAGCCAAACCAAAAACCTGGAAGCGGGTGCACGCGACACCTTGCGCCTCCTCCTGCTGCAATACGTCGACACCTACCGACAACCTTCCTCTTATCGGATCCGTAGAGGCCCCATGAAAAGCCCCTTGATGTCCATCCAGGGGACTCAGACAAGCACGGAAGGCGTTCTGGGTTGATTTAAGGGTGCAAGACCGCCTCTACACGCAGCTTCTTCGTTTCTATGAAGAAGGCCACGTGATTCAATGGATTTAAGGTCTATCTCTTTGGCACAGAGCAGAGACCGAGAATGGGAAATCGCGCCCCTCTCTCAAAACACGAATTGGTGCTGTAGTGGTGAATTTCTTTGAGCAGATTGAGATAAACGTCGCTGGGGCAATACGTGTTCCACGTCCGATTTTCAATTTTTTGGGGTTGAGAAATGGTAAGGTCCATGCAGTCCAAGACGCGGAGTGGGAGGAGAGCAAATCGACGAGAGGTGGAGCAGGGACAGAGCGCCTCTCGTGTTTTTCACGCGGTGAAGACGACCACTAGAACAATTTTGATTCCTAGATTTTTGTCCCATTTAACGTGAACTTCTGCTTGCCACATCCAATTTGAATTAAGCCGCAGGGACGGGAGCTGCTATCAATACGTTTTTTAGCGCAGGAGGCTCAAGGATTGAGTTTTTGAATATGAAAAAAATTAAAATTTGTCCCATTCATATTTGGCGGCATATACACATAATCGCCTGCATTGTTTGAACTAATCTGCGTGCACCCAATCCAACAAGAAGACACTGGGAAATGGATTCCACATAGTGCGAATAAATTTGCATTGCAACGAGATTTTGGAGGACGTTAGAGTATTTCAATGGAATTACCTACACTGAAGTGACAGACAGAGGAAATGACAGACAACTGATGTTCGCTTCCTTAGCTTCGCTCTCTAGCTATGACGAGTAGAGGGCTCTCATATTTCGTTGGATAAATGTGGTCGATCAGGGCCTGTTCGTATATGTCTGGGTCTTTTGGACACCAATTTTACGAATTGCCCTGGTGGCTTGGAGACTTCTGCCGAGTACATTTAGCCTTACATCGTTTAACTGGTAAATTTGTAAACATTCTTCTAAGAGATTTAATGCCGATTATGAATTTTTCGCAGCTGAAGAAAAACGAGTTTGTAGGCCTTTTTGTGGCTGTGCAGTTTAATTCCAGTGCAAAAGCATCATTTGTTGTAGAACACAGTGTGGGGTCTTCAGCTTCCGCATGTTTCCTGCACGGAGTCTAGAGATTTGTAAGCCTCTTGATGAACACCGTACGGCTGTTGTTTGATGCAGTAACGGGAAAACAATACTCAAACTCGACTGGAAAACGCCATGCTGCAAAGGTCCGCATTGTTCGCTTGTATGGTTAGGCCACCCGCATTGTTAGGGTGTGCTATCGTACACAACTTGACAATGCGGGCCTTTGTAACACTGCCTTCTCTAGCCGAGGTCCTCCAACCTTCACCCAAACAGGAATACTTCATAAAAGTTACAGAGGGTTTTTAATGGGAATACTGGTATCGCGCGGATAGACTGAGGACAACTTTTATGAGTTGAGCGAAAATGCCGATATGAATATAGACGTGGATTCCGGTTCCAAAGGCGGACAGCAAAAGGCATGATGGAAGACGAATTGCCAGCGCCACATCAGTACTCCCAGGTAGTACTGCTACTATCAATGATCACTTTGCACCTCGTGCAGAGAGGTAAACGTCGAAACACGGCGTGAGGCGGAGGTCTACAGTCTCGGCACGGCCTTCCATGCTGTGAATGAGTTCGACAGTTCTTCTCGAAGTTCTGCGAACTCTGAACAACAACACCTTGGTCTCCCTCCGGCACGGGTATCCCGCCACGACGACACAAGCCCAGCATCTGTTCCTTGCACGCCGGACTCTACCGTCTTCGGCGTCGGAAAGCTTGACCACTGATGAAAGCCGCAGAATCTGAGGCTTCATAGTGCGATCCTGATTCTACAAGGTGCGCATTAATTATGGGCCTCAAATAATCGAAGTGGCATTGTAACGCAAACCATTCAAAACGGAGAGAAACACTTCATAATCTTTACTAAGGTCCTTAACAATCAAGAGTTACCGCCTTTATTCGAAGCGCATATGCAGCTTCTCAGACGAGCTACGAAGGCGTCGCAGGTGGCAGGCAGATAATCCTCATCGAGATCATTCCAGGCTTTCCTAAGCGCAGTTTTGACCGATCCCAAGTTGTTGCATCTTGTATGTAGATGAGTGCTAGTGCTCTGAAACTGACGAGACCGTAAAGTCAAGTGTGTTCAGATCTGGTGAATTTGATGGCCATTCTTCATGGGCGATGAAATCTGCAAACACCACTGCTGGACGACACTCGACTTGTGTGCAGGAGCCGAGTCTCGCAAAGCACCATGGCTTGTCTCCAAAGTAAAAAATGGACCATGGCTTCAAAACATTCTGAAGGAACGATTTTAAGCAAAGCGTATTTACTTGATTATCTTCACTCCAGCATCGACGAACACCAGTGGCGTCTTCCCATCTGAGGTTATCGCACCCCAATCCATAACAGAGCTCGGATGCGCAGTTTTCCCGCTGAATGTCCTCAAGAAATGGCCTGGTTCTTCTCGCTCAATCGTAGTTCGGACCAATCGCTGGAAAACAGATAGAAGATGAGCAATTTTCTTCCACTCATGACCTTCCTGGTGCAGACCGATGATAGCGGCGCTCTTCCGATGAGCCTTTACCATAGTTTAGAATGCACAGAACGTATACAAACTTTTCATGTAACATAATATAAACAAATCACAAAATAATAGCGCTTAAAATTTCAGAAAAAATGTAGCTCGTGGTTCAAATCCGCACATTTTCGCCGAGACCCATAATTAATGCGCACCCTGTAGACAACACGATTACGCTTTCTTCCTATAACATACCGGCGCGTGTAGCGCAGTCAGCGATGTGCCGGCTGTCGCGTGCACCCGATACCAGGTTCCTGGTTCGGATTTCCCGCCCAGGCCAACCAAGCCTTCCATCCCTCCGAAGTCAGTGAATTGATACAAGACTTGTCTGGGAAGCAAAAAGCGCTGACTTGTTCTTCGGCTGGCCACCGCAAGTTATTCTATGGCCAAATACGCATTCGAGTCGTCCACACGATATCCCGTAGAAGTAGTATGCGTGACGCATGAAAAAACGATTGAGTAACGCCGTCCTTTATCCCTATCCTTAGGTACAACACCAAGGCAAGCCATTGTGGAAGGGGAACACTTTGATCCAATGTCGACCTACACGCTCTTATCTGAGCGGCAGGACGTGTCAGGTTCCTTTTCCTGATCTCCCTGCAAAAGACGAAGGCTCATAAGAACGGGGTACTGCACCTGAGAAACGGTACGCCTCTGTCATTACTTGAGAAATGCAAACCCGCAATGTGGAGGAGAACACTTTGATTCCGGTATCGATCCGAAATAAGGAACACTAGCAAAAAGGCATTTAAAAGGTTGTTTAGGTATGATCGGAAATCTTGCGGCAGGCGCAACTTCAACCCATATTTCCTCTATAGCAAACAGGAGGTTGGCGCCTGAACTTGAGGGTTTGTCCGCTTTATATACAAATCGCAAGCTTAGCTCCAGGTGAGAAGCACCCTGTTTGAGTGATAGAATGACAACAGCGGACATCCTACGGTGGTTAGCACCGCCTAGACACCTCAGCGTTATGTCGTACATGCGACAACGGTGGTTAAGGTTGGAGACGCCCGGGAGAGACTGGAAGGAAACTGCCGCGGCTCACAGAGATGATACATACGTTCAGGTCGCTTGAGATGCTCTGGTGATGCAAAAACTACACCAGTGGAGGATTCGTTTACTTCAAAGAAGATGTGGTGAGTAGGCCAGAACACAAGATACCCGTGGTTTTCGGTGCTGCACACATGTAGCATCTAGTTCTAGTATCACGAAGCAAAGACGAAGTCGCGCTCGTGGGGAGGGAGAGGCACACACTAACAGGAAACGTGATCTTGACACACGAAAAGGAGGGTCTCTTCCGTCACTCGAATGTCATCGAATTTCTTCACTAGAGGGATGAAGCCGTCATCGGTGGAAACAACACATATCCGCACATGCGGATCTTTGTGCCAAGTCCCGTAGGTCCTATTGCAGCAGTAGAATGCCCACTGATAGGGATGAGATGTGTTTCTTAGGCTGCGAAATCAAAGTCCGCATTAGATCTCAGAGAGGAATGTCTACAACTTTACAGTCCAACGACGTAAGGCTAAATGTGGTCATCAGAGGTTTTCAAATTGGTAGAAGTCGCAAAAATCGCATCCTATAAAACCACTAATCCCACATTTAAGGGATATTTATAGAGAGGAAGTGTAGCAAAATCGCTCTGCCCCGGTTTCGAAGATTCGCCTTTCCGGTGCCCTTCAGCAAACACTTCCATGAGGAGATCTAGGATAATAAACTCAGATGCAGCGACAAATAGCTAGCGTTGGTTTGGAAAAGAAGATGGAACAACAACTGAATTTGATCACTATATATATATATATATCTTTTCCGGAAGTCAGGACTCGCTCTCGTGAAGAAAAGTGGGATCTCGTTGAGCTGTCTCATCATAAGGCACTTCTAGTAGTTCGGCTTTTTTAGAACAACTTTGAGAGTTTGATAACATAGAGATTTACATCTAGGTTTTGTAGGTAACAAACGATAATTGTCTGATGAATACGAGCTACGACAACCAACTGGAAAAGGGGTGAGGACAGGCTGCGGCTCCCCGGTTGTGATTTACAGTCACTTACTTCATGACTGCAGTCTATACTGTATTCTCAGAAAGCATTAAATGGGCATTCACACCCAGCATACTTCAAATCATAGAAAGACAACACCGTTTTCTTGGAAACCTTTGGCAAAGCAGGGTTGCCCGGCATAGAAGTGCCCAACGGTACCCACGACGACATCACATCAGTTCAATTTGGCCTAGTTGATCACAACTAGCAGATATGACATCAGATAACGCATCAGCAGAAAACATTCACTGACCATGAGAGATATCTCCTGTGAGCGCTCCAAGTTGGATAACGATTGAGCCACTGTTGAAGATGGTTCGCCGTCGAGAAACAACGAGGCGTCCGAAAACCTGGGCACCGATATTTCGCTCTACAGCTGCTTCAAACATGTAGATCTTTTGAATGGGCTCTGAGCAGTCTTTCACCACAAGGAAAGAAAATTCTAAATAGTCACTTCGATATCAGGTCTGGTGAACTCAACCTATTATGTGCTTCTCAAATCTTTGAAACCATTGAGCTAGCAGCTACTTTGCAGACTCGCATTTTTCAGGCGTTGAGTGGGGCTCGTCATGGGTATGGTGTAGAGGATGCAATCACTACAGGTGCAGATGCACAAGGAGAAACTCTGTCAATCGCACAAGAATTCTGAGTTTCATCTGTAGACTGAACTCATAGTCAACTTCATGCTTGCGCCTATCATTGAGCGCATTTTCACTGGCAGAACGTGGCGTATATAGTATAAGACCTCCATGCAAGAACGGCATTGAGCGTTAACAGTCAGTACGATGACGGACTATTATATGTGGTGGCGCTGTGGTGAGATTTCGGGTGTAAATTTCAAAGCGTAGCTATGACGTTTCGCCATAAAAGCTGCAAACGATGCAGTAGCCATAGACACGGAGCGGCTGGCGAGCGGGGCTTGACACGGAATAGGTTATGCATGAAAATTCGGGCAAAGCTCAACGGCAACTACAGCCGCCGCCCACAATGCAGCGCATGAAGTTCCGAAATCCGCGTTTGGTTAGGAATCGTGGTTGAGGCGTGAATCGCAGAACGAGGTGAGGGCACACGGTCCTGCGTTCAGCCACTTTCCAGAGCGGAAAACCAGTGCGGTGCTGCAGATGAGTTGGAGCTTCGCTTCCAAGTAGAGAAAACGCGGCGTCTAGTGGTGTCCAACTTTTCTCATCTAGAACCCATAGCATTGCGAGTTGCTTGTTGGACACCTTGTGTCACATGAGGTGTTGAGTTGGATCTTATTCCGCAGGGCCTGTCGTTTCGACTTCACGTCGTCCTCAGAGGCCCGAACGTAGTGCATAGGCTCTAATTTGCTCTCTACTCCACCAAGCGCCTTAACGAACCTGACATTTTGGACTTATACCTGCAAGCACAGCAGAGTTCAAGCGGGAGAAACGAACTCACCAACTAGCTCCACCGCGAGAGCTGATTCGCCCTGGACCAGTTAACTTGACCAGTTGAGGCGAATGAGGCACAATGTGCACCACTGTCGCCGACCGCCCCTACCACAGTTCGCATCGAGACACGAGCGGCAGAAAGTCACTCGTAACAGAAAGGCATTCATTTCGGTTTCACTCCTGGATTTGACAAGAAAATCCAAAACGTCTCAACGCTTTTCTGGCCCATATGTATCCCTCAACGGCCAAAACAGTACATTTCGCTCAAAAGTTATCTCCGTTATGCGCATCAACCCTAGACTTTCCAAGCTAGCTGGTCAGGAATACACGTCGTTTGCCTGATAGACGTTCCCCTACGCACATTGCAAGAGCGCTTCCTGTTTCTCCGATGCATTTCTTTTGCATTTTTGTTTGTGTTATGTTTTGTTGTCTTTGTTTGTGTTTGTATTTTTTCATGGCAAACACTTTATTTGAGAGAATGTTTCAACCTTTGAGCAATTTCCTAACCTACCACTTGGGCAGATAACGCAGTTTTCCGAAATGCACTGCTGATTGTAGTGTCCACCTCGAACTAACTGCCGTCTGATGTTCTCGTCACGATTTTTCACTACGACAACGCAGCCGCTCACAACTCATATGCGCTGAGTGCGAGACAATTTTAGCACCCCGCTGAGCTGTCAACCTCTTGTTCAAGCGTTTCAACTGTGCACGTAGTTCGCTTGAAGATCGGCCCGCTCTGGATGCCCTATCGAGTGGAATGGTGAGGCTTTGCACAACACTCTCACCATTAGAGACCAGCCCAATGACAGTCCGCAAGAGCAAGGTCACGTCAGTTTTCTGTAACCCAGTGCTTGTGCGCCTTGCATCTGACAGCAAGAGTGCGTGTCAGTCCTTATATCGGCGGCCACATAGGAGGAGCGTTCCTCGCCAACTGGTTACTGGAGAGTTGCGTGAGCGCATCCAAGTAAAGCAAGGAAGAAAAACGAAAAACGAACGAGAGAAAGTTGTTGTTCGTGGCGGTGGAATTCCGGGAGAATGCTGCACTGGGAGGGGATTGTGGTCAGCACATCTTGATCGCTCACCTCTACCCTTATTAACCACTGAAAGTGGCAGGCGTAAATCAGTGTACTATCCTGGGCCCGGATTCATCAACGATTTATCGGCCGGTAACAATGAAACTTACTGGGAAACCGCCACGTACCGCGATTCGCCAACGAGCGGCGTGGTAGGTTTCCGATGAAAACCATTGTAACGGTTACCCGGCTAGAGCGTCGGGTAAGCGACGAAGTGAAGTACCGATAACGCTCTACTGGTAATGTCTGACCCTATGGGGACTAGACATGGGATCCGAATCATGCATTTTCGGATATCCGACCGGATTTATCCGGTTTCGGATTATCCGAAATCCGGCTCGGTTGTAAATTGCCCTCATCTGAATCATCCGAAGATCCGGTGTTTCTAAAATTGTCCTCATCTGAATCATCCGAAGATCCGGGGTTTTCAAAATTGCCCTCATCTGAATCATCCGAAGATCCGGGGTTCTGAAAAACGCAATGATTCGGATAAAATCGGATAACAGGAGGTTAGCGCGCCTTGCTGGCAAACTCTGCGCCATTGATAACCTGACATTTTCGGGTAAATTTGCAATCATTTGGCGGGAATTCTCTCACAAGGGAAGGGTCTGATCGCCACCCCTTAATTAGCATAAAATGTGTTTCATTTTTGCCAAGTCGTTAAACCCAAGGGGTTCTTGAAGTCACAATTGAACGGCGCATCACGAATTTGGGTTCTTGTACGATCGCGATGCCTCTGCCGGCAAGCAGCTCGGAGCGCAATGGGTAGTGACGATGCTTCATGGGAGGAAGGTCGGGGGTTCGATCCTCATGCGCTGCTGCATTCCTGCTTTTTAAATGGTTGGTTGAGATTTGAGGGATTCTGACGTCTATACCATTTTCAGATGTTTTCTGCGCACTTTCCAGCTGCATGCTCTGGTACTCAACAGGCTGATGCATAAATATTCAACACCAGTGATACACAGGTACAACGTGCATAAAGCAGCACTGGACACAATGGGCAGGGTATAAATGCTGCAGGCGCCTCTCAGTCTGTTTCCATACATCGGCCAATGACCTCGGGTAAAACCATCCTGCTCGGATTTTTAAAGACCATGATGTGAGGTTACATGTGGTTAAAACGAGAAAGTCTATGAATCCCGGAATTTGACCTAAACGGCATCAATTCACTCTTTCTCTCATCTTTGCCTGTCATCTGGAAATCAGAGGTCTGCTGGAGGTTCTCTAAAACCTAACATCAACAATGCCGCCGATGCTCGAGTGGTGAGTGGTGATCCAACCGCTCACGCTGAAGTGTGGTGCAACTTTAGATAAGGAGCCTTCATGGGAATGACACCAACCTGACCTAACGGATGGCTAGCATTTCCAAGGACTTCGAAGCACGTCAACTTGAAGTTAACGAAGACGAACGGCTGGAAGTGATGGAAAACCAGAAGAAGGTTGGGATCAGCAAGCTGAACTGATGGACGTGAAAAGGCTGGCAAGCAGTGGGCATATGATAACGTTTTCGGCTGGAACTCTTGTTTCAGAGGAAAGGGAACGTCTTCAATTGGATTTCGCCTATGGAGCCGATCTCATTCGTCCATATATGGAAGCGAACTGTGAGGAGCCAGTAGCCTTTATGCGCTGCTCGTATTGTGACCAGTGCTTATGTTCCATGTACTTTGTGTCTGTGTATCACTGATGTTAAACGTTCATACCTCCTTATGGTGAACAGCTTTCCAATAGAGTTTTGGTTAAAAAATCGGTCAGTAATAAACAAGTGGCAACAAATTTGCTCTCACGGCATAAATCTGGAAACACTGCACAGCAAACATCTAAAATGGTGCAGATGTCAGAATCGCTCAAATCAAACAATAAGTTGGAATGCAAATATGCAGCAGCGCAGAAAAGTCGAACCCTCTACCTCCCTCTCATGGAGCGACGTCGCTATCCACTGCGCTACGAATCGCTTCCCGCCGGCGGCATCGCGGGCGTACAAGACTTCCGAACTCGTGAGGCGCCGATTCCACTGTAACTTCAAAGATCCTCTACTCCTCGGGTTTATCGATTTGGCAAAAAAGAAACACATTTTTATACTAATTGAGGAGTGGCGATTATTCCTATATATATATGGTAATGATATTTGGTGAGATGACTCGCTCTCTCCGTTCATACATACGCCTCAGACCCTTCCCTTTTCAGAGCACGAGAAATTTCTTGCGGGGCGTTTTGGAATCGTTTCCTTATCGTCCTTTACAAGACTTCGCTGTGCATTGCCAACTCACTATTGAGTTGGTACTGGCTCTTTGGGGTCCTAAAGCTTTTTTGTTTGTTCTGGAAGCGCAACATAGCTCTGCGGAAGGCTCCCCTCGTAAGGCAGCCAAATACGACATCTTTTACGTAGCTCTGGTGTGTTCCACTCCATTGGTGAAATAAGCTAGGCCAGATATAATGTAACTGGGCATTCATGTGCCTTGCTACCAGGGCATATAAACACTTAATTCAAGGTGAGGCGCTCCAAGCTGCTTTCCGCGCTCGTGACTTCAATTGGTCAACGAAATAAACGCGGAGTTACTGATGTGTTCCGTTTTTAAGAGGTTGCGTGCCCCTATTATATCACTTATCCGGTTGTATCCGAATCGGATATCCGAAATCCGGCTCGGCCGAAAATGGCGCTATCTGAATCATCCGAAAATCCGGGGTTTCTAAAATTGCCCTCATCTGAATCATCCGAAGATCCGGGGTTTTCGAAATTGCCCTCATCTGAATCATCCGAAGATCCGGGGTTTGAAAAAATGGCCTATCCGAATCATCCGATTATCCGGAAAATCGGTGTCGGATCCAATGTCTAATGGGGACGAATTGGGCGCGCTGTCAGGTGTAGTCGGACACATACGGCATCCTTCACCGCGTCCTTCGTGAATCATAAGGGCCGTTAACTTTCTAGTATGGAGTCGGTTAGGTAAATCTGTGGTAGTGATGACGGGTAAAAAAATATAGAATCTGGCTGTATAAGGCCTACTCCAACTCTCAAAACCTTCAGTCACCTCATTTGAATGATGGTGGTATTTGGTACAGTTCAGAAAAATTTTAAAGGGACATTTAAGTGTGAGTTGAAGGACGTCTACTTATAAGAGGACTTATTGCAGTTTGAAGGCTCTAGTGGCCAATGATACCCATCACTAAAAATTCTTTTTGACAGTTTTTTTTTTTGAAAAACTACTGCAATTGTAGCAACTTCTTCTTTCAATGCAAGGTTAACCTCAGACAGCGAATTGATGAGGTTATTTATTTATTAATTCGGGAAAAAGAAGGAAAAACATTCATGTGCAGAAAAAAATAAAGAAAAGAGAGCTAGTGAAAACATTAACTATAACAAAAATAGCAGTGGCGCCTCTTCGGTAACCAAAAAATTGCGTTAGAGACTTATACAAGTAGATCTCTGGCAGTAATTTTAAGATGGAAAGGTGGAAGGCACGCCAGATAACTGTGGAATTTAATACAGCTTCGGATGAAAAAAGGTAAGTTATGGTAAGTTAAGCTACTCGATTGAAGTGCTAACGTCTAACAATAAGTAGCTTCACATTCAGGAAAATAGTAAAGAATCCAAGAGATGGAAACGGCGGAAACCTTTCCACTGACCGAATACTACCTTGCACCGATCCTCAATACCTAGAAAGGGCGGCTGTGCGTGTGCCCAGGAGCTCTATGGAGGGCTTAATGAGAGCTCACGGTCTATTTCAGTGCGTCTACAAAAACAGCTTTCAAGAGCTCTTCGCTTAAAGGGCAAGGGCAATTATGAGAAGCTCAATCTTCTGAGCTGCGGTCAGCAGCATTACCTATACTAGGGGTATCTTATTTTGCAGCAGATCTGGATTTTTCTGATCTTTTTGTTGGTGTTTTTTCTCCTGATTCTAACTCAGGTACTGCCCATGCGTCATGTTAGACTTGCAGGAAGAGTATAGTCTGAGTGAGTGCCCACGCCACTTTATAGAATCCTTTGGGAAAACTAGTGGTTGGGCAGTGTAGGGCTTAACGAGGATACCCATGAACAAACTGATGTCTCACCCTTCCTAGACAAGTCTGGCACTAATTCGACTCCGTGGGGATGTACGGCTTGATTGGAAACGCAACATGGCAACGAACGCAAGAATTCTTAATCCTGGCTGGGCACGCAGAGAAGTTTGTCATTAATGCGACATTTGCCAAAATAAGGGCTTCATGTATTGAACATAAAACCACGTTCGGTGGGCTGAACACAACCAAGAATGACCGCTTTGACGTCCTCAGTAACACTACATTCATAAACACTCCGCTCTAGTAAACTTCTGCAGACGTTTTCTACATATTTTTTCTTTTCTACATTTTTACATTTTTTCTACATTCTTCTGATAACTGATATTTCCTCTCAACTCAGAAATTACTCTCAACTTGAATAAATGTCAGGTGATGCATACTGGAACCTTAGAACCAGTGGAATATGAGATTGGTGGTGTGCTTTTATCCAGCTGTCGCACTGTTAAGGACTTGGGTGTTCTCTTTGAACCCACGCTCGAATTCAGATCTCACAGACTAGATTAGACTTCATTGTACGAAAATCATACTCAGCACTTTTCCTGATTTTTCGGAATGTTAAATGTTCTGAAGTTGCAATACTGGTTCGCTTATACAAGTCATACGTATTGCCTCACTTGGAATATTGCTCGCCTTTATGGAGCCCCAGAACAAGAAACTATGTTCTCAAAAATCGAGAAAAAATAGAAGCTCTTTACAAGACTTTTATGGTACCGTTGTTCGAATCCTACGGATCGCCTTCTCCTCTCTAGCTATGAAAATCATCTAAAGCATTTCAAACTGCTGTCACTTCAATTCCGTAGGATAATATCTGACCTGGTCTTTTGCTTCCGCATTATCAGGAACGAGGTGAATCTCTCAGCGAGCAAATACTGGGTTTTTCGGCCCGTTAGTTCTAGGCGAAATAGACTCTGCATCTCTTACCGTAGAATCCAACGTACTGGCAGAGATAAGCTGTTCAATATTGTGTTTTGTCGGTGCTCTAGATGGTCCCGTCTATTACCCATTGAAGTCTTCCAAGCCCAATCGGGCTCAGTTTTCAGACGCAGGTTGGTGAATCTTGCCTTTCGGGGCGATCTCAATTTCAACGAGAATTGCTTTTAGCATACTGTTTTCTAGTGAACCGTTGGATCCTTCCACCATGGACTCCACATAGGCAAATTCTGCTGTGATCTACTAACTCGCTTCCTGCTTTTCTTAATCAGCAAAATTCATTCGCAAATTCCAAGAAGACATCGGCAGATAAAGTTAACTTGCATTAAAGATATTTAAGAGTAGTATGATGTATTGTTGCTGTCAATTATATGAGTGCTTTTCGAACCGTCATTAAATTTCTCAGCTCGTAGCATTACTCATTGTCCTATCTCCTTATTCTCAACATTTCATACACTCTGCTCGCTCTCTCACATCGTTTCAGCTTATTGATGGTGTAATGGTGATTGCAACGGCACAGAAGCATTAACATGCAAAGCTCTTTCTCTGTCTACTTTTCTTTTCGTACTGCTGCCGCCATATTCATTTCCTCTCTCTCCAATTACTGGCTATGAGTTTGCTACAATCCCAAATCGTATAAACGATTCCTAAATATTTATGATCAAAGGTTCTAAAAACACTCAGACTGCAGCATGCACATGCAGCACTGTTTTTGGTTCTGTCGGCTGTTGTTTATTTATTTAGGGCGCACAACTTGTGCAATAAATGAAGTAAATAAATATTTGCCCACAGATTCCAGAATAGAGAGGTTTTTTTCCAAAATGTGACGGGAAGCTTGTCTCGATTCAGCTCTGCGGATAATTCGTAAAGGGACTTGGTAGCATGCTGAAACTGAGGTAGCAGCAATACAGCAGGATGCTACGTGAAGACGTGCAGACTCAGCACCTCGTGATCAACACGACATAATGGCCCTCTTCCAGGAAGGCGTTCAACGCTGCTTTAACACATTTGCTTAAGCCTAGAGCGGCTGGTAGAGAGGCTATATGTTGTTGCAGGGTCAGGATGCTCTCTTACGGTCAAAACTCTCGCGCCAGGCGGGACTCGAACCCGCACTTTCTGCTTTCCGCGCAGCGATGCTACGCCTTACATCCCAGCGCTGTTTGACCGCATGTAACATCCTCTACCAGCCTCTCCAGGCTTAAGCAAATGTGTTAAAGCATTGTTACTAGTAAAGTCTTCAGCTTAACCGGTTCCATGCTGATATCAGCGGCCGGCCCATCCCCGTATCACGGGTGGGTGCTGACAAACCTGGAGGATATCGCGGATGTTACGTGAGGTCAAACAGCGCTGGTGGTGTAAGGCGAACATCGCTGCCCGGAAAGCAGAAGATGCGGGTTCGAGTCCCTCCTGTCGCAAGAGTTTTGATCGCAACAAAACATCCTGTAACAGCATATAGCCTCTCTACCAGCCTCTACAGGCTTAAGCAAATGTGTTAAAGCACGTAACATCGGCGAGTCCCGCCTGTCGCGAGAGTTTTGATCGTAGCAAAACATCCTGTAACAACGGCGCTCAACACTGTTCCTCAACCCTCCCCTGCCAATGAGGTTGTTGTAGAACATAGTAAGCTAGCTGTCATCACGAAACAGTTTGAGGTCTGGTTCGACAAAAGTCGGCTGAACCCTCCATGTTTATTTATTCATTTATCAACGGCAAGAAGACGTGCTTAACATTTGGGTGATAGAAAAGAAACAGCAATAACCATGGTATAAAAACATAAGTTCAACAGATCATCACATTAGCAAGTTAGCAAACGGCAACGACATTCGTTGGCGCGTAAAAGAAAAATATGTAAGTTTACTTTAGTCTTTGGTTCTTTTTTGGTTTTTTTTGAACGAATCCGGCTCAATTTGCAAGAGGGCCAAAAAGTTGTGTCGAGTTGCAGGTATGACAACAACTTTGAGTTTACTATTATGCCACGGTCTCAATGGCAGCACGACAGCAAGGCTAATCTGCTTGTCCGCATCAGCCAGCTATGACGCCCAGTGGTAGATGCCAGAACTTCGGCACATGGCCCATGTTAGTGAAACAAAAACAACTAACAGGTATTGCACCACTTCCTACGAAAAAGCAGGCTACCCCAGCCGCTGCCGATGAGAAGAAATTGTAAACACGTTGACAGCTCTGAATTTGCTCATCACAAAAGCATTAGTGAACACAGCTACCAATTCTCGTCGTTTTATATAATTATCAACTTGTTATGCGATTCTCAAGCCGCTTAGTGTTCGCTGGTCTCCCTCGTTAGAGAGCCTTCGGACTCTCTTGTTAGTAGGGATCTCGGTTCACTTGTCCCGGGGCCACGTGGCTCATTCCCCGGTGGTGGATAGGGGAATGAATCGCGAATCAAACGCGACCGTGTACTACCCAGAGATGTAGGTGGGATGCAGGGGATGGACTCCTTGCTCCTGCTGTGTCGGGTCGACGCGTTCCTTGTGCGTGGGAGCGGCATGTTCGTGCACAGTGTGCGCGGATGTGTTCGCCCCTGTGCGGATTGTAACTGTGTCATCCCGGTCAAAAGCTTGCACTCGGTAGACTGGGAGTACATCGTAAGGCGATTCAAGGCCGCCTTAAGTCTCGCCCCTTCCCTTCGCGCAGTCCGGCTGGCTGCCCGGAGTTCTTCGCCCGCACGACAGAGCATGACTAGCTACCCGTGTTGTATTGCAGACAAACACAGCATCACTAAAGGGCCTCATTCTCCTGGCCCCAAAACAGCCCCCATTTCTGCAGCGATGGGAATGACGAGCACAGAGAGGCTGCTAAATTTTCAGGACCTACCAGACTGCGCAAATTAAGAAGGACTAGGATGACGATCTGTACTTACAACGCACGCACGCTCACATCGGAAGCATCCGTCGAGGACCTGATGATGCAAGCCAGGATGATAAAGTACGACGACGACCGAGACCGAGACGAGAAGACACCACCTCCTATACGCCGCCTACACTCCAGAGAAGAACTGTTCTTTGAAACATGGCCGTTCGAAGATCTGAGACGCTGTCCCATAGACCAAGTCGTCCAAAATTAGGTGGGCCGGCCACGAAATGCGCTTCGCAGATACCCGCTGGACGAGAGACGTCACCGACTGGATTCCATGGGACGCCAAGGGAACAACAGGACGCCCACCATCGGTTGATCGGACATCTCGTGAAGACCCTGAACGAGCGATACGATGCTCTTCGTGTCCCTCAAGACAGTTTCCTGTAAGTGGAAAAATAGACACCGGACCTCTCCTAGCCTAGAGAGAGCAACTCAAAGTGGCGACTCGTTTGTTCATAACCGTCTCTTTCCTGGTTTAGGTCGGAAACCTGAAATCACAAGGGCGAAGCGACTCTCAAGCAATTTTAGAGAAAACGGTGAGAGATACAAAACACGCTACGTCTCCCCCACAGGGGAAGTGACGACAAGTCGTCTCCAGTGACGGATTCCGCGCCCCATTTCGAGTGCCGCGCGCGCTCTGTATCTCCTCCTTCCCCGGGCTTTTCTCTGGTTTTTCTGATTTTCAGGGTCTTCCTAGGAATCAGCGCTTCCAGGCTCCTTCATGGGATTGCGGTCATTCGAGCGGCTGTGCGCGTCCGGGAAGGGTCGTTAGGAGGGGTTTTTCGTTCTGCGCGTGTGTTTTGGCCGTGGTTCCTCCCGTCTTACTCTTTGCGCGTACCTTGGGGTTCCTATTGTGTTCATAATGTGTCGTGTTCGTTGTTTTCATTGTACTCTTTTGTATTTCTGCGTGTTCTAGTGTTGTAATCGATTTGTCTTGTGCTCATGTCCTGTTATCTCTCATATATCTTGTTCTTATGTTACTCTATACATATATGTTTCGTTATCTCTTATATGATATCGGTGCTGTTCCTATTCGTATCATTTTGGTCTCTATTTGTGTTTGCGTAGTATCCTCTATGTTTATCATCGCGTTATGCATGTTATTGCCTTATCTCTTCATAGTGCATTGCCATCGATGCTTTTAATGTGTTGTTTCGTTGGTGTGCGCGTGTTATTTATGTATTATTTAAAATAAAGGTTTAATTACCCAAGTTTGAGGTGATTCCATCGCGTCCGGTCGCATTCATCAACTACTTATTCCGCGTGGCAGCATATTTCTATTCATTCGTCCGATTGGATTCACTTCAGGAAGGTCATGAACTACTTCACCGAAACAATTTATGTGCTTCGCCGCGCTAGTACGACGATACGACGAAGGACTAGTACGCCCAAATAGTGCGGCGGTTCAGTGGATGTGATGGCGAGCACAAGAGATGAGACAGAGTTTATTGAGAGATCAAATGATCTGTGTACAGGTGGAGCGTGAATCGATGTCCGCTGTATGGTAGCGTCACGCCTCCTGACCTGAAAGAGCTTAAGCATCATCACAGACGATGATCATGTGCTTTCGCCGCGCTGCGTTCATATCTTCGCACAATATACATTGGTTTCGACCGAAAATCTTCGAATAGTTGAATAATTTGGATGCGGGCAATTTCGTGGCCTCATATTTCTAGATGATTCGAATTGGACATCCGAAAACGATCCATTAGTATCCTTTATATACTGTACAGTATATCGTCGTCGTCAACGATCCTTAAGGCCCAGGGTGCGGAGGCGACCTCACTCAGAAAACTGGAGACAAGTTACTTGTGGCTTAAAACCTCCAAATTAACTAACCTGGGCCCCGAAATACTAGGAAATCAGTAACTTGTATCTTTTCGATGACCTATGTAAGTTACGTAAGGGGTCTAAAATGGCCTTTAAGGCGCAGTTTACTTGTGCGTAAATAACGGAAAAGTGCGTAAGTTAATTGAGAGCTAGTGCGCAAGATGCGTAAAAGTGCGTAAGTTAATTTTCACTGCTTAAGTCCGCAAGTAACATGCGTAGGCCGCGAAAGGATACACGAAAGCAAATGGTCACCGTCTCGGAAGCTTTAGGTAAGATACTTGCGTCTTAAGGGCTGCGAATTAACTTACTTGTGCCTCCGTACGTTGCGTACAAGTTACCTGTAGCGTATTTCCCGCGGTTAAATAACCTGCGACACGCCATGCTAGCATTCCGCGAGGTTCGTCTAGGGCCCTAGAAGTGCATGTTACGCGCAACTAGCGTGCAAGTAGATGAGGAGGCTCAGAGGGCTTTTTCACTTACGCGTAACTAACCCAGAAGTGACTAAGTACCTTGCTAGAGACTAGACTTGCACGTAGCTCACACAGGACGTGTAAAGATGCACGAAAGGGTTGACTAAGCGTGATCAGGAAGGGGTAAGGTCGCATGTAAGCAAAGTATAACATACTTACAATGTGTACTACTTACAATTAAGTTAGCCGGAAGTGTGTAAGTTACTTACTGCGTAAGTTACTTGCGCAGGGCTTGCACGTAACTTGCACAGGACGTGTAAAGATTCTCGTAAGGGATGACTAAGCATCACCGACTCATTTTTCCGTCTGCGGTGGCCGGGAGCGGTCGTGCGAACGCCCGCGAACTGTCTAGAAGCTGCGAAAGCCCGCGAGGTGCGGGCTTTCGCGGCTTCGACATGTCGATTACAATCACTGTTGTCATGTTGTCATGTATGTGCTCGATCCTGATCTATCCTGAGGACTAGTGATGTTCAATCCTCATTGGGGGGTGGCTACGAGGGTGGAGGGGGGAGCGAAATGGTGGGGAAGTATGTACATGTCGTTTTCGATGTCACAAGAAGCGATGGAATTGTCGGGGACTGGAAAAAGCGAGAAGTTGTTGTCAACGTATAACTGAGTGGATTGAAGAAGACTATTGTGTTTACTGTTTATTCAATGCATGAATTCGCCGTGTTTTGATGATGTAACCGTGTCAGGATTTCTGCGTTTCTTTAAACTGCTACGATCATTTGAAGTATTTATATCGAGTGATGGTCCTATCGGGGGGGGGGGGGGCTCCTAGGAGCGGAATCACTGGGATTGTTGAATTTTGGGCTCCCATGATTTCCTAATCTAGAGTAAAGAAGAATCCGAAGAGTAAGTTAACCAAAAGTGCGTAAGTTAATGGCGAGAGATGACCGATCGATAGGGGCTCGTCATAAGGTCATTTATCGATCCGCCACGGCCGTGAGCGGTCGTCCGAGCGCCCGCGAACCGTCTAGAAGCCGTGAAAACCCGAGAAGCGCGGGTTTTCATGGCTTCGACATTTCGATAGCAATCACTGTTGCCACTGTTTTTGCTCTTTCTTATTCAATCGTCGTTGCGGGCAGCTATGAGGGTGGAGTTGGAGGGAGGGTGTGGAGGGGGAAGGGGGGGGGGGGAGGGCGATGTGGAGGAGAAGTATTAACACGTCGTTTTCGATTTTCGATGAAGCGAGGAGCGGTGGAATTGTCGGGGGGTGGACTGTAAAAACCGTGAAGTTGTTGTTGTCAGCGTATTATTCTGATTTGATTGAAGCTTCGATTCGACATGTTGATTGGAATCACTGTTATTGCGGGCAGCTACGAGGGTGGAAGGAGGGTGAAGGGGGAAGGGGGGGGGGGCAATGTGGATGAGAAGTATGTACAAGTCGTTTTCGATGTCAGGCGATGCTGAGGAATTGTCGGGGACCGGGGAAAACCGAGGAGTTCTTGTTGTCAACGCATAACTCTGATTCGATTGAAGCAGGAGCAATGTTTACACTGTTTTTCACTGTTTATTCTAACGCGTGAATTCGCCATGTTTTGTTGATGTAAACGTGTCACTATTTCATCCTTTCTTTAATCTTCTTCGACCATTTGCAATGTTTATATCGGACGGTGGTCCTATCAGGGGAGGGGGTCTCCTAAGAGCAGGAGCAGTGGGAAACTCGATGTGTGCTGGGATGCGTGGTTCTCTCTACGTGGCCGAGAGGCTGACTTTTTGCTATCCCATCTGACGAATTCGCATTAGGCGGTAGACGAGAACACTTGAGGCCGGGATTCGTCCACTGTATTCCATTTTATGTTTGCAATTTTGTGTTGTTCGAATGTATTAAATGCTTCTCATGACGCTGCTCCTGCTTTTAGGAGAGAAACTCTCACACCTCTTCCCTCTCCTTCATTTCATCTGCGCTTTTTCCCTCCATTCCCCACTATCCCGGAATCGAGCTGCTCAAGCAAACCCACTTCTCGCGTTCGTTTTAGATGTTTTCTTTTGGTTTTTTCGCTCTCGTGCTTACAATCGCGAAAAATTATTCTTTGATGTCTATAGCTTTTTATTTCGATTTCCATCGCTATCGTTTTTGTGTCCTTGTGATTAGCGCAACTTTTCATATCCTGTCGAACAATGTATTTGATCCATTCGACGTTGGGTTCGAGAGGAAAATGCAAAGTGGCCTCCTACTAAAACCAGGAGCACCCGCAGATTAGAACTTTATTGGGATGCGCGATTCTCATCAGGGCTCGCTATTTTCGGAGACTGAATTATGAAAATTAACCAGAATTCGCTACCACCATACTTACTCCAGTGTTGGGGCGGGGTTGCTGTGTTGCTGCGGCACAGTCACGCAATTCGTGGGAAATGGTCTCCAGACTTTAATCTAATAGATCATCTGATGACCACCGCTTTTGTTTGAGTTTTTTCATTCCCACAGATTCCCACACTATGCGGCCGCTGTGGGAGCTTATATCTTATTCAACTACAAGGTATGGCTGCATGACCTTATCAGCGATTAATATCAATACATGTACATGTATTATGGGAACTCTACATCATTACATACATCGATCTCTGCATTCTTCCGAGGGTTTACTGTACTGACCCGAAAAGTGTAGAACAAGCAACCATTCAAGGAAAACAGCAATAATTCAAAAAGTGACTAGAGAAAAAAGTATTGTCCACTGCTTCACGTAGTTTTCACCTGTCTCTATCTATGTCTACGTCTCTATATCTCTTGATGTCAGTTGATGCTGCAAAATCAACTCAGGTTCCGTCTTCAGCGACCTCGAATTCCCCAAGGCTGAAGTTTCGAGCCGCTTCAGTCACATTCACGAAAAAGCGATAATTTGACCGATATCTCTTGATGGCAATCGATACTGCAAAAACCAACTCAGGATCCGTCTTCAGCGACCTCGAATTCCCCAAGGCTGAAGTTTCGAGCCTTTTCATTCACATTCACAAGAAATCGATAATTTGATTAATATTGTGTCTGGAAGAGCCCGGAAACCCCCATGGGACAGGTCCCTTACCTGTTTCTATCTTATTGTTCGAGTATCGATTGCCATCAAGGGATTAGAGAGATGATTTCGCCGAACGACCACAAAATCTACATCGTAATGTTTTTAGGCGTCATAAGATGCATGTTGTGCAATTACGGAATAATTCAAATGGCGCCCCGCATTTCACGCGTTTTCACGCGTTCATTCGGAGGATTGCGGGCGGTTGTGCCTTTCAGATGTGCTTGTGCGGTTCAGTGCCTCTGTTTGCTCTTGTTCCAAATGTCTTCTGCTCTTTTTCCAAAGGTCTTCTCGCTGTTCCGTTGAAGTGCCGGTGATTCCGTATGAGTTGCGGTGGTATCGTGGCATGTAATAGGGACGAGTGAGGCACTCGTCCCTGTGTGGCGGATTCATGAGAACTGTTCCAACTGCAGTTGTTTCTGGCTAGACTCCACTGAATTGATTAGCCGTTCGCTGACAGTGGAACATCTAGGTTGAATGCTAAAGGATAAGTAGCATGCCAGAATTACCAGTGGTTTGCTTTCGTTCATCTTCTTCTACGTTCACATTTTGACATCTTCTGTGAATGTTGCCAGTTTGCGTTGCGTCAGAATAGTTTGACGTTCCAGGTAGATTTAGTGATGTGATTCCCTCACACTTACACTATCTTTTGTACTCTTTTTTTGTATCATGTTTACGCATTGTGTTCATTTGGAGGCGCTAAGAAGCACAGCTTCTTCTTAGCGCCTCTAAATGAAAATAATGCATAAACGTGCGATACAAAGAGGGATAACCAGTGAATACAGGGTGACTTGACTCAGAGATCAGGTCACCCTGTATTCACTGGTTATCCTCTTCCTTGGCAAGAAGCCCATTTACATCAGCAGTGAGCTCAGTTCAGCAAAGAAATAGAACATATGTTCTATTTCATCCTTTTTTCTTTTCTCAGTGCGGCACAATAGTTTTAATTTGATGTAACACATGATGTCGTGCAGGGCTCCCTTAGATGCTTAGATGCATGTGACCTTCCCTGATCCATTTAGCGCCCATCTTGTTTTAAGGCGCACACACACTTCACACCTATATGTTATACTTCGGCGACGCTGTTGTCGTCGAAGCTTAACATATAGGTGTCAAGTGTGTGTGCAGTGTGAAGCAGTGGTCAGCGCCAGTGCAACAATATCGCGCCCCAGTCCACCAAACCTCCGGGCGCTCCTGCTTTTTGCTTTTAGAAGACCTGGAAAACCTCACGTTCAAATACCCGCGTTATTTGAACGTTCAAGCAACCACGTTCAAACGCGTTGAACATCCTTTGAACGCGGTTGTTTGAACGGTGTGTTCAAACAAACGCGTTTGTTGTTTGAACGGCGTTCAAACAACCGCGTTCAAACGCGTTTCGGCGGGAAGGACCGCGGACGTTTCCGCTTGGTGACGAATATTTCGTATTATACATCGTTCGTCCGTTACGAATGTCATACTGCTCTCTCTATTAAGTGCTTCTACTGATGTTTCTGATCTCTGTCTCTTCGGAACTCAACGATCTCCGCTCAAGTCGACTGAATTATAAAAGTCAACCGGAATCTGCTGCCATCGTAATCCGGCGTTCGTTTGATTTGACGCGTGAGCGGTCCTTTAAACCTTCGCGACCCTACTGCGCTGTACGCAGTAGGGTCGCGAAGGTTTGAATCCATTTTGGCTCCATTTTGAATCCATTTTGGCTGCTTTTTGCTCAGGGGTGATTAAACTTTGCGGCGTGCCACTGTTTCTTTTTGGCGTGTTAGTTGGCTCTTTTTATGAGGTCGCCCAACTACCAGCGCGCCCAACATTCTTGTTTTGTGAAACCATAACGGCATCAAGTGATGACTAATGAGTTTCTACAATGCAGCTGCCAGTAGGGGTAGCATGCTGACCTGGTTTCGCGTCTCATTCGTACGATCTCGTCGTCATATTTATTTCAGTCTTTTTCCAAGTTAGAGCCGGAGGGGGGAGCTTTCCTACAGAGCTTACTTTCGAAAGGAGCCGCCCTCTTGTACTGAGTACATGATGATGACCCATCGAACCTATTTGCAAATATGAATGTGTTCTATCGTGTGGGGGGGGGGGTACGGACTTCTGGGGCCGTATGCTTGTCTACCCTGAGCCTCCCCCGATGGGGGATGGGGTGCCCCGGCGCGTCTCTCTGGTATGCTCGTCTCTCGTCTCTCCCAGAAAACGAACTGTATTGGCCGTGTTTGGGAGGTAGACCTGCTGAACGTGAGCCAGCAATGCATGAATGTGGATTCCTTGTTTTAATTGACCGTCTCTTCGTGTTGTGCTATGTTCTACACATTCCGAACCATAAAATCGAACTGACTTTTCGTGAGCTCGATGCACTGCCGATAGTTAAAGCGCCGCAACGACAAATTACGGTAGCGGCTTCTTTGGAAAGTAGGCTCTGTAGGAAAGCTCCGAAGGAGGGGCAGAAGTTCATGCTTGTCCTCGATGGAACCGAGAACCGTTTTTTGCGTTCTCATATTCGGAATGATCTCGGTTTTTCCGAAAAAATGTTCTGTTTCATGTGGAAGCCGCACGAAATGTTCTATTCCCGCCATTATGCCCACTACCCTAGAAGGCGATTTTTCGGAAGAGGTAGGCATGAGAGAATCGAACACTGATCCACTATCTAAATATGTTCGTTCCGTTTCTATCGTTTGTTTCGTTCGTTTCGTTCGCCTCGTTCGCTATTATTTGCCAAAGCTGAGCAACTTTGAAACTACGAAAGCAAAAACAAAAACTAAGCAAAACGTGACAAATGCAGAAACAGCTAGGAACAAAAACAACTAACCACAGTACAGACGTGTTAATTTTGATTGGTACTATGTTCTACTATTTCTTAGGGTTCTTATGTATATATTTATGAAATCTTCGGAATTTCACGATTCTGAAGAAACATCTTTACGTTTTTCTACCATTTTTACGTCAATCTGGACAATTTCGAAATTGATTTGAACAATTTTCAAATAAAAACGAAATTTTCGAGTCTAATTCACGCCCTAAGCTCTCTCTACTATTTACTCACTTTGGTACTTTGATGGTCCTTCTGATGATGTGAACATTCGCTTTCTCTCTGTAGATTGGGATTGAATTGCTTTTCCAAAGAAAATTTTTAAGTTTTCCCAAATTTTCCTTGAACAAGTATTCTAACCATCTTGGAGAGACTGTACCTTAACCGGCAAGAAGCTTGTTCGGATTTGGAAGACGTTCACTTTGATTTCAATGGCCACAGGCTTTTTCAGAAGAGTTTAGAATTTGACATGGAAATGTTACATATGTATTAGGGTGTCCCACACAGAATGTCGCTTCAGTCCGAAAAGTTAAGTTCGTACAAAGTAATTAAAACCAAACTTAGTTCGGTCATATACACTCCACAATTATCAACACCCCCAACGTACACGCAAAGATTGGATCCTGTCTTTAAAGAAATGAGCTGGCCGCGAATCGAGGAAGCTGCTCACCCAAATCCCGACTTCTTCGTAGTCAGGGAACATTTTCCCACCCAAGGCGTGCTGCATTGAGTGGAATATGTGGCAGTCGGATGGGGTAATGTCAGGGCTGTATGTAGATGGGGCAAAGCCACATTTCTCGATTTTCTACTGCACGACTTTTGCGGCATGAGGCCTCGCATGGGCATGCAGCAAGGTGGTAGTGGATGTGTCAACTCGATTTGGATTCAGATTTGGAGCACGATTTGGAATAGGATTTGGAGCAGACAAGCTCTACTGCAAGCTCCCAAATCGATCTTGTCGGATCATCTTCAACGGCAGCCCGTGAAAGTTCGCACTTGGCTTCCATGCTGTTCCTGTTCAAGACTTTCGTCGACGGTGGCAAAACGTTGACGTTTTCAAAAGACAATGCGACCACCGCTCGCATTGTCTTTTGAAAACGACATCTTCGTCAAATGCAGTTACCAACTAACGATGCGATTCCGCAGCGGATTTCTTCAATTTGAAGTCGCAGAGCAGGCGCGCGCATAATCATTTTCTGGTCCATTGTAGTTAAAAGGCTATAATTTTAGAAACAGATGGGGAAATGATGTAGGAAAATAGTAAATATAGAAGATGAAATGTCGCGAAAAATTAACCCTAAGTGAGCTCACAACCGAAGCGAATAGCTGTGAAAGGAAGGCCACAATGTACGCGACATTCTGTGTGGGACAACCTAATGTCATGTAGTCTGGTTGTTCTCCCTTTCTTCACGATTTTGATGCAACCTCTGGCTCCATATCGAGAGGAAACCCTTCAGCTGGCATGATCAACTTGGGCAAGTGTTGAGAGTTGTGATCTCTTTGGGGCAGGTATGGAGAGCATTGAAAAAGATTGAGTTAAACTATTGAAAAGTTGTTCTCCAAGGATCTTGCTAACATTAGAATTCTTCCGTCTTTGTCCATGTGGGCTGAAATGACGGCTTCCCGATCATTGAGACCACCCATAATTGACATCACCGCGTATATCGTGACCAAATGAAAATGTTAGATTAACATATTTACTACGACTCTTTTTGGAAATTCTCGTACCCTAACACCGTAAACTAAGTGTCTGAAATATCTCAAACAATTTACCAATCTAGTGGTCATAGGTTTTTTATTAAATTATTAAAGAAATCAAAAATAGTGATTTTCTGATATATCGCAAATTGTCCAGTTTGATGTGAATTCGGTATACATGTTATCGAGCGGACAAAAATGTTCAGACGTGATTATGCTCACTACTAAATCATAAAACAAAACTGAACACACCAGCCAAAAACTAGGATCACTACAAAATAAAGTAAAATGGAAGCAAGCATAGCAACATTCAACAAAATCAAGTATTTTAGAAAAGAATGAGGACAGTTTTACGGAGCAGGTCAGCAGCATCACCGAAGCTAAGAAAAACGAAAACGCTCAAGGAGGGGGCAACATCATCAATACCGACCAACACTATGGGGAAAGTCATCTTGATTCTGAGCAATCCTGCCGATACCGCAGCTTTAGCTCGGTGAAGTTGACAAGAGCAACATGGATGGCGAATACCTATTGGCAAAGGCGTGAGCTGAAGATCATCAAGACGTGTGCAAACTCGAGTTGCAAGTGTGACGCACGATTCAATCTCGTGGACTTCAGGCAGAAGAAAGAGTACGTGTACAAAGAGATGCGTACCACTTTGCAGCCGATATGGGTCGATATGGGTCAGCAACATATACAGACCATTGGTTCAGATTTGTCAGCATACACCGTGGCAACGCCTTCTTGAGCAATGGTCGAGACTTCAGGGTTTCGGTACTCGGTTCTGAGACATCATCGTCTTCCCAAGGGTCTTCTTCGTCACAAGGACAGGAGAACGTGAAGCAACTGTAAATTTCGTTTACTCATGGTGTAGTCAACCTCGTCTCTGGCAGTTCACTTCTGTTGCATTCACCTAGGCGAGTCGAGGATCCCCTGATTAGAAAGCTGGTAGAGATGCAGAGGAGAAGCAGGATGACTGACGAGGAAATATTGGTAGTTCTCTCATAAAGCTTTGGTTTCGGTTCCTTCACAGTAACTGCAGCTGAGCACTTCTCCCTTCAGAATGCGGTTAAGGACGACATCTTTCCCACGGACCTCTTCAGCCTTATCGACGACGTCATTTCTGCACAGAATGCTGAGGAGATAGTGCGCCGCTCGAGGCAGTTGAAGTCGGCCATAACAGTTAGTATATTACGACCGAATCATCTCTGGTTAGTGTAGTCGACTTCTCCGCTCAGATTCGACTCCTGCAAGACCGAGTGAGGTCTACGATCTCTGCTTTGTCGGCGCTGATGAAAAAGATTTACCAGAAAAACAGCGACGAGATGTCCGAGCGGTCGACAGAATTTGGAGCACTTGATGTGCCTTCCGGAGACTTCACGATCCCATCTTCGTCATACGGCCCTGGTGAGCTTTCGAAGTCCTATATGCCCAATTTCCCTTCTTATCTTCTTCTCGACACTTAGCATGTGTCTTTGAAGGAGGTGACCTGTCCGCCCTCTACACTCGGCTCCAGCGCACATCTCGGGTGCCCTCGTCGACCTCGGAATACGTCAGTTTCTTCAACAAGTTCATCCACCACATCGTGTCGGAGGTTGGTGTTAGATGCCCGTTTGCGTTAGCCTTCTCAGCTTAAGGTGTATCCCACATAAGCATCTAAACTTTTAGATGTATTCTCGTGACGTGTGGCCCCGACTTACGGCGCGCACCAGAAAAAGAAAAAACCAGTACGTCGACTTCGAATCCGAACTGGTCATAAGTAAGTAGTGACATTACCCGAACACATGTTTCTACAACCAACTCATCACCTTTTAGATTTCGTGAAGGCCATGTACGAGAAGGCAAATAAGGAGGTCCGCACGTCCTTCTACTTCGACGTATTCCATATGATAACTGTGGCGCTGTACGTAATAAATTGAATATTCACAATCCACATTTCTACACAACAAAAACAGTTGTTTCAGCACCAACTTCCGCCGAAACATGAAAAGTCACGAAGCAGCGGAGCAGTCCACCAGCTATGCCGCCATCGACAATGACACAATTCCGTCGCGACCCTCCTCGCAAGCACCGACGGCGGACTGGAAGCGTCGCAGCGGACTGTGAGCTCGGCGGAGAGTGATGCCAGTATGGCGCTGAGCTTCTTCGACTACAGTCAGGAATGAACCCGCACCACAACCTCTACATTGCCACTTCTTGGTTTCGCGATATCATGTTCGATCTCCTGTTGTGCATTATATGCACTTCAAAACGCGTTCTTATACTGCTATGTGGAGTAGTTTATGTGACAATAAACTTTATGGAAGTCACGCGCATCTCAAAAAATATTCAGAAACGACAACACATTTAATTTCAATGTCGCAAGTAACAACACATATCAACCGGGACATAAATTGTAAAACGAATAAAAATACAAACATACGCAAAAGCTAGCGTGGCATGCAACTAGGTGTGATATCTATGTGTGACTAGGCCCGTGCTCCCAGTCTACTCGTGAGGCGCAATATACTTCACGTTGGATTGTCGTAGGGAGCCCGCTTGCCGTTAAGTACTGCTAGCAGGTGGTTTGAAGCTGGGGGCTCCAGCAGCGCTGAGCACACTATGGATTGACATTTCGGTCGTACGCCTTGTTCAGACATATTTTGTTTATTTTTTAAACAGTTTGAGAGTCTCTAGAGATATTGAGACACTACTCAAACTGTTTAGAAAATAAACAAAATATGTCTGAACAAGGCGTACGACCGAAATGTCAATCCATAGTGTGCTCAGCGCTGCTGGAGCCCCCAGCTTCAAACCACCTGCTAGCAGTACTTAACGGCAAGCGGGCTCCCTACGACAATCCAACGTGAAGTATATTGCGCCTCACGAGTAGACTGGGAGCACGGGCCTAGTTGCATGTAGATATCACACCTAGTTGCATGCCACGTTAGCTTTTGCGTATGTTGCTTGCTAGTTACAAAACGGAGTAAGATACTTGCGACATTGAAAATTAAGTAAGCTACATGCGAGCTTATAGTAAGTTACATGTATGTTGCATGTAAGAAAGCGAACCTTAGGGGACCCCGGGGGAATTTCCCCCTGGGGGCCCAGATTTCTAAGTTAGTTACATGCGACCTTAGTTTAAGCTACTTCCACCTTACATGTAAGGTTATACAACTAGGGCCCCCGGGGGCCCTAGTTTTGCTTTCTTACATGCAAGGTGCCTGTAAGTTACCTAAACCTTGCGCTTTTCTGGCGTGAGGCAATCATTTACTCGCGCTAATCGAGCAAGTAACTTGTCTCCAGTTTTCTGAGCACTGTAGATAAAGTGCTCCTCCCCTGCTCACGAAAGCCCCAACTCGGCTCCTTTCTCCTCTCCCCGTGCTCCTTCGCCTTCCACCTTCTCCCCCCTCACTATAGCCGCTGCTAGGCTACCGCTCTCCTATATATATCTCGTACCACTTATCATATTGCCTGCGGTAATAAACGTAGTATACCAGTTACCCTGTCTGCTAGTTCTCTTCCTCAAAAAGCCACTGAACCAACTCTTCTGGGACACTAAGTCCTAACCGCCTCTATCACCCTATGTACAATATACACCGGATACTAATGAATCATTTTGAGATATCCGACTCGTATATCCTAATTCGAATCATTCAAAAATCCGTAGCCCTCGAAGCAGCGTTTTCCGAATCATCCGAATACTCTCGATCGGTCACAGCGCATACTATTGCACGGCAATGCCGGCAATGCCGCGACCTGGAGCAGTTTTCGCGCTTCAATGCCAATTCGCGATTTCGTCCTTTAAAAAACGGGTTTCTGGGCTTCACCAATTGTTCGTCGCCGTGCTGGTAGGAGTAGCAGTTTGAGAAGTGTGCGGTGTTCGTAACTTGGAGGCAGTGGTCCGTCCGTTTCCTAGGTGGTGGCTCAGTACTCGCTGTGTCTTTGTCTGCACGCTGTTTGGCCTCCACTGATTCCGCTGTGAAACTAGGCATCAACGGTTGAGTTCCCGAACAGTTTGCGTTGCAGATGTCGGACTCTTCTAGCTCGGAGGGAGAGGAACTTGCTGAAACTGTGGAGAGACCTAAGAAGCGTTCGAAAGGTAGGATCAGTTTGCGTCCTCAAGTATACTGCGTCTACTCAAACTTCGGTATTCCGTTCATGCGCTTGTACTGTTGACTATAGCAGGAAGTCCTGTGGACGAAAACGGTGCATCACGCGAAGGCGGTCTTAAAAATGAGGAAGAAGAAGAAGAAGAAGATCATGCTCCGAAAACCTTTAAGGAACTGGTCAGTTGTCCATATATTTTATTTTTTGTCCTGTTTTTTGTGTCGTGAATTTCTTTTATTATTTCTCAAAGGATAAGAGGGCGCAATGTGGCTCAGGGGGGGTCACCCTCCTACTCAGTTGTTGTCCGCCTTAGTAAAGGATACGTGTGTGTGAAATTACATCGGAAATGGCCTACCTCAGTTCACTGTAGGGGTAGAACACACCAGTGCTGCAAAAAAATTCCGGTTTCAAAAAGCACAAACCGTTGTGTAGGGGGTTGACCCCCCCCCCGAGCCACATTGCGCCGATAAGAGGCGGTGACAGTCTGCGGGGTGCGCGACACATTCTTCTTTTACGGGACATCGTGTAGACAATTTGAATCATTCTACTTTTACAATGACTTGCGCTCGCCTTGCGATAGATTGTCAGTGTTTCTTCTTTCACAGACACGTCGGCTGCCAATTCGCCAACCCTGCAGAGATGAAAGCGTTTGATGGTCCGGTCGAGCCCTAACCATTAACCTTGATTAAGGGTAGGCAACTGGTAGTGTAGCCGGAGTCATGACTTGTCCCGTTCTCTTTGAACTAATGTTCTTGTTCATGTCCCGCTTATGCCAACCAAACCTTCCAGCGGAAGGGGTCGGCGAATTGGTGTCGAACTTGTTTGTTATGGAAGGAGCACTGACTTTTCCATCGGATAAGCACCACTCGTATTTGTATAGAACAAATAATCCACATTGTTTCCATGACATCCCCTGAAAGAAGAATGTGTGAGGCATCCGAACACAGACTATGATTGGAGCTGTCCTTCCTTCATTATCACACTACTTTTGTCTGTTTGTTGCCCATGGGGGTGCACACGGAGGGCGACAAAGACGAGTCAGAGGCCAGAAATCATGATGAAAAGTTAAGAAAAGCAGGAGAAAAGCAGACATAGCAATTGAGAGACAGAAACTGTGCAAAAGTTATTAAACAGACAAGCTATGCAGGAGTATCGGACATGTAGATTGGAGTGTGAATAAGCTGGACCACTGGGCGCCAGTCATCTGGCACCGAATCCGGCGCTGGGCTTTAGGTATTTCCTACCCTTGGAAGCCTATCTCCAGACCCATCCAAGAATGCTTATGCTTCTCACGAGTACTTTTTGGATGAATCCACAACCATTTAGTGGTACTAAGCGTTTTAAGATGCCATGCTTGTGCTCGTTTTATGAGGTCCGATTGATCCGCACTTAGGCGGACGCTCTGAATAATCGCGCCGACCAATGGCGCGCGGCCGGCCGCCAGCCGGATGACTTATAGGTCCGCATCCACAGGGAGGGTATGGGAGTCCGGATAAGCTGCACTGAGGAGAACAGCGTGAAGTAAACTCAGTTGTTTTCCGATGGCAGTGGCGAAAACTGCGCAAAAACGTCATTATAAACAAATTGCTTCAATTCTTAATATTACACCGCTCTTAATGTCGACCTTCTTGTCTAGTTTTGAAGTGCAGATTTGAAAAGTAGTAGCCCTTCTAACCTTCAGTCCATTCTCCACCTAATCGTCACCTCAGTTTTCGTCAAGAAGCTGGTGATAGTGAGAGCACTCTTGATATATTGGGCAGAAAAGGCGTTCATTCTCGAGTGCAATAGCACAAGCACCAAGGCTACTATTAGCCTTATCTAGTCCACAGTGCATTTGTTGCCAAAACAGATTCTTGCTTTCCTATTGTTTCCTTTCACATTGAGAAGATCCAATCTCCATGTGTTGCCAACCAGAAAATGAGTTATAAAGTTTTAACTACGGCTGGTCCCATATGGGAGGCCGAGAAATCAGTGAATTCGTGAGCAAATGTGTAGTTAAAGTTCTTAAAACGAGGGAGCACCATTTGTTGTCCTTTGATTATGAAACGTTTTATTGATCTGCAAGACACTAGTTCCTACAGTACCTTTTGTGTAGCTTTCAGGACTGCCTAACTACTGCATGTGTACAAATAGGAGAGCTCCTCGTTCTTCATTATACTGAGCATTTTTGTTTCCTAAATCATGACAGATGGATCATGATTCTACTCCTACAAAATCCTGATAGCTATAGTCTGGACTCGAGAACAGAATACAACACGGGTGAAAGGGTACTGTTCCCAAGTGCTTAGAGGCCAGGTTCCTTCCCTTGCCTGGTCCTGTGCTCTGCTCAGCTGACGCGGAGAAGAGCACGGAAACCGTGTTTATGTGAGTGTTCCACGACCGTGTGCAATCTCTGAGCGGACACAAGCCCTTAAGTACCCATTTGGTGATGTAAGTGCTCAATGCCGTAGGACTTCTCCCGCAAGGAAACAGCCTTAGATGTGACTGCGAATTTCGCTGTTCGATCCTTGAATGCATAGTTATTTCTGTTTTCTTTATGCATCACAGACTGAAAGAGTTGACTACATTCAATTTACTGCTGTGGCGAAGCTATCTTCATCTACATGTAGGCGCGGCTATAAGACCTGGTGTTTTTCGATGCTATATTTGCTCCTAGAGCACTTCACATAAATGTTGTGAAGTGGACTTGGAGCAAGTACAGGATAAATTGATAATGAGCCGTCTCCTTAGAAAAACTCCACCATTTCCTCCACACAATTCAGGACTATAATCTCCACGTAAAACTAGTGCTCAAACTTGTTTAAAAAATATTTTTGCCTCCGGTATACTCCGGCAAAACTTTCGCTTTGAAGTTTCTACACATCGAACGGATGTTTTTGATCGTTTTCTCCTAAATGGTGACGAGGGAGATTATTAGCCGTAGTCATTTATTCAATATGCTTCGTAGGTTGACATAAGGAATGTCGGTGCAGTGCGTGTTAGGGGGGGGGGGGGGTGCACCGTCGTGATGGCGACTTTTCTTACTCCTATTCTAACTACACTTTTATTATCCGACGGCATCCTAAGGCTGCGGTGGACCGCGGCAAGAAAAGTGCAGCATGCTATCCTTCCGTGAGCTATACATACAAGAGATCCACGCCAGCGGGGGAGTGCCTCCCCCAACCCGCCTAGCGCCGAAATGTCATAACTCAATCACAAACAAGCCGCACACAGCACTTACTAATAAGAAGGAACTCAGTCCGTAGCTTCAAGTTTGAGGGAGGAAGGAGAAGGTACCAAATGTACCTCATTTTGTAGAGGGCTAAATATAGAGCCTGCTCCACATGTGAAACAGTTAGATCTGATCCTCGATTTAGGAGTGGTGTATGTGACTTTCTCGAAGTTCTCATTCCTGAGAGCGCAGTACTGTAGAACTTCCAGCTATCCGCGCCTCACTCCCAACTTCTATTCTCGAAAAAGAACGGTATTTTAGTGACTTTTGTTGTTGTTGTTGTTGTTGCGCGTTTTCCAACAGAGCAACGCATGTCTTTCTAGGCAGTAAGCTCAGCGTTTAGCCGTTTATTGTTTGTGAGTACTGATGGGTGAACATTAGTCTATCGAGGTTTTGAGCGCTTAGAGACGACTGTGCGGTAACAACGGACGTTGTTGAAAGCAGTGGAAGTTGGCTTGAACCTATCCGTGCCTTAGGGAAAGTTTCATTCAGAAATCGCGCTGCTAGGATTCGCGATGAGCAGTTGTCGTTTGTATGAGCGAGATTTTCTACGTATACGCGGCTCAATAGAGGTGTATACTCATTCGCTTTATGCTGGGCATTGATTTACATTCGATTCAGGGTGTATGCGAAGCCCTTTGTGAAGCATGTGAGCGACTGGATTGGAAAGTGCCGACAAAAATCCAAATTGCTGCTCTACCGTATTCACTCAGTGGAAGAGACGTCATCGGTTTAGCCGAAACTGGGTAAGTATTTTTCCTCCGTTTTTCTTCACTTCAACAGCTGTTTCCTACGCGCTTTGACATCTTGGTGAGGAGCTGATATTCATGTTTGTCTCAACGAGAAAGAAGCAGGTTTTCCAGTTGTGCGCATGGAGCGGCCCAAAATTGTTAGAGCAGGGAAGCTAACTGCGAGCACTCCCTTTCTTTTTAGCATGACGTATTGGTATTGCGTTCTATCATCGCTGTGCCTTCGTCATGGTTAGTTGAAAACAACCCTGATTTTTGGGAAGGAGCTCATTGGTTCCTAATCATTTCCTCGGATCTTCTTTAGAGAGGTTCTGCTTCGAATTGCTCTAGGATCCCGTAAATTTTGCGACCGCAAACAAAGAAATTCCATAGGTACCCCTACAGACTTGAAGGAAGAAGTGCTGTTTGGGCAGACCCCTCATTTAAACACTACGCGGTACTCTTTCTTTGCATTGCCTCCTTTGTGGCACTGGAACAGAATTAAAGAAAATCGGCGAAACAAAAGCACAAATGGATCAATTTTTTGAATGAGGGAGGGGAATTGTGGTTAGTTTACTCATTGTAGTGCTATCATCACCACAGTGGTCGATGGATTGAAATGCAAGGAGAACTAAGTGAATCTGTTCAAAAGGGTTCGGTTTTCACGTGTGACCTTTAGATCTGGTAAGACGGCAGCGTTCGCTCTTCCTATACTGCAGTCTCTGCTCGAAACACCGCAGAAGTTATACGCGTTGGTGCTCACGCCTACCAGAGAGCTTGCGTTTCAAATCGCACAGCAGTTCGAAGCGCTGGGTGCAGGGATTGGGCTGATGGTTGGTGAGTGCTGCGATCCCCCTTTCCGTATCTTATAGATGACAGTTCGCACTGTTTCTTTAAGCTGTTATCGTTGGTGGTGTCGACATGACTACGCAGGCTCTTGCTCTTGCGAAACGACCACATATCATTGTCGGTAGGTTAATGCTCAACCTATAGCTTTCTCAGCATTATCGTTTTATGGTGTTGTGCTAGCTAGGTCTTTTTGCGACTTTCTTGCTCATCCACTTCCTTGCACTGCATAGTGATTCAACTGATACTGTTCTGTACCATGTGGTTCCATGAGGGCGTAATTTCAACGTGTGGCTAAAGTACTAATGAATAATCACAGAGACATACTTCGATGTATTAGGTCGTTACCTAAGTTCTGTCGTTTTTTGACCTCTAACTTCAAATGTAAGTATCTCGGCTCAAACGTAGCTTTATTAGGCGAGATAAGAACCATTACAATCTACACATCTTTGCCAACGAGACGCTAGTTTATGTATTCCAGTAGCATAGAACTTCGGAGATCTAGAAGCCATGAATTCTTCGAGAGCAGATTCGCACTTTGAGCTCGCCGTTTGCAAGTATCGTCAGCGCTCCTTCTACGCAACAAAACGACCCGTTTCCGGAGTGAATTATGACTTGTAACAAAAAATGAAATGTCTACGACAATCGACGACGAAGTGCTCCATGGTTGGATATTGACGAAGCATCTAAACACTGTCCAAAGCCGAGTATGTGCCAGGAAAACGTGATGGTGACTGCTTGGTGGTGTGCCACCGGTTTAACCCACTATAGCGTTCTCAAACCTGGTGAAACAATCACGGCGGAAAAGTACTATCAGGAGCTGGACGAGGTGCACAAGAAGCTCCAGCAAATCTACCCAGCGCTGATCTACAGAAAGGGACCGATACTTTTGCGCGAGAACGCTAGGCTGCACCTATCGATGATCACCAGGCAGAAGCTCCATTCTTTGGAATACGAAACACTGGACCATCCACCGTATTTGCCCGACCTATCGTATAAATACTCCCATTTTTCACACATTCCGACTGCTTTCTTCGCGGAAAATCTTTCTTCAGGAACCGACATGATGCAGAATATGCTCTCGAAGAATCCATCGCTTCTAGATCTCCGGAGTTCTACGCTACTAAGATAAATAAGCAAGTATCTCAGTGGCAAAGATGTGTAGATTGTAATGGTTCTTATTTCGATTAATAAAGTTATGTTTGGGCCAAGATATTTACATTTGAAGCTAGAGGTCAAAAAACGACAGAACTTAGGTAACGACCTAATAAATACTAATGACATTAACAAACGTAGATGCTCCGTGGGAGGTAGTACACCTCATTGCAGAGATTTTCTTGTAGTCTCCGCCGACAATTCGTACAATGCGTTGTGCTAGGCTTGGAGGGTGTCGAGGAGTTGTCACTATCGTAACAAAAGGCTTAATTTTTCCGTGTTTTTGGCCGCTGTGTATTCATCCTACGTTGCAGTCACAGCGAAACCCTTGGCGAGCGCGCTAAACTATTTGAACCTTGCTGCCTTCAGTGGGCATAGAACTTGTCCGATGATCTGGGTGTCTTAGTTTTCCATTTTCAGCTACGCCTGGACGACTGGTAGACCATTTGGAGAATACGAAAGGTTTCAATCTGCGTGCTCTCAAGTATCTAGTCATGGATGAAGCAGACAGAATACTCAATATGGATTTCGAGGTAATGTACAGCTTTTCTCCTTCTTTGCCGGGCCACATATAGTCGGTAGGTGCCCTTATTCCCTCACGTGCAGGGTGACGGAAAGTGTAGATCGTTTTTGATTCGGGGCGTGCTGGAATTGTGCCAAGAGATATCTCCGAAATGTTTTGAATATGTGGTGCCTTTATGAGGAAATAGTGTAAGCATTTGTCATAACTTCATCGCTACTCCGAGTTATGTAGGCATCCGCTCATCGCTCCAGCATCGAGACAGTTGTTAAGAGGGGCATGCGATCTGTCGAAGTCGCCAGAAAGCTTGGAGTTCCATCGTCAGCTGTCAGAAACGTATTTGCTGCACACAAGACTATAGAAGTGCTTCTGCAAGACCAGAAAGTAGACCTACTCGATTATCGCGTCCGCGGAATGATCCGAAGAAGAATCGGCGGAAGCGACAGACTGAGCATTAAGAATGTGGCTGAGGACCTCGGCGTTGCTCGATCCAATGTCCAGAGCATCGAAAACGGGAGCTGAAACGCAAGCACTACAAGCTAGCTACAGATTAGTTCCCCACCGATACTTCCAAGGCCAACAAATCCGAAAAAAGCTAAAAAGCTCTTAGCCCACTTCCCCGTGCGCGGCGCCGCACGCGAGAGTGGGCCAAGAGCCAGGAGTCTCCGAAGTGATCTGGACAGACGAGAAGGTTTTCACTACTGAACCTCTTCCGAACCGTTACAGTCAGAGACAATTGCTTCGAGAGAATGACAGCAAGTAAGTCCCCAAAACAAGCCTGACCTCAGATCGACTTCTTACTGAAATGTCATGGTTTGGGTCGATGTAATGTCCACAGGTAAAACTCCGTTGGGGCTCATTGAAGGAAATGTGAAAATCCATCCGGAGATCTTCCAAAACACTGTGCTGATGCAGTCGCTGAGTGCTGAGTGGCCCAGTTGTTGCGCGGTTGCACATTGTCCTCCAACGAGATTGAGCTCCGTCTCATTGCTCAAAATCGTCAAAATCGTCAAAAGCGGTGCTGGATTGACAAAAGGGCCCATTTCCCCGGATGCCTCGGCAAGCATTTGTGACCTGCTAGCTCTTCGGATCTGAATCCGGTGGACTTAGGTGTGTATTTTTTTGGAGAGCGAGATCTCATGACACTGCTCAGCTGTGTGGGTGATCTGTCCAGAAGGGCTTGAAGGAAATCGACAACGAGATCCGTACCGTCCATTCCGTGACCCTAGGTCAGAAGGCCCGTGTCCAAGTCGGTAGTTCCAACTTCGAACACCGCTTGTGACTTGGTCTTATGACTGACTATGACTCAGAAGCAACATCTCCAATGAAATGCGAACGTTGCGGATGTTAGCTGTGTTTAATTCCACTAATGGAAGAGGTGAGTATGGGTGCATCGTTGCATGTTCTCCGCTATATGTTGCTAGGTTATTACATGGAGGTCCCGGCATTACTAATTGTATTACTACTGTGGTACTGTGGTTTCTGAGTGGCGGCGAACTTTTCTGTCGCAGAGCCTGGAAAGTAGAAAGCTTTCGAAAAATCTTCATCGATAAGATGCCATCAATAGAATGCTTCTGTTGCTTTCTTGTCGCACTGGCTCAGTGTTCACACTGCTTTAATCTGAAACTGGGAAGTTTTATTCTAGTTCACTTTCGTTATTTCATGAGATCAATATCTTTTCGAGATTGAAATCTGCGTTCTTTTTACGCCTTCTGCCTGTCGACAACTCTGTGTTCAAAGACGATCCTTCCTCCGAGTATTTTCTTACTAATGAGGCAATTTTTATATAAATTAAAGCTTTGCTTGCTAAACTATATTTTCTGGAATCTTGCGACCCATGTGTTCCGTATTGACCTAGACATGTGCATTTCTAAGAACTGAGCTTTCTTTCTACATGTTATGCTTTGCTTACAGGTGGAACTGGACAAAATTCTGAGGGTTATTCCAAAAGATCGACGGACGTATTTGTTCTCGGCTACAATGACGAAGAAGGTAAGTTGGATATTGTTCTGATGACCGTTGATGGCATATGTCAAACCAGTTTCTATAAGGATAAGACTGGCAGTCGACTGCGAGTACCGTAATCTTCCTCTGTATCGTATGTGTGTCCCATTCCTGGTGTTTTGTAGATTAGCGAATTAGGTGTTGGAAGAGCAGCGAGATCCGTACCACGGACTAGTGAATTTTTTAGCACCTCCTTTAGCACACCAAGGCGATTACTATCATTTGCTCTCTTCTTGGGTCTTCTACCCCAACCCCTCATCGTTGAGTGTTAATTAGCGTGCTGCCAAGCTGGCTTTTAGTCGTAATAATAGCACGATCTCGCTCTTGTCGTGGTTCTCGCAGATGTTTTCAACTTGTGTTTATGATATCTTTCAGATGTTCCAGGTTCTTTAAGTGAGATCATCTGAAGCGACTTGTTCAGGTTGCTAAATTGGAGCGCGCTTCGCTAAAGGATCCAGCGAGGGTTGAGGTGTCTACTCGATACCAAACAGTGGATAAGTTGAAGCAAAACTACCTCTTCATTCCATTCAAGTACAAGGTGAGCGGTTTCAACTAGTGCTGTGTTTGAGGTTCATTGTGGAGGGTGCAGAATTTGCTTCAGGAAGCGTACCTAGTGTACCTGCTGAATGAGCTTGCGGGAAACACCGCAATCGTATTTTGTGCAACGTGCAACGGAGCTATGCAGGTACCTCGCGAAAGGTCGAGTTATTTTTGTCTTGGAGTGGTTGACTTTTGTGTCGTTTCAAGATTGCGATGATGTTGAGACAACTTGGAATGCAGGCTGTACCCTTACATGGACAAATGGGGCAGGTAAGCGTGCTATGCTGCTATTAGCTTCTGCCGTCGTTTACTGTCATTTTTTAAAGGAGAAACGGCTCGGCGCTCTTAATAAATTTAAAAGCAAAGTGAAGGATATATTGGTCTGTACAGACGTGGCATCAAGAGGTGGGTCTATGTGTTTCAATCCTACCTTCGGGTTAACTTCGACTAAACGACACTCCACTTATCGTATTTTCTATTGATAGGTCTCGACATACCTCATGTTGACTTGGTTATCAATTACGACGTTCCGTCACAGTCGAAGGATTACATCCACAGGGTGAGATCATCTGCTACGTTTGTTGATTTGTGAGCGCCGTGTGTTTCTGGGAGCTCGGCGTGGGTTGAATCGTTCAATAAGTAGCAACGCGAGCGCAAGTTTGTGCATTATACATGGCCAGCCTATAAGCTTCCTTTCAAACTTACGAACTACTTTTTTAAAGTTTGTGAAAGTAGGTCAAGGGTCAATGTCTGTTCCTTCTTCTGCTGACGCTCCACGGCATAGTGAAAAACCTGGAGAAAGACGCGTTCATCTCGTTTCGGCCTTCCTCTAAGCGGTCGGGATCGTGCCGGTAGCTGAGACCACGAGTTGCTGGAAGGGATTATCCAACTCCGTCAGAAAGCCCTTACAAACTACAGCCTTTGGCTGAAAGTAAGGAATACGAAGTTGGACAATGCAACGGATCCCTGTAAAGCTAAGTAGGCGTCGTTAAGAAGGTGGAGGAATTTCGGTAATGAATTGTCTGAAGAGGATGGGGTGCCAAACGGTCAAAGGACGAACAAATGCAACCTGGCTTAAATGGGGGGGGGGGGGGTTCAGTACCTCGGCGACCGTTTCTCCACAACAGACGAAGGCAAGCGCTACAGAGTCACTGGGGATGTCCTCCGCTGTGGAACTGAGTGCTGAGCACTGGACAAGTCGTGTCAGCCGTAGCTACACGCTCCTGGAGCATAAACGCTCAGGTGGGTGGGGAACCAGGGAGGGGGGGGGGATAGGGTGCGGAGTATAGTTGTGCTCGAATGACCTATTCGAATAGGTATTCGAATGATTTTCATTCGAATTTGAATATTCGAATTCGAATGTTCAAAAAATCGCGTTTTTCGAATGTATTCGAATTTGAATGTTCAAAAAATCGCGTTTTTTCGAATGTATTCGAAATTCGAATGCTCGAAAATTGCGGGTATTCGAAACCATTCGAATGTTCGAAAATTTTGCGAGAGCACAACTATAGTGCGGAGCAAGGCTGTCAGCGTTGTGTTGAAAACAGAAAAAATCTTGCAAAGACCAGAGATTTACTGAAATCTCAAATAGCTGGGCAGAGGCTGCAGAAGATGTTTATGCAGTTACAAGGGCATTAGACTCCGTGACTGTAGCAACACACTATGTGGACGTCGCGCTTGCCGCAGCAGTCGCCGCACCCGCCGCCCACTTTTGTATGTTCAGCTTGCTCCCCGGCGAAAGCCCTAGAAAATGACGGATAAGAGAGGTATCACTGAAGTTGTGAGGGGAGAGGTTCGGTCATAGCAACAACCTGCAAGTTCGCTGAAGCAACCATCTAATCGTAAGTCCATCCAATCAGTCGCGGAGCATCCAGCAAGGTCACTAATGGTAAGCGCTCTCAGGGCTTTTTCATTGAGAAGATTTGTGATTCCTTCAAACCTCGCTCTCGAGAGAGTCGATGGAAAGTTCAAAACACTGTTCGCTAACACGCGTGTGTGGTCGTACGGCTTTGGCATCGTAGGCTGTCAGTACTCTTGTAGGAGTTCCCGAACTCACGATGTTCTCTTACTAAGCGGCGTAAATATGGATCAATAAAAGGGATCAAGCCAAATTTTTTCATCGAAGTGGTTCACGACCTTAGCTGTTTTCGGTTAGTGGACCGTGAAGTGTTAGTGACGTGCGCGACTTTGAATCTGTTTAATGCGAACAGCATCCGGTCACTAGTCGTTTGATATGACTGCAAGTTTGCCATCATCCAGGTGGGACGAACTGCTCGGGCTGGACGATCGGGTCTAGCCGTGACATTTGTAACACAGTACGACGTTGAGGTCTACCAAAAGATTGAGTCCCATCTAGGTATGTTTGAGAGCTGAGTTAGACGTGTGATGTTCTTTTTCAATTACTCCGGTGACGGAAATTTCAGGCAAGAAGCTGTCAGAGTATCCATGTGTGGAGAAGGATGTCATGCTGCTGGTGGAGAGAACACAAGAAGCGAGCGAAATGGCTGTGAAGGAGATCAAGGAAATGGCGGACAGAAAAAAGAAGGGCAAGAAACGGTACAGAGCCCTTGTTCCCTTCACATCACTACCTGTTTGTACAGACTGTAAGGTCACTTTATTTCAGCGGTTTGGATGAGATTGACGACTCCGAGGAGGTGCCAGCGAAATTTAAAAAGTCACTGAAGGGGAAGAAAGGCGCAGCGAAGACCAGCATACGGAAGGGCCCCCGAATACGATGAGTGGGCAGTGCCTTTACGCGGCGGAAACTACTCATATACCGAACTTCTCGGTTCTTCGAAAATTAGCTACCGCCAATTATTCGGTTCTTGTACCAGTTGACCATGGAGAGCAGAAGAGTTTACAACTAGGGAAGGTGGAATCGATATCTGTTGCGTAGGGGTTCCAGCCGTTGTCACTGTTAAGATATCACTCAGAAGGCAAAGCGGTTCCCGGGCTCAGTTTTCGAAGACTACCTCAGGGCCTCGGTTCGGTGTTAGTAACAGCATGCCAAGGAGCCTGGAGCTGTAGTTCTTTGCTTGGACGGGGTCATCCTGCTTGGAGCGTAACTACATTCGGCGCATTTTCATGCGCTACTATGACTGACGGTTCATCTTGATCACAAATCCGGCTCCGCTGCCGCTCCACGCAGGACAAGGGAGGCGGATTTGTGATTAAAATTAACTCCAAGATGTGGCCAGCCTTAACACGGGTACGTTACTCTTGGAATACACTCCCAGTTCCCTCTCTCGTCCACATTTATGCTCTCCGGATCGGCGAAGGACAGCACAGAATCAGTTATGACACTGCTTGTTGGCTGTCGTTACTAGCGGCGTGTCTCGTTTCTTTAGCTTCCCAGAATATTGAGGACTTAGAGGTGTCACAAGCATCCTCCCGATTACTACAGCTTCTATCCCTGAACCTGTGTTCCTGTTGCAGTCTTGATAACCATTATGCCCAGATAACTGCCTTCTTCTGGATCACATTCTTCCTAAAATTGCTTCTGCAAAATTCCATGCGTAGCGCAGTAGTTCTCGAAGGGTGAAGAGTTTCCGTCTAAGATTTGTTGCGTTCGCTCCCATTCAGAGAGGAACTTGAGTGTTATGTAAAGAATATGCTAGACGTCGGCTAGTCCTTGTTAAAGCCCTTTTCGCGCATTGCTTTTTGAACAGCGAAATACCTCTGTATCTGTCCCTTATTACTGAAGGTTGACTTCAAGTTGTTAGCTCATTCATATGTTATTTGTACTTGTTATCATTGTCGTTGAGTTGACATTCTTGTTTCACGAAATAAATGTAGAAATCAGTGGGTATGACTTGGTGTCGTACCGACTTCATCGTCATTCACAATATGCGCTTTAATGCTGCTGCTGAATTTGGAGTGCTTGGCGTTGCAGTTGTTAGTAATAAACCGATATTACTCACTAACTCACCTGCTGCGGACTAGACATTGGATCAGACGCCGAATCGGTTAATTCGAGTTTGTCGTTCCTCTCAAACCCGGTTGAAAGGATCGCGCGAGAAATGGCACATTGGAAAAGCCGCGGAGCTTGGAATGATTCAGATAAGAGTAGCTTTACCCCTTTCACGACACGCGCGATTTTCAGCTGAGTGCCGCTTGGGACAGCGCGATTTTTCCCCTCCTTCACTATTATTATTAATAAGTGCTTCGACACGCCTGTCGGCGTGTCTCGCACTTGCGCGCTTCGCGCGACCTAAAAGAGTCACTAAGCCAGGCTAACTCACTTCAAGCACCTGCTCTGCTTGTGCAGCCTTCTCGGCACCTTAGCAGTAAAAAGAGGTATTTGAAAACCTGAATAATTTCTAACCTTAGTTTACTTTCTTTAAGATCAGTTCAGTAGTTTTTCGATATGAAGCCGACCAGCTCTCCCTCCCTCCATCCTCAACCTCAACGTAATTTATTTGCGTTAATCAGTGCTTTCGTCCTCAGACTGTTGTGGAGCACTCCTTCGGCCATAGAACCCGCGTGTCCCCCCCCCCCCACCCCGATCGGTTAAATCTGGGAAAAAACCACCGGCGTGTCTCCCCCCCCCCTCTCCACCCTGATCGGCCAAATCTGGGAGAAAACCACCGGTCAGGACCTCGATTAGCCCCATGGCTGAAGTTCCGTACCGCTTGAACGACACAGAAAACTGATAACGTTGATCGATATCGATTGGTCGACTTCCGATTCGTGTTAAGCGACCTCGATTAGCCCAGCGCTGAAGTTTCGTGCCGCTTGGACGACATCCGCAAAAAATCGACGATATCGATCGATATCGATTGTCTCACCTGCTGTGAAGGCCTTCCGTCGATGAACATCTAAATGTCCAGGCGCGGTTGCCGACGTCTTCGGCACGTCTACGGCTCACCTGGCACGGTCGCCGACGTGTTCGGTACGTCTACCGCTCGCCATGTACGGTCGCCGACGTGTTCGGCACGTCTACTGCATCGCCTGGCACGGTTGCCGACGTGTTCGGCACGTCTACCGAGTCGCCAGGCACGGTCGCCGACATGTTCTGCTCGTCTACTGAGTCGCCAGGCACGTAGAAGCCGTCTGGGTATTTTCCGCTAATTTCTTGCCTTAATTTGTGCCCCGTAATTTCCCCGTATAGGGCGATTTGGTGGTCACTCATTACTCCCTTAGTAGAACTCGTACCCCATCACTACTGGTCCCCTTCAATGATCTTCCTTAGCGGACGACATGTTCGGCACACCTTCTGAACCCCCAGGGACGTGGGCGACATGTTCGGCACGTCTTCTGTAATTTGTTCAATATCGGTTGATGGCAATCGACACTTCAAAACCGAACTTCATAATCGTGTTCAGCGAGCTCGATTACCCCCAGGGCTGAAGTTTCGGACCGCTTGGACGACATCCATAAATAATCGATACTTTGGTCGATATCGGTCGATGGTGATCTACACTTTAAAAACGAACTTCGTAATCATGTTCAGCGACCTCGATTATCCCCAGGGCTGAAGTTTCGGACCGCTTGGACGACATCCATAAAAAATCGTTAATTTGATCGATATCGATCGATGGTGATCTACACTTCAAAAACGAACTTCATAATCATGTTCAGCGACCTCGGTTACCCCAGGGCTGAAGTTGGCGACGTGATCGGCACGTCTACGGCTCGCCATGCACGGTCGCCGACGTGTTTGGTACGTCTACGGCTCGCCATGCACGTTTGGCGACGTGTTCAGCTCGTCTGCTGAGTCGCCAGGCACATAGAAGGCGTCTTGGTATTTTCCGCTATTTTCTTGCCTTAATTTGTGCCCCGTAAGTTCCCCGTAATTTCCCCTATTTTATGACTCATCGCGTCGATCGATAGTGTGACTCGTCGCTTAGCGGATTATTATAGAGTATGATATTTTTTGTTAGCTATGAATGAAACAGTAGCCAATGAAGTTTCCCATTCATCTCGACCGTAGATATCAGTGGATTCGGTGATTAATATTATACTATTAAATGCTTGATAAAATTCCATGGACTATCTTTATGATGCTATCCGACGACATCGTTTGACTTTGTCCCACACGGCAAAAAAAGTGTCCGAAGACGTCGTCGAACAATGTCGTGAAAGGGTTGACAAGAAGGGTTTTCGGACGACCCAAATCACTGATTTATCTTCAGATCTCACATCGGATATCCGAATTGGCTAGAATAGATTTCTGATTAAAGTCAGATGTATGAATTATCCGAAAATCCGAACTGGTGAAAATCAACCCTATCTGAATCACCCCTGAGATCCGGGTTTTTTAAATCCTAGTGTTCCCACAATTCTTTTAACTGGGGTTTGAGAAAATGGCGGATCCGAACTATCCGAATCGGCGTCCTATCCAATGTCTACTGCATTCCACGTCCATTAGCCCTCATACTCGCACGTTTCCCTCTTCGAGCGGCTTTCGCAGAGCAAAGCTTCAGACCAAAGTTCGGGATGCGGAGCAGGTCAATCGAAAGGCCATTACTTTCTACCATTACTTTCACCCGAGGAGAGGGTCTGTTTGGAGGATTGTGAAGGAACCCGCAAGCAGACGTTTGGCAGCTGCTAACCGTACCTCTGATTTAGGATATTTTTGTAAATACGTCAAATAAGCACCATGGGCAGGTGCTTTTACGGTTGCAGGTGAACAAGTGCATCAACTTGGGCATCCGCATCCACATTGCGGGGCTAAGGAGGACGTCCAACGGAAACTGAATTGGGAGCGAAACGCTGCAGAGTTCAGCAGTCAGTCATATCCAGGAGTCGATCTCAAGGAGCTCCCGATGGAGAGTACGGAACCACTCAACATGTTGAAATTGATAGCTACCGCATGCTGCGTTCACGTGTGCGAATAAATAAGAGAAAAAAGTGAAATACAGAGCCATGGAGGAGAGCTAAACAGCAACAGCATTTGCTGTGACGTGTTGTTGGTGGCCTTCTGCTGATATCGTTTTACGCGCACGTGGTAGTGCAGTGAGAGGTGGCTCCGGCCGTCGCACGCGACCCGATTCAAGGTCCTTGGCCCCAGACTCTCGCAGGCCGAAGAAGCTTTCAATCCCTTGAGGATGGGCGAGTGGGTACGATGGCTGTTGGTTGGCCTGTCTGAGAAAATAAACCGCTGACTTGTTCGTCAGTCATATAGACGTCGTCTTCTATTCTCATCCCATTGTCCTTTGGTTTTCATTCGTTTGACCACCTGCCTTCGGGACATTAATAATTTAAGGGAAGAACCGCAAACTGTGCAGTAATTAAGTGCCTTCATTTGAAGTGACGAGCGTGGTAAGAAGACTTTTGTATAGACATGTGAGGACGTTGAGGCAGCTCCAGATCGAAGAACGCCTTTGTTTACAAGTATGCTGTTGCGTATACGTTTTGCTAGTGGTCATGTTAACTATTGCGCTGCAATCAAAATGAAATTTGCAACGCGAAGGAGGAGGGGGGGGTACCTTTGTTCCATTCTAAGGACGTCTACAACACTAGTTAAAGGCCTTGGCATGGACTAGTCTACAGCGTTTTAAAATGAGTACTCTACAAGCATTTCCATCAAAATTAAGGCTGAATAGACTCCGTTGAAGTTCTTGCAAGCCTTATCGAAAAGGGACCGTATTTTCCGATGCCCGAAATATAATAGTTCATGAGCTTTAAATGTGCGATGGATGGATCTTGACGACCCTTGTCACGAATTTCTCAATGACGAATTAAGGCTTGGGTGATGAGCTGAGGTGCTGCGGAAGCCACATGGATTTGGAAGCCGGCTACTCTTTATTGGCATGTTATGTACATTGGCAAAGGATACCAGTGCTAAAGTTAAAATCTATGCATTTTCTAAAACAGCCTCCATTGAGAAGGCGTCAGTTCGAGAAGAAAGTTTCACGAGATGTGCCGACTTCGGTCCTCATAGAGCGGAGGACCACTTCTCTCGTTTCTCAGGATCGCCGTGCTTCTCGCATTGGCGCTTAACGTATTCCTCGGACACCGTCTTCCGATCGTACACCCAGCCGATCTTGGCGAACGCATCGATGAAGAGGCACGTCCAGTTCAACTTCATCGAGTACTCCGACGCTCGGTAGTCCTGAACGAACGTTTGTTGAGCTGATTTTCGAAGAAGATAGAAACTCTCCCACAAAGGATGCTTCTCTAGAAAGAGTGTTCGGGAACTGGTTGCTACTCGAAGTGGTCACGAAGTATCTCGACCGGTTTGCAAATGAAGATTCTTAACATCTATCCTAGTGGGAGGAGGGCACTTGACCTAGTCTTTTTGATAATGATGGGTAAAATTGAAAGTGAACTAAGTATCAGAGACTACAGTAAAGGCCCCCACAGAGTTCTGCGGCAACGCCGCTCGCCGCAATGGTTAAGGATAGAGCAGGGACGCCGCCGGCGGCGAGCTCTACGTCTCTGCCCTATGGTTAAGCATAGGGCCGCGGCGCTGCCGCAGAACTCTGTGGGGGCCTTAAGTCTATAAGAACACCTTTCTGTGTAATTTGCCATAGGAGATAGACCACCCTGTTCGCGTTCCCTTAGCTTTTTAGCGGTAGCTTTCTCCAACTGGATAGATACGGTTCATATTTGCTTTCTCCAGAAATGAAAATTTCAGTGAAATTATCTTCACAACGAACTTCAAGGTCAAGGTCTCCCCGGAGACTCTTAAAGAAAGGAAATTTCAGTGAAATCTACTGCCCTCTCTCTTCCTGAGGGACCACACCGTAGCAGTAGCTTCTTACAAACATGCAATCCGAGTATTCTTTTCTCTGACTGCTTAAACCGATAGCAATGGCCTAATGTAGATGCCTCTCAAACAGCGCTGGCGTTCTGGTGGGCCAACACCCTGGAAAGCAGAGGGTCCGGGTTTAAATTGCGTGTGACGCAGGAGTTTCGATTACAAACACAAAAGTTTCTAACATCTTGTAATGGTATGCTGTTTGCTACGCCGTTTCAGTCAGTCTACGTGAAGTGGAGGCGTACCTGTGGGAATGTGTGGTGGAAATTGTGACCTCCTTCACCGACAGCAGTTACAGACGTCCATACCGACTCCACCGGAGAGATGCGGGCGTCATATGGTTTGTAGCCGAACCTGAAGGCACAGCTCTGTTTCTTCTCACGTGTCTTCGTGAACAATGAGTGTTTCTCATCCTACAAGCTAGTTAAGAGTTGTATGCGATATAAAAGTTGCTATCACCACAAGTTTCCTCTTAAGTGACACCACTTGTATCTTCCGAGCCTTAAATTCTTTTACCTTCACCGTTACTTTTTGCTCACATCTTACAAATAAACTCAGACAGTCGGTACATTTCTGCTAGAGGTGAGGCTCCAGCTAACACAAACGCAAAATACTGACTCTTTCAACCATTCTGCTACAGCTAATCTTTACACTATGTGGAATCCAGTAATCATCCCATGACAGTAAGTGCGCAGCGCAACCTCTTCCCATGGAAGCCGGCAAGTTTTGCCTTAGCACTAAAACGGCATTATTAGAACATTTTTCCATGTCGCACGTGCATCAGTAGGAACATCGTTCTGCAAAATGAGGACAGTAACTTTAAATGACGTCAAGTCGAGGTACATAGGTGCTGGCTAACGTGACTCCTCTTACACACAGTGCCAAGCGGAAGGATACTGACAGTGTCATCCAATCTCATCTTGGGGTACACCTACAGATTCTTCCCCTGGAAAATGTTGTGGTGGCGCCCGACAGATAGGTTGCCATTTACTCTTCTCCAGCAACTCAATCGTTTTAAAGTGGTGACTCCCTTGTACTCGATTTGGGCTGCATGCGAGAAAGCCAATTATGTCTAGAACTCAGTATTCTAGGGGCGCGTGGAGAGCAGTCGGATGAGGTGCCCGCTGTTGCGTGAACGCGATAACAAAATCTTGGTTCGGATTTCCCGCCCAAGCCAACCAGTTTTCCAACCTTCCCGGTTGGCGAAATACTACCAGACTTGTCTGGGAAGGATAAAGCGCTGATTTGTTCATGTTCGGCTGGTCACCGCAAGTCATTGTATAGGCCAACTACGCATTCACATCGCCTCCACGACACCCACTAGAAGTCAAATGCATGGCACATTCCAAAAGGAATTGAGTAACGTCGTCCTTTATCCCATATCCTGCACCCAGCATTCTCCTACGTAGTTTTTCCAAATAATGATGACATTTGTACAAATGTTTTGATACGTTAGATCAACCAATGAAATTTTGTGGTTAACATACACCATTGTTCTCAGTACTTCTCTCCCCACCGTTTTTCTTCTCTCTAGGTAAGCGAAAGCCGTGAATCAAACGTGAGGTCTACACGTAGCCCCATACTTTGCCTATGCTTAGCTCCGTCGAAAATCAAGGCGTTGATACCTTTGAACTGAGTGCAGAAGCTGAAAAAGGCTATCGATTTCTGAGACTTTACAGAGACAGAAAGAATAGTAAGACGGAACTGAAAGCAAGACGAGGCCACTTTATTTATTTATTTATTTATGCGCAAAAGGCGCGCTATTACATCAAAGAGCAGTAACTCTTGACTCGAAGAGACTCATCAGTAGACAGCTCAAATCTAAAAAATGACTAAAAACTAGAAAAAAGCTGACATAAAACTGAAGAACATTCATTCCAAGCGCTCGCTTACAACGTAAATTTTGTAGACAAAAGGAGAGTGCAGTAGGGACACTTTGTTGAAAAGGCCTCCATTCGAAAGGAAAGCTACTTTCGTTTCTCGCTCTTTCCATCTCTCATAGCAGAACTCAAGGCCAAGGGTCAGGTAATGCACTTAGGGAGGGTGTTGTAAAGTGTTGTCTGGCAGGGCCATCTTGTTCACAGATGACGAACTCACTCCACAACTCCTGATTCCTTGAAAGGTCTAGTAGTAGTGTAGTGGAGTATAGTGCACGCCTGTTACAGTAAGTACCCTCTCATGTCTCTTAGGGTGACTGTGCACCGTCAATGGAAACAAGAATTTCTCGTAGTGCCCGTTCTTTATTCGTTTCAGATGAATTGCATTTTCCCGACCGGTTCTTATTCATTCGAAAGACCTTAACCCTCAACTCAGGCTTATCATCGCTTCGGCCGCTCTTCTAGGCGTAGTGTTTAGAAGATGATTGTGTGACAATCCCGCAAAGTCAGTGCTACCCAGTGTTACACTGCAGAAACCTTCAGATCTAGCAGAATAGTTTAGGTGTCAAAACAGTAGCGATGCCAGCGAAAGTTTTGACGACTACCAAAAAATGCGCTTGAACGTTGAGGAAAAATGCACTTTTGAAGAGCTTTTAATTGTACGAAGCTCCGACCCTACAACAAAACTCATGAGATAGGATATAATTAGAAGTATGCTCACGTCATCCAGTATTCATACACAACCAGAAGCACAAATGACACCCAAACAGATATTTTGCTTTTCATGGTTAGGTGATATGCCTGAGCTGAAGACTCTTCGGATCTAACCTTTCCAAAAAAGATATGAGATCAGCCATGTTATCTCCGCCTGGATATGGAAAATGGCGGTAGGCTAACTCACATGTGAGCTACACTGTTGATGAACCAGGTGGAGTGCAGCAGGAAGCAGTATCTGAATAAGGCGGCCGTGTAGAAAGCGATGAGCGCTGACTCGCCCCACAGACGGACAGGAATAGCAGTGGGCAGGATGAAGCAGAACAGCATCACCATGGGAAGGTAGTATCTGAAAAGGGTCGTGTCAACGACAGGTCGCAATTTAAGGGCGAAGTGTCTGCGACAGCCATGGGGCCATAGGAATGCCCGAATCGTTATTGGAATCCTGCACTCATACATCTATCCTCCTCTGTGGCCTGGTTACTCTCAACCATTATTTTTCATCTGTCCCATTTCCGTTATGTCGTTAGTTTAGAGGAATTTATTTATTTAATGGAGACGTGATAATGTCACGTAAACCTTACATGAAAAGAGCAGCGAAAAACAGCTCAACTTTGAAAACGTGCAATTAAAAAAGGGGTAAAAAAGTGAGTAATTAGAATCAATCAAGTTGAAACAAATGAAAACAACAGTAGTGAGCGCTCCTGCAAAAAGTAAAGCACATGATGAATTTCATGGAAAAAGTGAATGAACTCCTTTGAGTCGAAGGTCAAGAAAGGTTTTGAAACCTTTGGGCGACATTTGAAGAGCGTTCTCTTTTAGAAGGGAAAGGAAGAGTCGAATAGTTCTATTAAAAAAGAAGCTGGTTCTAGCCTTGCTTTTTGCACCCGAATAAAAGAAACAAAGTGAAACTTGAGGTTATAAAATCGACTGCATTTAAAGTTATCGTCGGCAGCTCGTTTGTTGGAAATAGTTCGCGCAAGGTGTGGGTTCAGAATGTATTTGAATACGTGCAAAAAGTTTGCTTCGTGTGGAATAAATTTAAATCCAATTTAAATAAGCGTTTGAAATAAATAGGAGATGCGATTTGTTTGTTTATGTTTCAATGTTGATGGAGCTGTGCGACTCCAAACACTGTCCGATATCACACACATCTTTCAGCTTGCGCAATTCTAACCACGGCCAAAGCAGAGGTCGCGATGGAACTCACCATCCATGCCTTCGTATGTTTCTGCCCACAAAACAACCGATCTTGTCGTACTATACACGCAAACGTACCGTTTCTGGAACACCAAGACAGGGTCGGCGTACAGGTCGGACAGGTCGAGCTTCTTTCCCTGCTCTTTGATCTGAAATTTGGGGACAACAACATGAGGTGCAAAATACAAATGAAATGTGAAAGGGAACACAACCGGGTTTAAATCACTACTACCTACTATACACTGGATCCGATAGAAATCTTCGGATAATTGGATGAATCAAATAACGGCAATTTCGTAGACCCCGGATTTTTGGATGATTCGGATCGGCAGAACCCAATCGGATATCCGAAAATGATTCATTCGATGCAGTGGACCCGATCATAAAAACCTTCGGATAAGTGGATGATTCGGATAACGGCGACTTTGCGGGCAACGGATTTTTGGATGACTCGGGTCAGAATATCCGAATCGGATATTCAAAAACGATTCATTTGGATCCAATGTATACTAACTACACCTGTTCCTGTACTTTCATCTCGTCACTACGTTACATCTAACGGCGATGCGGCAGCCAATCACTCGGCTGGCTGCTCACTTTTGTCTTGGGATGTCGTCATATCCTTCCAGCTCTCACCTGTGGGTGCTTCTTTACCAGTAGCCATCCCATGTGAGAGAAGAAGAAGCCTCGATTGGTGTTATGCGGGTCAGCGTGGGTGTCCGTCCACTTATGGTGACACCGATGATCGCGAGCCCACTCGATGATGTCGTTCTAAATGAAAGAAAATTCAAGCAAACCATGTGAGGCCGGAACTTTTATCGTTGCGCTTTACTTTTCACTTTCATTCTTTTAAGTTTAAAGCGAAAAGGGCAGTTGTGTTCTCCTCTGACTTTTTTCGTTATGAACAAAATAGAACTCCAATTCCTGTTTTGTAACCCGACGATCATGACAGTGGCAACAATTGGAGAAAGACAGCAAGTCACGCTTGAGAGACAGTCGTCAAGAGATAATTTAGCGTTGACGTGTACTATTCCACTAGAAACAGAAAAAAGAAACCGTAGCCGTCATGCTAGAAACTCATGCTAGTCTCTGCCAAACCGATTTGTTCCGTAAATTATCATGAAGCGTCGGGAAGGCAGTGTTGATTTCTCGTGAGAAAAGAGGGAAACCTCCTGTGTTGATACTCTGGCCGAATTGAGGAGGCCACCGTCATCCACTGTACTCGTTTATCTCCCATAGCCTCGTTACGCGGTGTGCAATGCAGTGATATTGGTGTCGTGTCGGCAGCACAACAACTAAAGCTCGAACTACGTGGTCATCATAGGACCGACATCATACATCCGCCTCGAGAAGGTAGAAAATAAAAGATAAAGATCGGCCCCCTTGCGGGATGCGCCACGCGTGCTAAATACGGTGTATCCGAAGGGCTTACAATTGAAACGCAACACTATCTTTCTGCAAACATATCCACCGCGTGAACAACGCAAACGCTGAACCAGGCCCACGTGGAACTGCGGTCAGAAAAGTACGAAGCCAAAGATCTTTATTAGAAGGTGATCAGCCAAAGTGCTTGTTGCGGAGATGAGCTAAGTGGTCTCTCAGTAGTAAGCGACGAGAAAAGACCACTACGATTGAGTTTGTGAACGCAAAGGGCAGTTTCCGGCTATGTGCTGTGTAATATTTCCCAAAATATTGTGCAGAATACTCATGAATAGCTCCTTTCGTGGCAACAACTACACACCTTAAGATGAGAGTAGCTATGGGTGCTCGATTGCACCTTCAGGTGACAAGACCGTAATATTCCAAACCTGGAATGCAGTCGTGTTCATCAACATTATCAAAACGCGGTACGGCAGGTTGGCCTTGTAGGCTTTGTGAGACCATAGCCGATGAGCTCCAGCCGTCACTCCAATCGCTCCCACCACGTGCAAGAAGAATGCTGAAAATATGATAGGATGAGGCCACGGCTTCACCTTGATCTGTCACAAAGGATAAAGGGGTGAGGGACGGCGGTTACCAATTATTTTGTGGGATGCGCCACGTATTCTACTTCTACCGAATCTCGTTGAGGCCGTTTGACTGTGTATTTGACCTATACACTTGCGATGGTCAGCCGATGAAGCCGATGAATAAGTCAGCGCTTCATGTGTACTTCTCAGACAAGTCTGGTACAATTCACGGGAAGGAGGGCATGATTAGCTCAGGCGGGGAATCCGAACTACATATGTACCGCGATCCGAAGTGCACATGGAAGCAGGCCCCCTCTGACTGCGCTACAATGCGAAGTTTGTCCGTCATAATTCCTTTACTTAATCGTGGTCTACGCCACAGAACAAGCAAAGCAGGTTAGGATGCCAATAGAAAGATGAAAATATAAGAACAGAAAGTTCATTAGTCAAAATCTATGAACTGCCTCGCTAACTAAATGCAAAAGAGGAGAAGCCGCGTTCTTGAGGAGTTTGGGAAGAAGCCATCGTAGAAGAGCAAATGTGCGCTCGATGTGCCTCCTCAGCATCAACTGGAGCAGCTTGCCGCACAGCAAGAGTACTTTGCGTGCCGCGACCACTGTTATGGAGTTCTCATGAACGTTGAATAATGTCTTCGATCACAAGCCTCATTCTATGACTGCAACAGTGACCATAACGACATGGGAGAGATCTACAGGGTAGGAAAAATGGGAAGCATGCGCGAAAGCACTCATCACGATGTGTTATTAATTGTTATTATCATCAGATTGAGTGGGAAGTAATGAGACACCTTTGTTCATCTCTTTTCTCGTTCATTTTTGTCTTTATCAGCCACCTTCAACCCACAATGTATTCACCAGCACCGTCAACCATATCGTACAAGATGAAGTGGAAGATACGCGATTCTGCACTTCCAAAACGCAGCCGTGTGGCAGGCAACACGTCGAAGAATTGCAAAGTCCGGTGTCGCTCTTTTCCAACTTTTCAAAGTGCATGTTGAAAAGAACGGACTTCAATGCTCGAAAAGATGATTCGGGAGCGCTCTCTCAGAGGAGCGCTGTGAATGTGGAGTATAAGTTCCCAACTGGATCGCTGAAGCAACATGGGACCGAGCCTTGATGTGGCGCTGGAGTGGACTGCTCGCGCAGCGACAAAGTTTAGTTTTGAGTTTCTATTGTATGGTTTTCCAGGAGCCTGTAAATGAAGTCCATAGGTTTTGTTGTGATCAAAACTCTAGCGCCGGGCAGGACTCGAATCCGCACCTCCTGCTGACCGGGCGCCAATGCCCTGCGCCGTTAAACTACCGTCGCTGTTTGATTAAACGAAACATCCACACCACATGGGAACAATCAACTCTCACCCGATATCGGAGCTTACAACCTCGACGCCAGCCACGTGAGGCTTAAAGAAACTGAATAGAAGTCGAAAGGGTCATGCGGTTGGAGCAAGCTTCAGTCTAATCAGAAGTTTCCTCTATCGTGATACCCACCTGTGAGTTTTCGTTGTTCTGATAACAGCCTCCCGGAAGTGCGGGACCGCAATGGAAGCCAAAAGAAGTCAGTGTGCGACGCTACGATAACTCGAACAGACAAAGGCATGAGGTGGCAAAATACACCGTCGCCTCCTCTCCCTGTTGTTCTCGATCTTCGCGCCGCCGTCCGTTTTTCGACGACATCTCGACCAGCCTTTTACGACCTCGGACTTCTCCATTGACGGAAATTTGAAATTTGATTACCTCGATCAAAGCGCATCTTCAAGAAACTGCCAAGATCATGGCAGCTTCATAAACTAGTGTTCCAAGTCAGTTTTCGAAAAAGATGGTCTTCAATGTTTTATTGGTCTTGAATCGCACGAATTCCTCAGTGGAAGGTACGGTGAAACAACGAAAGACTAGTTTTATCCTTAAAGACATATGAAGTAAATGATGGGGTTTCTATCCAAGCGCGGAAGGCGAAATGTTTTCTACCAAATAACGTAAACTGGTGCTCGAAATTGGTTTGCACGAAATCAGCGACTAATAGAAGCGGAAATAATGAAACACTTCAGTGAAAATGCTTCTGGGCTAGAATACTCTGCATACGCACTCCAATGGAGAGCTGGTCTGACAAAAAATTGGAGAAGACGACTAACATACGCAAACGTATACCGTCTGTTCTCAGATGTCTTCAAAAGACCAGAATTTTCTTGTCCTGTTCATTGTTCCTATGAGGAGAAATCAGAGGCTCAACTACACGATTCGTGGCATACTCCGCGTACTCCTCGTTGCTGATACCCTCCCTTGCTTCTCCTAGAGATAGAATTTAGAAAGGGAAAACCATCCTTAGTGAAGAGCGATTTAAAGGACCAGTATCATGCGGAACCAACCAAAAATATCAGTGGCATGCCCATATCATAGAAATCGCGTCCCCGATAACTCCATCTTGACATAGGGAAGAAAAACGCTTAGCAACTTGTGCAGCTAAACAAAGCTTCCAACGCGGCCTGGAGCGCTGTTGGGTGTGCTGGATCTTACATGACATCCGGTCTATTTCCTGCACACTCATTGAAGACACCGAATGGCGTGCTGATGCATCTGCAAGTGTCGGTCTACCTCAAACTTGGATAACTAAACCATCTGGTGGTGAGTATTCGCCAAGGATTATCAGTAATCACGATTAATGTCAAATTAACTTTCTTCATTTATTAAATACGTAGAACTAACCTAACATTTAATGTACATTAAGTACGTCCGGAGCGAGGTACGTAGTAGGAGGCTTAATATTATGCGGCACAATATGCTTGGTTAGTGCTCAGGTTAAACCTGCCTTAAAAAGTTGGTCAGTTGGTATGAGACCTGTACCAGAGAGATTAAACGTCTTCTTGCTCATTGACTGGTCACAATGCACAAGCAGTGTGTAAACCAAATGCGCATTCAAGCCTACTTCACGGCATTCCATAGAGGTGGAATACGTGGCGTCTTTCGAAGAGGGTTTATTTCACGCTCATCTCCATCCCCTACAATCTCTCATCGTCCAAGAACGTAACCAATCCGAGTGGCAGTCATACGCTGCGAATCATGGGATATCACAATAATAAGGATAAGGATAGAGGATGACGTTACTCAATCCCTGTTGGGATGCGCCACGCACTCTACTTCTACGGGATGTTGCGGAGACTTGAATATGTATTTGGCCTATACAATGACTTGCGGTGGCTAGCTGATGAACAGGTCAGCGCTTTGATCTTCCCAGACAAGTCTGGTACCAATTGTCCGACTCCGGGGCAATAGAGGGGTTGGCTGGCCTGGGCGGAAAATCCGAACCAGAATCCTGGTATCGGCTGCATGCGACGGCGGGCACCTCATCCGACTGTGCTAGACGCGCCAAGCCCACCATATACATAGATGAAATAAATACTGTCAGTCGAGACACCGAAAAATCTCCCTGAAAGCCTTCTTTGTAGAAAGTCTCAAGCTACAAGGGCAGCAAGAGGAGGGTCTTTTGTTATTAAGAAGACGTTTACGTTCAAGCGGATCGGGCTACTTATGCTGGACCAAGCTTCGACTGTAAGCAACTGGAAGTTAAGCTGTCCATGCGAATCCATTTAAATGCTCCATGATTCGGTTGGTCAGATCGACTTATGCGTATCTGTTCAACTGAGAAAGGTAGAAAGAGACAAGTACGCGCCTCTCCGCCCCGCTCGGTTCCGTTCGGCAGCCACCTCTGCCATGCTACGCCGTGTAGCCAGTTGATGCGCCGACTCGATAGCGCTCGCTGCAGCCGCGCATTCTGTGCAAAAAGCGGCGATAAACTGACTGCGAGAGAGCACCGCGTGGCCTGGTGACGGCCTTTGGCCCTTCCCCTGATAGCGCTACACTTCGTAGTTTGTCAACGAGAGCCACGAACAGACGGTAGCGAGCGCAGCACGTGAACGGTTGGCGGTAGGATGGGCGCAAGCCTTGCCAGGATTAACCCCAACCGTCTCTTGGCGACTGCAGCGATCCCTACGGTGAGTGACGAGCTTCACGATACATGAGCGGTTGACCTAATCGCGGGAGCTACTGCAACCGGAAAATTTGGTGCCTGCTGTTGCTTGAAAGGACTGGCCCTGCACATTTTGGTCCTCCTAATCAATTTTTTTCAGAAGGTTTCGTTCAAAGAATTTTCTACACCGCCTCATCTCCCCTATACTGGTTTCTTTCTCAGAATGGCTTCATCTTCTCGAGGCATATCGCCTGCTTTTTGATAACGGAAAGTGCTCAGCGTATGATCCGATAATTAACGCAGTGAGACGCACGTAGAAAGGCGAGAGGGGAGATTTGAGCCTGCTACGGTCACGACGGTTCTGTTTCTTCGGAACACCAAGAGGTTTCTGATCACTATCTCACGCTGCGATCGAATAATTCTATGACTGGCTTATGGCAGGAATGTCTCCTTGAGCATCGCTATGCGAGAATCGGAAGTCGGGCAGCACTGAGGAAACTGAAATCATTTCCCCTTTTACATAAATTCTTTCTTAACCTGCTAGTGCTCATCATTTGATTTAAAAAATTATTTTGAAGGTAAATTGTTGTCGGAAAGTATAATAAAGCGTTTGCGATCTGGGGATATTAGAAAACTAATAAATGATCAGAACTACTTCATTTCATTTTATAGGAAGGAATTAAAAGGGAAAATAGACAACATCTAACCACAAGGCAAAAATAGCGCCAACACATTTCAGTGACATTCGGTAACGTCCACCAGTCACCTACAGCTGGAGATTCGTTACCTTGAATGGATGAGCTCGGCATAGAGTTCCGTGCTCACTGCTCCACCTCTATACATTACCTCAGAAGCTAAAATAATGTCCCACGAGTAAATTGAGGAAGACTTACAACCCTCGGTGACGACGGGTTCAAATCTATGTCTCCTTGGCGGGTGTTAGGCTGATATTCATGCATCACAAAATTCCGTCTCTTTTTAGGTACAGTTCTGTTGAATATCTAACAACAGTGGCTTATATCTGTCCGTGATCTTGTCATTAAATGTTGATATTAACACTTGGTGATAGGATCACGGACGTAAGTGGCGTGGTGGCGCAGCCGGAGGAGGCGCCAGATGGTGGCGTGCACCCAATCTCAGATTCTTGGTTCGGATCCTGCTCAGATCAACCGAGCTTTCTATCCCTTCGTGGTTGGCATACTGTTCTGTAAGCTTGTTTTGCACACTGCTTATCGTCAGCTGACAACCAAAGGTCTTGTTTAGGCCAAATACAAATTCAAGTTGCCTCCACGATATCCCGCTGAAGTTAAATGTGTGCGGCATCCCGAAACGGTATATCTAACGAAGACCTTTGTCCCTTATTATTACTTATGATTGGCATTCACACTCAATAACCGTAAACGATTGAATAGAAGCGAAAGAAGGGAGCGACTCTTGACTGGATCACGTTAGAGCAAAAATATATCTCTTACAGGTGTTTTTTTCTCAAAGATAAATCCAATCACTTGCACTTACCCCAGAAAACCGTCAACCACTTTGCCTCGAAAATCAGCTGATAGAACCCAATCAGTGCTCCGACGTGTAGAGCGACGAAGAGCATCACATTTCGCCACACGATTTCTCTCTGGTAGGGAATCTGAAAAACTCGTTGAATTTTGAAATCGAAAAGCACCTTGATCGGTTTCGCAGGGGTTTATTTCATTGACAGCGTTCACCACCCAAATGACGGAAGTTCTCATATCTCCGTGGAAATTATGCTGCCAACACAAGTCCGCTTACGCGCCATTTTTGGAGGAGCGACCGGAACCATTGATAAAGGCACGTAGCGTAGCAGTACATGCCGAAAATGATCGAAGCCATTTATGTAGAAATTGGCACACCCAACTACGTATACTTGAAAAGTGAATGCACGTCGTTTAGAAAAGAAAAATGGTTTGGTGGATTTTGTAGATGCGGGGATTAGTTTGCCAATTCAGGGCACCACGAACAAAAAGTACGATTCTCTGAAAAACTAGTATTAATTTTTAAAATGGCAATAAAAGATATTCCAGCACAAAATTTTACATAGATAACAATTGTTCATATGCTGCATAATTTGTTATCTAAGTGCGTATTAAATTGGATTTTTCATGGCTATGAGTAGGATTCCGGACTCAAAAGCAACTCTTCCCTGATTTCATTCTTGTGACAGTTACTGGAGACGAAAGCTTTGATTGTGATGGGCTGCTTGTGACAAAAGAAAATATGAAAAGACGTTTCGGGAGCTCAGCCTTACTTACCCATGTATAATATAGTGATGATCAAAAGTGAGTGACTGTAGGAAGCGGAAGTCCTGATCTTTTTCAGGCCTGTGTCCGACCCGACAGCTTTCACAGAGAATCGTTGCCCGCATTCACTATAAACCACACAATCCGACCTGGTTTCCATAACCGTAAAATCATGAAGCAATGAAGCGATCCTTTCGTGGATCGCTTCAAAGACGCTGTGAAAACTGTTCAATACAGCATTTCCTAGCTCGTGGACAAAAAGCGCAAAAAAATGTACAGATTTGATGGGCGACGATGTTATTCAGCTACAGTTATAGCACACTTGTCACTGGTGGAAAGAACAGCTTCTGCTTACGAGAAACGGAAAGTGCCTTGAACTAGACTAATGTCACATCTTGTCAAATTGCAAAGAAAGCAATGTAAAGGCATTATGAGAAACCGTTAATTGTGTCAAATATTATGGAAGAATATCACGATTTCTATAGTAGGGAATTCATTCTATTAAAGGCACATCATTGTAGAAACAAATAAGGGAATAAAAATATGTAACTTCCAGTTAAGTAGACCACAGAGTAGAGTGGGTGCTATAGTTATTCTCTAGTATACCATTAGCGAAGATTACTCCGACAGCAGCTTGATAACTTTTGCACCTTTTCACTGATCACACGATCCCAGAGTTCACTTACGATCAGTAGTAAGGTATAAACGAAACGGCAATCTGTTTTTCTATAGTAGCCGTTACAGCGTGAAAGTGTTCGCTGCGAAGCTGGCTGGCTTACCTTTTCACCCTCTTTGAGCAGCTTCTCCACCTCGTCAAGTTCGGCGGCGAGGAACTGCTCGGAGATCACCTTGTCCGGCTGGGCCTTCCTCGAATGAGGAGTGGCGATTGTCATTACTGCAACGTACAGAATAGCACAAGTTGTCGACTCAGCAGCACAGAAGAGCGATTTGGAAGGCACTTGCAACGAGAGAGGGTGCAATGGACGCTAAGCGACAGCGGACGCCCTGAGACGGCTCGGGTTCGCGAGTCGCCCGCTCTTCTGAAAGTCGCTGTGCCCCGTTATCAAATCGCAACTGTTACTCCGCCCAAACCTACGCCACACACGCCGGGGCGAACTGGCGTTTCGGCGAGCCCGCATGGCGAATCCGAAGAAGCTGCATACCCGTATTCCTTCGACATTTAAGCGGCTGAATATCTCACACAAGTTCCGTGAGATCTCATGCATAGTTGATGATGTAGACCAATCTTTCTGAAGACCTCAAATCAAATCTGAAGACGATTTAAGCGCCGTTATGCTCTCGCTGGGCGCGTGTAGTGCGGTCGTAGGAAGCGCCGACTGTCGCGTGCACCCGATAGCAGGTTCCTGGTTCGAATCCCGCCTAGGCCAACCGAGTCTTCCACCCCCTCGGGGTCGGTGAATTTGTCCTAGACTCGTCTTGGAATGATAAAACATTGGCTTGTTCAGCGGCTGGCCATCGCAAGTCGTATTATGGCCAAATATGCAATCAAATGGCCTTCGCGACATCGCGTAGAAGACGAATGGGTGGCACATTTTAAAAGGGATGGAGTAACGCCGTCCTTTATTCTTTATGTTCTCGTTATCCGTAAGCAGACATCAGAATTCAGGAAACATGGGATACTCTCATTGTAGACGTTAGTGAATCCTAGTCGGCAAAGAGCTTCGATACTCGCTCAGAGCATGAACCAGTTCATGCAGAGACAGGGATTCTACCATCCAATGTTTCACAAATAGCAAAGACAACGGTGTAGTTTACACTAAAATTAGAGCTTTCAGATTCTGAGAAGTGCAAAGTAGCCCATTCCTGCTTCGTTCCTTCCTGGTCGTTCCGCTGAGTCGGAGGTCGGACTCTGATTGCTTCGAAGGTGGTTCTCCTTGAGGGAGCCACTGAGCCTTCTTGTATGACTGATATAGAAGACTTAGGACTCACCTCCCGTGACCACGTTTCCCAGAAAGTTTTTAAAAGGAAAACGGAAAAGGAGGAACTGAGCGATCGCGACGACCGGTTTGAGTTACAGAGATCGTGGGCCAAACCGAAGCCACCTTCGTTTCACTTTACGCTCTAGAATGCTCTAGAATGTATGGCAATAGTAAAAATTCACTATCAGAACAAAAACATTTTAAAAAATCATTTCACGCTCATTAACTGGAGTGAACCAGCATCTGCATAAGCAGCTCGTAACTCTATCCTACATTATATTCTAGAATGTTCGGGCTATAAGCTTGTGGTACTAAGCCAGACTATAACGGGCTTTGTTAAAATTTGAAAATGGTTGGAAATTTTGTTGCAGGACTTTTCCGACAACCTAATAAAAAATCTAAGACCTTTCGGTGCGTCATAGGGTAGAGTTGCGCCATGCATAGCGATATTTGTTAACTGCATGCGCAGTTGCTGGTTTCCCAGAGTTAATGAGCGGTTAAACAGTTTTTAAACGTTTTTGCCCTGACCTGTGAATTTTTACTATTATATCTGCTAAATCCTAGATTTATGCGAGTTTGAAGAACTGCTAAGGGCTTAGAAATTTAATCGTCATTGAAACGATGAAACATTTTTGTTAAAACGCCATGTATAGAGTGAGGTAAAGTTTCTGAATCAACAACTTTTTCGACTTTCTTGAATTGTGCGGAGTTTGATTTAAGAAGTGTCGGACCAGAAGGAAAGGTAAAAATGAAAAGGAGAAAAAATGGCAGAAGAACTACCCAGCCCGTGCTGAAAATTACACGGTAAATAAATCCCGGATCACCCTCTACTAACAGAAGTCCTCCGTCACGCCTATCGGTGTGAATCGCACTTGCGCACTTCGCGCGATGCTGTAGTATCACTAAGCTGAGGAGGATCACTTCAAGCTAGCTGCTCTGCGTATGCAGCTTTCTTCCCTTCCTAGCATACAAAGAGCAATATCTGAGAACCTCATTACGTTCCAACCTGATCTACGTTCCTTAAGATCAGGTGAGTAGTTTTGCGGTAAGAAGCCATCCAGCCCTCCCCCTCCCCCAACACTACGCGCAACATCGGCATCATCTCCAGACGCTTCAGTGATGTTGTGCTAATCAGTGCCTTCGTCCCCTAGGACCTTCCAAAACCCTCCTAAGTGATCTCCCCTTAGCAGGCGACGTGTTCAGCACGTCTTCTGAATCCCCAGGCACTTTGGAAGACGTATGGGTATTTTCCGCTATTTTCGTGCCCGTATTTTCCCCCTATTTTAACCAATCGATCGCTCTTAGCGGATTATTATATAGCATGATCTGGACTACCACAGGGTTGAAGATTCTGACTGCTTGAACGACACCCACAAAAAATCGATAATTTAATAAATATCGATTGATGGCGATCGACACTTTAAAAAAGAACTTCAGATTCGTGTTCAGCGACCTCAATTACCCCCAAGGCTAAAGCTTCTAGGCACATAGAAGACGTCCGGGTATTTTTCGCTATTTTCGTGCCCCGTAATTTTCCCCTATCCCTCCCCCCGATTTTATGACTAATTTGTGACTCATCACTTAGCGGATTCGAATACTTATTATATAGTAAGATTAGCAGAAAAACCTCTGAAAATTCAGTTGTACTGCACTGCATGTCAGGTAACTCTCACGATTTACGTCCGTTCTTTCGTAATTACGATTTGCGATTTACGAAGTTTCGAATTTCATTTAAGCACACCCCTAATTGGAATACTTTGGCGAGAAAATGGTGTTTACAGTTCCATTTCGCAAATTCTAGAGCGAAAAGAGTTTTGCTTTGCAGATACTGATAATCCAGACGTTTGGTAATCATTATTTTGTTTCTGCTTGCGACCATAAAATACTTCGTAAGCAAACTCCTTTCAATGTTCGAGTCGAAAGTGTGATTCCGTCACTTTAGGTTACCGATATCCAGACACAAAGGATAAGGATAACTGGAATGCTCCACGCACTCTACTTCAGCGTACCGCAAAGGCGGTTTAAATGCGTATTTGGCCTACACAATCACTTGAAATAACCTAGTAATGAATAAATTTGTTATTTTCTCTTTAGACAAGTCTGGCCAATTTAACTACCCCACAGATATAGAATTTTGATGACCTGGACGAGACCTGAACCAAGAACCTCGATCTGTGAAGAGAACCAGCGCTCCTCCGACTGCGCTATCAAGCGCTCTACCAGATATTTAGTCACTAATCAGAAACTGAACAATCTCACAGTTACCTTTGCTAAGTAATTTGTTCGGCAATTAGTCCACAGTGACATTAGGTTTTTCGAGATCATTAACCTTCATGGATAGTCTTCAGATCATAAAAGACGATAAAGGACTGCCCGGGGTAATGCATCGCTTTCGAGAAGAGCCACGCAGTCTACTTCTACGGTATGTCGTGGAGGCAACTTGAGTGTGTATTCGGCCTACAGAATGGCTTGCGATGGACAGTCGATGTAAAGGCCAGCGTTTTGTCCTTGCCAGACGAGACTGCTACCAATTTACCGACTCCGTAGGGATAGAATGCTTGGTCAGCTAGGGCGGAAATCCGAGCCAAAAACCTGGAATCAGGCACGTGCGACAGCAGGCGCCTTCTCCGACTGCGCTTCCACGCGCATTGTCTTGAGGACAGGAGTGATTAAGTTGCGCATCTATCAATCCCCCTTAAGATGTGCTACATGTTCATACACTACCACCCAAATCGTGAACACGTCTCCACTTGCGTTAGCAACCACGGTATTCAATTCAGCGTTCATCTGCTCCAGAGAACTCCAATCCCCTCATAGTGACGGGATGGAAACCTCGGTTGTTCTGCGACTTCTACTCCATGCGTTGAAAAATTTCCCTGAAAATGGCGCCCTTTTATAAAGGAGTTGGCATTTTGAGTTTTTGTCGTTGTACCAGTAACACATGTACGGGAACGAGCGTGTCCTCCTCCCAGCGTCTCTCGGCAATAGGCTATCCAATGTGGCAGCGCAGACACGTGAGGCAAGGTGTGCGCCACCACATTGGGTTACCCCTTCAGAGTTCGCCACGACGGTTGTCAGCGCGATACCTGAACTGTTTTCCATCGACTTGCAGGGCAAGCTTACTTGCGGGATAGCGCCTATGAGAAACCCCTGCAAATGAAATAACGACAATATTTTCCTCAAGACCCCTCAAGGCAAATACAGAAACCGCTTTAAGTGCAACACAACATGTTGCTTTAGATGTCATCACCTCTTACCGCTGGATATTACGCATATATTATTACGTTTATTACGTTTTCGCGTAATAAATTATAATAATAGCAATGAATAATAATGAAAACTGCAAGTTCTCCATTGTCAGTTACTTCACAATAGAGATAGATAAGGCTATCGAATATCGAATAGTTGGCGTGTTAAAATATCACTGATTAGTCTTTGTTGTTTCACCTTTCTCGACTTGGAGAAGGCCTTTGACAGCGTACCGCGTGAAGTGATATGGTACGCCCTGCGACGACATGGAGTTCCTGAAGAGCTCATAGAGTGGAAGAGAGTCCTCTACTCTTCCCCAAAGAGTAGAGTTCAAGCTGTAGCCGGAACCTCGATGGAGTTTCCCATCTCTGTCGGAGTACACCAGGGTTCTGCGCTTTCCCCACTCCTCTTTGTTGTCGTCACGGATGCCATCACACGAGATCTTCAGAAGCCCGTCCCCTGGACGTTGCTTTATGCCGATGACGTGATGCTCGCTAGCGAAGATAAAGGTGAACTAGAGCGAAAGCTACAAGCTTGGTGTGATCGCTTGGAGCGATTTGGACTCAAACTGAACGTGAAGAAGACCGAATACCTAACGACGGACGTTACTGAGTCCAGCTCCATCAAGGTTAACGGCATCGAGCTCCCACGCACTTCGGTTTTTAAGTACCTGGGATCAGCAGTCGCGTCTGACGGCAAGCTGATGGTCGAAGTGAATTCACGCGTAAGTGCAGCTTGGTCCAAGTTGTTGGCGTTCGTTGATTGGCGTGCTCTGCGATAGGATGATACCAGAGCAGCTGAAGTCGAAGATCTACTGGGCAGTCGTCCGGCCGGTAGCAATGTACGGCGCTGAGTGTTGGCCAGCGAGCAAGGAAGTTGAAACGCGCCTCAGCGTCATGGAGACGAAGATGCTGCGCTGGACGGCTGGAGTCACGCGCATGGGCCGCATCCGAAACGATGCTATTCGGCAGAAGTTCGGTGTCGCGCCGATAGCTGACAAGATGCGCGAAGCTCGCTTGCGATGGTACGGCCACGTTCTGCGTGGGGAAGAAGACAGCGTTCGCAAGATAGGCCTTAACTTCGAGGTAATAGGAAAGCGGCCTAGAGGGCGCCCGAAGCAGCGCTGGGCTGATACGTTACATACGGACTTGAAAGTAGCTGGTGTCCACCCCGATCTAGCGCTGGATCGGGAAAGATGGCGTCATGACACCAGAATAGCGGACCCTGCCACGAAGCGGGACAAACGCTGAAGAAGAAGAAGAAGAAGAAGAAGAAGAAGAAGAAGAAGTCTTGTTGTTTCACCAAGGTAGCATTATGATAAGCACTGTATTTGCGATTCGATAAGATCTATTAGAAAACGATCTAAGATCTCCTTGCACGCGCAAAGTGCATGGCAAAACACCGACATGGCTGACGGGAGAAGGATTCAATTCTGAATGCCGCTGGTCTGTAATGGAACGCCTTCGGAAACACGGAACTGCACCCAAAGGGAGGTTAGACTGGCTTCTTGCAGCTTCAAAAAAAGGAAGTCGCTTTGCTTTCGTTGTCATGTCATTATAGGAAGGAGGCGTCGGCTGCTGCGTACAGGCCAGTCGCAGTTCCAGGTTCCTGTCCCACACCCTGCGCCCTACGGGCCTCCTTATGGTTCTCGACGGGAACGACTGCAGCGACAAATGCGCCGGAAGCGGGAGCTTTGAGATTTGGAGATTCTGCGGCGGTCGCTCAGTTTCAATCCATTAGGTTGGAAACTAGGTCTCCACCTTTTGTTTAAACGTTTTGTTCTAAATTTGGATGAAACTTTTTGCAGACTATTTTAGAGCGCTCGAAAGAACGTGATTTGTTCTATCGGAATATACGTTCCACTATTCTCCTGTTTTGTTTTCTTTCAATTTTTTTATTTTCAGTTCTATAAAGTAGAACGTAAAAAAAGAGAAATTACTTTTACGGAGAGTTACTTCTCTCTGCTTACGTTTGAGATATTTTGCAGAACGTTATAAACCATTCGAAAGATGATATATGTTGGATTTTTGTTCAGTCCGACTTTCGTTAATTTTCAAGGCAATTGGGGTGTGGGGGTGAAAGTATGGTGTCCAGAAGACAAGTTATATTGCCATCAGCTCTCACTCTTTGGTTGCTGTTTTTTGGACAGTTTTGTATTCCATTTGAAAGAAAGTGTTTCGATTTATTAGAAAATATGCTCCGTTTTTTCCGTTTCGACTTTGTCAAATTTTAGCGGAATGTTAAAAAAAAGAAAAATCGCCTTCACCAACCTTTTTTGCATAGTGTCATATGTCATTTGAAAGAAAACGTTTCATGTTATCAAAACATGTATTTTGTTCTTTAGTCACTCTATAATTTGCTATTTTTTAGGTTGCCAAAATGGAGTGAAAAAAATTATCGAAGAGTAGGAGCTGCTGGTAAAAATAATGTATGTATGTCCTCTGAACCTCCAGTTTAATACATGGGAACGAACGAAAACAGCTAACTCATGTTCTTCTTCTTTGGAATGGCTATAAAATTGCGCAAAAATATCAAACTTAAGCGGGGGAAGAAGCTCGGCGAAGGTCATTTTTTACCTTCCACTGTATTGACCTAAAAATTGACAAAGACCAAACAAGAGAAAAAGAAAACACATTTCCTGATAGAGCGAATTATCCTTCTATCAGTGGCATACAACTATTGTGCATAGGACGTTCACCGAAGGTTAGAATAAAGTGTAAAAAAAGCAGGAGATTAGTTTCCGACCTACTACATATTTGCATGGCGACCAGCCGCTTTATCGCGGGCTGTGGAAAGGCCCTAAATTAATCAAACCTTCTATTCCTCTGTGGTTAGCGAATTGGAACTGGGCTTGTCTGGGAAGGAACATTGACATGTTCATCGACTCGCCCCCGCAAGTTATTACATAGGCCGAATAAGCATTCAAGTTGCCTCCACGACATCGCCTAGAAGAAGAATGCATGGCGCATCCCGCAAAGAGATTGCCTAGCGCCGTCATATGTCCTCTAGCTCTTTAACAATGTAGGGAACGGATTTTTCTTTCTCGATTTGAACTAGATACGCGAATTCCAAGCTAACCTTCCTTAAGGTAACAACACTGAAAGTAAGGGGACCATCAACAATAGCTCATATTGGAAAGTGTTTCACCACGTGCTTGGATGTGGTACCTGAAGTTGGTAAGGTAGCGAGCACTACCTGAAGTTCCTGCGGATTCTTCACCACCTAACAGCAATATTTTGAGAAATTTAGCTGGTGTGCACTTCATAAGGAGACCAAGTATTTCAAAGACGCGGGTTCGACAACGAAACCGATATCGGCTGAAATTCTGAGACGAATCTTTTTCCAAGATGGACGGAACAACGCTAGCCGTTAGGAGAAGCTGCAGTAGTGCCTTAGCGTTTTGTTTAGGGGAACATAATGAAAGCAAAACGTGATCTAGGGGGCATATACTTCTGTTTCGAACGAGGCTGTAAGATGGAGCAGTATTAGCAAGCGCTTTAAAATTTCGACCAGTTCGTCGGCTTCGGAAGCCCACTGATGTGTCGTTAATTCAGAGCTCCGTGCATGGATCAGAAAACATCTGAAGACGACGAACAACTGAAGCTCTTAAAATCTCGATAGTTTCCAATCCGAGACATAACAATGAGGTGCAGCTGCTATGAGTGGCTATAGCGGCCTCAGTTTTCGCGCCGTGCACTCGACAATACTTCTGGCCTCAAACGATAAGTCCAACAACGAGCGATCAAATGCCGACCAAGCAGAGACGTGCGGAGTTATAAGTAAGAGGATGAGCTGAGCCGAGTGCATTGCGATAATAGAGCAATTCCCGATAACGGAACAGGAAACCCTGGAAAACACGTTCCTCAGAGGACACAGACTGTGGATGGTACGCGGCGGATCGTGCCGATGTCAACAGGGCCGCAGTTTAGGTGGCGGCGGTTTCACTTGTGCCACGTACCACCATGGCCGGTGTGCTGTCGCCCTTCTTGGGTGGAGTGCGCCTAGAATCCGCTGAGAGGATTAAAGGGGCACAGGACTGGGGGCGCAAAAAGGGTGCAGATGGCGGTGAGTTCTTGCCGCCTGCAAAGGCCATCGAACAAAGACAGTCCCCGTTGATCGATGCTGTTGAAACCACCAGCGGTTGGTGAATTGCACTGAACAGGACAGGCGCATTGCTCGAGCCGGACCCGCGCACAGACGCTACACGGCCTCCATCTACGAAATCGAAGGCGAGCCCCCTTGCAGACGACCAGTACAAGAGTTCGAAGGAAGAAGTCAACGGTGAATGTGCTCTCTGCGTGATCTCCCCTGGCTTGATGCACTGGATACAAGCGCTGTAAGGCTGTGAGCAGGTGAGGTGAGCGAGATGCTGCTCACAAACCTAAGAGGATTCCACCGTAGTCGCGCATAAGCGCCTGAGTTATAGAGCGGAAGGGAAGGTACACGACCACGCTGCAACCTGCGAGGGCGGCGACCTCATGGGATTGCACGAGCCGTCAGGTTCTCGTGATGGAGTGCGGGCCGCCTGACAAATCGGAAACGAAGAGAAGCCGCGACGCGGAGCTCCAGAGTTGCACACTGGCTACCGCATGACCCATTGACGGTTTATATACAGATCGCCCGACACTTCGAGAACAACGTAGGTCTCCTTCGCCGAACCGGGCTACGCTATTCTTCAAGCACTTCTGGCACACCGCAACACCACGCAGGATCAACGCAAAAAAACAGAACCAAGAACATAATGAACAATCAGGATCTCAAACCGTTATGTTAAGCGCTAACAACAGCTCTCTGAGGAATAACCGGATATCAAAATAGGGATTTACTGCACGCTATTCTTTCAAACTAGTCCAAAATAATTTGTTTGCTTTATTTCATTTTATTTTTCTTTATTCAAGGCGTAGACAATGAGTCTTCGTGTTACAAACCAACAGAAAAAATAGAAAGAAAACGACTAACATATGTAAACAACTCGGCTAGAAACAGTTTTTTGCTACGTCTTACAGCACATCGTATAGTCCTACATTGAAAGGTTTGTTATGTGGGATAAGTTTCTCAAAATTGCGCAAACAGGCTCACTACATCTCCTTACCTCCCAAGCGGCAAACTGAAATCCTTGAAGATCCTGTACGTTTAAAGGCATGACCCAGCTCGTGCCCTTACTATGCCAAGATTTGAAGTTTAAGGTTTCCTCTTGTAGATCTCGTCAGCACACGATCAAAAAGCTTCGATGCGTTAACTCGACTCAAAGCTATAATGGGTTCATATTCTAAACATTAAAGTGCAAACATTTTTGTCCATACGATGCTTCACTAACCGCTTGGCAGACCAGAAGACATCAGCGACCGATGAGTTGATGCTCTCTGCTTTCGTCATTCCTTCAGTATTCATTAGTTTAAAACAAAATTTAGTTGGTTATTTTTCTCGAAAAATAAAAATTTCAGAAGTTTACACTCAATCGTCCAGCCGAACTAAAATACTGCAAAGAAAGTTATAGCATATTTTCTTTGAAAAGAAAAGGTTATCTAACCATCTTGGAGAGTCTGTAGTTTAACCTGTAAGAAGCTCGTTTCGATTTAGAAGACGCTCATTTTGATTTCAGAAGCATCACATTTGTGTAGAGTCCTTCAATTTGACGTGAAATGATAGTAAAGAAAAGGGATAATGCTGCAGCTTCTATTTTGTGAAGGGACTCCAGGGTATGGTCCAATTGGATTTGAAACGTGTAATATTTGAAGTGAAAATGGTATACAACCAAAGCAGGGCCGTTTTCAACAGATCTTCATGTTTTGCTTTTATATTCCCGTCATCGTATTCTGCTTTAAACTAATGCTTCCTACCCTCTTTTATGAATAATGCCAACAGCATATCAAGTACCGAAAATGAAAATTCGAAAGAGACATGCAACTTTTCCGATGAAGCCAATTTTTCTCCAAAGTTTTCGCAAGCCATTCTGCAGTACTGACCATGATCCGCTCACTGCAACACGGCACCAATTTCTTTAAAAATTGCGACCTCATTTTCCAGTGATGGAAGGTTCCAAAGGTTGCCCTTACCACTTCCGCTTGTCGACTTGCCAGATCGGAGAGTGCAAACTATGTGAGCAACATTTTTCTTTTGGAGAGTGGGTCGAGAAGAGCATCCTCCTAAACCTTGTATTATTCATGAAACTTCATATGGGCTTCATTTCTGTCTAGTGCTCTGGACGATTCCTTATTCTGAGCAAAGTTTACCATCATTTTAGAGTCCTCTATCTCTAGTTCAAAGCATCTTCTATCATTGCTTCACTGCTGATTGTGAGATTTTATACAACTCGTTCCTTTCGTAGTATCTAAATTTCGCTTTGGTTAGGTCTTTGAGTTCTCACCTCTCAAACCATGAAGCTCTATGCCGTTAAGACCATACTCTTCGAAAGTGGATTATTAAACCTATAATATAAGTCTAGTTTTTGTTGTTCTTTGTTTTAGTTTTTTAGCTTTTCTTTTTCCCAATTCTATTAATTTGGGAGCATAAAATTGAAACAAAGTCGAGAACATCTAAGCCACTGACGGTCTGGAAACCTCGGGTTTCGCGGAGGTTTGGGGAGAAAGTTCAAGAACTCTGACCTAATACGCCTTTTCTCCCTGCATAGATCACCTCTTGACCAATAAACCCCGACCTATACTAACTCCCTCATTTTTTTGCGGGGGGGGGGGGTATATGAACACGGACTTCGGCGTCTCAAACGCACTACAGCTCCCCATCCGAGTGACGATTCCAGGGAAGTTAGCTGCAGTAGCTATTCCCTTCGTAGGATGCATCCTGGGTAGGCAAATAGATGAAATACGATGCCATCTGCACGCTTGTTAATAGGAACAACGAAGACCAAGTTACTTGCTACCACGTTGTGCTGCTTGAGCTTATTCTGTTTTTAAGCTAAATCAGCGAAGCCTTGCAGCTTATGAATGAAACTCTAATTTCGCAAATAGAGATAGCTTGCTAGGAGCAATAGTCCACGACTGATACAGTGGTCTCCAGTTCGGTGACACCATAAAGCTCATTGTCCAATAATTTTGTACTCAATTTACAACCTGCACATCTCATGTGCGTGTGCTGAAAACGCGATGGTGAAAACTCATTCCTGAGGACGCGTTACTCGTATAAGAGTTCTACTTGTTTACTTCTAACCTGCAATCTCCTATAACGTTAGTAATTTGCACGTCTCTCCGACAAAGATGCCTTCACAAAGCATCACTTGAATCTTCATGCAGGTGGCCGCAGACGTCTCGTTCTTCATCTGCTTCGCCTCTGCTCATGAATTGCGGTCCGTGCTCGTTGTAATCACATTAGGCGGTGAGCGCCGCCAGCGGACTTCGGACTCGCGACAACGGGCCTTGAACCGACATGAACTTTGACCCTGTAGCGTCTTTTCGAGACGAGCGACCACACATCGCCAGCGTTGGCGCACCACAGTATGGGTCCCTTGAATTATTCGGATTCTAGACATCAGTCTTCTTTAACGCAACGTTCTCCTCTGTGGTGAGCAAACATCTTTGTTTTTATTCATATGCAAGGTCCAGCTGTCCCCAAAACAGCCGCTTTCTCTAGATGGATGGAACGAAAAGCTTTCCAATTCCTGAGCAGAAACAGCATAATCGGGTAACGCAGTTGCAGGAGCAGAGGACGTTGAGAACATGACATTACACAATACACAGGCTTGAGCTCGTTCCCAATTATCTAGCGTTGGAAGAAACTTCAGCTCCTATTCCTTAACTTTCCTAGCCCTCATCCCTGAGCTGTATAGGTAGTACGTACTAGTATGATACGAGATCGGAGTTATGAGTTTCGAATACAACCCAACATCTGTGCGATCCCGCCTCTCGTACTAGCCGGCGTCGTCGAACACGTAACATTGTTTGCTCTCACATAAGAGTAGGCTTCAAACTCAGAACATGGTGTGAATCGTCTGATGTCACAAACCGGAAGAAAATTTGAATAGGGAACCGTTATCAATACTCCAAAATATGGTAATTTCCAAAATCTGACCGCTGAACATTCACCAACGACTTCGCCCAAACGGACATCTCTGCCCCTTAGCTCAGTACTACGCAGGATCTCCAATAGAACTTCTCTCACTTGAAATCGTGCCGCTCCGAGTATCTTCCTCTCGATTACTGCCTACGAACTCAGCACAAACACGATAATTGCGTGTTTGAGTTCGCAAGGCTCAGGTCTCTGAGGCGAACGTTGGTGCACTCGGATAGGTGGTCACGGAGCCGGACGTTCTTCGCGTTCTTCACGACTTCTTCGACGTTCTTAAGGCTCCCCATGCCGTTCGCTTCCTCATTCCTAGCTGTGGTGCTGAGCCGCCGGCCAATTCCTTGATCTAAGTACAGCTAGCTGTATTTGGTGGCGCAGAAGTTTTTTTGTTTTTGTTTATGAAAACCCAGGAAGACTCAACTGCCCCTTTACTAAATGAAATCAGCAACTAATATTCTAGCAATCGGACAGGGTATAGCCATGCCCAAAAGGATATGTAGATACGGTCGGCCTCGTTTAATGCCATTGTGAGTGCATCTTTGGAGAGATGGAATAGTCAATAGGTCAGAGTGCAGAAGCGGTAATTGCTTCGTGAGCGAACAAGAAAGCCAGTAGCGTCCCAATTGGAACTCACCCATAGTGGTGCTCGTGCCGGGAAATCCATAGTTAAGGCTTGGCAAGTACATCGTCAAAAACGACTTGATTACTTGATCAGATCACTTGATTACATTCCGTCCAGATTCCCTGCAACATACCAAAAAATGCACTTCTGGACAAAAACAAAGAGGACATGAATGAAGCTGATGTTCCTTTTGTGGACACGAAATTCAGAATTCTCGACGCTTACCTTGCCTCGTTAAAAGCAAGAGGCTATCTTGAACTCGTCCACCTATACCAGGACGAGATCGAGGAGCTTCAGCTCATCTACTCCACAAGTCTGTACATTCAAGCACGCATCTGGGACCGGTAAGAACCGACAGACTGAAGGTCAACTAACGCAACAACGCTTAGTTGCTAATTGGTTTCCAATTTAAAAAAGAAAAAAAGAGAAAAAGGGAAGGAAAAGCTTTCAAGAAAGCACAGAATTGTAGAAATCCGTTTCCTGACCTTGACACTGCAACCAGTGTTTGATTGGGGCGCGCCCAGTCCATTTATTCTCTTGATCCAATCACTGTTTGGAGCGGATGCCGACCAACTACGAACATACTGCTACAACATGCTTCAAGTGTAGGGTATTCATTCTGTTCTGCTCTGCTACTATTCTCTAAATTCTCCAGATTTCGTCGGATAGCCGTCAGAACCGTCCAGGCTTGCGACACTTTTCTATTCATATACTGATCTGTTCTTTTATTTGCCCATTAAGGCGTTGATGCATTTGTAGGGTCATTTGATTTATTTGAATCTCGCTCTCGTCCCAATGTTTAAGGCATCCTTTATATTCATAAGTTATCTTTATGGCTTTCTACCTACTACTCCTCTCCGGGTAAATTTGATTCACGATTATAAACGGCGGATATCAGGACCGGCTCACCGTAACCGCACTACATGTCACGTAAAGCGCCTTTGGTGCAAGCTGCAGAGGCGCGGTGAACATTATGTCTGAATTTTCGGATATTTTCGCAAGCCACGAAGCAACGAAAAGACATCAGAGAATTACGTTTCAAAAGCCAAGAGGTTGTTGGCGCAAATAGTATGGGGGGGCACCACAACACGCTGTGGGATGCAGGCGTGGCGAGCAGATATATACAGCTAATGTAAATGCAGTCTTATCACCTTGTTTTAATTACACATCCGTGTTTTATCTGCTTTCGAATTGGGCAAGGGAGGGAACTCCAGTATGTGCGCAATTTTAACACCGGTGCGTCACTGGAGCCACACCCTGGAGTCCCTTCACAAAATAGAAGCTACAGCATTATCCCTTTTCTTTACTATCAATGTGTCTTGTCTCTTTTCCTTGTGTTAGTGACACTTTTTATAAGATGACCCCCCGACCCTGTTTGCGCCAGGTTCTTTAAAGAAAAATCGAGAAATGTATTGAAAAGCAAAGAAAAGGGCGCTTGCCGTCGGCCCAAAGTTTTCAGCTGAAACAGTACTGCCGCAACATTGCATTTACTTATACACAAGATCGTCCACCTGATTTTATGGGAAACATACTGACTGTAGACAAAGCCCTAATTTGTTTTTATAATCTGGTGTTGCCATGGGAATCTACGACATTAAAGTTTCTCAATAAAATAAGCACGAAATGAGTACAGGTACAAGAATTACCAAGGCATCTAAGTCGCCTTGTCACGGCATGAGTCGTAGTTCCTCCAAAATAGCTCCTCCAAAATTATGCCATAATATAAATCCAACGTCCATTAGTTTTAACTTACTGATTGTTTAGAATTAAAAACTTTGACTGAAACCGACAGTGCAGCCTCATACTGGACCTTTTCGTAGTAGAGAGGAGCTCATTCACCCGAGGAAGCCGCCGTAAGCTTTTACTACCTAAAGCCGGAACTGGGTTTCGGCATCACTTTTTCTCAATTAGGGCTGGGTCGGAACTTATCAAGCTGAGTAAAAAGGTTTCTGTACCGGTAGATTTCAAATGTTTCTTAAAGATGTTGGACTGTCATCTGAATTTAGTTTGATCGCAGTAGTTCCTAATTATGGGGATTGAATTTAATTATTGATCCTTGATAATTCTACTCATAAGGTTGATGGTTGTCTTTCGTCTTCGATTGTTCGCGACTTGTCTTGTTGACTTATCATAAGTTGTTCATGACATGCTCATGTGATAAATAAATAAATACGAACGGTGTTATGTTATCCGAAAGATGATGTCGAAAGCGTAATACTTGCAGAAAATGGAAACGTTCGATTCAACCTATTAGTCAATTCTTTTAGGGCAAACGACTTATGCTGGCATTTAATTATGGAGAGCTTGTATTGATAAGAATGGCGCACAAAAAATCGTACTGTAGTAGTTGAAAGTGTTCCAAAAAGACTGGTTATAGTGCTACAAAAAGGGCTAAAATGTAGAAGAGCAACCTCAAATCTTGTTTTCAGCTTTCCCTATTTTCTCAAGTTACCGGATGGTTCTAGCTTCTCCCGTTCTGAATTTCCAAGCGTAGAACAGCAAGGGGTTTAAAGCCAGGCTTGGAGGGATAGATCTTCTGGAAATTCTGTGAATTAGTAACACCTTACGATGAATAATTTCCATTTCCGGATACCTTTCTCTAGAATGCAGGAGAAATCCTTGGGACGAATGTCTCAAAGTTTTTCTTGCTTTTTTTTCCTTCGAGGTAACGCGAATATGTGGAAAATATAAACAGTGAAAGGCAACTACAACATTTTCCAGTTGTGAGGACTACTAGAGGATCGTCAGGTTTGATTTATCATGGTTTAAGGAAGTCTAATACGATGCTTGCTGAAAATGAAAATCCTTTAGGTTCACCTATGTACTCTTTTAAGATACTGCTCTCCTCTATAGAATTGCTACTCTGGAGTATTGCTTGGTCTTATTGAGTAATTTTCCTTCATTTAATGTTGTGCTGCATTTTTTAAATTTACTTCTGTTTCATATGTCTAATGCGTTTTATCGTTTTAATATCCGTACCACAACTGAATAAAACAAATAAAATAACTCTCTGGCTTCCTTCCTTCGGTAGTTCGCTGGCGATAATTAGCAGTCACCGTTAGTTAGCATTCAATTTCAAGACATCAGCAGAAAATATTTACATCTGCGATACTTGATGTTGCTCTTCTCGACTGTGGTTGCAAATTACTGAATGTTTTCAGAACAATGCTCGTGGTCCTTCCTTCACAGCGGGTATATGCGAAATTTCCGTTTCCGCGTTCAGAATTCCTGTTTCCGGCCATTTTGGGTTTTTTCAGTTCCGTTCCGTATTAAGCCTGTTTTTGCGCCGTAAGGCGGAAACGGAAATGAGCACTGTTCCAAACTAGCTTTCTATTGAACACAATCAGCTTATCAATTAAAAAAGTTCTCCTTCATATAATTGTGAAAGAAATACTGTTTGACAACTCTATTATTAATTCTCTTGAAATTGGTTAGACTACCAAAAAACACTCAGAAATGGCAACGGCTGGGTGCAGGGCAAAATTAATGTGCCACAAATGCTTTGTGTGCACTGTATGCTGAGAGAATGCGCTCAACATTTGAACGATCATGAAATTCTTGATCCATTAGTTACAAATAGCTACAAAAACTTAGTAAGCATAGAGCGCAGTATCATGAAACAAAGGGTTCAGTGAAGGTTGTGGCATGCGGTTGTCTGCTTACATCAGTTTTCCTGATCAAATGTGCAAATTTCAATTTTTAATTTCGTTAGATGTGATATTCATCCATATGGAGTTATGCGATTCATTTTTTAAATGAAGGATCACGAATATCTAGCACGATGTTATTTTGATTGACTATGATGACATATTGAATTCTGACACAAAAGTATTGCTTCGAGAATCATCTTGGAACTGTCCAACTGTGTCATCTTGGGCGTAGGGTTTCTAGGCTGGCACAGACTGAATATTCCTGTCGAAGTGTGAAGCCACCATTACTAATCTGTCATCCGGTTATCATCTTAGATTCCAGAATAAATTTTGAGTACTAGTTTTGGTGATTACAATGTAATCGATAATGTTGAATATGCAGATATCTGTGCAGTCAGCACGTCATCCATTATGCCACTGGTTTATAAAAGTGCTGAGAGGAATCTCTTTCCTGGTCGGAAAATTATCTAGGTGGCTATTCCAGTTTAGGACTTCACACGTCAGTTTTAAATGTGGGCCCGTAAGTAACAAGTGATTAAGTCTACCGTTCAAAAAATATCAGTATCAAAAAAGTCGGCGGAAAACCTGTTGCAGAAACTAGATATGGAAAGACTACATGCTGAAATAGTGAAAAATAGTGAAATAAGCCCTTGAATTTGCTTTCGTTTATTGCTCAGCCATAGCTAAAACGTTATCATAACAACATTATGAATTCATGCTTCGTTATGTTATGCTTTGATGAGGATGAGCATCAATCTGTGGAAGATTCTGTTGCTCGAAAAGTTCTGAGCAAGAAAGAGTGCAATAGAAGCCGCTTCTGATGCCGTTTCAGATGCAGTTTAGAAAAAATGGCCAACATGTGTCATTTGCGTTTCCGCGTTTCGTATACCGGTTTCCGGCGATTTTTGGAGGTTTCCGCTCCGTCTTTCGTCTTCCGCTTTTTTCAGAAAAATTTGCACACATCCCTGCTTTACAGTCTCACCTCTTCATGATCCTCTTCATTGCAAAGCTCTTTCAGATCGCCCCAGCTTATGTCGTAGCGTATTGGTGTTGGTAACGGCAAATACTCATATACATCAAAGTTCTATTCCAAAACATTCCTTTGACCGGCTTCATATTGTTGCCGTAACATTCATGACACCTCTCTTTTTCAACTGCCGATTATGAGTCTGCTACAATATCAATTTTCATAGAGAAAGTTCTTCAACGTTTAGGATAAAGTTTTGAAGAAACAGCGTATGACTTCCGATCTAGTGTACTATTTGTGCATTTGTTGTTTCTTTCACTGTTTAGGGGGTACTGAAAAGCCTGTGCAATAAGTGAAGCGAAGACAATATTTCTGGGTTTGAGCGAGGTGTCGAGTAGCGTGTCTGCGATTTTAGGCGTAATGTTCACCGCGCCCCTGCAGCTTGCACCAAACACACTTTACGTGACGCGCACTGCGGTTAGGGTGAGCTCGTTCTGACATCCGCCGTTTATTGATCGTGTTCATTTGATTCCCACGCTGATATGGCTGCTGTGGGATCTTATGTGTTTTTATGGGAGGAGGGATCGTGACGATTATTCATGTATGCAGCAAACGTCTTCTCTTTTTATCAGAGAAACTTTTCAAACACGGAGACGTTGGAGATTCGACAACTGTGCGGGAAATTCGACGATGACAGAAGTGACCTACAAGAGGACCAAAATTTACCGCCATCTGTTTGACATCCAGCCGTACCCAAGGGCGCAGATAGAAGAACTAGAGAAGAGAAAAGAGAGGCTCAAAGCACGCTATGTTTGTGAATGTATAAAGAAGTACTCTACGCACTGAGCGCTCTTAAACAGCATGAACTGCCAAAGCATGTAAGTGAACCCATGTAAGTGTAAGTGAACCCGCTCACCATAGCATGTATTATGTGTAGCCAGTGTGTTAAGGTATGTCCCATTAAGAGGTCACTTTACTGCACCGAGGACTTAGAACCATAGAGATCTGGCGATTCATGTCATAGCAGCATGCGTACTTCGATAAAAGTGAAGACAATCAAGGTGGAATGGAAGGCGAAATATCTGTACTTGATAATGCGAATACGGAAATTGGGGCCAAATCTACCGCATTTCGTGTCATGACAAACGTGACCTATTGTGCTAACTAGTTCTGTCTTTACTAAAATAGAAATGGAAAGGGAAGAATCACGCCTCGACGGTGCGTCCGCAATGGCGCACTATGTGCGGCACGAGCGGCCAGGGCGCTCAGCTCCATTTTAAAGGAAGGGCGAGAAATCACCGACAAATGGTCGCGGGCGGAAGAGGGAAGCGCGGCGAGCCTCAGATTTCGAAAGGGCCCAAAATCATCGAAAATCATCGACGTCTCGGAATTCTACGACCCGGTCGACTTTTTTGTCATCTTCCTTCGAACGACGGTTATTCGTCGCTCCTACCCTGATGATGGCAGCCTTCTGACGTGTAGGGCGACTCTGGCGGGTAGCGGTTTTCTGGCCTGAACAGCGACTGGAATCAGGCTCCGGTGAGTAGTTAGTCTTGACCAAAACCAAAGTAGGACCTTTTTTAAGCTAGGGTGTATCTGATGAGCGCCGGTAGGACCCTCCCTGAGCAGCCTGTAATCTAATTTTCGATAGTTTGTATTCTGGACGTAAACAGGGGCCACGTGCAAAGATTGCATTGAGAAGTTATAATTACACCAATAATCATTAGTTTCTTGTTGTATATATGGTTTTCTGAAGGAGAGAAATACATGTCCAGCTCAGTCAATAGCTGGACTACGCGCCTATGCTTATGCTTTATGGCGTTGCAATCATGCCAGCAAAGAAATCCATGCGTGAGGTTGTAGAGAATGTTGAAAGGATTCGTTCGGCGGTAAAGGCCAAAGTGAATTCAATTTGTCCTAGGATAGGAGAAAAGAACTCCGTCCCAGGACTTGAGCTTCGGTCAATTGGGAGGCCAACAAGGTCAAACCCATACGCAGGTTAGCGGCAGGTGCAGCTCAGCAATGCATGTATTAATAGAACCAACAAGCAAGCATATTAACCATGTTAAAATCTTTAGAAAGCCGAATTCAAAAAGGATGACGTCTGTAATGATCAGGCAAGTATCCAGCTGCCAAAGCACCAGAGGATTGCACCATTGTGCTCAATGAGCTTTCGCACGCAACTACAGGATGATGGAGAATCACAGCGAACGGAATCCAGTGCTGTTCATGCGAGAATTGGATGCACGTCGCATGTTTAAACGGTTCAAAGAATTAATGATGGGACGCTAATTTAATTAACTTAATAAAGCTTTATGCAGTCTGTAAGTAGATGTTTCAGTACAGATGCCAAGTAGAACATTTTTCGGCTGATAATAACAAACTAATTTACTGGAATGGTATATCATAGTTGTGCCAATGATCTATCATACAATTGTTCTATGATATCTGTGCGAATTTAATTAACTTAGTAAAGCTTTATGTAGTCTAAGTAGATGTTTCAATACGGATGCCATAGTACAACATTTTTCGGCTGATAATGACAATCGAATTTTTAGATGAATGTATGGTGTATCATAGTTGTGCCAAATCTCACATCCAATTGTTCTGTGATGGCACATCAGATTCCACATTCATATTGATACGGAAATCTTATATGCCCATAGAGAGCAGGTGAAGGTAACAAGGAAGAGAGTATGGCTTGGGTGAGAGGCTCCTTGATTCCAGTAATGTAATTTAGTGAATTCTCATACCTTTCAAGAAGACGACTTACTGTGACTAAGTTGCCACATCTGTGATACGTGATTCAGTAAATAAGGTCGCTTAGAAACAGATAAAGACTGGCTTTGAATTCATTGCGACCAGTGAATTAGACCTGTACCAGAACAAGTTTACTCCACTCTGCACAATCTCAATTCCATGGTTTTAAATTCAGGGGACCTATCCAGCCGAAGCGCGAACATTGCTAGACGTCGGAGATTAAGGAATTACAATTTGGCTGATCTTCATTCTTATTGAATAGGCAATCTTATTTATTAATTGAAATTATTAGCGCCACACGATAGAAAATAACCTAGAATACACTAAAAATCCTGAGTTTAATGTCGCACTGCTCTTGCCATACATCCAAGTCTAAATCTAATTTGCTACCTTCTACTCGTGTAACAGTACTAATAGCACTGACTGGATATATAACAGTTGTAACCACAAGGTTTTAGGCATACATCGATCATCGAGTTACGGTCCATGATGTAAAAGGATAAACTTCTCTCCCTTTTATAGTGACTTTTGTGAATCTTTCTCACTGGTTAACGTTGCAACTTTTCCATTCATGTAAACAGCGAGGGTACCTGGCAAGGCAAATATTTTTTCTCGTCCTCGTTTGGCACTTCTTTTCGTTGGAATATGTCATAATACACATCTCTTTGCTCATGCATTACAAGGCTATCAGTCATCTGGTTTATATAGAATTTTATCATCATTTTTCATTTTCTAACGCTTCTCATTCATAGTGAGAATATGGATCAAGAAGCTATCAAAAAAGATGTACTATTGTGTAATAGGAAAGAATGGGATGCTAACGTCCTGCATCAAGGACAAAGCGCAAAATGAGGAAGAGAAAATGTTTATCTGGTCCGATAACGTCGCTCACACGTAGAAGAACATGTATGAAAGCTTATTCAACCTCGGACGTAAAGCAACACTTTTGGCATGCAAAATCGCGGAAATAGAAAAGAGTATGTGAAACTGCAATAAACAAACCTGAAATCCTTGCACTGAGATCCGAGGACACAACAGATATCGCCTGTCATCGAATATAATAGAAATATACAACGAAAATTAAAGCAAAGACATGAATCGTGGTCGACACCCGCTCCAAACAGTGCGATTAGTTCACGAGTTTAAGGAAACGACTGCGCCCAAATCACACGCCGGGTTACTATGTCAAAGTCAGAAATCGCATTTTTATAATACTGTTAGGGAAGCAGATTCGTGAATCGCACCGCTGAAGGGAAGGGTGCGACGCAGCGCGATACCGCGGCGGACTCCGTGCGGAGTCGGAGATTTCGCTACCGTGGTGAACCATATTCTATGCCCTTTGCGTTTTGTTCACCAGTAGTGAATCTCAAGGTCGGTGAGGGGGGGGGGGGCGCCGTATTCAACGAAGCAAAAGTGAACGAAGAGGCGCCCTAGTGATTTAAGCCTGATATATCGAGTTCAACGTTTACTTGCAGCTCGGTTACGCAAACATCCTAGATATTTGATATCCTCATGTTCCGTAATGATAACGCAGGACCCCACATTTGGCAAAAGCTGGCACCCACCTCTTCCGACTGCGCTGCACGTGCCCAATACAATTCAATTCAAAAGAACCTTTAATAATGAACTGTGGGATTTGCTCCAAGCTCTTTTATCGTACTGTTTGCCGTTCCCTCTCTCCCTCTTCCGCTGAACCCCTCACAGAGTTCAGCGGCAACGCCGCTCGCCGCTATGGTTAAGGATAGGGCAAGGACGCCGCCGGCGGCGAGCACTGCGTCTCTGCCCTATGGTTAAGCATAGGGCGCGGCGCTACCGCAGAACTCTGTGGGGGCCTTTATACTCTGCTAACAGTCCGAAGTATACGCAGAAGCTCCACGTCACAGACGTCCCTTTCTAACTGCAATCGCGCAGCGCCGTCGACGTGCGGCACGGCGTATAAAATGCGCCTTAAAGGGATGACCTAGGGACCAGGGGTGCACATTTAACTGTTAACGATTTAACGAATTTAGCGAATTACCGGCATTTTTGTTAAAATCTGGCCTAACGACTTACGGAAGTTTGTAAAAATTTAGCGGACTTTTTTCTCAACGAGTTTATCACAATTACCCGTAGTCTTCATTAGTGTTGCAGGTCTCATCCTTCTGATTAGATTTGTTCCTGAAAAAACTAATGGAATCACCAAGAATGTTTCGGTGCTTCTATGAATTTGTTTTGAATTTTTGGAATAATGCATTTTGAAGACGCGTGTAGCTCAGTCGTAGGAGGTGCCAGCGTGCACGCGATACGAAGTTCCTGGTTCTAATTTCACGCAGAGGTCAATCAAGCCTTCCCTCCCTCCGGAGTCGGAGAATTGGCACCAGACTTGTCCGGGAAGGATACAGCGCTGAGTTCCTCAGAGCTGTATCCTTCCCAGACAGTTTCCGCTGGCCACCGAAATTGATTGTATGGCCAAATACGCATTCAAATCGCCTCCACGGTGTCGCACAGAAGTAGAATAGGTGGCGCATCCCAAAAAGGATTGAGTAACACCGTTCTTCATCATTGTCGTGTGAGGACGGCAGCAGAGTCTTGCGGGTACCGCGGACCCGCCATGACAACGGCGGGTGGTGCGGCGCTGCGAGGGTTACTGTACGCACTTTTGCCGGCAGTTGCGACCTCTGGGAATGTCAAAGATGTAGTAAGCAAACCTTTTTCTTTTGTGAAGAAGCGTTTTCTAAGTCAAGCTAAGAGTCCTTGAATCTAAGCTCCGAAATCTAATAGAACACTTCTTATAACTCAGCAGTTCTGTGCCATTTCGCGCTTGCTCTCACTTTTGTCGATCTACCTCCACTAAAAGTTCCTCGCTTGACAAGCAGCTCGAAGATAATGTGGTAGCCCCTGTGATGACAGCATTCCCTCCGATGCCTTGCTGAGTCCGGGAGATCTGTCCGATGCAGTTATAGCTCACACTTAAAAGAACGGTCTGCTTTGTCGTTGCATTTCTGTGCAAAGGTTTTCCTTAAACCTCAGACGACTAACTTGTGACTGGAAGGCCACGGAGATTTTCAGTGCAATTAAGGTTGCCTAATATCATGCTAAGGTTTTTGCGTTACGTTTTGAGTGCAGGATTCCATACGCCTCCATTTGTCGACACTACCGGTGATTATATTGTTGGTTGTCAAGCTCCTTTATGGACAGAAATTATGCACCAACCTGCTATATCCCTAGCGTGTAGATTCGTTTTAAAAATTGTTTAGAATTCATTAACATAATGTACACCCATCTATCACGCCCTCCGGCGGGTCTCACCCGCAGCTCCTGACGCTGCGGGTGAGAGCCGCCGTGAACGGGGGTCGAGCGTTCTATCCCCTCGTCCCCCTGGCCCGCCCACCCCCAACCCCCTGGGCTTGCTTGAGAGTCTAGTTGCTGCCTTACGAGATAGTGGAGACGCAGACATTTGCCACGCCTCTGTTTAAAGGGCGGGGGATAGAACGCCACTCCGCCGCCGTGAACTGCGGCAGCCATCGCGGACCTTTGCGGCCAGCGGCTCCGCGACAACTCGTCCACGCCGCGGCTTCCACCACAGTGGCAGCGTGGGTCCCGCTGCGGCGGGAGCGATATGGACGAGTTCTCGAGGTGCTGCCGCGTGACTCTGTAGAGGCCCTATTGCATTTTAGAGCAAGAAATTTCTGCGTCGATCCCCACATTCAACGAATCTACAAAGATGCTGGTATAACCTCCTTGTATGATATGCCTATCCTCACCTGGCGCTCCCTATCCCAGAATACTCTCGCTCGCCACCTGGAAAAGTCGAGACAGAAAATGTTTTCTCCCACTGGACGTATTTTAAACGATTTTAGAAAAATCCTAATTAAAAAATTAGGAAGGTTATTTTTCCTGAACGTTAACGAGTTGACGACGTCTCACACCTTTTCGGCAGTGTGAGAGTGTGCGACACGATCCTGGCAAGCAGCAAAAAAGGTTTCACCTTTTCTTTCTCGTATAATAGGCACAGAAAATGGTTCGCAAAGAACTAGGAAAGGGGGAACTCCGGGTTTTGCCTGATCGTACACATTAAGATGCTTTCTCGGTGATCATCATAATAGTGATAACTCCATACCTATTCTTATTCGACACCCTGTAGACAACTTGTTGCTGAAAGCTCGTTTATGTTTCTGCGTTTGCTGACGTTGAGTTGTTTAATTTACATTGCTATGTTACACTTCATTTCTTGAACTTTTGCTGCTGACCTGTTAAAGTTGAAAAGTATAGGGTTTTCCTTGAATTTTTACTTGACATAATGATTTGCAGTTAATCTTATTTTTAACGAAATTCAACGATTTACCGGAAATTTAAGGAAAACTTTCCATTGAAAAATTTCGTTAGAAAAAGTTTAACGCACAGAATTTTTTGTGCGACACGACAAAATCGCCGTACGTGAAGGATCTTTCGAAATCCCTGTTTCACTCGTCGTCGTCTTCTTCTTATTCTTGGTCTAGTGCGTCTTCGTCGATTCACACTCGCCTTTTCGATACTCGGTCGGTTGATTAAGGCCTATGTTATACTCCCTCGGGAGAATCCGCGGGAGGTCTGCAGACGGAAGGTGCACCGCGGAAGCTCGAGCTGGGGTGGCTAGCGTCGCATTGGAGCGCGTTTTTGGCGCCTGACTCCGTGAGGCGACAGCCTTCTGCGGTGCAGTGCACCGTCCCGCGGACGGGAAGTATAACAGCCCTCTCGTCGTCTGTCGGCGGCGATCCGCGAACGGCGGGCGTGGCGTGGCACGCCCATTGGCCAGGTGAGGCATGCCGGCGCGATTCCCGCCCGTCCGCGGATGCTCCCGCGGGAGTATAACATTGGCCTAACGCTTCTCGCTGCCTACCGAGTTGTTCGAATATTGAAAAAATGTGAACAACTGCTGAAGTGAAGCACAGAAGGTGAAATTTCAGCACTTCTCAGGAAACTAGAGAACTATAGAAGCTACAATCAGCGAATCTACAGGGTACTGCAAAATGACTCGTGCACCTAAACATTTTAATTTTTTCGTTTTTTTAGAAATTTTTCTGCCTTCCTCGCCTGAGGTATACTGACTGAATATTGTGGAATCCATACGCATTTGAGTAGGGTTAGGCATCGGTGGATGAAGAAGAGGGGAATTGGTAGATGTAAAAGGTTGCTGCAAGGATTCACGGTGGTACGCGCTCGAGATATTCTCTTTAGCGATGAAAAGATTCTCACGTTGAATCCATTCTTCAGCTCCCAAAATGAGAGGATTACTGGGGACTCGCTTGCTGGTGCTACCGCCAGAAGACAACCTCTGGAAAGTGTGAAGCAGCCTCACTCCATTGTCGTTTGGGAAGGAGTCACATCTTCAGGAAAAACTTCAGTAGTTTTCATCGAAGCTGGCGCGAAAATCAACGTAGAAGGATATCATGGAGGAAGTGCTCTAGCCGTAAGCCGATTCGCACTTCGGAGAAGCCTACTGGCGCTTTCAACAAGATTCTGCTCCAACACACAAAGCGAAGGTAGTCCAGAGCTGGTTCGCCGAGCAACTGCCTGACTACACACACGACGAATGGACATCCAGTTCTCCGGAGCTTAACCAGGTGAACTATTCTGTAAAAACCATCTTAGAGAAAAAAGCTTGCTCTACCAGACACCCAAATTTGGACTCTGCTAAGAAAGCGCTTTTGGAATCCTAGGACAAAATTGATGAGCCGTACCTTCTCACATGCGAAGCGTTTGTCGAATGTCTGAAGGACTGTGTGGAGGCTGAAGGCGATCATTTTGAAAACTGCTAGCATACTTTGAATTGCCATGAAGTAGATAAATTTGATTGTTAGAGTTGATCTTCGAAGTTTGATTTCAAAATGCCATTGAATTTTTAGTGCGCGGATAATTTTGCCGCACCCTGTACGCGTCTTGTGTGAGGCCTACACCTAAACAAGTAAGTCGCAGAAAAAGTAACAACAAGAGAGGAAGTAGGGGCTCATGTTATATTTTAGGGATCTATATTTCCGACTAAACGATCGAAAGTCGACGCACCTGAGATCGCGACGTTTTGGGATTAAGGAATGCGTGGCGCTATCTGAGATTGTAGGCAGCTATTCTGATGTTTGGGAAGACAGCTCCCCAGCATACAAAGATGTCGGCAAGAGAAACCATGCTTGGAATCTAATTCAAACTGAAATGGAGGAGGCATTCAACAAAGGTTATCAGGCTAAGGTGACTGTCGTCTTCATAACTGTCCTGTCCTTACACTCTGACTCTATCGTCCTCAATGGTCGACCTGCAACGAATTTTCAAGAACTTACGAGACATGTATCGTCGTAAATAGAGGGAAATGAAAGAGCACATAAGTCGCTCTTCTGGGAGCGGAGCATTGGCGAACATTAATAAAAAGATCGACGGCCCTTTTATGAACAGTTAAACTACTTGGCTCCAGTGTTGGATCCTGGGTTAGTTAGCTTCAAATCATTTCATTCTCCGAACGTTATGCATAAGCCCATTTCCTGGACCAGGTACTGCACCAGTACACCAGTACAGAACCTTGAAGAAGACTCTGCTGTGTCTACGATCTCCATGAGATTGGTTGTTGTCAGTTTTAGGTCTTCTTTTCACCTAAGTTCACGTTCCATTTTAGACCCGCTCTTCGTCGCAGTCTTCTTCATTGGGGGATTGCCCAAGCACTAGCAGTTGCAGTCGTCCTTTGTCTGCGGTCGCGAAAAAGAAGTTCCAAAGAGGAAGAGTTCAGGACGAGGAGGTGGCATTACTACTAACGAGGAATATGTGAAGGCGTTAAAGTCGTTGAAGAAAAAGGAAACTGGTGCGGACCGTTTAGAGATAACTGGTGTCCTTTAAAGTTTCATGCTTAAAGTCCAGATCTTTAAAGTTTAGATACAGGTGTGATGCTCACCGCGAAACTTCGCGAAATGAGCGAAATGTCACCTACTCTTTGTGGAGAGTGGATACTGAAGAGTGAAGATTTCTTGCTAACGATGTTCCAGGCCATCTACAACGCAAACTCTGCGCAGTGAAAAGATGACGCAAGCGCAGTGATGCTCTTTTGTTTTTACATAGATTTTTTTAGATGTTAGATTTTCCGTTTTGTTTTTTGTTCTATGTTATACGCTTTGTTATATGTGAAGCACTACACTGGTGTATTCGTGCAACATGAGTTCGTGAAACAAGTTATTAAAATGAATCTCAATAACAATAAAATCATCACTATCAATGATATCATGTTAAAATACTATCAATGATGCTCATTCATATTCACATTAGCTCGGCCCTTCTAGCGAAGTACTTCACTAGTCGCAGGCGCTGTCGCTGCGCTTCACTTCTTTCTTGGTCCCTTAAGAACAGATCCCTGCTGGACTCCTAGCACTGGACCATACCGCTGCCACAGTTGTCGCGGTTGTACCCTGTCGGCGAGCAGGTTATGTATGTAGAACCTTCAAAATCGAAATACAATTCAAATTAAGACAAGCCGTCAAAATCTAAGTTCTACAGTTCTGGAAACTTACCAGAGCAGCTGTTACAATAAGCTCGCGATGGTCCTCGATTCCCACAAGAGCATTTTGGTACACCCGAGATAATGCCAAACATGCTCTTCACGACGGCGAGCGCTGAAATATGATGATAGGAAAACATAAGATGAGAATGTAGTAGAGCACTTGGTGCTTACGAGCTGGAAACTTCATTTAGATGAGCCTTATACGGATCGTTGGCAACCCCAACCTGTAAAAAGGCTGCCACATTCACGTTTATTAAGCGAAGCCACCATCAGAGAGGATATGGTAGTCCACCACGCCTCCCCGCCGACGTCACATCCGCCCGGGAAATCCCTCACGGCCCACCATAGGCCCGATGTTCGAAGCAGGCCTAAACACTGCTCATGAATAAACGACTGACAGAATCTAACCTCTTTCAACTGACTCACCGGCATCACTAATTGGTCCTTTTCCGCCAAGGTCCAACGCCAAAATTCTATCGCTCCGTTCACGACAGCTAGCAACACAAAAGAGTAATACCTTTATAGCTGTAGCATGAGCTGCCGCTATTTCGTGGAGCCTGGAAAAAACGTTCGATCACAAACAGCGATCAGAAACTCAATTGAATAAGAACATACGAAACATCTAAATGTTTCCCATCGTGCTGCCCACTCCTCTTGAGTATTTCCAGAGGCTCCTGAACACGTCGACACTTCTGTGCCACGTGGCGACTACTGGAACCGGGAAATCCTCGCTCCAGTACCCTTAAAAGAAATCGTGTTGCTAAAAATAGAGAACGCCTCAACAAAAGCGTCGACGAACCTTCCACGATTGATCGACAGCATTCGTACACCGCATACGGCACCGTAGACCATCCTATCTTCAGCTCGTGTGCAAGAGCAGCAAACGAGCTACGTGGCCGAGAAATTTGACGCAAACAGTGGAGAAATACGTTCATAACAAAGCACAGAGTCATACCATCGCTCACCTTAGGGCAACCGCAGCCTGTGCTTTCTCGAAATCGGCGCTTTGTGCGTTCCCAGGTGCTCTATTCGGTGCGTAGCTCGCTCGTGCAAGTCAAAGAACTCCTGCGGTGCTAGTCTGGTGTACTTATGGAACTGTTCTCCATTAAAGCTACAGAAGTGGCTATCGAACGGCGTGAACCGGTTATTCATGTTTTCAGCTTGAGTCGATGTCATCTTCTTTCGCATCTTCTTTCCAGAACGGCTGCGAACAATTCGTTCTTCAGCTCTTCATGTTCATAACAGCGTTAGCCAAATCTGCTGAAACAGCTGACATTTTTATCTGAAAAGGTTCATGTTACTGAACCGTATTCTGTTTAGTCATATGGAATAGATGCGAAGGGGCCGTAGTGCTACGTGACAGATCTGGTGAAAGTAGCGTGCTGCCTTATTTTCAATTTCTAGCCAATAGCGCAAGGATGGCGCGTCCCCCAGCTCTAATCGCTAGAGCGATCGTCACCTGAGCGATAATCGCTGGAGCGACTCGGAGGTATGCCAGGCGCCAAACTCATGACGACTTCTTCTTAATCTGGTCCTGAGCTTACTGACGGCCACCACAAGGCAAGGAGGGACTGTGTTCGACCCAGTGACTTTTACTATTCACTGTGTTTATTCGATCCAAGTTGACATTCTTCACTCCGCACTGTACACTGTGGGCGACGCGGAAAAAGGAGGATGTTCGATTTCAACAGTTCTGAGGGATCAGTTCGGTCGCTATCCGTGCGTCAAGATGCCGCGAAACTGTGCGGAGGCTTTAAGGCATGCACTCGCTTACGCAATCCCTTACATGCTAACACATATATTAAGCATTGTTCAACACAACATTCACATGTTCGATATAGCACATTAAGATAGCAAAAAACACATCCTTTCCTTTTCCTGCTCTCTCCTCAGCGGATAAGAGCAAAGAACCTAACAGTGGAGGCAGAACAATAGTGTAGTGAGAAAAAAAAAACGAAATCGTTAGAAATCTATTCAAGAGTGGCAAGCCCTCTCAATCTCCCAGCCATATTGCGCTCAGACCCAATAAGCGTGCAGGTTTCGGTAGGCTCGGTGTCAAGCTGTCTAAAATTAAGGCCCCTGCTATCATCAATTTGAACGGCTGCATGAATTAAACCTGTAAAAAAAACCCCATGTATAATCACAGTTTCGCGTTCCAAAAATCTAGTCCGTCATCCCTATGGTTTTTATAACCCAACTTACCGCCCCGTAGGGCGTTGTATATATCCTATTCGGAGGATAACGAAGGTCACATGGCCACGATAGACTTAAATGTCCTCGTGAAATTATAACGTCCATATAACGGTGCCTGTTCAATGGTGTTTTCGTTTTAAAAGTCTGCAGAGCATTTGCTTGGTCTATGCTTTGCTTGGTTATGAAATTAAAAGAGGGTAAACCATTATCTATTATTGAACCCATTCTTGTTCGTTTAACCAACGAAATGACCAATTCCAACTAGTACGCATGGGATGCTATCAGAGGCATCAAATATCGACATCATTCGTATATAAATGAAGACTCGGCCGTGTTTGAGTTCCTACTCGCCATTGACTAATTCTACGAACGCTTTTACGGACCTTCAATTACATTTACAATCGCTATGGCCTCGCCATGTATCAAGCGGCCCGAAGAAGCCAGGGGAGAAGAAGATCAGGTATTTCATAGAAAATAGTTCAGTCTAGAAACTTGTATTCTATTTTATTTATTTTATCTTGTGCATTCTAGCAGAAGCAGTTAAACTTGAACGCTCCTGAAATGGGAAGTGAGTGATGACTTGGCATTATGTGTTATAACCTGGCAGTAACTGGAAAGCGTTTTTCTTAGATCTCAAAGAAAGATTCGAAATGGAGCGCTTTGATGAGCGCTATGAGCGGATGCTGGCAGTGAGTGACTCATTTTCTAAAAAAGAGCAGGATAATGTGTCTCGACAAGGTGCAATAACGAGGATGCAAGGATGTGTAGAAAGAGAGGGCAGCCTCGATTTTCATCCACGAACTCCCAGGAATTTATTTAAAAAACTGTAAAAGAAAAGCTATCAGCTCGAACAAATACACAATATAACCGCAGCTCTAATTATAAACGTGTTTTGGGTGGTGTACAGCTGTCAGAAAGCAGGTGCATCCCTTCTAGAAATTTGGGCCGAACGAGGGTCCGATCTTTTTCCTTCTCATCGTTCAGAAAATTTGTCCAAAAAAAGTTAGGCGCAATGCATGTGGATAGGGGCCGTGCGGGCGCAGCGCGTGGACGGGGGCAGTCCTTGGCTTGACCGCCTTGAGCATAGCAGTCGGGTTTGGTGACATGGAATTTCCCCCATTGTACGCGTACGTACGTGTAATGCAAGTTGCACCGAGAGGGGCCTAGGTCAAACGGGTAGAATCCCGCAACTCTTTCGAGTACCGATGGACTGCCCTCCGTGCACTGGTTGCGCCGCCGTGCGCTCTCATGATGATAACTTGTCCTATCCTAGGTTGTAAATCAAAAATCCCCAAGCCTAGCGGGGACTACATGTCGTTGGCGGCTCGGCGCAACTAGTGGACGGGGGGGGGGGCAATCCATCAGTACTCGAAAAAGTTACGGGTATTTACCAGTTTGACCTAGGCTCCTCTCGGTGCAAGTTGCATTACACGTACGTACGCGTACAATGGGGGAAATTTCACTTCATCAAACACGACATCTATGGTCGAGGCGGTCGAAGCCAAGGACTGCCCCCCCCGTCCACGTGTTGCGCCGGCGGCTCTTCTTCCTCCGCCAAGCTGCGTGCGGTCACGTCGTGTCGACGTAGCAATTTTCGATATCCACCGACACCACGGTCAGTCGATATGGAGGAGGGTCGTTGATCGGTCAGTGGCGGATCGCGGCTCTTCCAGAGCCGCTACAGGAGAAACCCAGGAGACTGGAGCAGTTCTCGCACGAGCAGCTTGGATGCACCACAACCTGGAGTCCCTTCCTTGCCTGTCTTTGCACTCGAAAAGCGCAGAACCCAGCAGCGGATTCCCCTGAACGACGAAAGCAGTTTCCACATGTTCCCGAGCCTGATTCTGCGCTCGAAGAGTGCAGAATCCATCCTCGGACTCTCCCTGAGCGACGAAAACAGTTCCCACATGGGCAGTTTGGATGGCACACACCCTGGAATCCCTTCCCTAGCCTGATTCGCGGACTCTCCCTTAGCGACGAAAGCAGTCCCCACATGGGCAGTTTGGATGGCACACACCTGGAGTCTCTTCCCTGCCTCGCACTTGCGCGCTTCGCGCGATTTTGTAGCATCTCTGACATATGGAAAGTAGTTATTCTAAAACATAAAATTCGCTAGCATCTAGGACTTGGTGCGTACTTTATCGGCATCAAGCCCTTCACAACTTCTACACATTCCCCATAGACGGTCTTTCCTGACCGGCCAGTAATGTCATGGGTTTGTGCTGCGCAGTACTTCTGTCCCAGGTTGCTCGTCCGCAATCGTTCTCATGCTCAACAGCTTGCGTTTCAAGTTGTCGTTGACATGTCTTCCGAAGCCAGGTTCCCCCTCCCTCGTTTCTTCTTACTGGATCTAATTGCTGGTCCGCCTTTACAGCTCTTCCCTCCCCTTCCTTAGTCCCCCACCTTCCTGATCCCAACTACTGGCCCACTTCTTTGTTTCCACTACTGACACCTACTGGTCTATTCTTGCTGGTTTCTCCGTCCTTGCCTCTCCTCCAGGTTCTTCTTTTCCTTCCTGGTCGCTCTCCTGGTCCACCATAGAGGTCCCCATACCGCCCTTCTCCACTATCCCCTCTCCACTATCTTCTTAGTGGTCCTCCCATGCTTATGGCACGGTCGGTGACACGTATTCAGAATCAGGATGCTTGCTGCGCGAAGTAGGGGGTCCGTTTTCTGGATCAAGAAGCTCAGAAGCGCGCGCAGTCGCCGCTGTGTCGAGCATGACGAGGCTATGCGTACGGTAGACTCCTTATTCTCCGTATGAATTCCCTTACGGCTCCCTTCTCGTTAGTTCCCCGTCCTGGTCCCGCCTCCAGGTCCCTTCTTCGAGGTATATTCCTCATCACCCCCTCGGGATCATCCCTACTACTCTACCCCAATTAAGTAGGCCTCCCACGCTTACGACACGACGACGGCGAGCGAACGCCCATTGTGTGACATCGGCGTCACATCTTCTAAATCCGGTCTCTCTTAATGGTAATGGATCCCCTTGCTGATCCTCCTTACTGTCCCCTCCCCTGATTGGTAACTTCCTAATAATCCCTACATATTGCCTAAACTCTTGGTGCCACCTCCTGTCCTGCTTCCTTCTTCCCCCCCCCCATCGACCATCACGATGTTCCTCCTGGTCGCTCCCTCCTGATCGCCGTCGGTTCTCCACCCTCAACGTCTCCCTTCTACCCTTAGCCCTTCAGTGGTCTTCTCATGCTAATTTCACGAAGTCGGTTTCTGAATCCGGACGCTCAACAACGCGCGTAGGTGCTGTTGTGTTAAGCAGTAAAAGGCTGCGTTTTCCCTGCTGCAGCAACATCCCACGTTCGATAGCAAATTTGCCCACGCTGTAGATGATGAGGAGCACCTTATTCAGGCTAGATCACTCGACCGCTTTCGCTGTGGATGATGCGGCGTATCTCACTTCGGTTAGATCACTCCACGGACAAACTCTTTTATATATAGGTGGTGATGGTGATAGGTGGTAGTAGCTCACATAGGTTAGATCCTTCGACCGCCCTCGCTGTGGATGATACGGCGTAACTCACTTCGGTTAGGCCACTCGACCGCTCTCGCTGTGGATGATGCGGCGTACCTCACCTAGGTTAGATCACTCCACGAACAAACTCTTTTATATATAGGTGGTGATTACTTGTGTGTTTCCCTCGGGCGCATTATTTGGACGAAGGACGGCTGCTGGCAAATTGCCAGCAGCACGGCGGCCTCACATACATTCGCGATTGAGCGCGAAATTGTCCATTGCAGTTGGGTTCTTTCGTTGCTAAGGGGGTGTCCGCAGCTGGGTTCTGCCCTCTTGGAGTGCTGAAGCAAGCTAGTGACGGGACTCCGGGGTGGGTGCCATCCAAGCTGCTCGTGTGGAAACTGCTTTCGTTGCTCAGGCAGCTGGGTTCCGCGCTCTTCGAGCGCAAAACCGCAGTGGAAAAATTTGCAGAAAACGCCTATAAATTGTATAGACGCTAAAGCCTATGAGATTTCAGCTGAAATGCAAAAACGCCACAATACATAGGAACTGAACACCCGGCGTCCATCGCCTGACGTCGGTGCCATCGCGGGCGTTCAAGAGACACAAAGCGCACGGCTTCCCCGCTCCAACGCCAAGGTCAAGTGCAAGCGGTCGCGTTGCGTGCGTCGCTAGGCATGCTGCCAGCAGTCGCCCTTCGCCTAAATCCCTCGGCTATTATGGCTCGTCAAATATTCATTAGATTGTAGTGGTCATTGGTACAATAAGTTGATATGTGTGCTCAATCGACACAGACACTGGCGTGGCCTCTTCCTATCATGTGAGCTCACGCCAAACAAACACTCATGAAGACTTCGGTGCAATGTGATTTGGGGAGAGACAGCGACTGATACTCAAAAAAGCACGATGTATCGTGGCGTTTCCAACGTGTAGAACGAGTTTTTTCCGTTTAGTTGGCGTGAGATGCACCGTTTGACCTAAGCGGCTTTCACACTGCCGTTGCTGCTGTTGCGCAACCGATGCCGTAATGATTAAGCATACTGCAGAGGCGCAGAGGAGCAACAAGAGCAACGAGGTGGGCTTTCCCACTGCTGTTGTCGCAACTCCGCATCAGCAACACCGGCATCGGTTGCGCAACGGTTGCGCGGCCTCAAGCGGCTTTCACACTGCCGTTGCTGCTGTTGCAGCAACGAGCAACGAAAATGGGGTGGAGTTCGATGCTTGCTGCAGCCGCAACGTGGTGAGATAAGAAAATGCGATAAGACCTGTGATCCTCCGTTGACGAGCATCAGCAACAAGGAATGGTGGCGATCATTCCACGTTGCTGAGGCCGCGCAACCGCTGTGCAACCGATGCCGGTGTTGCTGATGCAGGGTTGCGGCAACAGAGGTGTGAAAGCCCCCCTCGTTGCTGCTGTTGCTCCTCTGCGTCTTTGCGGTATGCTTCACCATTACGGCATCGGTTGCGCAGCAGCAACAACGACAGTGTGAAAGCCGCTTCAGCCACAAGGAATGATCGCCATCAGCTGCAACAGCAGCAACGAGCAAAGAAAACGGGTGGAGTTCGATGCTTGTTGCAGCCGCAACGCGGCAAGATAAGATAATGAGATAAGACCTGTGATATGCCTCCGTTGACCAGCATCAGCAACAAGGAATGATGGCGATCATTCCTTGTTGCTGAGGCCGCGCAACTGTTGCGCAACCGATGCCGGCGTTGCTGATGCGGAGTTGCGACAACAGCAGTGTGAAAGCCCCCCTCGTTGCTCTTGTTGCTCCTCTGCGCCTCTATGGTATGCTTAAGCGGCTTTCACACTGCCGTTGCTGCTGTTGCAGCAACGGCAGTGTGAAAGCCGAGCAGCCCCCTCGTTGCTGCTGTTGCTCCTCTGCGTCTTTGCGGTATGCTTCATCATTACGGCATCGGTTGCGCAACGGCAGTAACGGCAGTGTTAAAGCCGCATAGGCCCTTTTTTGCAACTTGCACGGTGAAGTACAAGTCAAGCGACCAGCAATTGTCCCAACTGTTTTGTCCCACCCCCAAACTAGTGTTGAACCCAAAACTAAACTGTAGAAGCAGATCTAATGGTAAGTTTGCTGCGGCGAGAGCAAAGCTGCCAGCTACGGAGGAAGTGTGGAGTGAACTCGCCAGCGGAAGTTCGTCCACAAGCATGGAAGTGACCTTTTCCGTGTTCTGCTGTATTCTCATGATAAGTATAAGCAAAAACCCTGTAACGCTTTTACTTGCTTACAAAACATACGACCCCTAGTAGAGATTGGTACAACGGTTTTCAACCCGGTCAAGAAAAAAGACATTGATATGTTGGAGAGCGTTCAGAATAATTTCACCCGAAAACTCGTAATGAGATGGTTTCGCGTAGATTATTCGCAAATCCCAAACATCAGAGAAAGAAATAGGGTACTTGGACTAAAATCTTTGGTGTGTAGATGGAAGATTGCTGATCTCAAGATGCTGTTCAAGATTCTCACGGGCAAACTCCACATAAGCCCTTCACATTTCTTCGGTGGTCAAGTAGTAAGAACAAGAAGAAGTAGGTCTGCAGATTCCTATTGCAAAAACCACGACAAGATCTTCATTTTTGACATATAGAAGGCTGCGGGAGCTCAACTCTCTGCTTGCGGAAAACGAAAATCTCCTGTCCTTATCCATGCATGTCTTCAAGAAACTGCTGCTGACTAAATTCTGCTGTTGTCTAAATTCTGTTCATAGCTGCCTTCAGAATTACAGGTGCCTCTGCCTCTGTCTACGTCTGATTGTTGTCTTGTGACTTTTTTTAGTAGAATTTGTTGTTTTTTCTCATTTGTTTTGCGCGTGAGTGTCATGCTTACGCTCTGAATAAATAAATAAATAAATAAAGGCTGACCCTGAGTTAAGGACAACACCCTCTGTTAGGAGCTATCCTTATGGGGGAAGAAAGGTGGGGGGGGAACACTCCACTCTAACAACTCGCGGAAATTTTGAAAATAAACTGTTTTGCAGAAACAACACCCAAAACATACCTACGAGAGGACTTTTTTGCAATATAAAATCTTAGATGGGAGAAAAAGAGATGCTCTTAGATGAGAGCCACAGGGGTTCGTACGTTAGGCATCGCTCTAGATTACGGTAGCTTGCGGCCACCTAGCCAAATTACGGTAGGGTGACGATTGTTAAGCCTTTCCCGGTTGAGGCTTAACGAATGAACGGAGTAGCGCTTTGCGCCTTGGATCAGACTTCCAGTCATAAAGTGAGAATTGTGGACTTACGAGACTATGGTATCACGGCCGTAGCGCTCAAGCGAGCGCTGGTAGGGGTCACTTGTTCGCTCGCGATCTGGCCAAGCGGATGAGCAAGTGAGTAGTGGTGTTGCTTCATGACAGGAAGCTCAGGAGCTCGGTTCTTGTGCGCTGCGGTACTTTGCATTCCAACTGATTGTTTGGGATTTGCGACTCGACGACGTTCACATAATTTTCCGCTGTTTTCTGCACATTTTCCTGCTGTATGCTGTCGGAAGTGGCCTTGCTGCGACCTGTTTGTTGCTGAACGTTTTTTAACCACAAGACAATGAGAAAATTATTCAACCTAACGATTTATGAACGTCCAACACCTCGGGTGCACAGGGACGAAGTGCTTGAAACAGAAGGACTGGTCAAGATACGGATAGCGTACACTTATGCCCGACTTTTCGACCGACCCCTCGAACCTCATGACGATTCAAGCTATTACGACCTGAGGTAGCTTGTGTTTCGGATCATACCTTCGGGTGCAACCGCGCCAGATTTATCCAGCCGACGTATTAGTTCTTCAGTTACGTGAATGAAGCGATTCCACTCGCATGTCATCGTGCAAGACCTTCCTATTTGCTTATGCGTAGGTCAAAGCTAGTCATACGAGTCGCATCCTTCTTCTTCTTCTTCTTCTTCTTCTTCTTCAGCGTTTGTCCCGCTTCGTGGCGGGGTCCGCTATTCTGGTGTCATGACGCCACCTTTCCCGATCCAGCGCTAGATCGGGGTGGACACCAGCTACTTTCAAGTCCGTATGTAACGTATCAGCCCAGCGCTGCTTCGGGCGCCCTCTAGGCCGCTTTCCTATTACCTCGAATTTAAGGCCTATCTTGCGGACGCTGTCTTTTTCTCCACTCAGAACGTAGCCGTACCATCGTAAGCGAGCTTCGCGCATCTTGTCAGTTATCGGCGCGACACCGAACTTCTGCCGAATAGCATCGTTTCGGATGCGGTCCATGCGCGTAACTCCTGCCGTCCAGCGCAGCATCTTCGTCTCCATGACGCTGAGGCGCGTTTCAACTTCCTTGGTCGCTGGCCAACACTCAGCGCCGTACACTGCTACCGGCCGGACGACTGCTCTGTAGATCTTCGACTTAAAGCGCTTTGGTATCTTCTTGTCGCAGAGCACGCCAGTCAACGAGCGCCACTTGGACCAAGCTGCACTCACGCGTGAATTCACTTCGACCATCAGTTTGCCGTCAGACGCGACTGCTGATCCCAGGTACTTAAAGACCGCAGTGCGTGGAAGCTCGATGCCGTTAACCTTGATGGAGCTGGACTCAGTAACGTCCGTCGTTAAATACTCGGTCTTCTTCACGTTCAATCTGAGTCCAAACCGCTCCAAGCGATCACACCAAGCTTGCAACTCTCGCTCGAGTTCTCCTTTATCTTCGCTAGCGAGCATCACGTCATCGGCATAAAGCAACGTCCAAGGGACAAGCTTCTGAAGATCTTGTGTGATGGCATCCATGACGACAACAAAGAGGAGTGGGGAAAGCGCAGAACCCTGGTGTACTCCGACAGAGATGGGAAACTCCATCGAGGTCCCAGCTGCAGCTTGAACTCGACTCTTTGGACAAGAGTAGAGAATTCGCACCCACTCTATGAGCTCTTCAGGAACTCCATGTTGACGCAGGGCGTACCATATCACTTCACGCGGTACGCGGTCAAAGGTCTTCTCCAAGTCGAGAAAGGCGATATGCACTGACTTCTGTTTCTCGCGATGCTTCTCTATCAGGAGGCGGACGGCATGTATGGCATCAACGGTGCCACAGCCAGCCACGAAGCCGCACTGATTGCTGGAAAGCTGGACGATGTCCCGAATTCGTCCATCGACAACTCGCTCAAAGATCTTCATGCTGTGCGAAAGGAAGCGAATCGGACGGTAATTGGAGCAGTCTGCAGGACTGCCCATCTTCTTCCAAATTGGAATCGTCGTACTTTGACGCCAACACTCAGGCACCTTCTTCTCCGCCACAACCTGATTAAAGAACTTCGCCAACCACTCAGCAGGTAACCAGTACTTGGACTTCCATAAATCAGCTGCCACGTCATCGGGCCCAGTCGCTTTGCCTGGCCTCATCTTCTTCAAGTCGAATCGCATCCTTGTTTCGTTGAAAGTTCGGGAAGAACGGTTTTCCAAGTCATTAGTCAGTGTAGAGAAACATGCCGTGGAGAGTCTACAGCTTTTATAGGCTGCTCGCAATGTGACCAGTCCCTCTCATGCACTTTGTGCTTGTGTATCACTAGTTTTGGAATTTCATACATCACTACGTTGGTCATCTTTTTATTGCCTTGTGGTTGAAAACTGATCAATAACAAGGATTCCCCATCAAGGTTACTCTTATAAGCACCCTCGGACGTGAAGCTTCCGAGATGTCTTCAAGAGGAGAACAGTGAAGTCGGATGGAGGGCACGGAGACCGATGCTATTCGCGTTTTTCGCTACTTCCTCGACTTTTCCTGTCCATGCTCAGCATTGGGAAGTTGGACGCACAGCCTCCTCAAACCAGATATGGGTGCCTGATGCAAGTGGAGATATTCCGTCATGGGACATCAACAGCCTTATGTTCTGCACTTTTCCATACGTCGCTATATATACCACTTCCACGTAGAAATGGACACTTTCCGACACTTTCCAAATCAAATTGAGCAGTTTTCAAATCAAATAGGAAATGTTCCGAATCTAACTAGACGCCTTTTAAATCAACACGGACACTTTCAAATCAAATTAAACACTCTTCGAAACAATCATGGCGCCTTCGAAGTAAAACTGAACTGAACTGAACATACTGCAAATCCAAACGTCTTCAAGTCTTTCAGGTTAAACTAAAGACCCTCACACGATTGCAACCTTTTTGTTTGAAGAATAATTCAATATAACTTTCTTCGAGACTTTTTAAACTCTCCTGTTCCAATAAGCGATCCCATTGTTCGAAACTTTTGAGAAGTCTTTTAAGAAAAAATAATTCGTTCTAAAGCGCACAAAGTCAGCAAACACATGGTGTATTAAAGGAAAAGATCGCGCTATGTACTTGACTAGACCGTCGCGATTTTAATCCAATTGATAATACACATACTGTGAGACGGGAGTGTTGTGATATGTGTGTTTTTATAACAGTTCTGGTATACCGCTTACATCTGCGCTACTTCTTGCAAACGTAGTTTTTGCTATCAATCGAATAAAAATCGCGACGAGAGCGTGGCGCGATACATTATTCTAATACACTAACTGATTTTTGCTTTCTTGCGCCTTAAAACAACATTTAATTCACAATTTTTCCTTAACAAATGAAATTTTTACACATTTCAAACAGCCTGTTCACTTACGTGGACAGCTGAACAAAACGGTTACAACGAAAGTTATACTCAATTTTTCCTCGATAAACAAATATTTTGACCGACGCGGAGGGTCACTAGTTTAATCTAGAAAACGCACGTTTTTATTTGGAAGACTTGATTTCAAAAGCTTCAAGCTTGCCTACAAGAGTGTCTGTGTTTTGGAAAGTCACTGTTGAATTGAAAATGGCTATACAACCGAAAACACACACATCCGTATATATCACACATATACAAAGCACACATCCGCCGTCACGAAGCGTAGAAAGTGCAGTGGTCGGCCATCGTAATTACTCCCATTCCTCCGCAATTCATGCATGTCTTGTTTGAGGGTGGCGTTGGAAAGCTTCGAGGACATGGTATTCTTCTGCAAACCGCTTCTGCGTATTGACGATGGCCTTCGTAGAGTGGCAATAACTTGGTCATGAGGGCAAACACAAGTCATGTCCGGTGAAGGGTAGGCATTGCTGCAAAAGCTGCCCTGTTAGTCTTGCAGACATCGACGTCTAATCGTAAGCCTAAATAGCGGACAACTGCTTTGCTTTCTCAACACCCTCAGCCAGTGTCTCTGAAGTTAAACTACACGTCGCTCGACTAATTTGCTGCAAACCCATGGCTAAAGCTACGCACCCCATTCATTCAGTACCCGCGGTCATAACAACATCCCTAATACACGTCTTGTTACTTTGACTACAATTTAAGGACCTCGAAAAGGAGGAGTGGTACCACGGCTGCATTCCGCTGGATGATATCTTGTCTCTGATTAGGAACGATGGCGATTTTTTACTGAGACTTTCTAATGCAGATACGAAGAAAGGGTCAGAGGTGGGACGAATTTATGAAATTTTTGCATGAGCATACGCAAAACGAAGCAGGTCACAGAAAGAAATATTAGGTCGTTACATATGAAATGGCCGATTGTGCTACATCAATTTCTGGTCGATTTTCATGGCTACCAATGTTCCCGTTTCAGGCATTGAAAGCGCAGAAGAAATGCGTTTCTTAGCATTCATAGCTTTTGTGACATAATTGACTCCTGCCGAGTTTTTGACGTCGTTTTCACACTATGAATCAACGTAATATCTGGGTGCTTTACCTAAATGAATGGAAAGTGGACACTAATTGTAAGCCGCGACCGCAGCTCGTAACCTCAACGCTGCATTTGGGGAAGATTCTGCTAGGGAACACACAATTCGCCGCTGGTTCGAAAGGTTCCGATCTGGAGATGAAAGATAAGACCGAGGTAGGCCGCCATCACTTTAACGACGACCAACTCAAAGCCACGGTGGAAGCGGATCCGCGACAAACTGTGAGAGAGCACAGCATTTCGGCGTGGACGGCAGCACTATCAGTCGCCACTCGAATGCGATCGGAAAAGCAAAGAAATTGGGGAAATGGATCCCGCACAAACTGACTGGCTGCTGAGCGGATACTGAAACGCCACGACACCTGTGCTCCCTTAAGACTTAGCAATCTAAGGGGCCCTTTTTGGACAGGATCGTGACGTGCAACGAAAAGAGGATCCCCTATGACAATCGTCGCCGCTCTGCACAATGGCTGGACAGGAATGAGAGTCCCAAGGAGGCGACGAGTCCCGGTCTCCATGCAAAGAAGACCATGGTGACCGTATGGAGGACAAAGGCAGGTACAGTGCATTAGAACTTCTTAAAGACTGGAGGGGCTATCACAGCGAAGAAGTACTGCGCCGAAATTGAGGTGATGCACCAGAAATTGGTTGAAGAACAGCCGGCTTTGATCAATCGAAGGGGTCCACTCCTCTTGCATGACAACGCGCGTCTGCACGTTTCAAAAATTGTTGTCCAGAAACTGGATGAATTGGGATACGAAACTCTGGCATGTCATATTCGCCAGATCTACCCCTACCGATCATCATTTTTTCAAACACTTAGGTCGCCATGTGAAGGATAAAATGACCAAGATGATGTCGAAAATAATGTCTTACATGTATATATGTATGTCTTAATAGTTCTCGTAGATTTGATATTTAAAAAGATGGAATGTCTAGGCTATTGTCACGTTGGGAAAGGTGTACTAATTGTAATGGTGCTTATTTCGATTAAAAAACGTTTCCAAGCAACGTTATGAGCTGTCAAAGTTTTCAGTCAAAATCTGTCATTTCCTATTCATCGATCTAATAGTACAATTTGATCTTCAGTGTTATATTGTTGAGTAACCGCGTCTCTCGAAATAGATAAATTACATATCGGAAGAAACATTGCAGAACGGCAGAGTCGGCAAGGTAGCCTTCATGGAAATGATTAAATAGCTGAATAAGATCCCCATAGTCATCGTCGACGTCTTCTCTCCCTCAATACGGCAGCACCAGCGATCTGCAGACTAACCGGCACACACTGAAACTGAAAGGAAGCTTCAGTAAGCAATGTGTCGAAGAGCGGAAGTATGCACGTCAATTGCACACAGGGGGATTCAGAGGTCCGTCAAAGGAGCCACTCTTGTTTCCGATGACTGCAGCCTTTAGGCGTTTTTTCGTTTTCGTTCGCTGACTGACACCTGCTTTTCTAAAGTCTAGTGGTGGCGAAAATGAGTGTGAAACAGAGAAAAGGGGACGTCTTCCGCCTCGCCCTTCCAGAGATTTCCAGAGACCAATTTTTGCTAATTACCGAATCGGCTAAAACAGAAGCATGCCACAGTCTTGTAGGTGAGCCGTTGTTTCACGGAGGTGCTTCTCTAAGCAGCTACTGAGTCCGCATTGTTCAATATCTTGTACACACCATTAGTGAAAAAATGAAGTGACATCATTTCCAAGCAATCACTGTTTTCCAGATTTCTCTAACAAATGCTAACAACAGTATTGAGTATTTTCAGGTGTATGTCTCAGTTAAGTGGGAGGTTTTATGCGAATTCCTTATCCTCAGCAATGGAAGTGGAATGTCAAGGACCTTCACCATTGATGGCAAAAAGGAGTTTCCCCTCATAATGGATGTGGTTAGGTGGGTTTCTGTAAAGTGCGAAAGCCATTTCCTGAGTCGGTGCCAAGAGGAAGCGAAGGATTTCGTACACAGCCCCTAATCACTGGGAGAGTTAAATGGCAAGCTCATTTCGAGCTGAGTATATAGAGATCTTGTGCTCCTGCAGTGGGTGAATGTACCGGAGCTATACTAGGACCTTCCTTATTTGACACTGGTTGCCACACCGACGCCGGTTAAATGTGAAGTCTTGTAGGAATTCCACGAAGTAGTGAAAATGGTACATACATATCCCAGCTACAAGTGACAAAGAATAAGCCACCAGCAAGGAGACGAAGAGGGTCATGTCCTTGGAGGTCTTTAGGGTAGGTGTTCCCTAGAGCTTAACTCATTCACCAACGTTCACCTTCATCTGACGGTGACTCGTGGATCTTCTCAGCTGCCACCAAATAGGGTGCCCGGTGTCATTTCTCCACATCGTCTTCTTCACTCCATTGACATTTGGATTTCTTTTCGTAGTATGAAATGACCTTTGGGGAGTAGTTCTTCAAAGAATAAAGTGCAGTAATAATCTCGGTGCACTGCTTCATGAACCAACAACTCATCACGAACCATGCCGAGATTCATGGAAAGTCGGATATGAAATCTGTAGCAGTACTATATGGACCGCATCCGAAAGATTGGGTACGCTATGCGGTTTTGGGGGAGATCATTCCCAACTTCCTCGATTAGAGCTCACGATAGGATATCATGTTGCGCCTTCCTGTGTGTAATCCACCCCATACATAGGATTCCGTTATAATGCGAAGATATAGTAAGAAGAGCGAGTAGGAAAAAGAGCGAGAAAAAAAGAAGGCGAGAAGAATCGCTGTGTGCGGTGCAGTGTGCAAGTGCAGCCTCCTAATACACGCGGGGTAACGTCGACCTCTGTTCCTCAAACCAAAATGCTTTTAAAAACCTGAAATTGCCCGGTGCTCTTACCCATGGAAAACGGCAACTCCTACAATCTTTGCAGCGCTGCACTGATCTCTATTTTCACTGCTTACTAAGCCTAACACCTAGGGAAATGAATGAACGAGAACTTCGTTGTATTCCAGATACCATTACTCTGAAGGCGTAACAGTTGGTCGTGGAGTGACGCTGAAAACTCCGGTTCCAAAGCAGCGATGGGAATTAACTCGAGATAAAGTCCAACTTGAAACCAAAATCGGCGAAGGTGCTTTTGGAGAAGTCTGGAAAGGCACGCTTAGGGAAGACCCATCGAAGCCTCCAATTGAGGTCGCCGTCAAAGTAGTACGTTTTTTCATCTGTTTGAGCCCAAATTCGAGAGTGCATCACTTACTTTCAATCAATCCTTCTCAGCTAAAAGTGAATGAGGAGAACAAAGCGAAGATAGACGACATGCACCGTGAAGCCCGCATGATGCGACAATACAAGCACAGGTTATCACGAATTCAAAGATTATTCCTGAAAAAAGTAGAGTAGCTTCGTGGCGCTCAATCTAGTTTACTTACTTCGCATTCGTTGGATAGACCATTGAGTAGGGGAAAATTTCAGACATGTTGTTGAATTTTATGGCGTGGTCAACGAAAGCGCTAATCGCGTGATGATTGTGATGGAACTGATCAACGGTGGCGGCCTGCACCACTACTTGCGCAAGAACCGTGACGTAGGTCCCATTCCTGCCCTTGCCCAAAATACGTTGTACACTACAGCATAAAAAAAGGAAAGAGAATAAGGGCTTGCAGCTAGGAGCGACGAACTAACCATCGGATGTAGTATGCAGAGGGAACCACGCATCGAAAAGCAATGCGCGGACGTTTGAGAAGGTTAACCTTAAGAACTGAAACCTAACACACAGATGTGACGTGCACAAGAAAGGAGTACAGACCAGATAAGAGAACAAATTAAGCGAAAACAAATCTTCACTAATTCAATTGGGACGAACTCAAAAACCGAAAACCAGTCAGACACCTAGTCTCACTGTCAAGTTGAGCGGAATATAATTTGATTGAGTTGCGGGAGGAAGTATGGATGCTGCCGATTGTGTTATTGTTATTGTTGGCTTAGTGCATAAAGTTGGACACAACATACTTGTCGACTCCCGACTCAATCCGCAGGTGGGTGCGGGGTTATCCTTGCCGTCCGGCCTTCCCGCGTCTCCACCCGGAGAACTTAGTCGGTTGCCTTCTGCGCTGTCGCTAGTCGAACAGGCAGAATGGCTTATAGAAGCACTTAAGCCGTGCATGTCTATCGACATGGTGATGATCTTCTTCAATTATGTTTTTCCAAAGTTACCGGCACCTATTCCGACTTGACAACTCAGAAAAAGGTTATCTAAGATCCCCTAGTGTTTCTTTTATCTCCCCTCTAGGTATCCGACGGCTGGATCGTATTTTAGACGGTATGGACACCGTTTGTTTTTTATAAGTTTTATGATAAAACTAAAAACAAACAGAAATACAGAACGACGCAACAACAATAACAATACGAACGCGATAAGGGTTCAGAAGGTTATCAAAATGGCTTCAAAGTGAGTAAATGCCAATGAACTCAAAAGGATTAAATGGACTCAAACGAGTTAAATGTACTCAAAAGAATTAAATGCCACCACTAGAGTTTGGTTAGTACGTGAGAATGGCAACTGGGGCTCGTCCAATCACTGAGGTTTGGAAACCAACCGGCTGACTCGCTCTTGACTCCCTTTGGGCTCCACTCATGCGACTAAGGGCGGATGGGACAAGGGGGGAGCCAGGATCGACCACCAACTCAACTAGGCGCTTACCTATTCCTCAAGGACCGATCTCACTTAGCAGTAAGGACGACTACCATGCAGCGCACGCTGCGTAGCCCGAAGCCGGGGAATGCGGGGCGAGAGAGGGTACGTTAGGTACCAATAAAAGTCCACCTAGGAGGTCAGGCTGGGCAACGCCACCAGGGAGTCGCCAGCCGACTGCTAATACTAGGCTCTCAACTAGGTGAAGTTACGCCCGAGTCCCCCCCCCCCCCCCAAATTCTCACTAACGCTATCGCCCATTGAAATTCGGGCCGACTAAACTCGTCACAACTAGGTCAGGAGGCGAATGCGCAACTCCTGCCTGTACTCACTGAGCAGTCTACACTTCAGGGGGAACGGGCGTTTAAGCCCTTAGGGACTTACCTATCCTCTTCTCCTAATTTAGTGGGTCTCAACCCAGCAGGTACCCCTACTGTGTAGGCTGGGGTCAGCCTATGGCACGAAAGAGTGAGTTGGGCTAACTGAGGTTAGCCACCGGTGACCCAAAGCCGGCTGTGAAGTGTGCGGCTGGTTGGACGGAGTGATAATTTTAATTATATCAGCCGAAAGTCGTGGGAAATGAATTAGGGAATGATTGGGAGTGGAGCACAAAAGGTGTGAAGGGCACTGGGACCTTGGTCACGTAGCGAAAGTACCCACACTATGTGGAAGGGGAAAATCACCTAACCCAACCGCAGCCCTGGAGGGAAGACACCTAGTGCCGTCCCGCTGAGCGATGTAAGCAGGAAAATGAGATTTCGAATACGTCGGGTCTGCCCGACAATTAAAAAACCACGCACTCGACTGCGTGGTATCTTGCTCTGGTATCTTACCAGAGCACCTGAAGTCGAAGATCTACAGAGCAGTCATCCGGCCAGTAGCGATGTACAGCGGCCAGCGACCAAGGAAGTTGAAACGCGCCTCAGCGTCATGGAGACGAAGATGCTGCGCTGGACGGCTGGAGTCACGCGCATGGACCACATCCGAAATGATGCCATTCGGCAGAAGTTCGGTGTCGCGCCGATAGCGGACAAGATGCGCGAGGCTCGCTTGCGATGGTACGGCCACGTTCTGCGTGGGAAAGAAGACAGCGTACGCAAGATAGGCCTTAAGTTCGAGGTGGTAGGCAAGCGGCCTAGAGGGCGTCCGAAGCAGCGTTGGTCCGGTACGTTACACGTGAAAAAAAGTAACTGGCGTCCACCCTGATAAAGCACAGGATCGAGAAAGGTGGCGTCACGACACCAGAAGAGCGGACCCTGCTACGAAGCGGGACAAACACTGAAGAAGAAGAAGAAGAAGAAGAAGACTCTAGCGTCAAGCGGAACTGGAGCACGCACCTCCTGCTGACCTTTCGGGAATGCTCTAGGCCATTACGATCAAACAGCTCTGATGGTGTAATGTCGTGGAGCACCGGTCAACAGGAGGTGCGGGTTCGAGTTCCAACTGGCGCTAGAATTCTAATTGCAATAAAACATTGTTATGAAAGCTTGCAACCTCGGTACCAGCCACTTGACGCTTAAAGAAAGTGAACTGAATCTGCTACCATTTCACCGACTTCGAAGTTGGAAGGCTCGGTTTACCTCGGCGGGAAATCCGAAGCAAGAACCTGAAAACGAGTTCCACACAACAGCCGGTGCTTCATCCGACTGCGCTACCATGTGCCGAAGAATTGTGTGGAAGGCAGAAAAGTTCACACATGAGACATGGGCACGTTGGACGCCCCTTTAAACTTACAGAAAGCATCTGTACTCAGTTATTAGTGGAACCTATGATGACTTCATGTAAATCTTGGATGCTAACTGTGATTGCATATGAAGAACTATGAACACCATGATGTCGGTTTTTTTTGAATAGACTCTATATTGAATCAGGGGTGCACCCAAAATTCTGTGCGTTAAGTTTTTATAACGAATTTTTTAACGGAAAATTTTCGTTAAATTTTCGGTAAATCCTTAAATTTCGTTAAAAATACAATTAGATGCAAACCATTATTTCAAGTGAAAAAAAAATCAAGGAAAATATATGTTTCAACTTCAAGAGTTCAACAGGTAAACTTCAAGGAACGGAGTGCAACATCGCAATGTAAAATAAACAATTCAACATATCTACAGGGTGTGAAATAAGAACAGGTGTGGAGTCATCATTTAGAATTATCACCGACAAGGCTTAAAATGGGCGATCATGCAGGTGCAGGAAGTGCCCCTTTTCTAGTTCTTTTGTCCGAGTGTTCTACGAGCATACGCATTCTCGATGCGGGCGCCAACCCATTACTTACAGAAAGAATTAATAGAAATACAATTTTAAAGCCTATCTGTGGAATGTTAACAGGCTGTCAAGCACACGATTTTGGAGTACCTGGCGCGTGGGACCAATCCATTTTTTGCAACCTGAGGAGCGTGACACGACATCGCATCACACGGTCCTACACTGCCGAAAAGGTGTGCTACGACGTCATCGTGTTAACGTTCAGGAAAGGTAGCTTTCCTAAATTTTGTTATTGGCTTTTTTCTAAAATCGTCCAAAATACGTCCAGCGGCCGAAAACATAATCTCCCTCTCGACTGTTCCAGGTGGGGAGCAAAAATATTCTGGGATAAGCAGCAACAGGTGGATAGGCATATCTCACTAGGAGGTTACACCAGTATCTTTGTGACTGACGTTCTTGGGGGCTCGACGAAGATATTTCTAGCTCTAAAATGCATTAAAGGATATGGATAAAAAACGGCTTTACACAATCCCTTTTAAGATGCGCCATGCACTCTACGCTTAAGGGATGTCGAGGCGATTTGAATGCGTATTTGGCCATATAATGACTTGCGGTGGCCAGCCGATGAAAAAGTCACGCTCTATCGTTCCCAGACAAGTCTGGGGCTAATTCACCGACCCCAGAGTGATCAAAGGCTTGGTTGGCCTGGGCGGGATATCCCGAAAAAAAGGACCAAAACCTGCCTGATATGAGGTGCACTCCACCGCCAGCAGCTCCTCCAACTGCGCTATACATGCCTCCAAAATGCATTATTTCCGAAAATCAAAAACAAATTCATCAAAACATTAAAATATTCCTGCTGATTTCAATAGTTTTTTTTTCAGAAACAGTCCTAATCGGGAGGATGAGACCTGCAACATTTGAGAACACTAGGAGTAAATGTGATATACACACTGAGAAAAACGTCCGTCAAAAAATTCCGTCAAATTTCTAAAAATTTCCGTCAAGTCGTTAAGCCAGATTTTAACGAAAAATGTCGTCAAATCGTTAACTTCGTAAAATCGTTAGCCGTTAAGTGTGCACCCCTGGATTCAATACCTCTAGATTAGTGAAATGAATGACGATTGGTACTCTACTAAGTTGGTGCAGAGGTTCTTCTTCTTCTTCTTCTTTTTCAGCGTTTGTCCCGCTTCTTAGCGGGTCCGCTCTTCTGGTGTCGTGACGCTACCTTGATCAGGATGGACGCCAGTTACTTGCATGTCCATGTGTGACGTATTCGACCAACGCTGCGTCGGGCGTCCTCTAGGCTGCTTTCCTGACACTTCCAACTCAAGACCTGTCTTGCGGACGCTGTCTTCTTTCCCACGCAGAACGTGGCCGTACACTCACAAGCGAGCTTCGCGACCTAAGTTGATACAGAGGTCCTCCGACATTTATGGTGCCTTCATTTAAGAAGAATTTTCACGCCAGTGTGATGAATGACTCGTGCGTGAATGTCCTATAACACCATCCTGAACATTCACCACACCCTAATAGTTACTCCCTAGGGTTATAGCTCAGTTAAAAAATCAAGCGAAGACTACTGAAACCGAGATCCGCAGCGTTTTCCTTTTTCAACTCCTGTCTTCCGTGGTCAATTTTATTTGGACTGCAATGGTTCACAAAGGCATTGTTTTGTTCTAAATCGCAGTTTACGGATTGTGTTGGAAGTTCAACTATAACGGATATTCCAACGATTATGAAGGCTCCTCTGGTCACCTGATGCTGTCGAATTCCGATATGCTGCCAAGATGGAAATGGGCCTACACACAAAGCTTGTCTCAATCTGTCTGCAATTCTTGTTCATACTCGGCCAAATGTTCGCGGATTGGAGACGACTGGTAAGGCTCAGGAAGTGGCTCCATTGTTACCCAACGCATAGAAACACCGGGACATGAATAGCTAGGCAGAGACAGCACTTTCCCCATACTTAACCGATCTAATTCATGGGAACATGAAGAAGAACTCTGCTTTAACGAGCGCCATCGTGCCCTGTGGATCGACCAAATATGAACAACACAAGGCGACCTGAAACCCGCTCGTCGAAGAAGCGATGGTGTGCTTTTCGCGGGGCGCTGAGGGCATGCATTAGCGAGCTACTAGGTGCAGATAAATGAGACGGCAGACGTTCACCTCGACAATTACAAATTCTGGAAGCACACTTCGAAATTACAAGACAAATGAGGACTTCCATCAAGACAACACTAAACCAGCGCTGCAAATTCGGCAGAGATGACGAACTATCGCTGGAGCGTCATTCACTATCCACCGCAATCCCAAGGCCTCGCCCTCTCCTACTACCACCTTCTCCCAAGGGCTAAACACCATTTGAATGGCATTCATCACACAATGTGCGACGACACAGGACAGGCGTCTGATGTTCTCGTCAAGGCCCAGTATTTTATGCTCTTTAACGAAGACATCCATGACCTGCCGGCAAGTTTCCAGATGTGCACGGCCGCTAGTGACACCTGTTTCGAATTACTTGTTGTTTTTTCCAAGATCAAACATTTTAGCGCCCAAAAAACCCTTCCCTAGTTAATACCTTGACTTCACTTAGAGTTGAATATCATGTGATTTTGTTACTTCTCAAGAAATCGCATGTCGAGGTTAGAAAAGGTCTTACCATTAGAGCAATGTCAAACCCACCCTGCAGTCGAAGAACGGAGTATTATCACCGTTAGAGGGTGGTAAACGGTTGATCAATATGACTCCAGTGACAGGATTCATCAACGACTTACAGCAATTAGACCGAGAAAATTACAGCGCAAATCCCTGAGAGCGCGGCTTATCAACCGATATGGTGAGCGGTAAGCCGCGTTATCTGAGTTTTCCGCCGTGAATTCTCTGTTAAAGTTATGTATGTCGTTGATGAATCCGACCACAGGTCGGGTAACTTACCACCTCTTCTTCATCGCTTTACACATGTTCAGCCATTGCAGTATGGTGGTGAGCACCTGGGAAAATCCTATACGGAGATTTGGATCCAGTTTCCAGAATAAATTAGTAACTTTCAAATTTAGATTCACCCCCTCATGAAGACATTTTATGCTGCAAATGTTGCTTTTGGCCTGATGTACTTACACAGCAAGGCATGCATGCACAGGTTAGTCGTTACCGTTGATGCACTCGATTCATATTGGCCAAGGCTGTTTTCTTAGAGATGTTGCCTGCCGAAACTGCCTCATCGATGAGAAGCAGAATATAGTGAAAATTTCCGATTTCGGCCTATCAAAACAAGGAGATTCATACAAAATTCCAGAAGAAGAAAAATTGGCCATTCGATGGTATCTTCAGAAACTTATGTGAAATATCAAAAATATTCCTCAAAAAAATAATCTAAAAAAATAAAAATAAATAAAAAATATCTCAAATATTCCTCAATATTTTAGATGTGTACAAGAAGTAGGGAAACGGAGCTAACATTTATTTACTCGGTGTTTTATACGCTGGCTTGCTTCGAAAATCGTAACGGATTTTAGCAATCACACTCCGACTCAAATATACCCTTACGATGACAACTTCATCAGTTCAAGTAAATTTTCCTTGGACGCCTTCGCTAGCACGGTTTCTGGCAAGCTATTGTTCGTGCAGGGAACTACGAACTCCCCTGTACCTTTATGCTCTATTCATCCTACCTCTAATGGGTAACATAACACCAGTGGATGATAGTGAAGGATGGAGGTGTCACGTCATCTGTCGGTGTTTGTGGAACTCGACTTTCCATCTTGCTTTGTGCCTCACACTTCCCAGAGCCTAAGTGCATGCACAAGCAATGCGCACTTCCCAAATCCTTTTCGCGTTGTTTTCGAAGTCGGCAGTTCGCTCAGTATTGCCGTGCAGAATTGCCTCTCAACTCCATATCATTCTCCTACACTCCACTCCTTCCTCTTCCTCCTCTATGCGCAAGACCTAGTGCGATTACTGTAGTGTTTAGTGGTGATAGATAGCGTACCCAGGGATGGGCTTTGTGGATTACTCGATTGGTTTTTGAGAATTTAGCGAACATTTGGAACTCGGAAATGGAAGCCTTGTGAGAAAGTCGTTTCTCTGAAAAACTGGGTGGACATTACGCCTATATCCTACTGGCATCTGCGACATCGGAACACTTAGAAAACATGCTCATCCCGAAGAAAACCTGGTCTTATGGAACAAAAGAAAAACTTGTGGGCATTCATAATCTCTTTTGATTAGCGCTTAACATTGCGCTTGAAGACTATGTGCGCTTTCATACGCTGCTCATGTTCAAAGAGAATTCTAAAATCCATCACAATTTTTGAGCCAATCTAATGCAAAAAGTTGCCTTTATAACGAAACCAAGTAGAAACGATGGCTTAATAAAGCGACACGAAGAAGTGTGCAGTCGAAACTACTAAATATTATATCAAACTATAGATGGTATAAGTGGATGCTTACATACGAGCGCCAAATATTCTATATTCGACGATTTTGAAAACTAAGCATTTAGGCAAGCACCTGAAGTTATTGAAACCAGGATATACACGATGGCGTCCGATGTCTACTCCTTCGGTATACTCGTTTGGGAGATATTTAACGATGGCGAGATCCCATTCAAAGGAATCGACAACAAAACAATTAAAAGCAAAGTATGCATGTAACCGTGCTAAACGACCTTGCTGTACAGTGAGCGTGAAAATTTCCTCGAAGTGCAGATATCTGATCCGGCATTTCGACCGGAAATCGCTCCGACTACACCGGGTAATGTGAAATTCGTGATGAAAAGTTGCTGGGACGCCAATCCAGCGACGCGGCCTACCATGAGGAAGGTGTTCGAATTACTGCTGAGGTGCGTTTGTGGAAGCATACTGTCTCGGAACGCGATGAACTCGATTCTTCTTCTAGAAAACCTACCACCAGAAGGCAGTCAGTGGTTACTGAAAAGTCGAAGGTCAGATGTTTTCTCCACGATATGTACTCCCTAAGCAATCCTTAGCAGTTTCACTTTGGCGGACAACTGCTTTAATTGAAATGCATTACTTAGAAAGTCATTTTCAGGGCGAATCCAGAACTGCGCTGGACTGTATAAAGAACGTTTCTATAGTAGGTGTACACTTCGCTTTACTCGCCGTTCGATGAGTTAGCAGTATATGCTGGCAGAGAGCGTCGAATTTTTGGGTACGGTTGGCCGCAAGGGCCCATGCACCACGGTTCAGCTTGGGCACGGCTTAACATACTTGACAACTTCCGTTATTTCTTTTGTGCCGACACCGTTTCGCCACTGATCCACTAACCCCGAGTGGTAGCGACACAGCTAATCTCTTCCCTCTGAAGACGACGACGTCAGGCCTAAAATAGGCATTTCCACCTTCCAACCTCGTTTGAACGGAAGAAAGTGAACATCGATGCATACGTGAGAGGGCATGGATACTTGACAGCGGTTTGATGAGATTATATTGATGAGTGGGGTGAGGAGACACTTTCTCCAATTAGTGTTGCTGAAATGCGGTGAAAAACGCACCATTTGGAAACTTTTCCACCAGAGCACCGGAACTGGCTTCGCACATATGAGGTTCTCATCAAGCTTCGCATATTGAAATTGCTAGCGAGTGGAGTGCTCGTTAGATGTGTGCTTCAGAATAAGAACTATTTATATAACTGTTGAAGGAAAGAGGATAAAGATCGGCACTAGGTAATCCCGGGGCACTTGGGGGCACTTTGAATAAGTATTTGGTTCATACGAGTATGTTTTTATATTCCCGAAACAAATCTGATACGATTTCGCCGACCCAGGAGAGATGGAAGGCTTGTTTGGCCTGGGTGGGAAATTCAATCACCATCAGAAAACACATCAACTGCTATGGCTGCAAACTTTTTCAAATGGGTAATAGACACCCTGGAATAGGCACCGTTATGGTATCTTCGGCAACTGCACACCACCTCTTGCAAACCTCCAGTACCAGAGCTAGAAACTGGAACGAGCAACTAGCGACTAGAACTTCTACAACGTCCATTGTCTTCTTAATATTTAGGTCTTTGGTATAAAGGATAAAGGATAAAGGGCGGCGTTACTCAATCCCTTCTGGGATGCTCCAGCGCATTCTACTTCTACGGGATGTCGTGGAGGCGACATGAATGCGTATTTGGCCATACAATGACTTGCGGTGGCCAGCCGATGAACAAGTCGGCGCTCTATCCTTCCCAGACAAGTCTGGTACCAATTCACCGACCCCGGAGGGATGGAAGGCTTGGTTGGCCTGGGCGGGAAATCCGAACCAGAAACCTGGTATCGGGTGCACGCGACAGTCGCGCCTCCTCCGACTGCGCTACACGCGCCCGCCTAGGTCTTTGGTACAGCGCATAATTATGTATAAGGAACAAAACGCCAACGAGTAAATGGTAATTCCTTGCGAAGTAGCCAATACATGCTCTTCCGTTGGTGTGAAATCAAAGGATTATTGTCGTGATGGTCTGCAATACTTATAATGTTACAGAGGGCCTTCAAGAAGAGAGGTTCTCCTTCAGCAAGGTCCAGAAGAGGTTCCTCGCTGCGAAGAAGAAAGCAAAGTTCAAAGTATCTGTGATTTTTTCCATTGTGAATCCTTACTCCAATCTTACATCAGATGCATAACGTGTGTTGATCTTGTGTAAAGTTCATTAAATGGTGACATAAAGGTGTTTATGAATATTCGAAGGAGCGGTTTTCTAAAGGAGTCTACTATTTGCCAGAAATACGTTGCTAACAAAAACAAAGGTCTGTTTTCTCGACATAAGGTGAAATAGCATTCTATTTTTACGGGGAGTAAGGAGCATAGTCGACCGCAGAAGACCGCAGAGGTCCACTCCACATCCATCCTCGTCTCTTTTCCTTTGTACGGGAAGCACATGCACTTTGTAAAAAAAGTTCGGTAAAAACTCGCATTCATATTGGCGAATAACCGAATATGTTGGGGTTTCAAAAACAACGACTTTCGAATCGTCGAAAATTATTCGTTTATGGATACTCGGGTGAGCGAATATTATTCGCTTTCCAAGATGTCAAATCTCGAGTTGTCAAATATTATTCGGTTTTCGAAGTATCGAGTACTGTCCTCCTACGTTCGAATGCTCCAGCTATGTGTATCTGGGTGGCGAAGTCAATACGGCCAACGACCTAGCGCTAGAGCTGAGCAGGAGGAAACGAGCGGCTTGGGGAGCATTTAAGAGCGTCGAAGAAGTAGCGAAGAAGACGAAGAACGTCCGAACCCGTGTCCACCTATTCGACTATACCGTTTGCCCTGCCCTAACATACGCCTTAGAAACCTGGGCCATGCGAAAGCAAGATGAACACGCAATCAACGTCACTCAGCGTGGAATCGAGAGTACGATGCTCAGAGTGGCACGACTCACGCAAATGAGAGAAGGCATCCGGAATTCCGAGCTTCAAAGACGTTCGAAGATCAGAGACGCTGTCGCATGGGCCAAGTCGCCGAAAATTAGGTGGGCCGGCCACGTAAAGCGATTCGCAGACCCCGTTGGACGAGGGCCACCACCGACTGAATTGGGATGTCAAGACAACAGCAGGACACCCACCAACGCTTTGGTTGGACTTCTTCGCGAAATCCCTGAACTAACGATATGACGCTCTTTGTGCTCCTCGAGAGAGTAGGAACTGTTGAGGCACTCTGGCACGCAACAGGGACGAGTGGAGGCGCTGCTGGCGGCGGCTCGAGCAGCTCGATGATCAACGGGAGGACAGGTGGTAAAGGTGAAAAGATCAAATATTCCAGGAATACGTCCTGTCTCAGAGTGATATTTTTCTGCAACACACTTGGATCGCTTTTATGTCACACAGCAATAGACGTGAAGTGAGTACACATCACAGTAGCTTAGGATGCTTGTATGACAGAGCGAAGCCTATTAGCATGAGTGAGAAGCACCTTTTTGCTATTTTGCCTCACATAAGCCGTTTTTATATAATGAGCCATGTGGGGTCAGAAACTCCTCCGAAGCCGGCTAGCCTAGCGTAGCCCGCCCGGCCAGAGTCGGGTGCGGGCGAAGCCCGCAACCGACGCTGGTTTATCCATAAAGGGCACATCTCGGTTCTTAGTGTACCGCAGTATATCTTGCTCAAAAGGCTAGAGATAACTTGCCATGGGAAGAACGAATATCATAGTCCTTTTTTGCGGAAATGCCTTATAAGCGAGTTATATTAAGTTCGAATCGCCCAAGGCCTTGCGAAATAGCGCGCGTCGGTAAGAGACGCAGAGTGCGTCTCCTACTGATGCGCACTATTTCGCCGTCTCTAGCCTGAAGCAGAGGTTAGCCGGAACATGAGCCTTGAAACCTCGAAAAGCCTTGAAAAGTTCTGTGTTCCGCTGACGCGGAGGAGAACATAGAATTCGACAGGGGAAGGGACTCCAGGGTTTGGCTCAAGTGACGCACCCGTGTTAAAATTGCCTTCATCCTGGAGCTCCCTCCCTTGCCCAATACGAAAGCAAATAAGACGCGGATCTGTTATCGAAACGAGGAGATAAGTCTGTATTTACATTCGCTATGTTTAGCAAGTCGCCATGCCTGTGTGCCTGTGTGCCACGGCACACAGGAACACAGGCATGGCGACTCTCCCCCCCCCCCCCCCCCATCCTCGTAGACGGCCACGAATAGGTGCTGGTAGGGGGCGAAGTCTCTCCGTCTCTCACCAGCGCGCGCTATTTCGCAAATCCTTTAGCGATCCGAACTTAATATAACGCGCTTATAAGGCATTTCCGCAAAGAACGACTATGATATTCGTTCTTCCCATGGTAGATTGCCCCTAGTAGACCTATTTTCAACAAGATTTATTGCAGTACACTAAGTACACTAGTGCCGGAATGTCCATCATTGACAAAAGAATGGATTAGTTTCCCCAGACTCCATAATCCACACAAATTTCCTACTTTAGGCTCTAGGGACAAATGGTCGATACAACCTGAAATTCAGCTCGATGTGGGTTGACGGGCCACTCGGCCCCGTTCATCGCCGCTACTGCTGAGTCACGTCGATTTGCAGCGCGTCTGCCACCTCTCGCTGCGTCTTCATCATTTAGCATGCATTTACCGTCTCGCGTGGGAACATGCTGTTTGTTGAGCGATTTGCACGACCGGCGTCTCAGCATAGCGTGATATATTTCTACACCAAAGTACTGTTGGTGATATCACTGATCCAGCCACAACGTCACTGAGTTTCTGCAGGATGTCTAGAAACATGTTTGAGACTTGTCTTCTGTTTGAGATAAATATTTTAGAACACTCTTTACCAAAGCGTTTGAAGTACAAATGGCAACATACGAGTAAAAACAACTGCATCGTGTTAAGCATGAGATTACATTTGTGGGCAAGCATATACCTGAATACAAATACGATGTGCTAACAGTTCCCTCACGGAATGGGCGGATAACATACGTAGGGTTTTTCAGAGGAGTACAACGAGGGAGAGCTAACTAGTGGGCAAGGTTGCTGGCTAAGGTATCAAGGTGATCCTTACACTCTCTTGTGGTAGGTGGACGACCAGCCGCCTGGAGGAACTGTCTTAAGCGTCTCATCTCATCGTGTTTCATTTTGACTGCAGGCTTCGTGACTTTGGACATATCTTGTCGCATTTCTCCATTTGCTATAGGCAGGATCTGCGAGTTGGCCATAGTTGACTGTAAAGCCAAAAACTGTAATGGAGCTGGCATAGCAGGGGTGCCAGTAGGAGCACACAAAGGTGCTGATCTTTTCATCTGAGAGTGTCTTCCTATACGCCCACTCATAGCACAGCTGACGATCTCGAGGTAGGATATATATCGCAATATCTCTACCCCTTAGCTGTGAGGGAGCAAACATCACTCGAACCGGTTCGAACGACGTCATTTCCCAACAACGGTACTTCCAAATCCCGACACATCTTCTTTATTTTGAATCTCATGTGAAGTTTCTCCATCGTGGGAAAGCAATCGCATGAATTGCACGTGCGGCTAGAGATGTAGGGTGGGCGTAGGCAACGGCACTCTTCCGTCAAGGAATCTGCCCCGCCGCAATGACTCAGCATGCTCGGGGCCGAGCTGCCCCGTAATCGAGACAGAAAGGGGAACGCGAATACGTTATCGGATTTAGGGTTGCGATCTCAATGAAATGAATGGCCCACAACACTAGAATCCGTTTGGCTTTCGATGCAGTAGCGGGGACGAACGGCTGCGGGACATTATGTACGAATGGTCGCCGCGGACGCGGCGAATAGCGCGGCAAAAGTAGCCGTAATAGGGCGACTTCAACGGCCAGCGACCCGCGGCCCAATACTATGATCCAGAGTCTCGGAACAAATTTCCTATCTGGGAAAGTCGTCACTTTCATCTCGTCGTCACTACAATTGAGTGAAAGTCGGCCCGAAGACCACTAAACCTCGCATTTCCTCTCCTACAACACTGCATTCAGGCATAGGCGAGGGTTATTGTTTGCTGAGCGATGTGCGACAATCCTTAGCAAGGAAGCAGAAGGTGGATGACAACAGAATGGGCGGAAAAGGGAGGGAACCGAAGTAGGGAACTCCGAAACGGAAAGAAAAGTAAATCAAATTTTGTTTGAAAAACGAGCATTGGTGTGTGGAATGACTGTTACCACTCGTTCTTTACCTGAACAAAACCCTCACAACAGGCACCAGTTTTCTTCAAGGCAGTGTCATGTAATAGAGTAAAACATGCCTGCTTAACATCAATGAATTATCAGTACTAAACGGGCTGGTGCCCGCTCATTTATGAGGCCATAAAGAGACTATTATGACCATTACCAACGTCGATCGCCGGCTTCGCCGGCATCGCATCCGCGGGCCAAGGCGGCTAGCAGGCTTCGCCGGCGTCGAGTATGATGGGCCACGCTAGGGACGCAGCCCAAACCTAGCTAGGGTTGCTTCCTCACCAAGCGTCGGTCGCCGCTCCGCCGACGCCGACGCTGGTGTGTGCGGGCCACGCTAGGCTAACCAACGCTGACTAAGGAAGCAACCTAGTGTCGAGCTCGTTGAAACGTGCACGTGCTCTAGATTGATTCCTAACTTGGTAGCACTCACGTCCCAGTACAGCACTCAGAAGAATGTCCTCTTCGTCTAGCGTTGGATTCACAGCCTATTGCAGCTCACCAAGCCTAATGAAATGTGTGACATTTCCGTCCAGTCGCCGTGCTTTAAGCCACGAGGTGTGATGAATTCCAGAAATGGTGGCTCACGACAACAATGCTATACTCTTCTGTATATAGTATAGTATGGAAACTGATCAAACTACTGCTGAAAATTGACTACCCTCACGCAAGACTTGGTTAAAAACGTAGCCGTACCGAGCGCAGGTCCCAGCAACTTTCTTCTTTAGCCTCTCTTGGCCCTCCGCTGAAAAATGGAGAACCTAGGCAGGTAGAAAAAGCGTAGTAAGCCGAGAGAATACGCCCGCACCATTCGCCACTGATTTTGAGGGAGCGTACGGGAAGAATTATATACGAGAGCCTGGTGGTGTCAAGAATTGGGGGGTGGGACGGGAACTTGATTTCCGCTTTTGACGAACCACTACAGGCAGTGGCTTCTTAATATTTGACACAGTCAATCTTCCAATAATTGTCTCCGCTCCCTCTCCCAACAGTATTATAAATTTTTGTCATAGTCATGTAGAAGTACTAAAGAAGAAGTCGTGAATAATGCATAGCTCCATTAAATATTGATTCACTTGCACGCTGCTACGCTCTGCTAACGGGGTAATAAGCATCCAACGCAAATGCTACGACAGAACTGTTCACGTCGAATTGGAAACTGTTCCAAGACGTTGCGACTTTTATTCGATTGATTGCAGAAGTTGAACAACAAATACAACAGTGACGAACGCACATATCCCCACTTTGGTGATTCATGTAAGCGCGATAAATAGGAAGCATGGGTGGGCGGGAGAAGCTGATGCATGCGCTCAACCCAACGAACTTCCAATGAAAGAATCTTACTTACAGCCCACGGCTAAGAAGCAAGTATACAGTGCAATAAAAGGTGAGATCGCGCCATGTACTCCAAAAGTTTATCGCAGCTTTTATCTGATTGGTAGTGTAAATGCCACTTACACGAACCACCAAAGTGAGGATATGTGTGTTCCTCACTGTTGTATTTGTTGTTCAACCTCTGCAATCAGTCGAATAAAAATGGCAACGTATTGGAAGAGTGCCCAAGCGATAAATAGGAGGCATTGGTGGGCGGGAGAAATAGTTGCATGGGCTCAACGAGCTTCGAGTGGGAGAATCTTATTTACAGCCCACACCTAAGAGGCAAACATACAGCGCAAGAAAAGATGAGATCTCGCCGTGCATTCCAAAAGTTCACCGCAGATTTTATTCGATTAGCAGCTTTTATCTGATTGAGAGTGTAAATGCCACTTACATTTTTTTGCATTTATTTATGTATTTGACCAACACAATAATGGCACGCATAGGTAAACAGGGAGGATTTCAGATAATGGTTGGCACTTCGTAAAAAACATAGAGAAGCTGAGAGAGAGAAGAAAGAGGGACAGAAAACGGGGAGAAATACGCTTGGCCGCTGCGAGATTGCATACAAGAGTGAGTCGTGACAAAAATACGTGTGAGCTTTAGTGGAGCACCTGGTGATGTCATGACGGAGGTGCGCTGACCGTGGATATGTAGTATACATTAGCAGATGCCTCACGATACTACTGCCAGTAGGCATAATAGACAATTAACCTTTGGGGCGGGCCCTGTGTCTCAAAGGCCTCTTTAAAGTGGTACGCACCCCAAAGGCTGTCTTGGGAGGTCGTGAAAATCTATTAGCATTCTGCTAAATACACACAAATAGTGTAATGCAGCGAACAAGACGTTATTACATAGCCGTTTTTAATTGACACACTCATGTAGCACAAGCAACGCACGAGGCTAGCCAGAAAAGTAATCGAGAAGGTGACTTCTATAAAAGCAGAGGATTTTTGTGATCGGAACAAACTGTCTAATTCCTGGAGCTGAACGGCGTCTGTAGGCAAATCCCTCGATTACGCATCGGGAGGCCTCGGTCGAAAAAAAACACAACCTTCCTGAAATCCCAAGCATTGTTCAACATAACGTGCATAGCAACACAGTCATGTAGACCACTTCTCTTGAACTACGCGACGACTGATCTTTCTAGAACTGTTTGCACGTCTGTATAAGGGGCTGGAAGGAGCTCGCTATAACTTCATCGCTCGCTAGTCTACCCGCCCTGGATTCGCCTCACCGAGGACAACCCACCGACGGCCACGGACGCAACCACAAGGAGTGGACAACCAGCCAGGGACCAGCGCGGACGCCGACACCCCAAGGCCGACAGCAAGAGGAGAGAACCGCCACCGACAAGAACAAGAGCTATTTTAGGTGCAATAAAGATTCGCAGGTCGCTACACCATGCAGGGTTCAAACTCGGGTCGCCTGTTTGCAAATAGCGCACAAGGACGTTGCGCCGCCGCTGTCAGTGGCGCGCTCCAATGCATGCGTACAATGTTCACGTACATATAACGTATGCGTACTATACCTTTGTCCTTTTCGAATTTCGAATAGTCGAATTTCGAATAAATTCGAATTTCGAATATTCGAATATTCGACTATTCGAAAAAAGTCCAATATTCGAATTATTCGATTATTCGAATATTCGAGAAAGTCCAATATTCGAATTATTCGATTATTCGAATATTCGAGAAAGTCCAATATTCGAATTATTCGATTATTCGAATATTCGAGAAAGTCCAATATTTGAATTATTCGTTTATTCGAATATTCGAAAGTGGCCAATATTCGAATATTCGTTTATTCGAATATTCGAAGGCTTCGAATATCGAATATTCGAATAGTCGAATATTCGAATATTCTTTATCAATCTCTTAACAAGTTAGTGGCACTCTTCCTCGAAAACCAGGGGGGTCTGACCTTATGATAAAAAACGATGTTTGAGTTTCGCGCGTCGCTCAAAGTGCGCCGAATTGTTTGTACGTAATCTGACAAGAGAAATCAATGAACTTCCCGTAGAGATTTCCAAAATGACCTATTGCTTGTTATAAGGATGTGTCCAAGAAGCACCGTAGTGGTCTTCAAATGTCCTGCGGGCATCTGGGTAGGTCAAAAATTACAAGAAACTGTAGCACTTCAGTGCTGGCAGATAAGGCGAAAGTGACGCCTTGAATGGCCTTGAAATACTCAGAAATTAACATGCAGATGCTATAGAGCTTTAATTATAGTTAGATGTTAGAAATCTGACAATTTATTAGGTCAAATGAATCATTCAGTGCAGTCGGGGCGTGGATAGCGGGGAGAGGTCCAGGTTCGAATCTAGGAGAGTTGTTTACGGATTGCTGTGCGTTTTGGTAAATGTAGAACATATTCTCATTTTAACCATATTTACGAACATGATCGAAATGTTTTGCTTCGGTCCATCTCTGGGATGTGCTGATCAGTCTTCGGGTTCCTATAGAGAACGTTTCTCTTGTAAATTTTACTAATTTTAGCATCTCTTATAAAATGCATCATTTTTGACCCACTCCGTAGTATTGTACTCCGTAGTATTCGTAGCATTTGCATATAACACCAAATACAGTACTAACAACTAAATTAATTAGTCACCTTCTTCACTGGCGAGCCTCGGGGTGACTAATTATAAACATGTTTTGTATGAAGGCAGAGGCGAAACAAGACATGTTTTGTTGTTGCCATTGTTTTAGTTATTACTTGTTTTAGTTGTTGCTTGTTTTCCACTTGTGTTTGTTATAGTACAGAGTGATTTAGAGTTCATGTATACCCCAGGTTATTCCTAATTCTACTTCGTTGTTTAGACATTGAATTTAAAACTGTTTGAGTATTAAAATTTACATATATGATTAACTTATTCTATTGGTCTTCTTGCAGCCTATTCTTCCTCGGCCGCTCTCCCGCACTGACAGGGGGGGGGGGGGGCTTTGCAAACGTAGGTACTTGTGTTAAACCCCATGACTTCGTAAGTAGATAGTAAAATTTCGCACAAATGTTGTCCTTAGGGTTGACTGAGGTCCTGATCACGAAGCTGGCAAACGCGTTCAGTGTTACCGCCGACCACAATAGGCGACGGTGAGTATGTGCGAGAAAAGGTGCAGAATAACCGGCCGCGTTGTACTATTGTGACTCCAAAAGTGGAGTGGAGGTCGATTTTTTTCGCCCAAACATCGCCTGTACTGTTATTTTGGATGCTGAGCACGAATATGGTATCCGATTTCGACAATTTGGCCGCTTACGATATTTCATAGTGTGTGTTCGTGAGTAAGGATGGGGTTGTCATGACCACTGATTTCGTCCTTTCCTCGCCTTAGGAAATTATTTAGGCTGCTGCCACGAATCTGTCATTTCTTTTTCTAAATTATCCATTTTTCGTGCACTACTTTCCATCTCAAAGTCGAAGACTGGAAAGCAAGTCTGATCACATATGTAGGTGAAGAAAGCGATTCTATGTACTCAAACTGATAAAATTGATCACTCATGAAAATGTGGAATCACGCGATCACGCGAAAACGTTCACTAGATTTGCGATCAGCACCTCAATTAGCCCTCTAGACGACGTTTGGGCGAAACCAGCTTTCGATCTCCGGAGTTGTGGGAGTACAAGTCCCCAAGCCTTCGATTAGCAGAGGGTGGTGGGGAGGCGATGGGCAGCAGGGGTGTGCGTTAAATTTTTTGATAAATTTTTAACGACCACTTTTTAACGAAGAATTTTCGCGTTAAAAAGGCAAGTTCGGTAAATTCGTTAAATAAAATGTCCCTTAGCTGCATTCAGTTTTAAACCACAAGGGTGCCTCTCGGACAATCCCCCACAGCGCTCAATAGGTCGCTTATAAGATTCCCATGGGAAGTTCATTTACCTCCCTTGTGAGTTAACACGAAGTAAGCGCTGCAAGTGCGGCCCTCCGCTGCGCACCTGCTTCCTTGTAAACGGCCGTCGAGCGTGCTGTGACCATTCACGTGAATCGCAAGTGATTAGAGTTATGCCTGTACACAGATATTTTTACCTTCAGTTTACTACGGGAGAATTTGTATTTCTACCCCAGTTACAACAAGGGAACGATTAGAGCCGAAGGGGCTGCGGTAGGGAGGTAGAACTTTCAGGGGCCTAGAAAGCTCCTGCTTTCTGCCAGTAAAGACGTTGAAAAAGAGAGGAAGAGCAATGGCTATGGAGTACAAGAGCCAGTCATACTCCGTTTCCTATGAAAGTGAGCCATCCCCATTTTCGCTCTAACACTGTCCAAGTCGTAGTGTCTTGTCAGATTAGATTCCAACGAGGGTCCGTTTCTCTTCAACGGAGCTAGAACACAAACTGAATGCCATTCATGAGACTCCAGTGCGCCCTTTCTGCACCAGATCGCCTTTGTGTCATTTCTCCGCTCATGACAATCATTCTTTTACCACCTGGAAGCTTCGCTATAACATAAGGAAAGATAGCAGCCTATAGAGAAAGACCTATAACAATCTAGCTCTGCCTACCCAAGCTGTTTTTCTCTTCTCGGTGCACGAATTCTTAGGGAAGCAAAGCGTGCTTCATTGCCATTATACCGCTGTTATTGTCCTTTGGTCGCGTAAAGGAAATGGATGGAGCAGCCATCCATTTCCTTCACAGTGGGTAATAAAAAATAATTAAATGTCAACCACTGGGTGACGACAGTAAATAATAGTGTTCATTTGATTATTCGAATATTCGACTATTCGAAATTCGATTATTCGAAATTCGACTTTTTGAAAATCGAATATTATTCGATCATTCGAAATTCGAAATTTTAAAAATCGAATATTATTCGATCATTCGAAATTCGAAATTTTGAAAATCGAATATGATTCGATCATTCGAAATTCGAAATTTTGAAAATCGAATATTATTCGATCATTCGAAAATCGAAAGTTTGAAAATCGAATATTATTCGATCATTCGAAATTCGAAATTTTTTCCCAAGGACAAAGGTATACGTACAATAGATCTGCCATGCATAGATAGTGGATCGCTAACAATCAGGTCGGCGATCTGAGTTGTTGAGCTAGGCGAATTTGAAATGCGTGGGATTTTCGGTGGATGAATAAGTCAGGGCACAGACTATTCCACTCAGCAACCTGCCACACCAGGAAGGATCGCTCATAGCTAGCCGTATTAGGCTTATCCGGTCGAATACGGAATAGGTGACCCCTTAGTCTGCCAACACTGGCTGCTGGTTCGAAAAGGTCGTGGATTGAGGCCAATCTCATCTGTGGTCAACTTGTACATTAGAGTGAAGTCGGATATTTTGCGTCTGAACTCCAGAGAGTCAGCGTTAAGTCTGGAAAGACGTTCTTCATAAGAAAGACTTGGCAAACCGCAGCGACAGAAACAGCGATATGTGAAGCTCTTTTGGACTTTCTCAACTTCTTCTATAAGAGATACGTTTTGTGGGGACCGTATGGGCGTACAGTATTCAAGTAATGGCCTCACGTAGAGAACGAAAAGTCGGAAGAGCGCAACAGGATCTCGCATTTTGAAGGCTTTAAGAACAAAGTTTGAACACTTGAGGGCATCCCTTACTTTATTGTGGATGTAGCTGTCGAAATTGAGATGTGTATCATACACTACCCCTAAATCGCGTATCTGGTCAACACAATTCAACGCAGTTCCTTGTAGAGAGAAAGAGAAATTCGGATGACCTCGTCCTAGTTTTATGACAGCAGTTTTTTGCACGGATATGTCTAAATCCCGCATTGCTGACCACTGCTCGACAGAATTTATTGCATCTTGCAAGCTTTTGGCAATTGTTAACTGTAAATATTTTGGTGTCGTCGGCATATATGCTGCATACGCAGTCGGGTGGGAGAGCGTACGGCAAACCATTAATGAAAATTACGAACAAAAGTGGTCCCAAACAGGTTCCCTGGGGAACGCCACTTAGTGAGGGGTAGGACGGAGAAATGCTATCGTTTAGAACAACAGACTGTACTCGGTCATTGAGGAACGAGTTCAAAAATTTCAACAGCTGCCCCTTAATTCCGTATGAAGAGAGCTTTTTAACAAGTAAAGGTATGGAAATTGAGTCGAAGGCTTTAGCATAGTCAAGGTAGCAAACAGAGACGTAATTACACTTGTCAAGCTCTCTGTGCCACAATGGAACAGTGAAAAGTAGAGCGGATGTTGTTGACTTCTGTTTTAAAAATCCATGCTGTTCCTTTCGGAGGAGGTTATTGACCTTGAGATACTCGGTGATTTTTTTGCGTAGAATACGTTCCATAACCTTACTTACCTTACATGAACCACCAAACTGGGAATCCAAGCGATAAGTAGGAAGCATGAGTGGGCGGGAGAAACGGATGCATGAGCTCAACACAACGAAGTTAGGATAGTATAGGAAAATCCCGAACGCAGCGAAGGTAGGAAGGAATGAGCAGTGACCTCGGCCGGCGCACACTGGCGGCAGAGCCGTACCCCGCAGCAACACAACTGCAGCAGCACCGCAGGATACTGCAGATCCACTATTTGAACGGTAGCGAGGACAGCAGCCTTCAATGCGGCCAGTTCGAGGCAGTAGTCACCCAACACGTGCGCGGACAGAGCCGCAGCGCCGGCCTATTTCGCAACGCCTCACGTGTCCTCCTCGGCGGCAGCGATTGCTCACCTCCCGGCGCTCCCCGTGCCTCAAACTTGGGTGATTAAACCATCGAGCCCGCGAAGTTTACGAAGTTCCGAGGAATTACGAACAGACAAAAAACCCTTCTCCATTATATATGGTGGGATAAAAAAGGGGGGAATATATGGTGGGATGAGACTCAAATAAACACGGTTTCTGTACTCAGAACTAGGCAAGCGAAAGAACTCCGGGATGTGGCTGATCTAACTTACCCATTTTAAGAAACCTTGCAGGTGTACAGCTGACACCAGCCCGCTTAGTACCGAATTATTAGTTTTAATAGAGTTCTGACCAGGAAACTATCTCAACGGTAGGTCGGAACGGCCTAAGTGTTGTACATGGACAGAATCGCCTCTCTGAAACAAGAAAATACAAACATCTCGACCCCAATACAACTCTGCGCAGAGTTAGGGACGAGGGAAGTTTGCCGTTGACGGTGTTAGCCCTATGCCTGGAGGCGGAGGGCGGGCTAAACTTGGCAGGAAACAACGATGACGAGCGAGTAATGGTGGCGCAGTGCGTATAGGGGCGGCGTGATCCCCATAATCGCCGTTTCCAGCCAACTTGAGCTCGCCCACCGCGTGTGTCGTGACTTTCGTCTCGACTCTTCAAGAACGCAGGGTCTCTGCGCCCTCCTGGTCCCGCCGCGCACGCCTGTCGAATACGCAGCCTCGATTCGCTGCGACGGAGTATGAACCCGCGCACGGGCCTCATTCTTCGCCTGCTGCCGCCGCCCCGGACGGTCGTGTCCGGTCGTCCTCTCTTCGTCACCTCGCTGGACGTCGGCGGAGCTGGAGTGAGCCGTTACCACCGCAGTCCCGAGGAGCGCAGAGCCGAGCTGGAGGAGGATCTGCCCTGGCATGGACGCCAGGAGGAGGTAACCGCAGCTGCGAGGCGAGGAGCACCGCCTCGTGGGCACACGCCCCAGGCAGGACCTCGCCGGACCCTAGCGGGCTGCTGTTGGGGATCCCCTAGTGAGTTAGGCGGGTGGTTGCATAACTCGTAGTCATGTGTGTGTTTTATGAAGTAGTACTGTGTAGATAGTAAATCTGTATACCTATCTCATGTCTGTGGGAGTTGCGGGAAGACGGGTGAATACCAATACCTTTATTGATCGGAATACTATGTGAGGAGAAGGGAAGGCGCAGAGACGTGCGGGGAAGTTGGCGCAGAGTCGTAGAGCGCTCAGGGAGCTAAAGTCCATCGCAGCATCGACCCAATGGTTCGGCTGGGGCAGCAGGGCCCTATGCAGTTGGGATCCGCGTGGCTGGAAAGGGAAGAGCATTAGCGTGCCGTAAGACCCCGCCGGTCTGCCACACACGTGGCCTCGGGTCTGGACCACCGTTACCGATGCCGGTGGCGGCCAGCCCGGGGCACGACAGCGTGCAGGCATAGGGCTAACACCGCCATCGGCCCAACTTCCCACGTCCCTAACTCTGCGGAGAATTGTATTGGGGTCGAGATGTTTGTATTTTCTTTTTTCCCAAGAGAAGCGATTCTATCCTTATACAACACTTAGTCCGACCTACCGTTGAGATAGTTTCCTGGTTAGGTCTTCCAGTTGGTCACTGGGTTATGCTTCTTTCAAAAAGCGGGTTGCCAACTTCGTCAATTGATTTGTACCCTTTCATAATTATGTGGTTTTCACTGTTTCGGTTCAAATTACCGCTTCTCATTTTTTAGTATTGAATTGTCACTTAATTCCTAGCATTGTGTTTTAGTTCTTGTTCTTGTTGTCTCGTTTGGTTATCCTTGAGTTTGTTTTCTCGTGTCGATTTCGGCACCCACAATAAATAAATTATCTTCTACTAAGAAGTTGGGTGCAAGTTTAGAGCGAGAGATCCACCCTCTTTTTTCTCAATATGCGGATTTTTTTTTGAAATTTTCCTAAATGAAAACGTTAAGCACGATTACAGAAGTATTATTGCTGTAGAAATTCACTTAGAGATGCAGGATGGGCTCCTATCTAGACTTGCATCAGAACCTGCACATCATGTGTTAGGAAGTGTTCACAGAATCATTTTCACTGCGAAGGAGGCCACACTTCAGTGTGTCACCTTTTCAGCTTTGCATGAAAAAGCGCCGTCTAAAACCAGATTGACCGTAAGAATGTTGTTCAATTTTGTAACTCAAACTCAGTTTCTGAACCAGAGCACGTTTTCCCGCAACTCCTGCAACAGCGGAAGGGGATGGGGAGCAAGCTGAACATACAAAAGCGCGCGGCAGCCACGACGAATGCTGCGGCAAGCGCGACATCTGCGTAGTGTGTGCTACAGTTACGAAGTCTAATGCTCTTGCAACTTCTTAAACTTCTTTTGATACCTCTGTTCAGCTATTTGAGGGTCCTCCGCGCACTTAATCAGACAAAATCGATATTTCGAAAGGCAATTGGATGTCCTAATCGAAAAAATAAACAAATGCTTCCATTGTGAAAAGATTTAGTCTCCCTTTATGACAAGAAGCTTCATTTCTAAAAGCCAAATATCTATATACAATACAGCATAACTCGGAGTTTGTTAGAGCTCCATCTCCTCCATAACAACCCACCCAGGGGAAATGCGTTAGTGGCGGTTAGTCGCGCGTGCGGCGAAAACTTGTATGTCCGGACTACCAGCTGAAGGGGATATCAGCCACTCAAACCTCGCGTCTGCAGCAGGTCGTGAGCGACAACTCGCACGACAGCGGCGGAGCTCATCGCGCACGCGACAGTCGTCGTCACAGGCGCGGCGACCATTTGTACATAAAGACCGCCCCTCTCCCTCTTTGGTGTAATTGCACCAGAAACATTTTATCGGACGTCTAGGGACGCCTGTAACTCAGACACTCGCTGGGGTGACGACTGCGGGACGGCGCGGTCACTCTCGGGTCACATCATTGGTGACTCGGCCGTGTCGCAGTCGTCACCGCGCAGTCCCCCGGTGGTGACCGGGCGGTTCACCGTCGGTGACCGAAATTGCCATTCCTTCGCTCTTGTAGCGCTTGTTGACCAAATATAGGCTTGCATATCGTAGTTTGTACACATGTAGGCCATTTAATTTTATTACATATCTTACATAATATTTAGTGGTAGTGAACATATACAGTATTCGACTCTACAATGAACAAGAAGCATTTCACAACCGGAGAAATCACCGACACAAAAAATCTGGCAGGTAATACTACATGAGGAAACAACAGAATCTCTAATACAAAATAATGATGCAACAGGAACAAAATCACAAGCATTGTACACTGCAGATTAGTTAAGAAGGGATCGGAATATGAAGGTTTGTGGTCATAATCCTAATTCATGCGAACAAATCCTGTTCATACAGCAGTAAGGCATCGTAGGCGGTTTGACTGCAGACTTCATTGGCCATAGACGTAGCCATCCGGCTGAATGACACTTCTAAAAATTAAAAATCCTACTATGCTTGTTTTTATCCAACTTGCTCTAACTTAAAGGACGTACTCACCACTTATAACGGTTACAACGGTATATAGAATTGAAAGAATGGGATTGTCATTATCTAGATAACATTTGCAGCCATTTTCAGTAGAGGATTGGTAGTTCTGGATAGTGGTGTCGCAGATACAGCTCTGTAATAGTCCAACATAAATTCAAACTTGGACTGCACTAAATTTGAGATATAATGCGAGACAGGATATAGACTTACCTTGAAGGAGATTGCAGCGCTGCTTTCTCGAACCAAGCCATGTGCCTGAGCGCGTGGTGGATGATCATCGTGACCCGTTCTGTCAATGGAAATAAGCAGAATAGCTAACTCGCAGCTTCACCGAGCTCACGTAAACTCTGAAATAAAAGCCAATAGTGAAGTTCTAGCTCCAAGCTCGCTGTACTGTTGGAAAGCGTCGTTATGACTATCCACACCTGAACACTGCGAGCGGCCTAGAATTCATCCATAATTGCGTGGGCATAACAGGCAACTGCAAGACAATGACGTAAATTATACAAGCTAAACAGTCGGAACCCCTAAGCAGAGAAAAGGCAGATTGTATACCTTTTTATGAGCACACAGATTCTCATCATTGTTTTCTAGTGTAACAGCGGCTTCAACGCGAGAAGACTTTGCCATTACTGCTGAGCGAAGTAGTACTGTAGAAAGCCACAATGAACAATATGCATATCTGCAAAAATCACTTCTAAAGTGGTGCTCAGAAAAAGAAACCATTTCAGGATCAATGATCAATGATGGTTAAGGAGAAACGGTAGAACACTAATGTTGAAGGAAACAATTGAGTACAAGATATGAGGGATGACAACCGTGAGAAAGGGTGGAATTACAACGTGTTCCAATGAGAATGGGAAGGATGTGTTTTGCTTTGCCTGATATCCTCACCCCAAGTTTACCCTCAAGCTGAAGGCGGATTTCTATAGAAATAGAGAATAGACACATAAATAGAACAATAAACCTTCGCTCACGCCTCGGAAAAATAACGAAACAAAAAAAATCAATCTGACTTACTCCTGGCGAACTGGTGAGGGTCCACGAAAATTAAAAAGTTCGTTCCATCGCAAAACTTCACTAAGGCAGGGACGGCAACCTGAAGAAACATTTGTCAGAAGAACGCCGAGGAACTAGATCAGGTAGTGATTGATATCAAGAAACATGAAGGAAGAAAGAGAAACCGATACGAAATACGGTAGCACCAGAACAGCAGCAAGTCTAGAACGGAGAGCTCGCCCTCTTCCTTATTCATAGCATTAGAGCTATTTGTCACAAAGCTGTACCCTTGTATTGCCCAACTACATACACTTTGCAAATAGGAAGTCACCCAGGACTGCCACAGGTAGGAGAAAGCTGCCAGTTCAGGCATGCAGGGTGGACCCTCTAGCCTTGTACCCTAGACCCACCCGGACTAGCGCGCCCTAATTCAACACTTCCGCCCGCGGTGCGTGTCGAGGAGAGCGGCTGAGTGACGTCATGCAGCCGCTGTCTCTCTGCTCGCGGAGCTCCGCCCTGAAATGCCACTCAGTCGTCACCCGCAACGTCATAATTCGTCATCGTCTCCCAGTCGTCACCCCAGCGAGTGTCTGAGAACCCTGTAGCGGTTAAATAATTGGCCCGTTTTCATGGTTCGGATAGGCTAGCCGCGTGGTCATTTGTTTCTGGCGGTTGGTGTGTGATATAACGTGTCTCTGTTCTAGGGGGGGGGGGGGGTGGGGTAAACATCTTGTTCAACTGACAGTATGTTTTCTTCAAAAAATTGAAAGTCCCGTGAGACTAGCCCGCTCCTGCAATCGTCCTCCAATTGAAGTAAAGTTATAACCAGGGAAACGTTTTCTCCTCGTCTTCATTTAGCCTGCTTTTGTCAGTGGAAGGCGTTAGTATCTAATTTTTCCTTCTTTACAATAACATTAGATTTTCGTTGAAGAGTTCTTAGAATCAGATTGCTGCTGTGAAAAAGAAAAGTAGAAAATGAGAAATGACGATAGGAATTAATAAAGACCTGAACTCTGATGGCCTTGTAATGTAAGAAGAAGGAAAACAGTGTTATAAGACACTGTAATGAAAGGACGTGCCAGGCCAGGAGAAAATATTTGCCTGGCCAGATAACCTCACTCCACTTGTGATAGCGGAATTTGAAATTATGTGGGGGTTTTCGTACGCTGTTATAATGAATAAAACATTGGGTGATAGGCCTTAAGCACGTAGTAGGTCTTATCAACTGTTTGTCTTGCTTTTCTGTTGCGGCGTATATCGTGTCCAAGGGCATCATTCCATTGGGTGATTGACTTCCATTCATGTGTATCGAAGCAGAAAAAATAGTGTTTGGCGTGGGAAATTAACTTTTAGGTAACTAAGAGGTATGGATTTACAGAAATCTTTTAAAAGCTTTCCAACCGAAGAAACATCCCGAAAATAGGAAGCATTGTTAAAGGCAAGGGGTCATCTTTCCACTCTCCATGTTCTCTAGGCCATGAGGTTTTGAAATGACTTCTACTACCGCAGTACTTTGGCCCACGTGACTGAGTCGGTACGTTCTGCTATCAGTTCAATATCGAGGTGCAAATCTAGAGAGGGGAGCCGCCCTTCCTTTCGTATACATTCAGAGAATGCGCCCAAGAACTTTTATGATGAGATCTTCAGGCACTATGCGTTCAGACCGTGGGACCGCATCTGAGTTCCTTGCAGCTAGTGTAGAGCTGCCAGTTATGGAAGAGAAAGGTCCTTTCTTCTCCTAAACCTACACCTAAGTCGGCGGATTCGTTTCTCGTGTAGCAGCAGCTCGCGTGAACTCTTACTCGTCTGTTTCAACTGACGTATGCATTTTCTGTTTCAGAATAGCAGTGTCGAGGTGTTGTCCTGTGTGCCAGAGCTAGTCCTTCTTTCAACATTACCGATTTCCTCTACTAACCAAGCCTCACCGTCCTGTGAGATCGACAAAGCTCAGGTTCGTCGTCAGTCACTACCTTTTTACCAGTGCGACCTTTTCTCGACTAGTTCTACCATCTAACGATATGTAAAAAATATGTGAAAATGAAATGAGTATAGGGGTGCCATAGTGGACGACATAAAAAGGCTTAGGAGATTCCTAGAAGGTGGGGAAGAAAGGTATTAGTATTCGATCAGACCCGTTCAACAGTGAACGGGCGTGATCGAGTACTCGATCACATTTGGTGCACCTGCGGTATAGCGGTTAAAGCGATCTAGCAGCTAATTGTAAGGGTAAAGCGCCGTTGTAGACTCGCGACTAAACGGCCAAGGGTAGCGACGAGTTGTACGCCAAGAATTTGGAGAGTTCTCCCAGGGGAGTGACAGACGAGAGCGCGCCGCTACCTGCGGCGAGCGTGACACCTACATAGACTGTGTTGCTACATGACGTCTACTACTCTTGCAACTGCATAAATCTCCTCTGCTGCCTCTAGCGCACAGAAATAATGGTTGTTTTGGTGGGAAATTGGGTGACCCACTCGAAGAAATAGACAGTTGTTTTCATTGTTAAAAGATTTAGGGTTCCTTTATAATAGGAAACTTCGTTTTGAAAAGCCACATATTTGGGTGCAATCAAGCACAACTCGGGAGTTTATTTGAGCTCAAATTCTACATAATGATCCGCTTAGGAGGACTACGTCAGTGGTAGCTCGCCGCACATGCGGCAGAAAAGATTTATGCAATGACGATGGTTTCAAGTGCGCCATCAACATGTCTCTAAATTTTCTTATCCCCTCCGCGCTTTTCTGCTTTCCGGCTCAGTCTTTCGTGGACCTGAAAGCTTAATAAACGCGAAAAAATCGACGAAGAGCACAGAACTTCCTTCATAAATGCTATTGTTCAAGTAGCCAATTTGTTCATTGTTAGTGTTTGTTGTGTTATTTGCTACCACATGAAATGTCTCATGTAATAAATAGAACATTGAAACTCAAGGATGGATTGAGGTAGGGGAGACGTATACCTATTAACATGCGTGAATTAACAGTTGAACTACACACGCGAAACGTGTGGAATAACCACAGAGGATGCTTTTTGATATGTAAAGAGGACGAATCTTCTAGAGCACTTTGCATCGAATTTCTTCACATATATGAGCGACTTAGAATTGAACGAAATATTGGGCGCCATTGTTACCGTTCACTGCTCTTTGCATGGGTATTGTGAAGGACATCAGCCTTTAATGGCTCCGTATAAGGACAACCTAGTTTCGATCATTTACAACTTGCACCCTCACAGTGCGTAGATTGGACGGCATATGACTTCGGCGGTAGGTATGTATCACAAGACAATGTTATTAGTTGCGAAACAACGCTCTTCGTTGTCTTCTTCTTCGGTGAATCACTACCTACTATTCTCTTCATGGTACACCATTATGAGCTGAATGCACAGTGGTGTGAATGCCCTCATTCCAGACTAATTTCTGCCTAAGTATTCTCCCAGTCTTTTACAGTTATGGTGAACTGCCTGCATTTTTCTGATGTATTGCCTGCGACATCTAGAACACTTTCCTTCTGAAGTGATGACTGCTTTCCATAAATCTCTCTTCGATTGTTCATGGTTTGCTGGTCCCTCATCCCTCTCCTGTCGACAGTTCGCGCTCAATACACAGCATATAAAGGCTGTTCTGTTGTTATCACATGGCACTTGCTCTCCAGCGTCAGGCTGAAACTTACACTGTGAATCCAGTTTGGACGATATTCTTGTGGTTTACTCGTTCAACAGTCGAGGTGGATGAGAAAGAGAAGAGCTCGCCTGATCCCACAACGGCCGCCCGAGTACTGTGAGGAAAACCTGTCCAATTCATGGCGGACAAATCGTCGCTACCCCTGGCTGTTTACTCAGGAGCCTTGTGTAGGGGGTATATAGCACCTGTAATATTTTAAAGGAAACCTCACATCAAACTTCCGCGACTATAACGCCCTTAAGGGTAGAAGAAAAATAAAAAGACGTGCGCGATCCGCCCTAAAACCGTTAGAGCACACAACCGACGACTGATGATCCCGTTGCCGGAGAACAGGTCCGCTTGACATGGTGTCGAGGCGGCGCGCGGTTTTTCGTCGTGTCGTCTCGCGCACCCTAGACATTTTGAAAAGAAGCGTTTCACATGGGCTGTATTCCCATAGTTCGACTTCGGTGGGGTTTTAGTTAGGGAAGGACTCTAGATGTCGTCGACCATATCGTATTATCTTGATACCTCGGCATCGTTGTAACGTTCGTTATACTGGTGTACCACGAGGTTTCGCTAAAGGTCTTACTAACGAGAGCACTCCGACGATGGACTATCGTGTTTCTTAAGAGAGACGGCCGAAAGATGGGGTTTTAAAGAGGGCGCTGTCGAGTTGTTGAGATACAGCATGCTATCTGTCTAATATCCAGGACCATATGTAATTGTGGGTTCTGGAGTCATTCCCTAAATAAACCCCACCGAAGAAGTCGAATTGTGGAAGCAGTTCATGTAATGCTTCATTTCAAGACATCTAGGGTGATTTCCTAACTAACCCTCCCGCCGCTTCCGTTAACTATAGCAAGTCAGAAAAGCGATAAGCCAATGGTTATCACAGCCGCACATTTGTCAAAATTTAGCTCATTTTTCTTGCTGTTTGCGGAAAAATCAAAGGATTTATGTGGACCCTACCTTTGAGAATGTTGGAAAACATTTGAAGGTCAAAAGCTTTCTTCCTTATCATGTATCTGCGACCTTGGAAGTTTTGTTTATATTGTTGTTAGGTTGAAGGGTTATTAGACACTTCGGTTTTGTCGCAGTACGGTGGAGATGGAGCATGATTAGGAAAGCGAATGAAACGCATAACAACATTGATCTGCCCGGTCAGAAAACTGCGAAATGTTGTTAGAGGGAAGCACTCCCCTCCCCCACTCGTTGTTTAAGTCTGGTGTTTTTTTTTTCGGGTTGCTTGGAAACTTTACAGCTATACTTCTCCCTACTTAGGTCGCCCCTATGTAATATGGCTGGAGGCTCGAGCGACGACCCACACTATGTTGCCGTACTGCAGCCGGCGACTTCTGAAGGCGTTCAAGGTAGTTCTGCTGCTGACCTGCGTCGTCTCGCTGGCGCTTATTGTCAGAGTCTCATTTCGACGCGACATCGCCATCCAGCGGTATCCGCCGCAACGTCTCTCCCACTACGAATGCCCATGTAACCTCTCATCAACTACTCACACCAGGAGATCTCCATTTGCTAACCAGAACTTGACTGAGCCACGCGCTCTGCTCCTCTTGGAGAGCGCCTATTCCCGTCATGGACGCCTGCTCGAACAGATTCTCGCTGCTTCCAAGTACTCGTTCAAAGCGGAAACGTTCTCGAAGAATCTTCCGCTGCTGACGACTGCGGCTCGTGGCCGGTACTCGATCATTATCATTGAGAACTACTACAAATACCTCAACATGGCGAAGTGGAATCGGCAGCTGCTGGACAAATATTGCTCGGAGTACAAAGTGCCTCTGATTTCGTTCCTGCCATCGAGACCGAACACAACATACCAGAAAGTGAAGGTCAAAGGTTCTAGACTGCATTTCTGGCAGAACCAAGAACTAGTGTCTCTGAAAGTGATGGACTCCGATATCCACCGAATCTCCCGAATTGGCGCGGAGAGAGCCGATATCAACTCCCAGGAATGGGTGCTGTTTGAAGAGTCGCCTTCGTATACCACTGTGAGTTCCTGCTCTCTACAGTTTCATGTTTAGCATTCTACTACAGCAAGATTTATTGTGATCCCGTGCTTTTCTAGGTGCTTTCGGCAAGGGATGCCTTCGGTAGACCTCGAGCTGCAGTTGTGCATGATCATGGGAAGCTGGATAATGTTGAGCGCATTCTTTTTGGTCACAACGTCACCGATTGGATGATCAAGGTAGGCGTGTCTCCATTCATTGGTGACTGACAACTTTCGAAATTTGACATATCTGATATGGATGGCTAGGCAGCTGCGTCGTATCGAAAATTTCTTAATGCTGCTGTTTCTAAAAACCGTTCTTCAGAGTTTTTTTGAAACATTTAAAGATAGGCGTTCATCATCCATTCAGAATACAAGGACATTCAGAACATGTCCTCTCATAACTGTGTTTTGTTGCGATCAAAAGTAGCGCGAGGCGGGACTGAACTTACACCTTCTGCTGACCAGGCGGAAAAGCTCTACGCCACTATACCATCGGTGCTGTTTGATCGACCGAAATATCCACACTTCATGAAACAACATCCAGCCGTACATTGCGATTTTTACCTTATTACCAGCCACTTGAGGCTAAAAAGAAACGAATTGAATAATGATAATAATAATTCTCTGCTAGGTATACAGGTTTACATCCTTTTTCGCTGGTATGTGTGACTGTTGTATATACAGTGGCGCTCAATGCTTCATGTTCACCTGAATTTGTTCAGTCTTGCTAATCCTTTTGGAGACTTTTCTGAAGACCTGCCGTTTCTTCTTCTGATTATCTGTGTTCTACTCGCGAGTTCTGCCCAGTTTTTCAAAGAAACTGTCGAAAACTTTGTTCTGGTAGACTGTATATATCACTGTTTGTAAAGGATTTTGTAGCCCTCTCTTTTAAGATAAGAGTGATAGGTTGTTTTGATTCCAAGGTGTTTTTTAATTTGTCAGGCGAAGATTATTTTTCCTAAGCGTCAAAATCAGAAGTGCGTGGAATAACAGCGAAGAGGCTTACGTTTATGGCGTTTTAAGAGGGTTCAAGGGTTTACTGCCAGTTGCTGTTCCAGCTTCCCGCCTTTTTGGTTCGAAACCTAAGTTGCCTCATTTAGTTCGTGTCTTAGAGACCTGATTCCCAAAAAAAAACTATTACAAAACAATAATGTTAAATAGGAGAGGCTGCCTTCTTTGATACGTACCTGCAAAGCTGATTTAATCTTAACGCTTTTCTTTAGTTGACATTCCTGGACGTCTTATGGTACTCAACAGGTGGTCGCGTTGGCTGGACCTTGGATCGATATATTCAGATCGACGTGGATGATATATTTGTTGGAGCCCGCGGTACACGTATGGTAGAAAGTGATGTCAGGTAGGTGCAGTATTAGCCCCCCTTCGTCGACGAAGTTCTTTGTGACTTGTAGCTGTGGATGATAACATTACGCGCAATTTTCTAGTTAGCAGTAGTTTAAAGCGGGATATTTTCCTTTACTTTCCTTGCTCACTTTTTTTACGCGTGTTATTTTAAATCGAGCTGTGGAGGTACCAAGCAGTTTGTATTATACGATGAATGCTACCTTTCTCCTGTTCCGTTCTTTCTATTAGCTGTATGCCCTGAATGACATTTTGCCTTTCATTTTTTGGAATGGTGAAATTATTCCTAAAATTACTCCGAAGATTTTTACGAGAATACAAAGCAGAGGGTTTTTACATTTTTAATAAATCTACTAGATTTTCTGTCCTTGTCTACCCACACTAGAGAGGTAAATAAACGCCGACTTCCCGCCATTTTGTGAGCTGTGGCCTTGCTTTAGTACTCTTTTCTGCGTCGAGAGCTATCGTCTACTGGGATTTGCACATTCAATTTCCGGATTTCTTCTCTCCACAGTTTTGTTTGTGGCGCCCACGGCGCGTTGGAGGCAGCAGAACACACTAGTTCTGAACGATGTCAGCTTGTTTGCACTGAAGCCAACAAAGTCTTCCGTGCCTACGGATCCAGAAAATGTGAACTTATGTGAGGTGAAAGCTTACTTACACAACTGAGCTATACGTCGAAATACTGCCAGGACTCGTTACTAAATAAGTAACAAAAGTGTCTCGGACTCGTAGAAGTGAAACACATGACGCACCCCCAGGAGTTTGCCTGCCGTGGATCGCAATCAATGTCGTGAATAATGGGGAAATTGATTAAAGGTAATTTTCCGATGTTTTGAGGTCAAAGGGGCTGGTTTCAATTTTCTCATTTGTTCTCTTACGGTTCTTCTTTGTTCCTCTACTTTTCGTTGTTATCACGTTCATAGTTTCTCATATTGAAAACGTGTAGGTTATATAATACGCGTGGTCATTACGTGGTGGACATAGAGGATGGTCCCCCCTAGCTTTTAGGTTTTGTTCAAGACCTTCTATACGCTTCTTTGTAGAGCGCTACTGGAGAGCCAAGCCAGATTTCGCAAGTACATATCCAACTTCACCTACATGCTTGGCTTCTCGGGCAGTTACTTTCGTAATGGAGATGACAACGAAGACCGAGGAGACGAGCTGCTAGTGGGTGAGCGAAGAGTTCTTCTCTGCTGCATTGTCGAACATTTCTATTCTTGAGTGTTGTAAACGTTTTCTTTTAGAGTTGGCCCAGAACTTCATTTGGTTTCCGCATATGTGGCGTCATAATCACGCTCACGAACACAACCTCACGTATATGGAAGCCACTATGACTCAGAATTACATGTTCGCCCAGGTAGCTGCTGTCGTATGGGCTTGAATATTCGTAGTTCCATTAACTTGAGGATTGAACCGTTCAGCAAAATTTCATTTTAGAATATGCGGCTTCCAGTAAAGTACCCGTATGCTATTGCACCACAACACGATGGTGTTTATCCTGTGCATTCGGAGCTCTACACCGCATGGAAACGAGTGGGTTCAAGTTTAGCATGAGAGTTTGATTTCGGCTGCAACCTTCAGTGTCACTATTAAGGTGTGGAAAGTGGAAGTGACCGCTACCGAGGAATATCCTCATTTCAAACCAGCTCTGGGGAGGCAAGGATTTGTGCACATGAATATTTCGGTATTATTTTCTTTTATATATCGTTTACTATCATTTTCACTACGAAATGTTACTCGGTGGGTGGTGGTGGAGAGGGGGAGGGGGAGGGAAGGAAGGTTACATAGTGCAGTCTGCGATTATTCACATACCTTACCAGACAGGTCAGTAAAGTGACCGTGGAATTTTCAATGTGACCTATTGGGTGTTGTAGGCTGCCACCTTGGCGCCCCGTCGCAGGGTTTCCATGTTCCCTGTGATCCGCTACGTGGGTGAAATTGGTTAAAAGCGTAGCAGCTGAGCGTTGGTATGAGCCAGCCAGCAGCACCCTAGCAGCGATTTGTTGGCCAAATGGACAGCAATGCGAATTTGCATGAAGGGGATCGAGGTTCAATTCCAGAGGTGGAATTTGGTTATAGTTGAAAGCGGTTGTTGGGGCTTTGCCACTTTAAGTATATTTTGCGTTCTGGTAGGACAAGGTGTTCGCTTTCTAGCCCTGCTTGCAAATTCTTTGAGAAGTAAAAGAGGTTGAGTTGCGCTACGCTTTCTTTAGTGTAAATGTTCGCTCTATTGTGTGTTGCATTGGTTTAGAAAATCGCTCCTTTTTCTGATCTCATTTGCGAACACGATTCACAAAAACCCGTTTGATCTATCAGCAGACTTTTCGAACAGTGTTCGGAGTTCAAATGCAGGATTACTTTCGGCACTATCGTACTGTTACGGCTGCAGAGCTCGAGAAAATATTTCGCTCAAACTTCGTCTAATGGCTCATCTCCGGGGGGGGGGGGGGAGGGACTTGTAACGACTGTGGTGGCCCTAAATTACGGTAGGTATGGATAATCAAAAAGATGTCATTGGCATCATTTTCTCACCTAACCGAGTCCTTCTCCCAGTTTCCACTTTGACACGAGAAATGTCTTCGAAGACATTGATTTTTGGACACCACCTACTGCCTGCCGGGCAGTAGGTGGCCTATAACTTCAGCAGGTCACAAAAACTTAGCCCAAAACACTATCACTTAACTGATCTTCCTGTCAGCACAGAAATTGGTGCAGTTCTAAGTTGGTGTGGTCAGCCTTATTGAGCTTGCATTTCTTCGATAGTCGCTTGCCGTATGTTCGCGTTGATACCTTAAGTGACCCCTTGTGCAGGTAGGGCACACCTTATGGAGTGTATCGATAGATGAACAGCCTATGTGAAAAGTGATCAAAAAGAGGAGTACATGAGTTCCGCCTTCTTTAAAAGATACCCCTCTTGCACGTTCCCGAGCCATATTGTGCTGTCTTCAACAATGCGTAAAGCCGTCAAATCAAAAACGAATGAAGATAGGTGGGTCAGGAAGGTTTCCTCTTTAAAATTGAAAGCCATGAACCGTAGTTCCTTAGTGATTTGTTCGAACTTGCATTTCATAGTCGCTGGTGTAGTAGAAGTTGGGCGGGATGAACCTGTGTAACCTAAGGTGGCGGTGCAGGATCAGTGCAGGTCTGACTGGTTTAGACCGACATGTGACGAAGTCGTCTACTAGCGCAGTTCAAGTTTTTTGCAAGTTTGTTTTTAATTATCTTAATCTACGGTCAAATTTCTTCACCTGACATTCTTTTGAACATTTGAAAGCAGAGCTACCAGCCTTAGGTCCGGTTCGCTTATGAAGTGCTATGGTTAAATGTTGGTAGACTTGAAGAAAGCGCGCATTTTGATTTCCTGTTCTCCCCTTTCTGCGTTTCCCATGTTGTAATAATAGGTGCAAAATATTTCATTTGACGTATGTCGCGCACGGAAATCGGCTGAGAGCGAGTGATGGAAGAATATGGGCTCCATGGCGAGCCGACTCGATCCTTGACTGATGCTGCATCATGATTACAGGCTATTTTCTAATTCAGTTTATTGAGAAGGTTTCAGGTGCTTCCACGACAGACGTGCGGTCTCTACACACATACTCAGTTCTTTCACAATTATCCTGGTGGTTTCTCCAAGCTCGCCGGCTTGGTTTACGGAGGAGAGTTGTTCTTCACGGTGCTCATGAATCCCGTGAGTTTTCTGGCTTCAGCTCGCCATTAACTTGTGTAGCACTGGGTGTAAAGTAATCACCTTCTCCCACAAACGACAGTGATGTTCATTTTCCAGATCTCAGTATTCATGACACATCAGCAGAATTTCGCTCATGATCGATTGGCTCTGTACACCTTCGAGAACCTCATTCGGTTTATTCGCTGCTGGACCAACATCAATTTACGATGGCAGAGCCCCGTTGAGTCGGCAAGATTGTATTTCTCACTGATGCCACAGGAAACCGTGCCAGTTTGGAGTGTAAGTATATGAAAGTCTTCTGAAAGTTCTTTCGTTGTGTAAAAGGGTCTGGACACAGCAGAACATTGGTTCCTTGTGCCGAAACAAAAGCTGCCGAGATGACAGGTGATTCCTTCTTATGGGAGTTGGGTTCGCGCAAATAGTAATGTGTAGTCGCGTAAGAATTCTGCCGGGATAAGGGGTGGTGCTGGTTCGATTCCTGTCTGGCGCTAGAGCTGTGATCGCAACTGAGCATCCTAGGTACTGCAAGGGGTTTTATAGTGCGACTAGATGAAGCGCCTAGATTTTCAGCCGTTCAGTGAAGCAACTGTTCATTCAAGAAATGAGACTGGGAGCGGAGAACTGTTATGCGCTGATTGGTCTCAAATTTCCGTGAGGAAACCATTGTTTTCGTCTTCTTCTTCAGAATCCTTGCAACGATCCACGGCACAAAGCCATCCTGCCTCCGTCTTTGAACTGCTCGAACTTCACACTACCCAACACGCTTATTGTCGGTCCTCAGAAAACGGGTAAGACTTGTTCACCGATACTTGCAGTTATACCGAACAGTCCAATAGAGAGCTCTGTTCAACTTTTCCTTCTGATGGAGTAAACGACAAATTTGAGATCTCGGTTGTCTCGATTTTTGGTGTTGTTTGAAAATTTCCTATATTATACTTGTTTAAGTTTTTGGTTGGCTCCAGCAAATGTTGTTGCAGGCACTACGGCACTTGCAACGTTCCTGTCGATGCATCCGAATGTGTCAACAAATGCGCCGCTTCCAGGCTCCTTCGAAGAACTGCAATTTTTCGGCGGAGCAAATTACCACAAGGGTATTGAGTGGTAGGCATCTAGATCCCTTGGCTAGTTTTGTCTTTGTTACCCCTAGAAAGTAGAAGATATAAGATTTATTGGGTACAAAAGAGAGAACAGCGGAACAAATAAACACAGCATAGTGAAGAAGTACTAGCAGAAAATAAAGGTCATGTGTAGGTCACTAGGCAAAATGAGAATGTGTCTGGACGAAATGGGCGAGCAGCGAGGCGGCACACTGAACAGGTGCTGAAGAGTAAAGTGGATGTTGTTAGGAGAATCTGTTGGGTGGCACCATCACGTCTTCAATTTTGCAAAAGAAATCTTGAGTAACATGTGAATCGTATATCGATAAAGGTTTGACCTCAGATCTTTGCAGACAGCTGTCTATGTTTAATGTATTGCATAGGATGGGAATTAGTCACACCTCAATACGATACGAAATATACCAATACGAAAAAGCGGGACTGGAATTGTCGGAGTGGAGAGGTAGTGCGCTATCACACTAGGCACTGTCACTATAGATAAATGTCTTCCTTCTCGATTCACTGTACTGGCTAATTCATTGCCACCCAGCTAATCCGAAACTGGGGTTTTTTAAATTCTTAGGTGTAGATGGATTCCACTGCTCGTGACTCAGGGGTAAGATGAGAAGGATACAATTTTCCTAGTTTGACTCAGGAAGCTTCTGAGAGTGTTGCCGAATTTGCAAGTTTTCCGTAACCCCTCTTGGCTCTGGCACTTTGTGCAGAGAGCTTGAAAATGAGGGCTACTCGCTGCCATTCGTGTTTTTCCTCCCATGCCCGATGACAGTTCACGACGACTCGCTAGACTAGGCTACCATACGGAATTTTCCTGCCAGGGTGGGAAGGAGTTTCATTCATTTCAGGTACTCAGGGATGTTTTCGAGTGCTCACGTTGTCTTCGATAAGAGCGCCACTTATTTCGACAGCGCGGTTGCTGCAAAGCAGGCGTTTTCCCTTCTGCCGCAGGCAAAAATTGTCGTCATCCTGTACGATCCTGCAAGGAGAGCGTATTCCTGGTATCAGGTGAGTTCGTTTTTCATTTGGGCACATTCACGTTTAAACTTTTGAAACAGAGAGGATTTCAGCACATGCTAGCCCACAATGATTCTGTAACTGTTGGAGCTGGTAATATGGACGTAGTGTTGGATGGATCTACTCCACAGTTGAAGAAGTTGCGGCAGCGTTGTATATCAGGAGGACGGTTAGTCAAACTCTACGATCGTGTGAAGAAGCACTTAAAGGTTTTTTGTCTTAGTTCGTGACAATAACAGCCTTTTTATCAGCTACACGCATCATCTGGATCGCTGGATGGAGTACTATTCGTTGTCTAGTTTGGTGTTAGTGGATGGCGAACAGCTGCGTGAGGATCCAGTTAATGTTAGTTTTCCAACATTTGAACACTTTCGTGCCGAAATCATTTAAAAGCGGTATAAAATTACCCATTTTGTTCGTTTTCTCCAGGTGAGTTGCTATGTTAGGGAGTCTAGCAGATGTCGGCTTTATCTGTCTCATTCTCTAGAATTTCTGGTAAAATTATGACCCAAATTATCGAACTGAGTGCTTAAGATCTTATAATTTTGGTAGGTGTCAGTATGTAAAGGCACGTAGCATAACTTTGTTATCTAGTTCAGCAATAATGAGGTGATCCTTGAATAACTCATCTTTTTCCCATTCAATTAGAGAACAGTGCTCTATTCAGGTGCTGGAGGAGCTCACAGAGAGGCTTGGTCTACCCCATTTTGACTACGAAAAAGCCATTCGTTATAGCCCGTCAAAAGGATTTTTCTGCCAGGTAGGTTGTACTCGTTCTAGCCTTCCACATCTATTTGCCATCTGCTCCCACCTTTGGCTATCTCAGCATGGCATTCGTTATTCTTAGCTACGTTGTTTTAGGTATCGAATGGAAAGACAAAATGTCTTGGTCGGGGAAAAGGAAGAGTATATTCGCCTATGCCTCCAGAGCTGTTGTCACGTCTCAATAGCATTTTTCTTCCGGATAACACCGCGCTGCACAAGTTCTTGGTGAAAAATCATCTACAGGTCCCGAAATGGTTACGCGAACTACTGGAAGCGTAAGCTGCTAGTGCACATGAGAAATTTTGTTTCGCGTGGCTTCTTACTTACTTTGTCTACTTGTCGTTAGAATCACTCCTCAGAACCGCGGTTTATCTCTTTTCTCAAGGTCTGACCAGCTCTTGTTCTTATTAGTGCGCTTGGACACGCGCACAATCGAAGCAATCACCGGTCTCGATTGTGAATCGGTTCAAGATTCGCGTCCGTCCAGACTAACCAAGTTTTCCATCCGTTTATGGTCGGCGATTGGTGCCAGCCCTTGTGGGAGGGATGAAACACTGATATTCTATTGGCTGGCTTCCGCAAGGCGCGTAGGCCCAACACGCATTGCGGTCGCATCCACGACACGCCGTGGAAGCAGGACGCGTGGCGCTTCCCAAAGGAGAATCGACGCATGGTCATCTCCTCCCTCTTTCCTCCACTGCTCAGAACGAGCCGCATGTACGTGGTTGGCACGAAATGTTGTAACAGGCACTACATAGGTCATCGCAATTCAGTCGTGCGGGTTAATGGCGCATTTTACATGCCTTAAGCATTCCAGTACATGAGTATGTGCCACATTCCGATTGCGAGTTTGAGTTACGCTGCGTATCTTTTTAATATGGTAAGAATGCCCAGCGCCGGTAGCACGCTCTGATACACCACACAAGTCAAGATTCAAAATTATTTTATAGAATGCGAGGTCGTTAATAGCTAGCTCAACTAAATATTTTTTATCCACTACAATCCTCAAGGACGCCTGGTAGCTCAGAAGGGACGCCAAATATCGTGTGCGCTCAGAATCGAGGTTCTTGGTTCAGATTCAGTCCAGGAAGGCCAAGCCTTCCACCCTTCCGTGGTCGTGAGTAGGTGTCGGACAGATCTGTGAAGGAGAAGGCATTGACGTGTCCATCGGTGTCCTCCGCAAGTCATTATGGGGACCAAGTACGCATTAAAATTGCTTGTAGAATATTCCGTGGAAGTAGAATGCGCAGCGCACCCCATTGAGGAAGTGGTCATTCCTCGTTTCTATCCTGCAATCCACAAGCTTCTGCCATGTCAAGCCAGTGATAGCTTATTTTGGTGCTTCATTTTCTATTTCTCTTTACGAACGTGTATTCTGTGTCGTCAGGAATTCTAGCGAAATCGATTGCCAGTTTGTGGGGAGCTCATCGTTGATGTGCTGTCCTTGTTCAGAAACAGCAGAATTCTCAGTTCTCATGTGTGATATTCTGGATATTTTCACTGTAAGATACATATTTGTATCCTTTTGTATAGTACGACTATTGCTTTCTGTGAAAGCGTTTGGAAGCGAATGAAGATTGCTGACAGTGTTTTCCAAAGGGTTTGATGCGGGTTCTTGAATTACCATTGCTACCTTTTCTAGCGGTCCTTGTAGAATTGCTCGTACTTCCATTTATGGTTCAAGTCATTACTTGCTTTTCATAGCTCTAGTAACGATGCCGAAGTACTACTGTGACTACTGTGACACTTTCCTCACCCACGACTCTCCTTCTGTGCGCAAGACGCACAACGGTGGCCGAAAGCATAAGGAGAATGTTCGCATGTTCTACCAGGTGGGTGTGATTTAAAAGGCCAAGATTTTATTTATTTATTTATTTATTTATCACTACATGGATAACCATGCACAATAAGAACAACAGATGTCATTATAAACACAAGTGAAAGCCATTGTAAACAGGAAAAACAAAGCAAGCAACAAGAACCGATCGTATATATGAAAACTGCTAAGCTGCATCCTGAAGATATCGGTCAAGAAGTTTTTTATATTGCCTTAAAGAATTGGGTATGACGTGTTTTTTAGATAACTTCAAAAATTCAGAGCCAGCACGGCAAGTGAAGAATTGAGAACGTATATTGCTTTTTGCTCTGGAAAACTGAATCTTCCACTGGCCACCCCTTGTGTTCGATAAAGAAAAGGTATAGAACTCCTGAAGTGGAGTACGAGAAAAACCGTTTAACATCTTATATATCGTAAATAAGTCATATCTTCTCCTACGATGTTCAAGGGAGTGTAGATTGAAGAATCTGTTTTGTGAAGCCGGTGAAGGAATGGTGTTGTAATCATAGCCATGTTCTCGTATTCAAAGCTTTCTTGTGAAGCTGTTTTGCGCAGATTCCAACCTCGCAATTTCTCGCTTATATTTTGGATTGAAAATTGTGCTGCCATATTCTAGAATAGGTCTAACATTATAGGCAGTTAAAAGATGTTGTATTGAATCTGTTCGCAAACATTTGAAGAGGCTGTGCACAATTCGTTCAGCTTTTTTGGATATTATTTCAATATGTTTCTTGAACGAAAGTTGAGTGTCCAACATAAAACCCAAACCACGCAGGGAAGCTGTACTACTAATTTGAATCTCGTCAAGGTAGTAAGGATATCTACCTACCTGCTGTCCTAGATGAAGTACTTGTGATTTTTGCGGAGACAGTGGAAGTTCCCAATTTGATTACCAGTTCGCAATTACACTTATTGCCGATTGAAGAGAAAGATAGTCTTCTTGAATAGCAATATTCTTATAAATTTTTATCTCGTCAGCGATCATTTTACATGAAACACCAAGCTGATTAACCAAGGATAGAATTTCAGAGGTATATATGGAAAAGAGGATCGGGGACAAAATACCACCCTGAGGGACGCCGCTTGTAATAGGAAGGCATTCAGAAAATGTGTCATTTACCCTAACTTGGAAAGATCTACGAGATATAAAATTTTTGGTACTTGTGAAGCAAAGGGCCCGTGGTGCCGTGGGGTTGCCGGTAACATGTTAACGCGGCAAACCCACGGCACCACGGAGCCGGTACTTATGAAGCACCCGTGCTCGAGTGCCGTGGGTTGCCGCGTTTCCGTTGCCGTTGCCGCGTTAACATGTTTCCCGGCAGCCCCACGGCACCACGGGCCCTCTGCTTCATAAGTACCAAATTTTTTATCCACGAAGTAATCCTATGATGGACACCTATATCCGTGAGTTTGATAATTAGCTTATCTATCTATTTCAAGGTTTGCTTTCGAGATATCACGTGTTCCTTCCGGGGTCCGTGGTGAATGTCCATGGTTGAGACTTTTAGCGACTTCTGAAGCATAAGTCCATGGTGTTTTTGTTAGCTGGGATTGCAGAGAGTGCAAGACAAGTACTATGAGAGCGCTAAATACATAAGGATTCAAATAAGCATATCACGTAATCATTCCCGGCGATGAGCACCATTTTGTGGACAACTAAAACAACAGCAAACGGCTTTAGTCGATGTCATCCTTTGCAAAAGTAAATGAAAGGGACCCATAAACGGCAGAGGGCGTTTATAACTTATTTTGTGCGGTAATGTAGACCTAAATGCCTAGTGATACAAAATCTACAAAGTGAAACTTCAACAGGTATACACTGAAGAAATAGATGCTTAGTTTGACTCTATGCTCAGATCTAGCATTTAGCGTTTCCCTGAAACACGGGATGGCTGGTTGCGATGCTTTGTCCCACACGGTGCGGTGTTATGGAGAAGCAGGTGCCCCCTTTTGCGCTAACTGTTAACATCATATAAATCCAGCCATGGTTGTTGTATACACTTAGTGCCAACGTTTCGAGCACAATCTGCGATACTGTATTGTTATGAAGATCAACACAAAAGTGTTGTTACGCATTCGTATCCTTAAACTCTTATCAAGGAGATTGTTCCGCTTCTTTTGAACGCAGAAATGAACAGTTGGAACTTTCGGTGTGGAAGATGTTCAGGCGACAGTTCATGAGTGGTGTCTACAGAAGTGTCTGAATTCATTAAAGGCCTTGAAGTTGGTTACGTTTCCACCGCTTTAATCTCGTATGTGGTGTTTGCAATAAAACGGCTATCAGAGCATAGCTATTGCAGCGAAACTCTAATGGATTGAAACAAGCACGGATAAGAGTGTAGACAACACTTAAGACCTTTCGTGTGCCAGTGTTGCGTCAGAACTTCGGTACAGCTGTAGGGGAAGGGAGAGGGGGAGGGGTGAAGTGGATCGCGTTTGAAAAGTTCAGGTTTTTTTTTCTTCGTTTTCCACGATGAGCTACGGAGTAGCATTTATATGACTCATTTAATTCACCAAGTTTTGATTTAGAGATGGATGGAGGAGCAGGCGCAGAAGTTAGTGGACGCAACTGCAAGGGCATTTACGGGTGGGAATACTGCGAAACCGCTTGGTAAACCGGGAATGGGCCCGCCGATGGGAGCGCCGATGATGCCGGCTATGATGGGTCGGCCGCCTATGGTCGGCGCGCCGGTGGGAGGAATGCGAGGGCCCATGCCACCGTTCGGATTCCCTGGAACTGTGAGTAGCCCGCTTTTTGTTTGGCGTGCTAAGATCTTTCATTCCATGGAAGCCATCACTTCACGTCCCGATTTCAGATGCCGCCGTTTGGTGTGCCGATGGGTATGCCTCCAATGCGAGGGCCGCCGGCTCCCTTTCGTCCCGGACCTCCGCACTAGTTGATATTTGTCCTGTATTTTGAATCGATCACATTTGTTTCCATCACATGGATGTTATCTCAACTGCTCTCTTTCCTCCAATCACGTGCTTATTTATCCATTCTTTTCCCTATCTATTTAGCGGTATCCGTTTTGCTCTATTATTGGAATGAAGGTTTTCGTTGCAGATCTGTGCTGCATGCATAACTGGTTAAAGGTCCTGATTTCTAAGAGTTCAATGTGAAATGTGCTAGGTGAGAAATAATGGTTGAGGAACACCACGCAAAATTCTTTCGTTCCAGCAAAGTGTAGATTATGGAAGATGTGGAACGGGCGAAAGTTCGACGAGAAGTGTCGTCAGCATTCAGAATTAATGCATTTGAAGCGAAGAAGTGGGTACTCAAAGTTTCTGGAACAACAAACTAGAATTAGATTTGAGATCACTTGAACAGAACCAATTTACTTGCACACCCGTTGAAATTTTTATTGTATGCTTCCATATGGAAACTATAGCTTTCATGAAGTTCCTTTTTTGGAGTGGTACTTTCCGGCTGAGCTCACAGCACCGTCAGCATCTCAGCCAGTCTTAGGGATGGGTGCTCCACACTCTTTCGCGTAATCTCCACGACCCTTTGACTGAGCTCAGCCGTATTCAAGTGCCGCATTCAAGTGCTGGTTGGTTCAGCGTAGGATCTGAAAAAAATCTGAGAGTTGCTCGTGAAATTCTCCTTTCACAGAGATGTGCTAGATATATGCGTGGAAGCGATACACAAGTTCGATAAGGAGAAACGGAAGAAGTGGATGTCAAAAATTGTAGAGACTATAAGAAAGCAATCACGTGAGTCCTACCAAGCTTTGTTTTGCCTCATGGCAAGGATGCGCTGTCCCTGAGCTGATTGGTAACTAAATGTTTTCTAGTTACTTCGTCGGTTGTCTCTCAGGATGTCATACGTGAAGTTTTCGCGCAGATCTCTAATCGAGGAGTAAAGGAGAGGTAGGTAGGTCAGCCGAGTAACTAGGTCTACTCGTTGGAACACGTGCATACAGCAGTTTCTACTGACCAGAGAAGGCTCTCAGGCGTATGTCTGCTCTGCGAAAACGAATACCACTGTGAAAGTCTCCAGCCCTCATATAGTAGGAAGGGATGTTCCATTTATGCAAAGTCCTTAAACCCAAGGAGCTAGGGAGCCTCAAAGTTTACTATGAGATCGCTTGCCCACGTGCAAAACTACCGTAATCTGTCGAAATTTCAAAAGTTGATATCATATTTGTGATCAGCGCCCCAGATATCCCCCTTAAGCAAAGTTTGGGTGAATTTTTTCTACCCCTTCTCGACCTCGACCAAAGGGCTAAGGGTCGCATAGTTAAATAGTGCTGCTTCAGATTTACCCTTAATAATCGCGCATTCAAGAGAGCGTACACTCATGTCATATATTCATTCATTCATTCATTATTGCACCCAGAGTGCGCCATGTCAGAGTGTCGTGCCGAACCATCGTGATCAGCTTTTTGAAAGATATCTCTGCACGCCTATCTCCAATAAAAAGAATCTCTCTACATGTAACATTTTTAATTGGTCGGCTCATCACAGGAGTTTCAAGACCAACTTGCCGCCGTCTAGCGATACGTTAGAATATGACGGTGACCTATACTTGCTGGCCTGCGGGACTGCAGTAGCTACCAGTCCGTCACCTTTAGTGTCGCTAGTTCATTAGTACACCTTCGACGGGCAGTAGGGTACAACTGGACTTGTGCAACGATCGGCTGCCCCTCTTTGATCATGTGGGACACAAACTAGACGACATGAGATTGGCTGGACAGCCATTCTCGGGTTGTGGACTGCTGCCATCATATGCTCTTCTAATTGCCGTATTTATGTCTAGTTGGGAAGGTCCACTCCCCATGTAGCCAAGAGTCCTATCAGAAATCATCAGAAAATACAAAGTGTCGCATGTAGAGGAAGCAGCTGCTGAAAATCTCTCCCTGAACACGTACAGCCTATAGTGGAATGCATATGCATAGGGAAAGTTGGGAAGGTGAATGATACCAAAAAAGGAATGAACACTGAAAATGCAGAACTACTTCGAGGTCAAAGAATCGAACATCCGACCCTGTGCCGACGATGCGCCGGTACTACCACTGAGCCGTCGAGCTACTTGTCTCGACGACGGAGCCAGACGTATTTCACCATTTCTCTTATCTCCACGTGCAACACACACGTACGTGTTTAATGCTGACAGTGCAATACATTCCTGGGTGTTCAGGGCCCTATTTCCTTGGGTTCGAGGATTTTGCAGAAATGGAACATCCATTCCTACTAATTGAAGGGAGGAGAATCTATCTGTGGTATTCGTTTTTGCCGCTCAAATTTACGAGCGAGTATAAGCGATCCCATAGTAAACTTTGAGGGTCGCTAACTGCTTGGGTTCAAGGACTTTGCAAAAATAGAACATCCCTTCCTACTATTTGAAGGGTGGAGAATTTCACAGTAGTATTCATTTTCGCAGTTCAGACATACGCCTGAGAGACTTCCCTGGTGAGTTTGTAGTTAGAGCTAAACCTTACCGGAGACTTTAGAAGATGCTCGTCACGGTGCAGTTCTTTCTAAGAATTATTGCGTTTATCAGCCTATAGTTCCTTGATAACTAACAGTAGTGCGGATCGCAGTGCGTTAAATTTCTGATGTGTAAAATGGTAACTATCCGTTGTTGTGCAAAACATGTGGTAGAGTATATGTTTTGATGTCATTGCCAGGTCTGCAACACCATATAAAGTCTGTAGGTTGAGTTCTGAGTTTTTTCCTATTCCTGTTTTTTTTTCTGGGCAATGTTTTCGCTGCTTTATTACGATCATTATTGGCGCATCCTTATGGATGTATTATTAATAAATAAATATAGCGTATGCTGTGCAGTCGGAGGAGGGATCGACTCTTATTTTTATCCAGTTCAACGTTCTTGGTTCGCGTCCCACTCAGCCGAGGTACTCCTTCCATCCCACCAGGATCGATTAATTGGTAGCAGACCTGTCTGGGAAAGAAAATAGTGACTTGTCCATCGGTCGACCACCATAGTCATTGCATAGACAAAACACGCATTTAGAAGTTTGTTGCGTTCGCATGCTGCAAAGCAGTAGACTAGCGCCGTTCTTTACGCTTATCCTTATCTTACTCCATAAAAGCAGCTCTATTGTATATGGAAAGTGCTCGTGGTCCCTGTCAACAGAGATCAATAGAGGTAGTTTGTAAACACTTTAGTCTTAAGAGGTTGTTGTGCTTATTTTATTGAATAAGTATGACTGGGCTGATAGGTGGTGCTAGAATGCTAGGTAGTGAGCTGGAATCGAATCGACAGCCCTTGCGGTTCATGATGCTGTTCAGTATCACTAGGTCGTGCTTATCTCTCCCCTTCATCCGTCAAATTTGGATCTGTGACTACCATCAATGTGGTGCCTGAAAAGCTTGATTGAGAGCTGCGGATGTGGTGACTGTCCAAGTATTTACATCTCTCAATTAGAGGTTGTAGCGCAGACCACTTTAAACGACTGGCATCTACTTCCAGCACTTCATTATTCAACGTATTCGACGCGTTCTCCGTACGGCGGTATGTTTTTGATGCCAACTGCCGAAAAATGATGCTCATGGAGGATCCTCCTAAAGTGATTTCTTCGGTGAATAAAGCTACGGATGCTATCCGCCACAGATTTCAGATAGTCGCCCAGGTGAGTCTAAGCCTTCACTTTCTAAGCTTGTGAGCACCGAACGACTAAGCCTCTATGCGGATTTGTGGTATTTCAGCGGATAGCACGTTCTAGACTGCTGCAAAGCATCAAGTTCAGTACCATAGAATCGCTTCTTGGAGGTGCGCACCGCCAAAATGACGTCATCGTTATCGGTATGCTTACGCAGCAGAAGGTGCGCTTTATTCTCTTAAGTTGTTCCTACATTTAGTCAACATACTGACCGTAAGTAAGGGTACGTATCATTGGTTGCCACTGAGCTACGCATGGTCCCGGCTTCGTTCAGAGTCACTGCTATCACATCGAGGATTTGACGGCATCGGTACAGGTGGAATTCAATAAGGAGACTCGATTTCAGCAGGGTTTGTTCACCGAGGGCAGCGTTGCGATTTTCCAGGTCATTTTCAGATTTTGTATTTTGTTTTATATTTCCGTAGTGTTTGGAATACGCTCTGCATTCGCTGCGTTGTGCATTGGGTCTTACTCAAGTTCAGTGTCTCAAAGGAAATTTTCTTCTTCTTCTCTACCATTTATCCAGCTATCATTGTAAGACAGCTTTCTTTCTCCGAAAATTCATAGCTTAGTCAGGAAGTTGTATTAGGATGTCCCATAATTTTCTGGGCTATTTGAACCATAAGTGTTTAGCGCGTTATAACTTCTTTATACAAGATCCAAACGGGATGTTCTCTTGGCAGATGAAGTCGATTCAAATATGCTTCGCAATAGGGTATTGATTACCTCTATCGGTCTGCTGCCCGCACTTTGGCAATTTCTCAAAAATGGAGCAGAAATCGACGTATCGCGACTTGTTTCTTCATCACTTCCGTTCTGGACAGTCTGCGTACGCTGCTCACAAAGCTATCGTTGCTTTGTTAGGTCCTGACATGCGCAGCAAGATCACGTGTGAAACTTGGCTCAATCATTTCCGGAAGGGAATGTACAGCATTACGGACAAGAAGCATACTGGAAGAGCGATCGGACCGAATGAACGGCGAGTGCTTGCAGCAGTCAGGAGGCAACCTGCCAGAAGCGTAAGGACGATATCTAAGGCTATCAATAGTTCACGTGGCACTGTTCATCGTTACCTGAAACAAAGCGGAAGAAGGGCAGTCTTGCCAGGATGGATCCCGTATGCACTGACTCCGTCTCAGAGGTGAGAGTGAGTGGTCACCTGTCAGAATAATCTCAACCGCGCAAGAACGACTGCGTGGTTGAACACGATTGTGGCACAGGACGAGAAGTGGTGCATGTACGATAACACCACACGGGTGATCCAGTGGCTTCTGAAGTACACAAGACCTGAACGAATTCCGAAGCCGTCACCACATGGGAAGAAGATTTTGCTTTCATTTTGGTTCACGAGTCGGGAAGTCCTGCACTACTCGCTTTTGCCGGATGGGCAGGCGATTACAGCAGACTTGTTCATTGAAGATATGCTGGACACGAAGCGTAAGCTGCTTGAGAAGTACCCAAGATTCGGTACTATTCGTGTGTTAATTTATAATGCGCGACCGCATCGAGGGAAACGAACGCAGGAGGCGGTGGGAAAGGAGTCTATCTAAATTGCGGCACATCCTGCGTATACACCAGATATCAGCCCTTGTGGCTATGCTGCATTTAGAGGTCTTGCTCCTTTTTCCATGAACAGACGATGCTCGTAACGTCAAAAGGTTCAGTGCGCAATTGACGAATGGATCGGCAGCATTCCAGCTTCTTTCTGGTAGAATGCAAGCAACTCTGCCCAATCGTTGGAGAAAGGTTGTGGCCACAGATGGAGAATATATCATTTGACTACCTTGATCATTATCCTGTTGTAATAACTTTTAATAAAGATGGTAGGGTAGCCCAGAAAATTATGGGACACCCTAACACTAGTCAGATTGTCTAACTAAATCTATAGTCTTTCAAATCAAGTAGAGCCGCAGAAAAGGCCTGTTCTTTTCCTCGTTTTTAGTACATTTGGATTTTTACTCGTAAGAAGAATATGTTTGTAGGCTTATGAATTTTCTGAGGTATTTCAGGATCAGCAATTTTGACAAAATAATTACGACTCCTCAGTTTCCTACTTAGTTGTGTCTTGGTTCTCGTTCCTTCCTTTTTCTTTTATTGCGTTTTTGACATACCGACCATGGTTTCTTTCTTTGTGAAGTGCTGTGTTTTGGCGCACCCATGAGAGCATGAAATAATTAAATAACTAAATAAATAAATTTCACTGCAGGATTCCTTTGTTGGAATAAACCGATAAGTATGCAACATTTTGTAATAGCAAGTAGGGTTAGTAAAAGAGAAGAGAGAAGTGAGGTAAACTTGCAAGAAGAGCGCTCTCTATAGAAATTCTAATTATTGATGAGCGCATAGTAATGCGTCAAGGGGTCCTATGATTTCAAGTCAAGAAATTTACCAGATTCTTTAGACAATTCAGTCTCCAAATGCCTTTCGCATCAGAAGTGGTGCGGCGTATGTAGTAGCTCATTGTTTGCGTGAAAAGGGACTTTCTCAGCCGAGTTGTGGCTTCTTGAGTATAACCTCGAAAACTGACGGAAGCTCACTTAATGGATAACGAGTGGCATTAATCAATCCATTTTGAATTGCGCCGGCATACTGCAATAGGATATGGAGACATTTCGAATGGGTATTCAGCCCATACCATGTAGATGTGGTCAGCAGTCGATGGACATGTTAGTGTTCTATCCTTGCTAGAAGGACCTGGTACAAATAATGTGACCTTGGAGAGTTGGAATACTTGGTTAACCTGAGCCGAAAATCTGAACCAAGATTCTTGAGCCGGAATACACGGAACAGGCAGCGCCTCGCCTGTCTGCGCTACTACATATCTATATCTTTCTCTACTACCTAGCATATTAGTAGTAATTATGCCTCTGTAATTTCCGAACCTCATGAAACACCGCGATTAAATGCTATGTGTAGAGATGTGCTCGCCATTTCTATGATAACTGCTACCGTTTCTGGGTGAAACCTACTACGAATAGTGTCCTACTCGTTTCTAATTTCAGTTTCTGTTCAGGGGTCTTACGATTCGGCACTTTTCACCGCTAGAGAGGTGGCATCGGTCCCATTGGAGCCAGCAGAAGAGACACGTGCAGCGTTTGGCAACACAAACTGGTTCGGAGGCGATGATCCTGTAAGTGGGCCATTGGATCTCACTGAAGTGCTACTCAGAAAGTGTTTGATATTCTATCGTCTGGCTCTTACAGATCGCTTTTCGCTGTAACCCTAAGCTCTGTGCCGCTGAACAGAACAATCCCAACGCTCAGATCGTAATATTATCAGAAGTGCATCTGGACAATCCTCAGGTAGGGCATCTTAGCTGCTTCCAATGGATCTTCTGTAGAACTGCAACTTCTTGACTACCGATTTAGGTAATGCAAGCCGTTTATCACATGCTTTCCGGATTTTCTGGCAGTCCACCGCTGGCTTTTGTATTTTGTGGCAACTTCTGCTCTAGGCCTAGACAACAGGATACTATGGAGCTGCTTCACACGGGTTTCCGAAGGTATGCGTTCTCGGCTCCAGATCTTTCCTCAGCCTTGCGAGGGATAGCATCATATGCATATCCAGTATTCGAGGTTGCAGTTGGAAGCGAGTTGTGCGTTAGGGTATTTAGGTAAGACCACCTTGTCTCTACCCATCAAAAATCGCGAAAAAAGAACCAGTGCGAAGCTGAATGGGGGTATGCAACAAATGTGTCATCAGAAGAGTAGCTCATCAGGTGCACAGAATAGCAGGATTACTATCGAGGAGGCATCCTTTAGCTTCATTACTACGCTGCCTAATTAACCAGCGCGTATAGAATTTCTTGTCGCGATAGATGCAGTTTCACACAGTTGAGTTACTCATCCTTTCTAAATCGTATTTCTAGGTGGGAGTCCGCCCTGAACTGTTGCGAGACTGTGAAGTTTTTTTTTGTCTTTTGGCATTCCCTTTCCTTGTCTCTTTTCTTGGTTATAGGTTAACGCACATCGTTGAAGGAGATGCAACAGTGGTACATTGTGCAGCTAGAAGTATTGTGTTGTCAGGAGATACGGGGTGTACCGCTCCGATGACATGAGTTCCAGCGTTGCTTTAATGACTCTTTCCAGACTTGCTAACCAGTTGAACGGCTTCGGTTCTTCATTCTCTTCAACACGTTTTGTATTTGTCCCTGGACCGGACGATCCATGCTTGAACATTGTAGGTTTCATTGAAATTTTATGTGCATGTCTTTTTGCGAAGCTTCTTGAAGCTTCCTTATTTGCGACGGGCGCTGAGACGGAAACATCGAGCGTGAGAGAAATGCGGCGTATCTGACGTTTCCGAGAAAAAAAAATCCGTTTGAAAAGAGTGTAAAGCAGGTAGAGGTACTGCTGAAGGGTGTACCAGTTATGAGAATAGAGCTGTGAAAAGTAAATCGCTGAGAAGTACGCTTTTAGTCGCTTTTCAGACTGAGCGCTGACCTTGACAACTAAGGCCACGAAATTGTGCACCATTTTCTCGTCAAACTGGACACTTCAAATCAAGTTGAACACATTTTAAACTCAATTGGACACTTTTCACTTGATGCTAGACACTACTAAGAGAGCTTGACGCTCTTCAAATCAGACTGGCCACCTTCCGATTTGGCCTTCCAATTCATTATCAGCGGCTTTGATAACTAGATACTTTTCGAGAAGCTTAGAATAATTTTTTTGTCCAAGAAAATTTAGTATGACTCTATGAAGCTATATGTTGTTAGAGGATGCTTTGTTGCGTTCAAAACTCTTGCGCCAGACGGGACTCGAACCCGCATCTTCTGCTTTTCGGGCAGCGATGTTCGCCTTACACCACCGACGCTGTTTGACCACACGTAACATCCGCCATATCCTCGAGGTCTGTCAGCACCCACCCGTGATACGGGATGGGCCGGTCGCTGATATCAGCATGGAACCGGTTAGGCTGAAGAGCTTACTAGTAATAGTGTTTTAACAATGTGTGGTCAAACAACGCCGGTGGTGTAAGGCGAACATCGGATCTATCCTAGTCCGGGGGGCCACATAACTAAAAAGTAGGTAACAAAATGAATTGAGACCTACCGCGCGGCTCCTAGAGAACGAGTTGGAACCTAGAAGAAACCAAAAACGAACGAACAAACAAAATAAATAAATAAATAATCGAACCGTCTCGGTGGGCAAAGAGCGACGGAATAGAGGCAGGCCGCGTGCTGACCGTCGGCTGACATGTTATAACCAGGATTTAACATGGAGAGGAGGGCGCATGAAGCCGCATGCCGCGTGCTGACCGCCTCTGACATGTTATAACCAGGATCTAACGTGGTGAGGAGGGCACCCAACTTTGCCTGCCTAAAACCGCAACAACTGTAATTTTTTCGTATTTTTTGTGAATTTTCTTGTTTAGGTCCCATGTTGTTTCGTAGAGGTCGCTCGGTAAGTCTTAAGTGGATTTGTTACATATAATACTTTTTACTTATGTGCCCCCCCGGACTAGGATAGATCCCGAACATCGCTGCCCGGAAAGCAGAAGATCCGGGTTCGAGTCCCGCCTGGTGCAAGAGTTTTGATCGCAACAAAACATCCTGTAACAACATATAGCCTCTCTACCAGCCGCTCTAGGCTTAAGCAAATGTGTTAAAACATCTCTTTGAAGCTTTTAAATTCACCCGTACAAATAAGTGAACATGGGTGCGTAGCGTTCGTATCGGCTGGTTGTAGGGGCCGCGGCCGCGCGCCCAGGTGGCCATACCTGCGGCGTCATCCCCTGCTCGCCGCTCACGCTGTGACATCCGTCGCGCGCGCGACAGATAACGGCCCGACGGAGGCCGTCGTCGACGGCCTCACGACGGCTGCCCGACGGACGAAGGGACCACGCAGTTCGACCGGATTTGCTGGGACTGCAATCAATAGGATGTTCAGAGGATTTACAAAACCAGTGTAAAGATACATGTTGGTCCCTTGTACCGGCGCGTTTCGCGCGATATTACCGTATCATCGCCATCATCAGTATCGCTCCTCCCATTGAAACTTTCCACCTGATGTGAAGTACCATAATGCCATAACGCCCAGGTGTGTCCCACCCTGATCGGTTAAGTCTGAAAATCGATGATGTCGATCGATATTGATTGCCCTCCGTCTTCTGTGAGCGCCATCCGTAGGCGATCATAATCACTTAACTCCCACACTCATCGCTTAAATCTGAGAGAAAGTCGTTAACATCGATCGATATTGATTGCCTCCCCTGCCATGAGGGCCTTACGCCGATGATTTTAATCACTTAAGTCCCACCTGATCGGTTAAATCTGAGAGAAAATCGATAATATCGAGCGATATTGTCACTTCTCGTAAAGCTGCGTATAATGTCAGAAGGCGTGGCCGCAATGGTCGTTGTTGTCCACCTCGGCTTTTTAGGTGCTGCCACGACCACATCTTCCTGGCGTTCTCTTCAAGTACCTCGAGCAAATCCCGAACTGCATATTCGCATCAAATCCAGTCCGCATTCAATACGCAAATCAAGAGATAGTTATCCTTCGGAATAACCTCATTGAAAAGATGTGCAGGTGTGTCTTGTATATTTCCCTGTTCTTAATGCTTCACAACAAAGTTTTGCGCACAGCACTCTCCCTCCGACCATCTTCAGAACGAAGCGCGATCTGTTTTAGGCATGCCGTCAATACTGTCACCGCCGAAAATATTCCGACAAGTTTTGCAAAAACGATTTTGAGCCAGGTGCTGAGTTCCGTTTGATCTGTCGCTTTCTACTGCAGTCATTGTGCCATTGCAGGCGCATTTGTCCCCGCTGCCAGCGCACATTGCCCCCGTTCTTTGGGAGTTCGATCATGCGATGAGTCTGCATCCCTTGCCAGATGTCCTCATTGTTGCTGACCAATTCCGATCCTTCGCTGAAGTTCATGCAGGTTTGACCTTTGACAGTCTCCTCTTAGATCGACTGAATGACAGGGCGTAATTTATTTATTTATTTATTTATAACTGCACCTTGTGCCTTCATAAACAGGGAAGTGTAATAGCGTTCGAATTATATGAAGCAGGAGTTACTTAAAACCAGAGGGTGTGCGCTGCTGGGCTAACACACCTCCAGATAGAAAGGATGAATGTCGGCGTTAATCAATACTGCGTGGCATGCGCCACGCATTCTGCTTTTTAGGAAGGCCCATACAATTACAAGCGGTGAAGCAATGGGCAAGTCCTGTTTTACTCTTCACAGAGGAGTCTAATAGCAGTTCGCCGACTTTTCGGCGGATTGGCAAGATTCCAACTAAGAACCTCGACCGGAGCACTCTCGATAGCCGACGTCTCCTCTTGTCTACGCTACCTCGCGCCAAAATCCGGTGGTTGATCTGCTAAACACTCAAAAACCGTGAACTGAAAGGTAACGTGGACATGCAAGTGAGGGAAGCCTCATACCTAGAAACAGGTGATTAACAAGTGATGACGATCGTATGCAGAAGATCGCCGTCGATAGAAGGCGGTTTCTACGGCTTCTCGCTCATGCCAACCAAGCCTTTTCATCGGTTCAGTGAAATGCTGCCAGACACGAAGGAATATATGGGAGCGGGAAAAAAGTGGGCTTTATCGGAACCGCAAGTCGTCGTGTGACCTAACCATAAGTGCTTTTTCATGCTGCTTCCATGGTATCACGAGGAGGCATGTGTCAAGGACGATGCAACGTAGGACTTGTAAAGCCAAATAATGCAGTGGTTCAGTGGATCTGAGAGCGAGTGTAAGAGATGGGGCAAGAGTTTATTGAGAGACGAACTGGTCTATGTACAGGTGGAGCGAGATCTGATATGCATCATGCATGGCGTACACCACGAAGGAGGTTGAATAGTGCCGATATCTATCTTCATGCACTTGTGTCTTGCAGAGTGAGCCCCGATTCCAGGTTCCTGGTTCGGGTTTCCCTTTAAGGCCAACCAAGCCTCCCATCCCTCAGGTGCCGGTGCATTGGTACTAGACTTGTACGGGAAGGATAGAGCACTGACTTGCGCGTTAGCAGGCCACCGCAAGGCATTGTGTAGGCCGAAAAAATTCAACTCAACTCGCGTCCACGATACTCCGTTGGGGAGAATGCGTGGCGCATGTCAAAAGGGATTGATCAACGCTGTCTTTTGTCCTTTTATCCTTTGTCTTGCAGAGTTGCTTGAGGTTCCCTGTTGTTTAGCGCCTATGTGCGAATCAGTTGGCTTTACCTTGGTACCGTCAACGGAGATGGCTATTGGCGGAGCCGTTCGAATGACGGCTGCCGCAGAGTACTCTCATTTGCTTTCAGGAACTGTTGTGGCGAATCCTGGGTCGTTTTCGAATGGCTCATTCGGATTCCACGTCTACCTGCCGTTCGACCGGAAAATTGAGGACAGTGCCGTTGACTTGGAAGCAGCAGAGCGATGACACTTCAGTATCTAAGCCCATCCTTGCCCACTCTTTCTCTACTGAAACGTGTGGTCTTATCACGCCTTCATGTGCATCCTGACCTCGCTGAGTTGGTGGTGTCTTTCGTCGCGTTTTCTTTGCTGAAATTGTCTGCGAATAGCAGATCCTTTAGCGGTCAGTGCCTTCAGGGCTTCGTCTACGTGTAAATGTGTCCGGCACATTCCCTTTGGAGCGGTCATTCCGTTTTGCTGTTCGTGTTAACCTTTTCTACGTGCTCTCTTATTCATCACTCTTCTCTGTCGCAGATCTGAATCAGCTCGTGCTTCGAATAAGCGATACCCCTCTCTTCACTCTAAGCTTTGTCTCGATTTTACTAATCGGCTTGCGTCTTCACGTCAAGCATTTCGCTTCTTTTACAGCTTGTGGGACGGCCTAGCTCCCTATATGTACGTCCCTGTGTTCACCAAAGCAGATTGGATTTTGTCAAACTCGTCGAGTGATCTAATAAAAGCGCTCTTTTGAGATAAGTGCCTGCTGCTTCGTTTTGAGCGTTTCGTATTATGTAAAAGGAACAGGTGGAAACAAATACGTCGAAGCCAGTAATAGCTGGGATAATCGCAGGTGAACCAAATTCATTGTACACTGTTTGATATATGTTGACTGAATTCGACCTTTGGAGCTCTTAAAGGTAAAAATGAACTGAAAAAATGAACTTGATAACTTTTATTTTGTTTTGTTCAAGCGCACTCATTGGTGCATATTAAATAAATAAATAAACATCTCCGCTGAGGAAAGGCGGTGTTGCTTCATTTAGTCCCCCTATTGCTCGAAAACAATAGCTAATGTAACTGCAGGTCTACTACACTGTCTGAAAAACGCCTCGGTCGAATTCATTCGTTGGTACATGAAAAGGTCGATCCAATTTACAAAGAATCGTTGGCGGGTGGCAGCACATTCGCCGGCTGTCACATACCGATTCAAGGATTCTTCGTCATCCCACCCACCTAGGAGTGTGCGTAATTACGAGTTACGGCGATTTTTTGGCAATTTTTACGAGTTACGATTTACATTTTGTGTCGTAAATCGTTAATCTGATCTTTGATCCACAGATAAGTGGTGCACAAAAAGCGTGCTGCAGTTCTGGTGGCAAAGATGTGCCCACTGTACATTGGATCCGAATGAATCATTTTCGGATTTCCGATTCGGATAACCCTATCCGAATCATTCAAAAAATCCAGTGTCCGCAAAATCGCCGTTTTCCGAATCATCCAATTATCCGAAGATTTTCGATCGGATCCAATGTATAGTGTTCACTTCTGGAGTCTGCTCTCCTAGCGCACTGCGAGCGTTTCCTGATTTCCTTCTTTATTTATTTCAATGTGTTGTGGCACCGTGGTAGAAGACACCGTCCACTTGCTGAGGCTTCTTGAGTTCCACTTATTTATTTATTTATTTATACCAATTTAAACCACATGATGCAATAACGTAGGAAACACATAAGGGGAACCAGATAAATCGGCTACAAAAAAAAAGAAGAGAGGAAAGAAAGAAGAAGGAGAAGTTAGGGGAAGAGAGCACGATTTGTGAAAAAAGTGAGCAAGGTGCAGGAGAAAAAAATGAGTGCTTTACTAACGCACAAACCGCGCAAGTAAATATGTAGACTTTCCGTTCTGAATCACTGAAATAGTAAAGGCAGAGCGGTCGAAAAAAGGAACACAGTGCAGAGCAGGGGCTTACGATACTACAACCATAGGTGCTAGACTAGCTGCAACCTGTGTGGGGTGGACCCTATCAATGCTGGCATATGAAAGATGGTACGCATCCCAAAAATTGCCCTGATGGGAGGTCATAAGCCAACCTACCTGCACATACTTTTTATCTGACATGTAGCTGATATAAGACTCAAGACGTATAGTGTCTCAGGCAAATATCGGAACCAAGACAATGTCTCAAATTGCACAATTTCTGCATGTAGTAAAGGTGTTGGAAATATGCGCAGCGATAGGGAAGGACAATCCCGTGTGTAATGACACGCACAGAAAGAATTGTTGTGGAGGTTGTCATGGTAGGCTCGTTAGCTGGAAGAGTTTTGTGGCATTGGCGTGAGTGGCAGCATGATGTTGGATTACCAAAAACCTGAAATCTTCAAATACAGCACGACAACAACGGTCCAGTTTTTGACGAAGTTGTGGGTCAATTTCTATGGTCTAGTCGCTGATCTCTATAGAAACTTCCCTGACGTGATATAAGACTGGCCGCATATAGGTTAATTACGTCTCATGCACTCTTCCTTCAACGTTGGACTACAGCGACGACCGGACAGAGACCAGCAGCCGCGCCACCACCGCAAGCAGCACCGACCAGCAAGGAACGCGACGCGGTGAACAGGAAGCGGAAGAAGGCCGGACGCGCAATGAAACTGACCATCGTCATCCATAAATAAAGTCTTGGCAGGTCGACACACTGAGAGGGGACTGGAACCCCCGACCTTTCGCGTGGAGGCTGCGCCCGCAGTAACTAGGCCATGTACACCGCGGCAATCAAGTGCGTTGAAACACACCACGTGGATCAAGATAAGGAGTGCTGAGGTGTACTAATACGTAGCTCGGGATAGGATATAACTATCGGATGTAGTGCTGTATGGTGCGTCTAACCTAGGAATTCCAGATGGTTGGGACTTAAGCAAAAGGGCGAGATGGTTTCGAAAGGAATGTGAGTTTCTATATATGAAGCAGTCGTTGTTCAAGCTATTCCACTGCGCTACTCTTCTTATGAGGAATGAGTCCTCATAGCTAGTTGTGTTAGGCTTTTCAGGCCTGATGCGAAAAGGGTGACCCCTCAGTTTACCAGTACTCGGTTCCATCTCAAAAAGATCAGAGATGTTAAGACTGATTTCATTTGTAGTCAACTTATACATGAGGGCGAAATCAATCATTTTTCGTCTGAACTCTAAAGAGTCTGCGCTTAGCTTAGATAGCTGCTCCTCGTAAGAAAGTCGAAGCAGTCCGCATCTAGAAAACGAGCGATACGTAAAACTCTTTTGCACTTTTTCAACCTCGCCTATAAGTGTACTACTGTGCGGTGACCATATTGGAGAACAGTATTCTAACAGCGGTCTCACATAAAGGCTAAACAGTTTGAAAAGCAAAATGGGATCTCGCATCTTAAAAGCCTTTAGGATGAAGTTCGAACACCTTTGCGCGTTCCTTATCCTTTCGAGAATGTAGTCTTCAAAGTTGAGAGTGCTGTCGTAAACAATTCCTAAGTCACGTATTCTTTCGACACAACTCAAGGTGGTTCCTCTCAAGGTAAATGAAATGTTGGGATGTCTACGTCCTAGCCTCATAACGGCGGTTTTTTGGGTAGAAATGTCTAGTGACCAAGCTTTAGACCAGTCTGCTACGGCATCTATTGCACTTTGAAGTTTTTGGAAGTCGTTAACGATGAATATTTTGGTATCGTCAGCATAGATGCTGCAGAAACAGCCTGGGGGAAGTGAGCAAGGTAAATCGTTGATGAAGATTATAAACAAAAGTGGACCTAAGCATGTACCTTGTGGAACTCCACTTGGTGTTCGATAGTAAGGAGACAAACGGACTGTTTATTACGGACTGGACTCTATCGGTTAGAAATGAACGAAAAAAATTTAGCAATTGCCCTTTTATGCCGTAAGAATACAGTTTTTTAGCTAGCAACGGAATGGAGATGGAGTCGAAAGCTTTTGCGTAATCCAAATAACAAACAGACACATAATTACCCTTGTCTATTTCCCTATGCCACAATGGTATAGTGGAAATAAGGGCAGATGTAGTAGATTTCTTCTCAAGAAACCCATGCTGTTTTTCTCGGATTAGATTGTTATCACTTAGATACCTAGTGATATTTTTGCGTAAGATGCGCTCCATAACCTTGCTTACGGAACTGGTCAGACAGATAGGTCTATAATTAGCAACGTCGTTTTTAATGCCCTTTTTGTGAATTGGACGTACAAGGCCAACTTTCCATAATTTTGGCACCTGCCCATAAAGGAGAAGTCTGTTAAAAAGGAGAGATAATGGAGAAGCCAGACCTAGAGCCGCCTTTTTAAGAAATACGTATGGTATATCACCTGGTGAGGTGGAATGCCTATTTGGGAGTCTACGTAGCACACTGTAAACCAATTCGTTTGTGATATCTATCCAGTTCAGCTCGCAATTGGTCATAGAAGGCGGATTAATTCCTGTGTCGCATGGCTGCTTATAAACTGATCTGAAGTAATCAGCGAACACCTTGGCCTTAAGATTATCATCGATAATATAAGTCCCGCCAACAATAAGATCTGGGATACATTCAGTCAGCTTCAATTTCTTTCTGCAGTAACTGAAGAATCGTTTTGAATTACCGCAACGTGCAATTCTTTTCTCCTTGATTATTTGATGTCTAGCTACCGCTCGTTTGAATTTTCGACATAGCCTAGCATATTTGACGTTCCTCAAAGAAGAGACACTAGAATGTAAACGATCAACCTTAGATTTCAAGAGGACTAAACTCCTTGGATATTTTTCACGAACAGTACTGTATTTGACCAGTGGCACGTATATTCTTATAAGATCGTGAAATATGTCAACATATTTAGAGTATAAGATGTCGACGTTAGTAGGGGAGTTGCATATTGCTAGCCAGTTTATTTGAGCAAGAGTAGAAATAATAGAAATGTAATCACCTTTGAAAAAGTTTCTGGTTTCTACAAATTTATGGGCATTACTTTCTTTCGCATCAGAAATCGTAAAAAGAATACTGTTGTGGTCGGAAGTGCTGAAAGGTGGAAGAACGCGTACCGTTTCAACTATACTAGGCTGTGACACAAGTAGAATATCTAAGATGTTTAGGCCGTGTGTAGGTCGGTTTACCAATTGCGTCAAGTCCCACGAGATAGCGAGGTCAAGAAATAAAGAGGACGAACGAGTTGAGATGTTCCCTTTATGGCACATACTGGTCCAGTCAATGGTTGGAAAATTGAAATCGCCCATTAGAAGGATGTGACTACTCCACTCTTCGAAAGCATGACCAAGGAAATCTGTGAACTCAGTAAAAGTGTTGGAGGCGCACGAAGGGCTACGGTACCAAAGCAAAAGCAGTATGTTACCACTATTTGCTTTAATTTCCAAAACTAGAAGCTGTACCTCGCTACAGAAGTCTCTTTCGTATACAAGTCGGTGGGGTATTCGCTTGTGAATAAGTGCCAACACTCCACCCCCATATGATCACCTCTGCGATCACACCGGTATACTGCGTATCTAGAGTCATAACTGAGAATCGCGTCGTGAATTGTTTGAGGTTTGCACCAACTTTCTGTTATGAACAAACCACTGGGCATTTTTCGCAAGAGAAAGTTCATCTCAGGGAGTTTGCTGGCAATGGATCTCGCGTTGAAAAGGAAGAATTCGTGAGTGATAGGTCGTATCTGTAGTCGGTCACGTGTGAAGGCGGTTGTGTTTTGCGTACTGGCGGCTCTTGTGCCCTAGCACAATTGTGAAGAGAAGTGGGCCGCCGGAGAAGATTGAGAGCGAGGCGCTGGCACAGATTCAGCAAGCGGAAGCGAGGTTTGGCTGTTGCGTCGTACTGGCAATTCGCGAGAATTGCTCAGCTTGTGGCCAAGTCTCTCACAACATATAAAAGTCTACCTTCTTGGTTGTTCATTATACCTGCTTTTTGTGCAATAATCGATCGCACTCCAGTTCCTCTCTAGTATAATCTGCTCTGGCATAGGAGTGGACGTAACCTCTTGTAAGCGATTGCCTTCCCGTTCTCATATGCGCCAGCATCCTGTCTCTATGTTCCTGAGAGCCTAGATAGATCTTTATTATACGAGGTCTAGAGCCGCTTGCTGTTTTTATTGAGCTTTGGAAGCCGATGAAAAGTTATTCTGCCGTTATTAAATTTGTTTAAAAGAAGATCGTCGCCAGAGGTCTCCACCACCTCTTTAATAGCTTCTTTATCAAACGAACATGTGGCGGCAACGGTGGACTGTTCACCGATGCCTACTCATGTAATTCGGCACGCTTTGGCATCCACGAGCTTGGTGTCAGATTTAAATTTTACTAAGGTGCTATACGAGGCAGACCTCGGATCGGAATACCTTTGGGATTCCGAGGCGAATCTAGCTTCTATAGCGTCAAGCCTCTTAATAACTGAAAGTTGTGATTTCTGCATCTTGACGAAAAGTTCAAACATCTTATCAAACCGTTCAAAATATTCGTCCCATCGCTTCAACACCGGCATCAGCCATGAAGGCGCTTCTTCAGCAGTGTTCTTTTTTGGTGTCATGACGTCAGCGAATGAAAGTCAAGCCGAAGTGACAGAAGAGATGGTCGTAGAACCAAGTATAGTACGCAGACGTAGAGCAGACAGTTCACCAGTCGGGATGACTGCACCAGGCGGGAATGTCACCAGGCGGGAATGACATCAGGCGGGAATGACACCAGGCGGGAATGACTTATCTCTTTCCTTGTCCAACTTTTCCATTTTTCTTACACTATAAGGGCTGCCGTTTGTAGCTGGCCTGATCTCGAGGAGGAACCAGAACAAATATTAAAAAACTCTTGGTGAGGATATTGGGCACCTCCCTCTGCGGTAGAGTGCCAACAAGGCACCTCGCATTCTTATCACGAGGCAGTCTGGCAGGAAAAAGAGACGACCGCTCTCTGATCCACACCCTATTCGGTGACTAGTACATCCCTGCCGATTCGTTTATAAACGCCTGTAATATTATTCGTGGAGGACTAGAACTGGAACTAGTCTTGTATATAAAGAATAAACCATTAATGTTTCTATCAGATTCACGCTGTAGTAGTACTAGTCATAGTGCGGAGCCTGTGGATGCAGAAGATGAATAAAGCCCGACCTATGGCATATTTCAAGAAGACTTCGAAGTGGTTCATTCAAACGACGTAAGCCTTTTGTGAGGATACCATGCGTAACCAGACTTAAAAATTTTAATCAGCTATATTTCTTATTTACTTAAAGGCGTGGAGTTTGATTTGAAAAGTGTTTGCCAAGAAAAACACAGAGAAAAATATAGGAAGTGGGCTAAAAGTAACACAGAAATGTATAAAAAAGTGATGGTTAACACTGGCATTTACGATTTGCGAATTTTTGGGTTTCATTCACGCACATCCCTGCACCCACCCGGGAGAATCAAACGGTGCATCCCTCTGAGGTTGCTGAATGCTCTTAAACTTAGCCGATGAAGTACGAAGCTTGTCCAGTGGCAATGAAAGTCATTGTGCAGCCGGAATTTGCGTTAACCTGCCGTCACCGATATTCTGTACAAGTGGACCGCGTGGCGCGTCTCAGACTCCATTACTTTACTTTGTAGCGTTATATGTCTATCCAGAATAGAGGCAAACTGTAGAACGCGCTGGAATGCCTTGGTTGCATCGGAAGATGCCTCCTAGGTGCACAGTAGGGGTACGGCAGTGTGGGGACGCATCATCGCTCCTGGCATAATCGTGGCAGTCAACCACAGCACCGAATCCCGCGGTGCCATTCCCACGATGCGCAGTTACGGTATGTTCTATCCGTTCCCGCACTCCTGCTGTGCGTATGGAAGAGCTGCAGTCGCTGAACGAAGTTTTTGTAGAACTGGTTTGTAAAGCATTTTTCGAGCAACGCCTCTGAAAGGGGTGAAAGTATTGGTAGTTAGCGGGAAGACATCAGCACGGTGGATGGATGGGAGTCTCCTAATCGAGTTTGTGCAACGCTTGCTCTATCGCTTCTGAGACGTTGTCATGAGGAAGTGCAGGAGCTGTCTCGTACTTCCTTGCGATGACATCGCATTTTCGTACGAATTTTGTTGATATGTCAAGTACGTTGGTTGTCATGATTATTTGAGCTTGATCTAAGAAGAGACTTTGAGTCACTGTTCGTACTATCTCCAGGAGAACTTCGGTCTTCCAGCCACTGTCGAACGTCCCGCTAATGAAGGAATGAAAATGCTGGCAGTTAATAGGGAAGACGTCAAGGGATGGAAGACCTGCACACTTTTACTTCATCCCGCCGCGAAATTATAAGTTCACCCCCGATTTGTCTATTAGTACCCGAAGAACCCGCTTCCGAGGTTCAGTGGTGTGACCATCGTATTCCTCACTATCCAGAACCTCTATAGAAGATTTCTAAGCAGGTTATTACAAGAATGTCGCACAAGTTCTCTATCGGGTTGTAATCTGGAGAACAACGAGACCACTCCAAAAGTTCAATTCTGTTGGAATTAAGCCAATCTGTAGTTAACAATGGTACGTGTATGGATGCATTATCGTGTTGGAAAATAAGGTTGTAAAATACGAAATCTTCTGAAATATGACAGAAGATGATCTGCGTGCAATTTCTGGTAGCCTTCGCTGTTCATCCTACACGAGACGAGCTTCAAGGCAACTAGTCCGTATCCAGAAAATGCAGCCCAAACTATGAGATCTCCACCTCCAAAGTTGAGCCATGAAAATACTCGCTCCTCTTCCCTCATATCTTTTTAGAAGTATAAAAAAGTGGAATCTTGATGGGGCCGACGGGTACAGATACTACTGGAGAGATCTGAGGACAGAGGAGCGAGTATTCTCCAGGCGCAAATTTGGCGGTGGGAGTCTCATGGTTTGGGCTGCGTTTTCTGGATTGTTGCCTTGGAGTTCGTCTCGTGGAGGATTAGCAGAAATTGCTCGGAGATCACCTTTTGCCATACTTTATAAGATTTCATACGCAAAATCTCATTTTCCAACAAGATAGTGCATCCATACACGTACCATAGTCAACTTCAGATTGGCTTAACTCAACAGAATTCAACTTTTGGAGTGGCCTAGATATTCTCCAGATCTCAGCCTGATAGAGAACCTGTGCAGCACTCTTGTACACAAGGTGTACAAAAATGAAACCACTTAAATTTCGGCTTCTAATATGAAAAGCGCCATGCTTGATGCATGAACTAATGTAGAGCAAACTGTTAGCCTTATCAGCAGTATGCCAAATAGAATCTTCGATGTTGTTTACAACAAAGGTAAGGAGAGGGAGTTCTAGTCTTACTTTGTCTGTAGGTACTTTTGTGGTTAATCAGGTTTTTATGAAGCGAACTTATAATTTGCACCGGTCTCCATTCGTTAAATTTTCAATTAAAGTTTGTGGTATCCTGCGCTGATAAGATAAACTGCTTAGAAATCTTCTATAGAGGTTCTAGATAGTGAGGAGTACGATGGTAACATCATTGAACCTCAGTAGGGGTTCATCGGGTACCAATGGACAAATCGCGGGATGAATATATAACTTTACAACGCGGTGTAGAAGCTCATTACAGATGAGGTGCCTTTTTACGTTTTTTAAACGATGGCTGCACTTCAATAATGTGCACAACGTCCGCCAAAGAGCTTCCATTTCTTTACCACCTCGAGTAAAGAACTTACCCGACGCTACAAAACCGCTCCTGTCTTTTGGTTTTTGGGCGGAATAGACGGAAAAAAACCCCGTTTCCGCCGCTTTTCCATAACTTCCTTCAATTGCTCTGATAAGAAAATAATTTCGACCATTGGACTCTGCTCTGGATGGCCTATCCAATGATGTAGGTAGCTCTCAGTGGTTCTTAACAAAGTTGATTCGGTGACCTATATAATCTCGACGGCGGCGACCTCTCTTCGTCGCGCGAGATAATTGCTTCCAAAGCGGACACCTCCCCGACTGACTAGAACCAGCAGCTTTACCCTAAATTTTCCGTCTTTAGCCCGTGGTATGTTTGGCAGTATTCACTTTTTCGTATCCCCCCATATATAAAAGAGGAAGGGTTTTTTGTCCGATGTTAGCCACCCGCAATTCGTACACTGGCCAGCTAGCCGGTTTAATCACCCAAGTTTGCGGTGCGGTTGCCAGTTGTCCAAACGAAGACGCTTGACAGTTGTCCACCAATGTTGTTTACCATCGACTGCCATCGACTGCCTGACGTAGGGTGATTTCGAAAGAGGTCTCTTCCCAACCACCACTGTTGTTTACCATCGACTACCATCGACTGCATGACGTAGGGTGATTTCGAAAGAGGTCTCTTCCCAATACGTGTCTAGTGATCATACCTCAATGTTCCTTCCCAGCCCTCCTGTGTGGTGCAACCTTCCACTATTTTTACCGCTATACTTTTACCACTACCCCACTACCAGGGTTGCTGCTACTACAGAAATTGAATCCTCTTCCACTGTTCAGTATGACAACGGGTTGCTCCGTTCTGCATTTTTTTGCTATTTTGCCTCACATAAGCCGTTTTTTGATTCAATTTACCTCTATGTTTGCCGCCATACTTTTACCACTACCCCACTACCAGGGAAGCTACGACTCCATAATAAATTGAATCCTTTTCCACTGTGCAGTATGACAACCGGCTGCTCTTTTTTGCACATTTCTACTATAACTTTGCATCGCAGATGGCATTTCTTCCGTTCAATTTTCCTCTATGTCTACAGCCCTACCTTGACCATTACCCTGTTGTCTGTTGACGAATCTGTCCTCAATACCGAACCTCTCTCCATTGTGCACAATGACGGCCAGTTACTCTTTTCTGCACTTTTTCGCTATCAACGCTAGGGATGCTTCCTTACTCAGCGTCGGTTGCCGGCGAAGCCGGCAGCCGTCGCTGGGTAAGGAAGCATTCCTAGCGGGCTCGAGGTTTGGTTGGGTTTCTGACCCCACATGGCTCACCACACACGACGCCGGCGAAGCCGGCTAGCCTAGCGTGGCCCGCCCGGCCAGAGTCGGGTGCGAGCGAAGCCCGCAACCGACGCTGGGTTGTGGGGACCCTAGCGGCTCGAGGTTGGGTTGGGTTTCTGACCCCACATGGCTCACCACACACGACGCCGGCGAAGCCGGCTAGCCTAGCGTGGCCCGCCCGGCCAGAGTCGGGTGCGAGCGAAGCCCGCAACCGACGCTGGGTTGTGGGGACCCTAGCGGCTCGAGGTTGGGTTGGGTTTCTGACCCCACATGGCTCACCACACACGACGCCGGCGAAGCCGGCTAGCCTACCGTGGCTCGCACGGCCAGAGTCGGGTGCGAGACGGAAAATTTAGGGTAAAGCTGCTGGTTCTAGTCAGAAAATACCAGAAATACTTAATCAATTTTTGAGTCACTGAAAGCTAAATGAGTTGATTTTGGAAGCGCTAGGGTTCTCACAGTACTCCACGGGCCCCTTCATGTCAAAGTGGAACCTCCAGAGTACCTTTCGAATCTCCGCCTCTAAAATAAATGGTGGCCTTGACTTGAAGAATTCGTTGTCTTCACATATCTAAAGGTTTACGCCTGCAGAGTCGTGGGCGAACCTGTCTTAGCAGAAAAAACTGAAAAAAGCTCCACTGGAGAGATGTATGTCAACGTGGTTTATTATCTCAGCTGTAACGGCAGTTTTTCAACTCTAAGTAGGATTTGATTTTCGTCGATTTTTAAGATTTGCCGCCACAGTGGGGTTGCTGGCTGATTGAATGCGTATTATGGGACGCCAATCCATTATTCTGGACAGGGTAGTTCAAGCAAACAACCCTGCTTTTGTGTTCCTTGACCAGGTTTCGCCACCTTCGTCCTGGCGGTGCTCTATTCCACATATCGAAATTGTACTGAGGCATCGCGTGATAGCTCTGCTTCCTCACCGAGTGAAAAACAAGATGAATAAGCCGTTCCAAAGCAAGATCAATGGTGAGCGTTCGGAACATCGCTGGTCCAGACGTCTGGCTAACCATAAGGTCAGAAAAACCTGCGATTTGATTGGTAGTCAGCGCCGTCGCGTGTTCCTCGCATGAAGCCATCTGTTTTTTTGTTGCTATGTAGTGGTTGTGAGGCCACCCGGTTGATACATATGTATCAGTACCACGATTACTATTAGACTTAGTGTTATGCAATTCCCCAAATTTGGTTCAATATGTTGATGTCGGCCCACCTTTAGGTAGTAGTGATCATGCAACCGTTACATTCATAGTGGTACGTACACTGGATCTCAACACACACAAAGCAAAATGGGCTAGAGATTTTAAAGCTGCTAACTATGACAGAATTAAGGAACATCTAACTGCTATTGATTGGATAGGTTTCTTGAGAAATGTCGAAACGGTTGACGAAATACATGAAACTCTACTTTTTGTTCTCCATCACGTAATTGACCTGTATGTTCCCATGAAAAAAATCGAACTACGAAATTTAAGACTCCCAGATCATCTCAGAAGAATGATAGGGCGTCAGAATGCATTGTGGAACATAGCCAGTAGCTCAGCCTGCACTCGAGATTGGGCCAACTATGAATGCTTCAGTAAAAAATTGGATAAAGCAATTTTCCGTAATAATGTTTATGTAGAAAAAAGAAATATTTTCTACGGATAAAATGGCATTCTATAGGTACATCAGGCTTAGATCTGGGGAAGATAGTTCTGTGCCAAACCATGTAAACCCGGATGGTACTTTTGTATCGTCATCTACTGATAAGGCAAATCTATTAGCGAGGGAGTTCCAAAAGGTGTACAGCAGTTCAGCGGTAGGTGCCACTAGGAACGACTCCACCAGTAGAAATTCTCTCCCTAGATTTCATGAGATGAGGCCTACATTGTGGTTCCATAAAGAAGAAATCTTTGAAATATTGTCCAAATGGCCCACGTCTTATTCTACTTCTCCGGACTTTCTTCCTCTATCTTTTATTAAAAAATATATATGTAGTGCAACCATTGGAAATAATTTTTAACAAGAGTTACATGAATGCCGATATTCCTCGAAGATGGAGACACGCGTTCATCACCCTGATTCCAAAAAAAAACTCCGTTTGATGATCCCAAGAATTACCGTCCAATCAGCATAACCTCCGTTTTCGCAAGAACATTCGAAAAAATTGTTAAGAAAAATATTTTGCAGCATATCCACCTGCGCAACATCATTAGTAAGGAACAGTTCGGTTTTTGAAGGGACGTTCAGTGGAGACCGCGGTGCTTAATTCTCTGAATGATTGGACAAAGCCTATAGAACGTAAAAACCGAACGGATGTAGTCTTTTTCGACTTCTCTAAAGCTTTCGACAAGGTCCCGCTGGGAAAACTATTGGTCAAAATGAAGGTAGTTGGAATCCACCCCATGATCGTAAACTGGATCAGGAGCTTCCGCTTCGACAGGACATTTCAAGTCCGGGTTGGTGATGTTTACTCAGCGGTGCCCTCAGCACCTAGTGGAGTGCCTCAAGGAGGAGTTTTGTCACCACTGCTGTTTCTGTTGTACACGTTCGAGCTCCATGATTTTTTTTTCAAGGTTTGGTGTCAAATGTAAGATGTATGCGGATGATGTTAAAATTTATAAGGAAGTAGATAAAACTGGGGCTTCGAGTGAAGTTCAAGATGCTATTGATTTTATTGAAAAATGGGCAGACGAATGGAAACTTCCTTTAGCGGTTGAGAAAACACATTGCTTTGTAGCACACCCTAGCCGTCAGCCCTGTTTTCTAATCTACAGGCTCAAAGGCATTGACCTGCGGCAGGTTTCGGAGGCTCGAGACTTAGGTATCCTTATATCGGGTGATCTGGAATTCGATCTACATTTTAGAGCTCTCGTAAGGTCAGCTAACTACCTAACTTATAACCTGTTGAAGACCTTAAAAACTAATGATCCTCGGGCTCTCCTGTGTGCATACAAGTGCTATGTTAGACCCATTATGGAGTTTTGCACAACCGTTTTTAACCTTTGTCTGAAAAAACACATCGAATTACTTGAAAGCGTTCAAAATAACTATACACGTAAACTATTTATGAGGTGCTTCAAGCTAGGATATGCTAACATTTCAAGGAGTTGAAAGGGCCAAGCAACTTGGCTTACCCTCCCTACGAAACAGAAGGAAAAGGGCTGATCTGATCATGCTTTTTAAAATTCTCAAAACAGAAAATCCATTGAAAGCATAGTTTTTTGATGTCCCAATAACGAGGAGTAAAGGAGGAAGACTTAGATTGTATCCACAAGTGCCAAGGTTAGGTCTAACTTCCTCACTTATCGAAACCTTAAGGAACTCAACCTGCTTATAGGCGAATCTGAAGGTTTTCTTAACATGTCTGTCTGTCAGCTTAAGAACGTTTTAACCCGAAGAGGTCTTTTGTAGATGATTTTAGTTACACATTTTCATATTTGTTGTTTGTGATAGTGTCCTATACGCGTGTGATTGATTGTAATTCACGCCAGAAATAAATAAATGAATTACGCGGTTCATATGTGTGAAAGCGGATGGAAACAATGGCTGAAATATGGCCAATGTGAAGGAGAGGTGTCAGACCTTCATTAAACGAGCATTTTAATACTTTAGCTTAGGGCACTAGAAAGTGAAGGAAAGTCGGCACAACATCCTAGAAAATGTTTGGCATGTGCATGCAGGGATGGATCTCTGCCAAAGCGTATTTTGTTTGCAGCAGCTTGTGCCTACGCATGCCTTATTGCTACCGAAGCTCCGCCACTCTCGATGAGGAAAGAACACAAAGAGCAATACTGTATGTATGTTCGTCAGTTTTATATTAGCTTTTTTCTAGTTTTTAGTCATTTCTGGTTCTTGAAGTGTCTACTGTTGAGTTTCTTTGAGTTTAGAGTTTTGCCTACTGTTCGTTGATGTAATAGCGTCCCTTTCGGCGCACAAATAAATAAATAAGTAGATAATAAATAAATAAATAAATAAATAAATAAATAAATAAATAAATAAATAAATAAATAAATAACTAGCGGTATCGCCTAACGCGCCGCTACGACATTCTTTCCTTGATGAAGTGTTCTTCCTTAGCTGCTGGTGAGGTTCAGGTGAGTTGGGAAGATTCGAGAGTCGTTGTATTGTGGTAGCAGAATCCAGGCTTACGAAGTAAATAAATGGGGCACCATGTTGGAAAGCGGGCAGCTTGAACAAGAAGTGGTTTTCCATTCTCAGACATTTAGAAGTTCTTCGATGCAATAAATAAGCGGCAACGAAGACCGTGGTTAAGTTGTTTGAAGGAAACTAAACTCAGCGCATGGCACAGATGAATGTGGGCATTGCATCTGATTGTACATCGCTCTACATGCTGATTGGTGACTTTTAAAGCAATTCTCTGCCTGCCTTCCCAGGAGCTATGCGCCAGCTCTGGTGTGCCTCTGTGCTCAACGGAAATGTTCAGCATGTACAGCGACCGCACCGCTTTTCGTCTGAAATCCCGCGTTTAGCGTGAAGAAGAACATTGTGGAAAGCGATTATGTGGTTTGCAACACAGTTTTAGCAAACTGCGCAGTCATACATCCTCAGTGGAACTGTTGCTCACCTTTGACTGTAGAAAAGAGAGGGAAGTCGTTATTTTTGGAGCACTCTGTATAGTAACTGTGTCCACCAATGCGTTGATACATTATATTGTCGACGTAATGGAGGTTGTCCTCGAAGGTAATAAGTAATGGAGGTTGTCCCCTTCATGTGTCACCTCATCGCGGTGAAGGGGTGAACATCACTTTATGATGGCTAACGGCACAAATGGTCACGCAGTACGCGACGCTTTGTCGTGTATGGGCGGCTCTCCTGTATCCCTGGCCAGGAACATGTGAGTAACCAGACCACCGCTACGGCTCAAACAACTAAACCCGCGCCCCAGTCCTCCGCGCGCCGGAGGTGGACTTCTACGACGTCGGTTGCATCCACCTCCCGCGAGGGGCCATCTAATCTCGGAGTTAAACTATCAGGACGTCATTGGAATCGGACTACCGGAAACTCCCTCCCACCACGACACGGAAACTGCCTATTCGTCTGCACTTATAACTGTCGTTCGATCGCATCTGAGTAGGATCTTTGGACACTGCTTTACAGAAGCCGCAACATCAAATACGACGTTATCGCCCTGCAGGAAACGAAAGGCAGAACGGAAACTATAAGAAGGACCGACCACAACAAGCTTCTCATTATCGGAGCAAAGGTGGACAGAAAGAATATTGGCGGAGTTGGATTTCTCGTCAATTCGACAGTGCACCACCTAGTGGACTCTTACAAGATCATCAGTCCGCGAGTAGCTGTTCTTCGTCTGGAAACCAAAGATCAAGGAACCATCTCCATCATAGATGGATATGCTCCAACATCTGCGGCCACAGATGAAGAAAAGGAGGAATTCTACAAGCTGTTCGAAGGGACTGTCAACGACGAGAAGAGCTACTACAAAGTTGTCGTTGGTGACTTTAACGCTATCGTCGGTAGAAATGACCACGACGAATGGAGGCTAGGACCACATGGAACTTCCTCAAGGAACGAAAACGGAGAGCGCCTGATAGACTTCCTATCCGCGTGCCGTCTCTACCATGGAAATTCTATGTTTAAGAAGCCTTCAAACCGACGATTGACGGAAAGCCCAAATGGGAAACACGTTCGGAGATCGACCATGTTCTTACAAACAGACGCTGGAGTCTGTTCGACGTCTCCGTGCTGCCTTCATTTGACACCGGCTCGGATCACCGTCTTGTCCGTGCGAAGCTGACTCTCAAAAAGAGGATGTTCAAGCGTGACACTCATAAACCGGCACCGGTGAGGATCCCCACATTCAAGTCTAAGAAGTTGGAATATGCAATAAAGTCGTATGATTGGAATCTTCTCGAAGATCCATCGGAAGACTACGACCTTCTCTCCAAAGGACTGATGAAATGTGCTAGCGGCTCTTGCGGAGCCACATCACCGTCTGCTTCAAGACTCGACGGACATGCGATTAAACTCTTGGAGCAAAGAAGAGCTGTTAAACTGGATCCTAATGCTTCCCATCTGGAAAAAGTCCCCATCTCGAAGGCCTGTCGAATTGTAGTGAAGGAGTCCATTCAAGCCTACAGAAGATTGAAGCTGTTAGAAGCCGCTGGGAAATATTCAAGCATAAAGCGCTGCAAACGAGATCTCTGCGATCAGAAGGCAATAATGTCAGCCCTTGTGGATAAGAATGGAACAACGCAAACGTCTCCAAGAGCGATGGAGGCCATCGTTCAAGAATTCTACACAGATCGGTTCCGTTCTTCCATCACTGTCCCGAAATGCTTGATGCCACCAGCTGAGGAAGTGCCTCCCTTTCTGTAATCAAAAGCTGCTCATGCCATCAGAACGATGAAGCCAGGCACTGCTCCCGGACCGGACGGCATTTCTGCTGATCTAACTTGCGAGACACGGGACTCGCAAGTTTAAATGGAGTCGCTCTACAACAGGTTGACCCCTACATCTATCTGGGAAGAGAGCTGAACATGGATAACGACCTCGCTCTAGAAATCGCCTACAGGAGACGAGCAGCATGAAAAGCCTTCAGTTAGATTCGCGAAGTCTCCGATCAGGTCAAGGATGCCGGCCTCAGGGCCTCGATATTAAACGCCTCCGTACTGCTTGCGATGTGTTACTCGGCGGAAACCTGGCCCGACAAGAAGACAATCGCCAGAGCAATGCAAACTACGCATTGTGTACTGGAGAGATGTCTTCTGAGGACAAGGCTTCGTCAGCAATGGCAAGAAGGCCTAAGAAGCTGGGAGCTAAGGGGGAAGTCACAATTAGCAGACCCGCCGCAGTACATGAAGAAGTCCAAATATCGCTGGGCCGGACACCTGCTTCGACGAAAGGACGATAGATGGAGTCTCCGTGTCACAGAATGGCTCCCGAGAGACCATAAAAGACCACTGGGACGACCGCCAACGCGACGGGCAGACTCATTCTCAAGATCTTTCAGAGAGCGGAGTCTGCCTCACTGGATGCAAGCAGCCAGAGATCGAGCGGTGGTCCCCGCTGAGAAGACCTCCAGCCGACAAAGGACCATCGAAGTATCAAAGTATCAAAGTAATGGAGGTTGTCCTCGAAGGCGACTTTAAACTGAGCTCCATTAATTTGAGCGCATTGGGAGATTAATGGGTTTTCACTTAAGGTTAGTTTCCCAATGTGTCATCCAGTCTTCATAGGAGTTCGCACTGAATGGTTCTCAAATTTGCTGCACCAGGGACACCGAAGTGTAGGAATCATCGACGGAGACTCTGAGCTCTCTAAGCTAACTCAGGGATACAACACATAAGAGGAAGTGCTCGCTAGGCAACTGAGCGTCTATCACTGAGTACATCACGAAAGTTGAACTAGACGAAGGCTTCGTAATTGATATGACTAGCTGCAGAACAAACCATGGTGCACGAGGATTATGATGAGTGCCGACAGTAAACTAATAACCTGCGCCTGAAGTTCGGCGACAAACACCGAGGAGACGATGGCGTGCCACTTGTTGTTAGCAGTGGTTCACAGCTACATAAGAAATGCGAGCGAGTTGAGACTGTTCGTAAATTCGAAAGAGAATAAGTCGTTTGTAGTGAGACTGCAATAAAAGGAGGAACCTTTCGAGTAAGTGATAGTGCCTGCAGAACTCGAAGCACACTTCAATACAGAGCGCAGATTCGTGTAGAGCTGCAGAGGGAAGCGTTTGTGATCAATTAGTGAGCTGCCCGTCCTTCAACCGCCCCTACGCAAATATCACCAGGAATCCGATGCAGAATCCCGGGTAATGTAGGGAGCAGGCGACGGCCCTGTGTTCCTTGTGCGAGCCGTAGTGCCTCAGAGAGGCTGTCGATCAAGGTGACATACAAGAACAACCCAGCCGGTACAGCTAGCAGCCACGATAGTACTTTTAGAGACTCCCGTACTCCAATCCTGGTAAAGAGCCCAAGGAATGCGCTGAGCGCGGACAGCAGCCCTTCTTCATGCAAAGTCCAGAGTCGAACAGTATAGCCAGGTCCCCGAGATTGAGATAGTACTGGCATATCACTGCTATCGATGTGATAATAAGAGGCCTGGTCGAGTTGATAAAAGAACCAGCCATGGTGATAGCGTCGACGAACTTGTCTAGGCAGTCGCTCAAAAAATCATTAGGTCGGTGGTGGCGCCACAGCACACTTCAGTGTGAAAGGCAGATCCATCCGACACGGAGTCGGATTGCTCGGAGCAGCGATAAATGTTTCGGCACCAGCAACCGCCCACTATGGTTCTTTTCTCCAAGATTTATTTATTTATTTATTTGTACTTGCACTAAATTGTGCGCAATAACAAACAGTAAATTAATATGGAACGGCGCAAACAACATAGTGATTATAAGAAAAAACTGAATTCGTAGTAGTTCTTTCTTGAACTCTAGGCGAGGTTGGTAACAGCGTTTATTAGGCTTACGTTTCGGCGAGATCGCCTTCTTCAGAACCTGAAAGGAAACAATCCTAAGTGTGACCAGTCGACCAAGGGTCTCCTCAACCCTACTGGATTTTGAGACCAATTAGACGTACACAAGATGAGTAGGAGACAACAATCGACCTCACCTAACCAAGGATCGCCAGGCGATCAGGGCAGTAGTGCTCGTGAGGGTACCAACGAAGACCGTACCTGACTAGAATGCTAGCCGGAGGTATGGCGTGAGCTCCCGAGTTATACATATATAGGCACTGCCTTCTCGCTTGATTTTTGGGTCAGTAGCCTGTATCCAAAATGCCTCAAGGGCTTTCCGCGTCGACGTCTGTGGCTCCTGCGCTAAAATTTCAAATGTGACCCCAAGGTCCTCTCCGTGGTGAGCGTTGACCCTGTGACCACCCAGTGGAAACTCGCGACCTTTGCCTGCCCTCCATGTGTTCTTTGGCGCGTACATGGAGTGGGCGAGAGGTTTCACAGATATACTTTTCACCACAGCTGTGGCAGGTGATCCTGCAGAAAATCCCAGAAACGGCGCAATCTCCCTCTCTGCCAGCCGGACAGACCACACAGTTAGGAGTAAGACAAAGACGGTCGTACATGCGGTTTCTTCTCAGCCGGCATTTCAGACTACAGGGCGGTAATTCCGTAAGAATTACCGACTCATCTAAAGTGAGAAAAACTGAATTCCTAAATAACTAAACGTTTCACATTAAAAAAAGAAAACGTTTCACATTCAAAGGTGAGGCCAAACTTTAGGCAAGAAAGGAAAAAAAGCAATGCAAAAAAGCCAAAAAAAATCAGAGAGCCAAGGGTTTGGGGAGTGGACAACTTGACGGAAACGAGCAGTGGCCTGCCAACACTGCAAGTCGCTAGAGAGTACGGCATAGGATACCATCTTAGTAGGTACGCTGCCTCCATCAGTGCCCGGATGATGGCAGAGAAGGCGAACCGTAAGGACAAAAGCGAACGAAAGCATCTAGAAATGGCAGTAAAATAAGCAGAACCAAACCAAGTAAGCAAATAAAAAATTGAGGGAATCCAGCAAACAATTACAAACATGTGAACTCATCAGTTCAGAATAAAACAGAAGATAACACCGGGCAAAGGAATCTAGCAGTGTTGCAAAAAAAAAAACAATCTTCCATGTCAAACTGCTAAACTAAGGAAACCAAAGTGTCTTTAATATATATCCTACTAATGCAAAGTTGAGAGCAGATCAATTTTAATCACTTTTCTACGAAAATCGTATGCATCCGGTAAGGTCCAAGGTAACATTTGTAACCAGCGTGCACCGCGGTAACAGAGCGAATTGAAGACTTTTTCGCGATTTTTCCTTTTCAATTTAGGATAGTGGAAACAATGACTTTTACGGTGACCTGGCATTGGCAAGAGAACCCATATTTGCTAGCTCCCAGTTTTGACTCTCCTTTTAGAACTTTAAAACAGAAAACTAGATCACTGATTTTTCTTCTGTAGAAGACTTTTGACTTTGAAAAGCTTAAATCTTTCCTCGTAACTAGGAATAGTGAGAGCACCTCTGGGAGTACACTTAGATCTATAAAACAGGATTTCTGTAAAAGTCTTTTGTACCTTTTCAATTTTAGATGGAACCTTCTTTATACAAGAACTCCAAACCTGGGGACAGTATTCTAGTATTGAAATGGCATATGTCTTGTATAAGCTAACTATTACCGAGCTGTCATCACACGTGACGTTCCTACAAATGAAAAACAGGACGGAGAAGGCTTTCCACACAATGGTAGCAATGTGACTCTCGAAGGTTAATCCACTATCCAAACGAATTCCAAGACCGCAAACCTCCCCCCTGAGGCACTCCACATTCACAATCATAGCTGGTTGAGAAAGAATTTCCTACCTTAACATGCATACGCCTCCCACTCAAATTAGAGTGAATCCACAGAAGAGCCCCTCTGATGCCCAGCTGATGATGCTTTGCAAGAAGTTTACTATGACATACCTTGTCAAAAGCTTTCGACAAATCGAATTAGATGATATCCACAGAGTCCTCATTATTTATTGCAAGATTCCAATCGAAAACGCCGTCCGAGAGCTGCGTGGCTGTTGAATCGCCAGCGGTAAATCCATGCTGTTCGGAAAGAGTACATCTGTTTAGGTCTAGATATGACACCAATTTTTCTCGTGTTATTTTTTTCTATGACCTGTATTGGGAAAGGAGTAGTACTTATCTTATGGAAGGAAGAGAGTAGTACGGATCTCGGACTGTTTGGAATTGCCGTGAAAATGGACTCCTTACAAATTTTTGGAGTCTTACTATAAAACAAAGAAATGTTGAAAATCATCGATAATGGTTTATGAAGTGAATTCTTAAAAACGATTTGTGGAATGCCGTCGAATGGTACTATTGTAGAACATTTCAACTGCTTCATTACCATTAACGCGTCTTTTCGCTGCATAATAATCTCATTCACGCTACCTGATTCAAACCTCTCAATGCTTCTGAAGGCTCTATCAAACTAATAGGACTAGTTTCTACGGCACCTGAAGTGAAAGCTGAGGTGAAATAGCCTGCGAGTGCCTCAGCCTTTTGCATGTGATCAGTATAAAGAACCCTAACATCACCTCTTCAGGTAGATCCGGATGAGCGGCGCCTCCTCTCGATTGCGCTACCCACTCCGCATAAAACTCTATTGTATAAGGCCGGGGGCATACTTCCATCGCCGCGATGCCATCGCAGCGCTCAATTCATGGCCGTTTTGCCGCACGCGGTCGAATAGACAAAGGAAACTTTGCCGCGGACGCCGCAACAGTGGCGGTTGGCATGCGCGATGGCTTCCCGCGTCCATCGCGGGCATGGCATACTTTTTCGCCCCGCGCACGCTGTTTAGCGTTGGTCCTGGGCAGATCGCCGTCGCGCTCCGTTGCAGAGCGATGAGCGATGAGACGAACACTGAGAATTTCAAATTCTTTCGTGTCGCCCTGCAAAAATCATCGCAGCGATTCCATCGCGGCGACGGGAAGTATGCATGAGGCCTAATACAGATTGAAGTTAACTTTTCATTCCCAATTTGTGCACACAAATCAATAGGTGTTTCATAGTCAGACTGGGTGATTTTCAGACAACCTAGAGCTCTTTTTCGCGACACGCTACTCGTTTTCCCTACCAAGCTAGAAAGATCGAGTTTGTTAGTTGTGAAGTTGTTAGTACTTCTGCAAGAGTTTGTCATGTTATATCTTCGTTTTAGAACGGTTCTAAAAATTTTGAACGCTGTGATGGAACATTCGAGAAATTTTGCAGCAGAATTTCCTAGACGGTGAACAATGTTTTGATGTTCCAGATCAACTAGATTCCGGAAGATAAAGTCTAATTCGTAATTAAAATTGTTCGATTTGGTCTGAAAGTCAGCCGGATTGATTTGAATGGTGTTCTTAGAGATTCTATAGCACAAGTTTGATTTTCAAATGACCAGCTTAAAAAAGAAATGGAACAGTACAGAGGTTTTCAAGAGATTGATTCTAAGCTCTCAAGCATAGTTTGAAGAGATGACACTGCAGTGATCTGTCGGCGTGGCAAGGAAGAGGTAGGCAGGATAAACATGCGTCTCACTGCATTCTCTTGCAAAGAAAACCACTAGGCCTTTCTGCAACTTCTAGGAAACCCTGCATAAGTCGTTGCAGTGGATCTCACGCTCAGCCCCAGCACATTCGTCGGGATAAGCGATCGGTCATACATATGTGCAGTGCCGGGGCACGATTATCGTTCAGTAAGCCGAATCGAGAAACTGCTGCCTTGCAAACATCAGCTGAACCTGCGGATAAGCCGATGCCTTTCAGGTATGTGTCTAATCTTCTGACGTCTAACATCATTGGTTTTCACTTCTTTGGACGGACTTTCAGCTTCTCTCCACCCCTCAGTGGGAATTTCTTCACGCAGTGAATCAACCAGAATGGGCTGCAACCGTCATGCAACTGACCAGGGAATGCCGTCAGCTTCCCATGGAACTTCGGGATGAGACCTATATCACGTGAAAGAGCTCGAGACGCTGATCACAGATATGTAGACCAAATTTGCTAAATGGATCTCCTAAGCGAGTTATGGCCGGCGGAAGCCGCCATGTCTTCCATGTGTTAGGCGCGCTCAATCAGCATTGTGCGCAGTATTGCGCGGTAATCAGCGGTTCGGCTACTAGTCCCGTCGGCAACGGCGGTGGTGCAGTGGTAGGGTGCTCGCCTCACAGAATTGAGGTCATTGGTTCGGGTCCCGTCGCTGACGGGTTTTTTGCATTTTGTAACCTATCTTCGACGAGGACCTATAATTCCATTTTTAGCACATTTTTGAGCGAACGGCTGATGGCGACTTGCATTTACGTCTATTTGAAGACGGAAACGTGTTTCAGGTAAAATGTTTTATTCATGACGTGAAGCAAGTCAAAAATTCAAAGCAAAGCAAAAATAAAAAGTAAAAATGAAATCAAAAATCAACTTAATGAACATAACAAATAAAAAGTAAAGGCACTGGTTAAAAGTTCCGACTCCACCGACACGACATCGGTCGAGAAAAAATTGCGCTGAAAGTTCGTCCAGGGGGGTTATTTGGGGTGCTGATCACGAATCTGACATCGGTTTTTCACGATTCGGTAGGAGACCACCCATACCGTTAACAGGGGTAGTCCAGGAAGGGTCACCGATTTCGCTGAAACTTCGTCGAGGGGGGGGGGTTATTTGGGGTGCTGATCACGAATCTGACGGTTTTTCTGACGGTTTCGGTTTTTCACAATTATCTTGATTAAGTTTTGTTGATTTTTGATTTCATTTTACTTTGGCACTAGTTAAAAGTTCGACTCCAGAGACACAATTCGGTCGAACGGTCGTAGTAACGGTATAGGTGGTCTCTGACCGAATCGTGAAAAACGGATGTCAGATTCGTGATCAGCACCCCAAATAACCCCCCTCGACGAAGTTTCAGCGAAATCGGTGACCCTGCCTGGACCACCCTTGTTAACGGTATGGGTGGTCTCCGACCGAATCGTGAAAAACGGATGTCAGATTCGTGATCAGCACCTCAAATAACCCCCCTCGACAAAGTTTCAGCGCAATTGTTTCTCGACCGATGTCGTCTCGGTGAAGTCGGAACTTTTAACTAGTGCCTTTACTTTTCATTTGTTATGTTCATTAAGTTGATTTTTGATTTCATTTTTACTTTTTATTTTTGCTTTGCTTTGAATTTTTGACTTGCTTCACGTCATGAATAAAACATTTTACCTGAAACATGTTTCCGTCTTCAAATAGACGTAAATGCAAGTCGCCATAAGCCGTTCGCTCAAAAATGTGCTAAAAATGGAATTATAGGTCCTCGTCGAAGATAAGTTACAAAATGCAAAAAAGCCGTCAGTGGCGGTGACCGAACCGATGACCTCAATAATGTGAAGCGAGCACCCTACCACTGCGCCGCCGCTGCTGCTAACTGCATTAATAGAAGAACCGCTGATTACCGCGCAATACTGCGCCCAATGCTGATTGAGCGCGCCTAACACATGGAAGACATGGCGGCTTCCGCCGGCCATAACTCGCTTAGAAGATCCATTTTGCAAAGTTGGTCTACATATGTGTGTTCAGCGTCTCGAGCTCTTTCACGTGATATAGGTCTCATCCCGAAGTTCCATGGGAAGCTGACGGCATTCCCTGGTGAGACCTGGTTAGTGTTAACAGCGCAAACTTATTTGCTGCACTTAATAACCATTCCCACTCCTTATAAATACGCACGAGGTAACGACAAACAGACATGCTACTCTCTCCCGATATAACTTTCCGAAGCGAAGATATGTTCAACTGGAGATTCGTTAGCACATTTTTGGAGGAAAATCGAAATAACAGAGCCACTAAATTTCTGATCCGAGGCTGAAGTACCGATAACCTTGTCTTGGAGGTGGTGTGGGGGTCACCGAATTACTGCAAAACTCGTCTGGAAAGGAGATAAGACTCTTACTTGTCCTTCAACTGGCCATGTCGAAGCATTGTAGTGTACAGAGTATGGCAGATGCCACATACACATTCAAGTTGCCTCTGCGATATAAGCAGAGTGTATCTACCCCGTAAACGGATTGGCTACCGCAGATCTTTATCCTTTGTCCTTATGTTCAGGTATACAACATTAGAATGTTAGAAGTGAGCATCTCATGGAAATATTGTGACATGCATATTAGCAAGGTAAGTGACAAGCTGAAACATCATCATTCAGATTTTTGCGGCCGCACTGGTTGCCTTCAATGATAGTGTCCAAGAAAACCTTGCTACTGACTCGTTGAGTGAAAAATGGCGAAGATTCGGAATAGAGTGCTTCGACAATGTGTTGTTGTCCAAGGTTATACCAAGGCACCCTGAGTTGTGCGAAAGGATTATTGGCCAATCACAAATGGACCACCAATGCTTCCTTTTTCTTCCCTTCTGCTTGTACTTTCCTCATACTTTTTCAAATTGCTGTCTAAAGTTTCTATAGGGTAACGTGAACAACCCGGAAAAGTCTTTTTACCCCACGAATTTCATTACTGTTTGAGTTTCACACAATTTTAAGAAGTTTTCTGCAGCAAAAATTGTGGCTCATTTAGGCCTGTGAAATGCTTTCGCAGAGCGAAAAATTGACGACAACAACAGCACCAAAGATGTGGGTGTTGGGCAAGGATTGGATGGAAAAAGTCTAACCCACGTAACGTTTGCGGGGCAGGAAGGCCAGGTCTCCGCACACTTTCTTGAACTACCACGCATGTAGTGTTACGTGATGAACAGGGTGACTGCAACGGAATTGAGCGACTTTACTAGGAGTCTTTTTCGATCTGAAGGCTCTTACCAAGCCAGGAGTGGCCCCTTATGAATACTATGCTGCTCCACTACAATCTTCAAACTAGGTGCAGATATATCTGAAATTGTATCAAATTTGGTGCATTCCTAGCCTTTTTATACGCCTAAGGCTTTGTTGCAGGACTTATGGTTCAGCCTGTTGCTAGACCTGCTAGATGTCAGAACTACTAAGTGACCCGAATTCAAATCAAAATATCTCCACCATAAAATTAGCTTGTCAGCGTAAATAAGACCTACAGAATTTATATTTATTTATTTACTTCATGCACCAATAAAAGTGTGCTCAAGAATCATGGGAAGAAAGCTGACAAATCCATTCGGAAACAGGCACAACGAATAGATAGCGTCGACGGTCTTGGAAGCTAGAGGTCAAAGCTAGCTTTAAGATAATACATCAAAAAGATTATATCGCAAAACTACCGTGCTGTTACCCAACCACACCCGCAGTGGCACCAGCAAGTACCCCACCAGTTGGCAATGCCTAGGAACCTGTAGGAGCTTCGGCACACGGGTATAGCAACGTCCTACGTGGAACATACAGGTTGGGTGAGCCAGGTGGGTATATATTGTCGGTGGCATTATATCTTGAACTTCTCGAGTCACGAAGCTCATGAACGTTGGCTTAATACATCGTTCCACATTTATCCTGTGCCGTTACAGCGAACCTTTGGAGATCCTGCGATTAACATTCTTCAGATGTAGAAGGTACACATGTCTCTTCCCCCTCACAAATTCTTCTTCCTACGTGCAATCGTGCATCACTGCGACAGGGAGCATACTCTCCCGACCAAACGTTCATATCGCGCAGGTGCCGGCAGACACTACGCCAGATTTGTGCCGACTTTATTTATTACGACACCTTAGGATGTCCTGGTCTCGCACTTGAGCACTTTGGTGACATGGCAACATCTCTAACCTACGGAAAGGCATTTAGCATACTCTCGCTTCGCACCGGCGACGTGTCGCCACGACAGTGCTGTGAAAGGCCAAAATAATCCTTGTAAAACTCAAAATTCGCCAACACCTAGGCTTTGCTGCGTACCTTTATGGCGTGAAGTCATTCTTCACTCCCCTAGTTTATCAAAGGCATTCTCTGCGGCAACGTCACTGGTTTGTGATGCTTAGTACTTCTGTCCCTCATGTTGCTCCGCAACCGTTCTCATGTTCAGCAGCACTTGCTCAGGACACCTTTAACATGTCCTCCTAATCTAGACGCTCACTACGCAACGTCGGTGACATTCCTCTTAAATTCAGACATTCGTTGCACGACATCGGCTTACTGATCCTCCTTGTTGTCCCACCTTCGGGATACCACCTTCAGGCCTTCTTCCTTATCATCCCTATTGACCCCTTCGACTTGCAGCAGGACCTCTACTGCGCCCACAGAAATCAACTTTTCTTCGCTCCCGTGCTTCATCCAAATCGCACGAGCGGCTGATCAACGAATCCACATCCAGCATTGCCACGCGGGTCCTTATGGGCTTTCGGACTAGCTCGGTTGCCCCATCAGGGACCCTCCCTAACTTCTCACACTCGCCAGGCTTTGCGAGTGTGAGAAGTTAGGGAGGGTCTCTGATGGGCGCCGTAGCACAACCTCGAACACCATGAGCTGATATACACCACGTGATGTGACATGGGATCTTAACGGACCGGCCTGTCACGAGGACCGCCTCTACCCGGTTGCCAGCGTTCATCTTAGCCCGCAAAGACGAGCAGTTTCCAGTGGCACCACGTAGAGGAACGGATACCACCGCCGAACATACAGACAGAAATTGTTGGTTGTAAAATCATTCTAGGGTTCCAAACAGCTATCCCTTTAGGGATAAGGAGGTAAAGGATGGAGTTACTCAACCCCATTTGGGATGGGCCACTTCTGCGGGAGGTCGTGGGGGCGATTTGAATGCGCAGTTGTTTCGTCCAATGAGATTGGACAGATGGCAATAGAGAAAAACGGCTGTACATCGTCTCCTTTATGACTGACTTCCGAAGTGTTCCGGTGGAGTTCTTCAAAGGCGGATCACTCTTCTGATGTGACAACCAAACTGAGTTCTTATCGGATGGGAAGTTGACTGTTAGCAGCAAGTCGTAGGTTAGTCCTCTTGTCGAGAGCGAGAGTGCACATGTTCCGAAATTGTATGCTCAACTTCAGTGATTAACAAATTCATGCATACAAAATGTTAGTTGTGAAGCGCATGAAGCAAAAGGTACGAAAGCGAGCATTTCTACTGCACTACAATGCTAAGATGATCTGTTAAACAGTCTTTCCAGTTACCCATGAATAATTGCGCAAGAAGCAGGGCAATAAAACGACTTCAAAAAGCAGCACACAGGAGCTGTGCAACTCTATAAACCAAGAAGTTGTTCTGATGAAACGCTGATAACATTCTTAGGAAATGCGGATTCATGGAACAAAACGTGAGGTGTGTGAGTCATCCGCCGTTCACGTTCATCTCAGAACTGTGTTGAGACGTATAACAGATATATGATACTCCTACTTCCTGGTTGGAACGAAGATGTGGTAGATGGTAAGCATTCGGGTTAAAGACTGTTTAGAGTATTGTGCTCCAATACAATAGTCTAAGGTCTAGCATGAAGCACCAATTTTGGCTCAGAATTCTTTAAATTATCGTAGCTTACTAACGTTGTTTTTCCAACAGTATACTCAAAGAAGCGATTAAATGTATGTGGTGTGGAAGAGCGGTTTTAGCTTTATTGTGTTGAAAATAATTCCTTTCCGCTGCTTCTCTGTTTTGAGAACATACAAAGAAGAGCTTTAAAAAAAGTTATCCGATTTATATATGTTATGAATAAGAAGGCCTTTTAGTTGTAGAAGTCTGTTAAGGGCAAAGTAGTCATTGCCTCAGTTTTGGAAATATTTGTGCAGAATTAAATGAAGTGGTGAAGTTCTACTATTTCCGTTTCCATTTTCCAATATCGGTATCTTCTTCGTTCGGTAGACTGCCTTCGTATTTTCTCAACAAAAAACCCACATCCCCTATGATTATCCTTGGGTGCCCGGTCTTAGTCGTTTCCAAAACATGGGTTAAGAAAGGTGGTGAACTCTGGCTCCTTAAATAAGCCTTCTCTATACCACTGCGGAAGCGACACCGAATCTGCTGCGGTTCAACACCATAAGGTCTTTTAAAAGACATTTTCGGAGCTATTTGTGTATGATTTGATTACCAATTCAAGTTTAGCGGATGGAGGAGGTAATGCGTAAAGTTAACAAGAGATTTTGTGATTCCTCTAGTTCCCTGTAATTCATACAGCAGTACCTAGTCATCTACGGAAAACGTTATAGTGAGACGTGTTTTGTCCCGCAGCAAGGTATCTAACAGGGTTTCCGGATTCCCTGAGATTGATTTATCCCCTTCATCGGCCTTCCAGGTACTTGGTTTGTTAGCGCATAGCGATTTCTTCCAGCGGATAACGTCGCGAATCAGTGCAGCACTCATGTCTCCATTTCTGATCCAGACCCTTCCGTCATCACCCCACTGCTTGTTTGAGTCGTTGAAATCGGGATTCGATACAGAATCGTTTGATATGGCACAAGACGAACTGAAACTCTTGGCGATGCTCCTGCCTCTGGCAGGTGGTTGCTCTGTTCAGTTCTTCTTAAAACACGACGAAAAGGAAACGAAGGTCCCCGTTGGATGCCTTGAAAAGCATTCGATGGTGCCTTTAATTTGATTTTTCCTTTTCCGAATTGAAAGGTCCATAATTATGATGCATGCGGTGTGTGGGGGCTTGAGAACTCTGTTCGGGACGGCACTTGTAACGTAGGGAAGTAAAAAGGCACACTGATGCTCGAACAAAGCAATCGACGTTGCTCTAATTACAGGTGGCAGTGACGAATTAGAAACGCATTCTTTTCGCGGATTATGAATCATGACGAATGTCAGCAAAATAACGCCCCTACAAGTACATTTATTTATCCTACTACATAGTGGTATTGAGACAACTGTAGTTGTCGAAAGCTCTCACTTACATTGTTCATTGTATCTCTGGAAAGCGGTGCAAAGCATACGAAAGCCTTTGAAGCAGTGTTTTCAGCAAGCTGCTCATGACAGTGAAAAGTGCACATTCTGTGATCGAACAGGTTCGTGAATTCACTGAAGATCAAAGGCGCTCATAATAGCTGAATGTAGATAGCTCTTAAAGCCTCGTTTGCACTGGCCTGCTTTTCATTGCCAAAAGTTGTAGGGCATTGCTCTTGTGCTCTCGATTCATTTCGAATATTCGAATGATTTCGAATGGTCACGAATTTCGAGTATTTGAGTTCGAACATATTCGAAAAAACAGTTTTTCTGAATATTCAAATTTGAATACACTCGAAAAATGCGATTTTTGAATGCTCGAATTCGAATATTCAAACTGAATGGAAACCTTTCGAATGCCTTTTCGATTAGGTCATTCGAGCACAACTGTTGTGCATGCAGCGTGATCTGCAGCAGGCGCGGTTCCAGCTGCTGGTGGAGTTTAGGCTCGCTTCGCGTACATACAGGGTGCGTAAAAAGTATTGACGCAGTAAATGACGGTTGTGGAAATAGTAATGCGCAGCAAATTTCGAAATATTCATTTGAGAAATATGGAAAATGATCTTGCGAACACGATAGAGTAACTCGTAATTGACATTGGCTCCTTTTCTGTGAATACAGGAGCGAAAACGACGGAAAAATTCATGAGCACGCGCCGCAAGTGCTCGCTTGGATTTCGTCCCGTGCTTTAAACAGGGTAGCCTTCTGCGACTGGTCACTTCTGCTGAAAGTAGCACAGACCTCATTCTCCAAAACCGCTTAAAAAGAGCAATCCAGCGGATTAATGTTTAAGCTGTGCTCGTCTGAGAAGCTGTCCACACCTGCGCGCGTTATCTGTTTGCCGTTATCGGACAGAGATTGATAATTTTGGATTTGAAGGTTATCGTGTTTGAACATATCGTAATCATCACTATGACAGACGTTTGGGTTGCTGCCCTCTTTCCTCACCAACCGTTTCGAACAGCGCCAAATTTTCTTGTTAAGGAAGTATTCAGCTCTTTGGGTAATAGACAAAAAAGGGCCACCGTAACGACGACGATCATATTTCTTCAGTTTTTTCGAGAGTGTTTTTTTGAGAACACAACAGACAACAAAAATAACACACAAAAACCTAGAGGGGTAGGAAGAGAAAGCTGGAGCTGAAACAAAAAGTAGGTGCGTCAATACTTTTTACGCACCCTGTACAGTTCACATGGTTTCCTTCTCCGAGCTGCATGGAACAGCCGAGCACCGGCTTCTCCCTCGATCAGTAAAAAGCATCTTTGGATGCGTGGCGCTACTTAGGAATTCTTAGTAACGCTGAGTTTATGTGCCCTATGTTTTATGGAGAGCCATGCTCGGGTCAATGAGCCTCTTATAGGTAAATGCGCCACAAGTAGAAGTCCAGATTTTTTGTTCATCTTTTGAATAGGAACGCGAGAAGGCGTGCCGGCTAATTGTATAGATGTGTTTAGAAGATTGGCACTGCAATCTCTCTAAGTGTAAGTGGCGAAGAAGCATTAAGCAGCTCAAACCACTCGACTCACTGGCCGTATCCAGTGGTTCCAACAACAACAAAAAAAGCAACATGGAGAAAGAATATCAATTGAAGACATTCCTAAGCCCTAATTGAACAACTACGGATGTGGTTCTTCAACACTACAATATTATCGAGTAGGGCAGGTAACACACGCTATTCAACTGTCACTTACAAAGGTTGAGAAGCACAAGCGGAGTCCCCGTGTCCACTTTGTCAATAGACTCAGAGACGGCGAACTACTATCACACGTGTCCAGGAGGTATGTAAAACACAGCCAATTACCCCTTGGCTGATCGTCCCAGCGGGTGGCGCCGGCCGAAATGGTTTCCTTCGAAGCCTCACGTTAGACCGGGAAAGCTGCCCCCCGCCCTCTCTCCCTACAAGTGGGGCGGGCGGGCCTTCGTGCTTCTGTTGGCTTAGGCTCATAAGAGCTACAGAGTTGTATTGCCTTGGGAATAAGAGCGGTCTGGGAATTCTCTAACGGCCACAAACAAAGAATATCATATACCATATCCAAGCGCATTCAGTGCTCTTTCAGCTATGCCGTACAGATTAAATAAACACTGCACAAGATACAACGCTTGACTCCGAGCCAAATTAGCTTTAAATTTCCCGCCATACCGTCGTTCCGCTAGGGGTTACAGTTTGCGTCATTGAAAGCCAGAAGCCTCTAGTAGACAGTCGTGACCTCAAAATAGTCTCGATTTTACTAATAGTAAGGAGTACAACCGAAGAGCCGCAATTATCGAAAGTACTCTTTCTGCGCATTCGCTAAAACAATTTGATTCTTCGGGTGGGAAAACCCAATCGCGGTAGCTCGTGCAGAAAAATGGGATGGTTGTGGAAAGGGCTCAGGCGCTGACTCTCCTTATTTTTTAGGAGATGTCATGCAGTCATATTTCTTTGAGAAAGGACAAACTGTCGCCGAAGGAGTTTATCTGCGAGTTTTGCAGAGTGTAATGAAGCCGTGGATGGTGACCGTAGCCTGAGGGAGGCCATATGCCAGTGGAGCGGCTCACAGGAGCCATTTTGTCCAAAACTGGCTCTCCGGTAACTTGGACATGTTTTGGTCTAAGCTCTGGCCCCCGAGTGGCTCGGATTTGAGCCCTCTGGGCTATTACGTTTGGAGCGTCGTCGGAGGGTTGCAGATAAGACGAGGCACCCTAATGTCACACCTCTTCGCACCGCTAATGGAGCAGCATTCACAAATGTTGACAGCGCCCTTTGCAGAGGGCGTGCGAGCTCTTGAGGTTAAGGATGGGGCTGCCATTGCGGCCGACGGAGGATATATTGAATAATTTTGCTCCTGATATATCGCGCTATTTGTTCTTAGGCAATTTTCCGTTTCATTTGTATTTTACATTTACAAATTTGTTAGAAAATAAAATGTTAAGTTTGTCCGGATCCGCACCCTGTATGCGACGCTGGTTGCCATTATAGCGAGACAAGAGGTCTACGTGTGTGGGCTTCCGTTGCCTCTGACACAAAATTATTTAATAATCCGTTTATTCGTAATTGTACAACTAAAGGCGAGCTAGTAGGGTGGAGGAACTCAACAAGACTGAGACCGCGAGGGCGGTCCTTCTAGAATACAAAGGAGACGTCTTGTACTTTCTGTTTTCAAGGAAGGAGACACTGTAGGCGAACTGTGAATGCACTATTTCTTTGTCCGTCTGAGGTCTCGCGGGTGAGAACTCATGAAAAAGTAGCGGCAGCTGGTGCTTGCCGCGACACTCCCGGGCGCAAAACTTTTAAAAGTACCTTGTAACAATGAGTAATGCATAGCAATGGGTATACATTCGATTATCAAGTCAGATGAGCAAATGAGTGGTGAATAAGTAAATGACTGTAACGGTTGATACGAGGAGTAACGACGCGGAATAATACTCACTTGTTTTTGTTTATTTTTGTTGCTCCCCGCGGTCGAATGACCCACAAAGACTAGAGCGGCCACGACTGGCTCCACCACCGATTTTGTTAGTGACAGACGTGTTTGCTGCGTAATTAGACGCGCCTGTACGAGGCTAAAGACGCCGACAAAGGTAGAACTAAGTGATGGGGTGATCCTCACCAGCCGTTTATGGGACTACCTAGTTGATGTGGGTGACTCGTGGCGGAGGAGTGTGCGTGAGGGGTGAATGATGATTCCGCGTTTACAATGTAATAAATACAGGGGCATACAATGCGAATATTTAGAGGGACAATTTTTGCCATCTTATGCATTGAAAAAATATATGAAATACAGAGGAGTGGCGTATTACAATGGAATATTGAAAGGAATATCAGTGCTAGCTGACAGGAAAGATACAAAATACTTGTAAAAGGAAAAGGGAATAAAGAGAAATATTGTAGGGAACAACTGCGTCAATGTACTTTACGCCCGTTGCAGAATATGGGCGTGTGGTATGAGTGAGTATGGTATTCACTTTGCCCTCCGGTGCTACAAGCTTGGCTGGAAGATCCTGTATGTTATCATTAGGAACAGATGATTCCACTGACACTCGATTAAAAGGAAGTGCACCGTGTTGGCACGTTATTGGATCTGAGCGGTCTTGGACGCTGAGTATGATGGAGAGCAACAAATAAAGTAATATTCTTGAGAATATGCTGAAGCTGCTAGATGTCGTTAGTTCTTCACAGAGCTTCCGTTCTTTAATGTTACAGCACTTGGCTCCTTGCTTTGCTTTCATTGAAAGCAAGGTCCCCTGAGGAGGTTGTAACATGTTATCTAAGTCAGGCGCCTTCTTAATTTCTGGAAGGCCATTTGTCCCTCGAACCTCGTGAGGAATCTGCTTCAGTAAGGTGTCTTTTACCAGATCTTGAGCATATTCTAAAGACGGGTTGCTGCATGGAACAGGCGATTCATATTGTCTGTGTTCAATGTCATTCACCTCTAGTGAAAGACGTGACGCGTGTTTCCGTTTATCTTCGAACGTTTTATCATAAGCTTCCTTTCTTACATCAACGATCTGTGGGGATGCTACCACAGAGAGGTGGAAATGCCGTGCTTTCGGTTGTGTTGTATTTGAAGATCCGAACAGTGCTGGTCCGAAAACGGTGTTTTGTGCAAGTAGTCCTGACGGTAGTCTTACAGGCGGGTGGTTTAACATCACGTATGATTTGGTCGTATGATTCAACTCCGATCAGAATTCGCGGCTTTACGAATTCTCCGTTCGTAGTGGTATTCGACAAGAAAATGCACTTGTCTCTTAGAAACTGTACGTCTGAACTTGTCAATGTGGCTGCTGGAAAAGCATTTGTGAGCACTGATTTGGTGGTAAGCGGGAGTGAAATGGTATCTCCGAACCGCGTTCTGAAAACGGCAGATGTCCGTTGAGTCAAATAAGTCTCACTGCTTCCTCCAATACCATGCATTGTGCATTGATATGGCTCACTTAATTGAAGTCCCAGCGTGCTCGCGAGGTTGGCTTCAATTAGGTTGCACTGTGCACCCAAGTATAGGAGAACCACCACATTTTCAAACGTGTTGGTGTGATTATTTCGTATTTGTGCCTCCGCAGTCATGAGAACATACTCTTTCTCAGTGATCGTTTCGTGTTCTGTATTTGAGAAACTTGCAGCCAGATATCCATTATGTTCTTGTGGGGCAGATTGCTGGCTTTTATTAACCACACTATAGCTGGATTGACTGCGAGAGGAATTAGCTTCAATTGGCCTAGTATTTGTATTCTGGCTGGCAGAGTAACGTTGACTATTTCCTGGTGTATTACCACATTCCTGAGGCTGTAGGACGTCCTCCTTTATACATAGTGTGACATCGTGATCTCCTTTGCATTTTGGGCAACACTGGAAGGCGCAGTCACGGCTTCTGTGGTCGTGTGCGAAGCATTTCCAACACACTGACTGACCCCTCAGTGCGTTTCTGCGATCGATTGCAGTCCGAACTGTACGGCACTCCTTGGTTTGGTGGTTCGGTCTGCGGCAAAACAGGCATTGTTCTGTACCAGACGGTTTCGGGCGTCGTAAGGGTTCGGCATTGTTTATTTGATTTCCCCTCAACGATTCGAATCGGCGCTCGAAACGAGCTCTGGAAGAAACTTCCTCACCGAGCTCTTCCAGCAGTTTGCCTACGGTTAGTTGTGAGCTTTCTGTTTCTTTTTTCATGCAGTCCTTTATAATTTCATAGGGAAATTTTGCAAGGATGGTGTCTATCCATAACGGATCGTGCCTTTTCCTTACGTCGTACCCTGTGGCGACCATTTGGAAGACAAGATCATTGACCTTTTCGAGGGTTTCGACACATTTTTCGCCTCCTGTGTTGGCAGCTGGTAGTGCCAGTAGGCGCTGGACGATCTGCGACCTGTTATTTCCTTTGTTTCCATATTTTTGTGTAGTACATCTACAATCAGACTGTAATTGGAAGCCTTCATTGGGATGCTTCTGATTGCATTTTGTGCCTTTCCCCGTATGGCGTCCTTAAGGTAGAGAATCTTCTCCAATTCTCCTAGTTGCGCGTTTTGATCGACTATGAGGGAATATGCATCCCAGAATTCGTCCCATGAGTCGTTTTCTCCATCAAAATGCGGTAGTTTGATTTGCGGGTACTTGATCTTCAACGCCGGCGATAGGATCATCTGTTCCGGGTCTTGCTCATGCGAATCAAGACCCGAGTGAGCTGTCCTCTGTGGCTGCGTCAGCGGTCGGTTACTTTGAAGTAGACCACATGGATCGATTTCCTCATATGCGTCCCCGCTGTCGAGGGGGTGCGGGAACTTTTACTCACTTTCGGTCGCGCGCCTCGCGCGCGACGCCACCGTCCGCGGCAAGCCCGCGATGACGCGACGAAAACGCGTACGGCTTGTTAGCTCCGTGCGCGTGGGTCCTGCGCCGATTATCGACGGCTGGCAAATTGCCAATCGTCACTCCGCCCTTTCGAAGTTGATATGCGAGGAGGGGCCTCGATATTTCCATCGACAGACTACTACTATTTCACATCTAATGTCCGTCTCGCGCCCTTTGTGGCATATTCTGCTGTATTTTGCGCAGGAAGCAACCATGACGTGAGTTTTACTATTTCTGGCAACTTTTTTGAGTTTTATTATGTTATGCACTAAAGATAGTCACTAATTCCTATTTCTTTCCCCTTCGGTCCTAACCTTTTGCACATTTTCTTCCGCTTGTAGTTGTTCCACCTTCACAGGTCCCGCCAGTGTCATCGTAACCTGCATAGGAACTTTAACTGATTTCTTTGCTGGTTTCTTTGGCCCTGTCCGGACCTACATATATGTTCTGCGACCCCGTGGTCTTGAGCTATTTTGCCAGTAACTTCCCGATTTCCCTGCCACTATGAACTTCTGAAGTTCCACCATGGCGTCTCGGTATAAGGGTAATTTGGTTTGAAACCTAAGGTGGTTTCCAAACATTTTACCTTACTACCGTGGCCACAGGTGTCTGATATTTGTGATTCAAAAATCCTTCCCGCACACAATTTGAACTCTTGGATGCTCACGTTTGCGGGAAGTCAGCACTGATCCGAGGAACGAAATGAACTATAAAAGTGACTATCCTCCTACTAATAGTAAAAATCTTATTTCTCAGACATTATAACAGTGTTAGAGTAAAATAGTGAATGTAGTTGTACTCGTCTATGTATTCGTCGTTTTATATGTGAAGTGTCGTCTACTTGCCGTCTTTCTCTCTCGAATCGTAGCCAGCTCACCGTGCTGAGAGAGTGGCAACGTTCAGTACTCAACTACTAGCGTTGCAAAGTGCTGACCGGCGAAGAGCTACGGCACAAAAAAAGCCCTTCCTCCTTCCTCCAATGAGGCTTGAAGCAGCCTCTTTGGAGGAAGGAAGAAGAGCGAGGAAATCTCGTCCACGCCGCCAGCGAATGGCTGGCGGCGTCGCGCACGCGGTGTGCGCGCGCGGCGGCCGGCGCGGCGAAAAGTGAGTAAAAGTTCCGCCGCCCCTGTCGAGGTCTCCTCTGCTTTCGGGACCGTTTCGACCCAGTGGGGTACGAGTAATTTGCAGAATTTCCCATTGAGTCTGAATTTCTCGAGTTCTGGTTTTTAGAGCCATCACTACAGTTTCCGCTTCTTGTTTGAGTGAGCGGAAATTGATTTTCTGTTTGAGTTCCTCTATTTCTGCTAACATTTCCTTTCTCTCTCCTTTTGAGGCCTCTGAATAGGTGCTCATTATGCTCTGGTAGACGTCTTGCATTGACGACAGTTTCCTTTCGACGTTTTCCAGCGCCGTTTGCAATTCACATAGTCTTTCCTGACAGTAGACTTGTATTTTTTGATCCTCTGTGGGTGGTTTATTAGGCTCCGTGGTGGCCTTGTAATATTCAATCACTTCTTTGAGGATAGTCGATTCATCCTCCAGAGATTGGAGGAGAAGGGTAATTTTACTCATTTTGCTGTTCAGCGTTGAGTTTCTTTTTTCTTTAGAAAATCAGCGGTTCTTAGCCTTATGAGGGAGAACAAGCTGATTTGAAGATGCCACGCGGGACTTTATTATTGGTGCCTGGTAAATGGCCGATGCACCAGAAATTTTGTGTAGGCTTCCGTTGCCTCTGACACAAAATTATTTAATAATCCGTTTATTCGTAATTGTACAACTAAAGGCGAGCTAGTAGGGTGGAGGAAGTCAACAAGACTGAGACCGCGAGGGCGGTCCTTCTAGAATACAAAGGAGACGTCTTGTACTTTCTGTTTTCAAGGAAGGAGACACTGTAGGCGAACTGTGAATGCACTATTTCTTTGTCCGTCTGAGGTCTCGCGGGTGAGAACTCATGAAAAAGTAGCGGCAGCTGGTGCTTGCCGCGACACTACGGATCCGGATCTATAGATTCCCCGCAGACGATGCTTTTGCACCACATCGTTAAGAAGGTCCAGCACGATCAGTTGGAGCTCGAGGTTGCGACGAAAACCGTAGCCAGGAATGAGAAAAGGCTTGCGCTCTCATCCCTCTAAAAGTCAAAATATCTTCCCACATGTGGGGTTATTTAAGGCGAGGGCAGAAATACGGTACCCGCACTTTAAGTTTTGGCCGATTAGGTTAGGTTGCTTCCTGATCCCACCGCCCTTGTCAACTCCTCATACCTCCTATTCGAGCATGATTTTAAAACGGATTCCGTTTTTGTGATCTGCATCTAACCCCTACCCCCTGAGTAAAGCTTAGATCCTTTTAAAACCTTTTGCAACCGTGTAGTCGGAGAGTAGAACAGACTAGAATCGATCTAGGAGTACAACAGTAGTCTCTTTGATGGCGTTTGTTGAGCTGCAACACCTTCAGGTCGTGGCGGACCTTTTCTACTAATCAAAAGTGCAAGAAAGAAGCATTAACGAAGAACCATGATCTGATGCCTTCCATCACGTCGCTTCTTCATCCACCATCGTTCGACGGCCGTCTGTGCTTGCGCTAAACGTTAGTGGAGCATAAACAAGGCGAAGAAGATAACGGTGCTTAACACCGTTCCTCCATCTCGTTGCAGATAAGAAACACATAATTATTAGGGTGTCCAGAAAGTACCTGCAGAGCACTTCGCAATGTTCCAACCTTTTTCTAGAATGTTCTGAAGATTTCAACATGAGTGCTATATGAGGACACTATCCTGCTGTATCTGCATAGCATATCCAGCTCCGTCTTCCTTGCCTATATCATGTACGATGGTCGAACTGCCTACCCATATTAGACACGTACTCCTTTACGAGTTTGAATCTGGGCACTCCGCTGCAGAAACCCATCGAAACTTGTGTCGCTTATTCGGCTCTGAAGCTCCTTCTGTACGGCATGTGTTTAGCTGGTTCGAACGCTTCAGAAGCGGGAACAGGAATCTCGAAGATGAGCCTCGCTCTGGTCGACCCACAACGATGTCTTTGGATGAACTGAGGAAACTGACGGAACAGCATCCATATGAAGGTGTGCGTTATTTTGCTGCTGCTCTTAGTTGTTCCCGATCCATCCTGGACAATGGACTGCGAACGGCTGGTTCGAACGCTTCAGAAGCGGGAATAGGAGTCTCGAAGATGAGCCTCACTCTGGTCGACCGACAACGATATCTTTGGATGAAGTGAGGAAACTGGCGGAGCAGCATCCATATGAAGGTGTGCGTTATTTTGCTGCTGCTCTTAGTTGTTCCCGATCCATCATGGACAATGACTGCGATCTCTTGGAATGGTTAAAAAGTGGCCGGTCCGTGACTCCCGACGACGACCGGCGAAGACGCCTGGACATATACACTCAGCTGTTCTCCCGAAGTCGCACCTGTAACTGGCTGGACACCGTCGTCACAGGAGACGAAAAATGGGTCCTCTTCGCCAACCACGCTCGCAAACGTGCGTAGTGTCAACGCGATGAAGTGCGAATTCTTTCGTAAAAGGTGAAATTCATGCGAGGAAAGTCATGCTGGGCGTCTGGTGGGGAGTTTATGGGATCTTCCACTTCTAGCTGCTGCCTGACAGCACGACTATCACTAACGAGGTCTACGCTACCCAACTGCAGAGATTGTCAGGCACGATGCTCAAGGAACAGCCCAGGCTCAACAAAGTTCGCTTGCTGCACGATGACGCGCGCCCACACATCGCGAAGACGACTTTTCAGAAAATTCTGGAAGTCGGATTGGAAATTCTGCCGCATCCGCCGTACAGTTCAGATGTGGCCCCAAGTGACGACCACCTTTTTCAATCACTTCAACATCATCTGGAAGGGAATAGTTATGAAGATCGTGACCACCTCGAAAATGACCTCCGAGCTTCTTTTCGCCTTCAAGTCGCCGGATTTCTACGCCAGAGGAATTCTATGTCTGTGGAACGTTGGCGGAGAGTAGTCGATGTTGGTGAAAATTACTTGGTTGATTAATAAAATGATGATTAAAAATTGTGTTATTTTGAAAAAATTGTCGTATTTCTTCAGATATTTTCTGGACACCCTAATAGAATTAGAGTTTGAAGCTGCATCCAACGGTGAGCATCCTATTTTCAAGTGGAACTGCGAACGTGTGTTCCTTCCCGTATTAGAACTAATCGTCTTCTTTCACGTTTTCTAAATCCTAAGTCAGAAGGTCTACTCAAAGCGACCAGCGGGTGCGATACTATGCTCATCTGTCAGGAATATAAGAACGACCTTCTCAGCGACGTTTTTTTTTTGTGAGCAGCTCTTTCGTTCTACCCGTACAAAGCTGTAAAAGCTTAGCCATAAGGATTGTATAGCTGTGGTATTTTGAAAAATTCCTTGCTTTGCAATTCAGGGATAGGTTTTCCACCCACTGCTGCACAAATGTCATTAGCTGCGACTTCATTCTTACCTCACATCAAGCCATAGATTGAATCAGATCTTCCCATCTTGATGGTCTTCTGGCTTAGTGAAGACGTTAAGATTTCCGGATAGGATGTTGTCAAGGACGAGACTCTTTCACACCCAAAACTTAAGACTATCGTGAGTCAGTTTCCACTCAAATGCTTCATTTTATTCACTCATATATTTATTCTATTAGGTTGTAACGAAATAAATGGCATTGATCCACTGTAAATTTAAACAGTTAATATCTCGGCTTGTAGGCAAGTTTATTAATTGAAATAAAAACCTTCTGATTCTACACATCTTTGCCAACGTGACACAAGCTTTTTTATCCCAGTAGCATAAAAATCAGAGGTTCTGGAATTGACGAAATCTTCGAAGGCACTTTCGGCATCCTGTTGGTACTTGAATATTTTCCCTACCAAGAAGTCGCCAAGATGCTTGAAGAACTGGTAGTCTGTTGGGGAGAGGTCGGGAGAAAACGGAGGTTTACCAAAGCCGGCCGGATATCCTCCAACTTTTTCATCATTTCTTCAATTTCAATGCAGTACTTCCCTGCCGTGATGGATTCACCGGGAGGGAGGGAGCTGTGGTGAATAATTCCCAGCGAGCACCACCATACTGTCACCATTACTTTCTTTTGGTGCAATTCCGGCTTCGCAAAAACCTTGGGGCTCTTATCGCTGTCCACCCACTGTGCCGATCGTCGCCTGTTGTCGTACATTATCCATTTCTCGTCACAGGTTACGAGCGATCAAGGAATGGGTCCGTTCCGTTCCGTAGAAGCAGTGCGGACGAGATCTCATATCGTCGGTTTCTTTGCTCCTCAGACAGCTCGTGAGGCACCCATCTTTCCAACTTTTTGGTCTTTCCAATTTCCTTCAGATGCCGGGCAGCTGTGTTGTGACTTATGCCAAGAACCTTCGCCATCTCCCTGGTACCTTTGTGTGGATCCTCCTCTACCACATCTCTCAGCTTGTCCTCATCAACATCACTCTGCCTCCCACGACCTTCATGTTCTTCCAAGCTCTCATCTTCATTCCGGAACTTCTGATACCAACGATGCGCCGTCCGAATTGTGGAACATCCTGAACCGAATGCGGCGTTGATCTTCTCGTCCGCCTGCTTAGCTGTAGTGCCCAGCTTGAATTCATACAAGTAAATGCCTCGGATTACCCTTTTGTCCATCTGCAAAGAAGTCAATAAAACTCTAAAGTTTTCCCACTTTTACATAGAAAATTTGGTACTCACCGGTAGAGCAAAGTTTGCGCTTCTAAATGTTATGCCACATGTTACGGTTTGTTCTTGATCAAACACGTAAAGACGCGCCAAAAAATGGCGCGAGCCAGTGCCATTTAATTCGTTACAAGTCTGGATGAGGCTTAACAAAGAAGAACCGTTGCGGCCAAGGCGAGTTCTAATAACTCACATTGGCTTCGACGGTTCTTCTTTTATTCTTTTTTTCCGTTTTACTTTTATTACAGCGAATTGGACACCTAAGGTGTAATTATAGGATATTAGGATTAGGTAGGGCAGGATCCACAAAATTCTTGTGAAGCTTTCCGCTCTCCCTTACACTTTCGATTATAAATGGCATTTTATAAAATCAAATAAAATTGTATACAAATATGCACTTCTTTGCTTATTATAGTGGGATAGTGCAATTCTTACTCCGATGTAATTCAATCTATAAAAATATAGAAGAAATCTATCGATATTGGTCGGCTCGGTCCCTTCTAAATTTGGGCACTTTCTGCATTATCCTCATCTCTACCCTCCACCTGCCCTCCCCCTCCTCTCCAGCCCCTCCATAATTGTGTGCCAAAACTGCAGTGATGGACTGCCATTTCCGACAATCGCCCGCAATTGGCTAATATCCTTGGTCCTCCCTCCACGTGACTAAGTGGTAACCGTCATATTAACCACTATATACGTAGGAGGACATTTTAGGAGCGCGTGGTAGCGCAGTCGTCCGTCTGTCGGGTGCACCCCGATTCGAGGTTGTTGCGCCCTGTCTAACCAAGTCTTCAACGTTTTGCGGCCAGCGACACCAGACTTGTCTGGAGGGATAAATGGACTGGTACCAGATGTCGTCGTGTAGGCCGAATTCCCGTTCAAATGCTCCCGGTAGAAGTAGAATGCGAGGCGCATCCCAAAAGGAATTAAATGATGCCGCCCTTTACATCTTATCACTTATATATTTTTATTCGTCCTTTATCTTATCCTTCAGCAAATGGCAGTCAGAGAGAAAAAAGTGATGCAGCTCGTAAACCGATTTGCATTACTAGTAAGAGAAACTTCGTAGAGTTAATATTTGTTTTATTTGTTTCGATCGTCTTTTTATTCGCCGTGAAAAGTGTAGATGCTTCAACAGCAACAAGGAGCGGTGCTTGACCAAGGAGCTAAGAGCGAACAGCAAATGGAATCTTTGTATTGCGGTCAAGCATTATTTCGCCGCTATACAACGACGAGCGGAAACCCGGTGGGCTTAGCCTGTTGACCACGTAATTCATTTGTCTCGCCACGGGATATTCGCGCCGGAGATTAGACTTCGGAGGCGTTAGTGGTAGCCGAGTAAAAAACATCAGTAAACTGCACTAGCCTGATATTATACATGCCATACTACAGATCTATTTGCTTAGATGAGTTCGTCGAACTGGAAGTTCATTTACTGATCAATATTTCACTGTTTTGTTCAGTTATTTGCGCATTTCGCGAAATTCAATAGTACTATAGACTCTTCTCACTGAATGCTTTGAAGTGGTTTCACGGAATCCGACAATGTTCCATATTTCGAAGTCATATGGAGAAAGTGGAAACGTAGTTACAGTGGCTTCTGCTACGTGTAAAAGATGGTTTGTTTGAGTTCGGAACTTGCGTTTCCAACCGGCATAAGAGGAAAGCTGAAAACGCCATTGGGCACACAGCATTCTGATTAGCATTACAGGTCGTATTGTAGGTCTTCCACTTCTAGGATATGTCAACGGTCTACTGGATATAAAAGTCCTGGTATTCTGTGTGTTTTGGGGAGGAGCTTTGTTAGTTCTGCAATGTGCCCGGGATCATAACAGGTAAGGTAGGAGTGATAGTGAGTTTTGCAGAGCTCAAGGACGTTGCCCGTGGTGAACTGAACACAAATTGGACCTGAATGAGGTTTTCGTAGGCCAATGGCTAGATGATGGGTTACTTCAGGCCTCAATGAGAGTGAATTTTTGCGTTGAGCAACCGATTCACTTCACATCAAGCTTTCTAAAAACGCCTCTCCACTGGTCATGGTCGCCATGAACGCTGTCCCACGAACACCACTTCTAATCCACTATGTACTGCACACAACCTATATGTCGCTGTTCAACTTTTTCGCTTCATCGTTGCAACGTTTTATAATGTTGTGCATATATGGCTTTCGTCGCTAGCAATTTCTCTCTTGATTAATTAATTTTTAAGCTAAAGCATTGGAATAGTTGGGCAAAGAAACAAAAATGTACCGCCTCTGATCACATTGACATAATCCTTCTTCAGCAATTGCTTGCCTGTCTTAGGAAATAGTCACTCCTAAAAGGTGCTCTAACGTAGTTTATGATCAAGCCATAAGTGTATGCAATCCTGGAGCCGGATTCATCAACGACTTACGTAACTTTAACGGAGAATTGTAAGCTTATCAAGCGATATGGTGAGCGACAAGCCACGTTAAAAACTCAGATAACGCGGGTAATCGCTCACCATATCGCTTGATAAGCTTACAATTCTCTGTTAAAGTTACGTAAGTCGTTGATAAGTTCGGCCCCTGGTGTCATCCGGATAAAATTGCATTTTGAGAAAGCTATGACTGTAATTTTTCTCAATCAGAACCGCATGTACGAATTCTTCTGTTTTATGAATGTCATAGCTCTAGGGCTGCCTACAACGGGAAGGAGTACCGAAACATTAGGTTTCATCCAAAAATAATGCCAGACTCTATCATATCGCGTCTAGATGATTAATTCTTTGCAGAACAGACACCTAGATGGCCCGTATTTACTGGTTGTGCAGGCCCATTCGACCTTTCGAATGCATGTCTGCATTCGAAAGGTCGAATTTGAGAGTAGTACGATATCGTTAAGAAAGCCAAGGTTTAGAGGTATCTTCTGTCCTCTCCTAACCACAAGCGAACGATTACATTACATGGTTGTGGTACAACCAAAGCATTACACGTCGTTCATCTACTGATAAAAAACACCACTAAAGCAGAAACCGGTGCATCTTGCCTTCTTGGATGTGGTGAAGGCCTTTGATCCCGCACCGCATGAAGTGATATGGCATGACTTGCGACAGCACGAACTTCCCGGAGAGCTCCTAGAGTGCGCATGAACAGTACTCTTGCAAAAAGAATCGAGTGCAATCTGCACCAGGTACGTAGGTGGAGTCGTCCCATCTCTGTCGGAATATATAATACTTGAATAGTCTGCGCTCTCCCCACTGCTCTTCATCGTAGTTATGGATGCCATATCACATCATGTTCAGGAACTGCAGCTGCTTTATGCTGTTGGTGTAGTGCTCGCTAGCGACGGCATGATTGAACTCCAGCGGCAGCTGCAAGCTTGGTGTGATCGCATGGAGAGGTTTGGATGAAGCTTGGCGCCAAAAAGACCGATGTCTGACGACTGACGAAAAGTCCTGCTCCATGAAGTTTAACAGTTTAACAGACTCCTGATCTCAGCTATTTCGGGTATGAAGTACCTGAGATCAGGAGTCGCCCCCGACGGCAATGCAGTCGTTGAAGTGAACTCACATGTGAATGCAACTTGGTCCAAATGGCGGATCTCTGACCGGAGTGCCCTGCGACAAGAAGATACCAGTGCATCTCAAGTTGAAGATCTACAGAGCAGTCGTCCGACCAGTAGCTGTTTACGGAACGGAGTGCTGGACCGTGACTAAAGAAATTGGGAGGTTGCTCAGTGTAATGGAATCGAAGATGCTGCGGTGGACGGAAAGAGTTACGTGTTTGGATCGAGTACGCAACGACGTCTACGATTGTGCGCCCACGTCTTTCGCGCAATAGGTGACACGAATGACTGTTCCCAATGATGTATTTCCTGGGTCAGATTTATCAACCGCTTCCGGCCGCTAACTGCCAAACCGCCTGATACCGCGGTCCATCAACAAGCGTGTCCGCGGTAAGGCGATACCGGCGGTATCGTTGATGAATCAGGATCAAGAAGGAAACCACGGGGGCGAGCGAAACAGCGATGGGTTGATAGGCTGCAGCAAGGCTTGGACTCCTATTCTGTTGAAGATGGCTAATTTGCACTTCGATCGGGAATTTGATGGGAGAAGGTGGCGCCAGCATACCAGGCAAGCGGACCCGCATCTAAACTAGGCAATCTCAAAAATCTGCATGTTGGGGTTGCAATGTTCGGGACATTTGGATCCGGGATATTTTCCTCCAATTCCCCAGTGTCCTGATGTGATGTCTTGGCGAGGAGGCGGTCCTTTAGTTCTCCATGAGCAGTCGTTCTTATCAGATCTACGCTTTAAGCGCACAGGTGCGCGATGCTGTTTGGAGCTGCACCCAGTGACGCCGGATGACATTCGTACGCTGCAGCAGCAGATGGAGCCAGTGAACTGGACGCGGGCAGGTGTTTTTCTCTGCCTTCCCTTTCACTGGCTCCTCCTCCACTCCGCCCACTCCAACACCTTATAAAGAAATCAGATTCCTCAAAAAATAGCAGCACCAAGGCAACCCACGCCGCGCGTTGCTTATTTTCCTTTGGCAGTGGTACATGACTGGGGCCAAATTCTTCATTGTAACATCTATGTATTTTTCTCATAATAAGGAGTTACCAACTTCTCACATAACGCGAAGACGCGGACTGCTGGTGAATCCGATTGCTCACCAGTGTGTCGCAGGGCCTTCTCTCTTCTATATTTGGTAGATTTTTTCATGATCCAAGCGTGGACGGGTTACCTGTGGATGATCTTCCTAAAAATCAGGATGAACTGCAATGTCTTCACGGGGCAGAAATGACCTTTATTCCTTTCCGATTTCTGCTTTACCTCTGGCTACAGAAGCACACGGCAACGTGGCTTCACAAGACCAACCAGCGATGAAACGTTCCTCTAAGGTTGAAGCTGCGAAGTCCGACTCAACCTTGGATTCGCCGGTTGTACTTCGTTGGTCATTGATCCAGCGCTCCGTTCGTACAGCCTGCCGTTCTCGAAGTGGCCGCAGTTCGCATTGGGCCCTGTGGCATCACAAGATTTCTCTTTTCAGCGATGTTTGCGCTCTGTACGTTTTGTTTTCGGACACGTGTGCTGAATGTGAGTTTCGATTAGGGATCTGTTCCCTCACTTAGCAGAGTAGTGTTACAGAATGAGGCAGGATTCCAAAAACCGTTTACATGAAGCGCGTACGCTCTTCGTGCTTGTGTGGTTCATACTCCGAAATGTCAAATCTAACGTCAGCTCCTTCAAATGGCTTGGAGCTCGCGGAAGTCCATGAGAAAGGACCTAGAAACCGATTTAAATTGTGTACTTGCTGTGGTAAAGTCTCTTCTCCGATATATATATATATATATATATATATATATATATATATATATATACGGGACTTTCGGACTAGCTCAGTTTCCCCCCAATGCCGTCCTCGCATCAGGGACCCTCGCATACTTCTCACACTCGCCGGGCTCTGCGAGTGCGCGTCGGCTCCCGCGGACGCCGTAGCATTATCTCGATACTCACTTAACGTCATCAACCATGTGATGTGACATGGAATCTCCATAGGCCGGCCGTCACTAGGGCCTGTCGCCTCTACCCGGTTGCCAGTGTTCATCCTAGCCCGTAAAGACGAGCAGTTTCCAGTGGCACCACGTGGAGGAACGGACATCGCCACCGCCTACCAAAACCTACAGTAACCCGTCACAATCAATCAAAAATTTAAAAACACCTTGCATAAGCGACTAGACCTTAAGCATCCTTTCTATGCTATGTTCAGGTGAAGAAACATTTATACATCTGGAGTCGTGAAGGCACAGTAGTGCTTGTGAGTAAGGTTTCTTTGCTGGCTACTTTTCCGTTGCCGATTTACGTAGAATGCTTTGCTTGATTGTGTGCTATTGATTTTAGGAATCGCAGAAAGGTTGCACGACGATTCCACGCACTTCGTTTTTTAAGTACCTAGGATCAACAGTAGCATCTGATGGCAATCTGATGATTGAAGTGAACTCACGCGTGAGTGCAGCTTGGTCCAAGTGGCGCTCGTTGACTGGCGTGCTCTGCGATAGAAAGATACCAGAGCGCTTGAAGTCAAAAATATATAGAACTGTTGTCCGGCTGCTAGCGATGTACGGTGCTGAGTGTTGTCCTGCGAACAAGGAGGTTGAAACGCGCCTCAGCGTCATGGAGACGAAGATGCTGCGCTGGACGGCTGGAGTCACGCGCCTGGACCGCATCCGAAACGATGTCATTCGGCAGAAGTTCGGTGTCGCGTCGATAGCGGACAAGATGCGCGAAACTCGCTAACGATGGTACGGCCACGTTCTGCGTGGAAAGGAAGATAGCGTCCGCAAGATAGTCCTTAAGTTCGAGGTGGTAGGAAAGCGGCCTAGAGGGCGTCCGAAGCAGCGCTGGTCTGACACCTTACGTGTGGACTTGAAGGTTTCTGGTATCCACCCTGATCTAGCGCTGGATCGGGAGAGGTGGCGTCACGACACCAGGATAGCGGACCCCGCTACAAAGCGGGACAGACGCTGAAGAAGAAGAAGAAGAAAAAAAAGAAAAGAAAAAGAAAGGTTGCAGGACAGGAGAGTCGAACCACAACCCATCAGTCCCTCTAGCAGTCCCACTAGGTCCCTCGTCTATACGCTGTGTTTCCACTGCTCGACAGACACCGCTGTTTCCAACCAACCTAATAAAGAAAAGTGAACGTGAAAACATAATAATTCGAATTTTATTATCTTCAAAGTGGTTCGTTTCGCCATCTGCATATCTCCAGACTATCTTGTGATTGGTGGACTCTGCGCGCGGACACAGGGCATGAAGGCATGCTCCAAATGCTCCACAACCGTTTTGCAGATACGGGACACATGTCTGGGGTCAGCGTTCGAAGCAGCATCCACTGATGTACATCTCGTCTCAAAGAGCCATGGTCACCTGTTAACATCCACTTGTCTGTCCGATAACTGAAGAAACAGGTTGAGCAAAGCCACCGGAGGAGTGGCGTTCTACCCCGCCCTTTAAACACAGGCGTGGCAAATGTCTGCGTCTCTACGATCTCGTTAGGCAGTCACTGGACTCTCGAGCAAGCCCAGGGGTTGGGTTTGGGGGGGGGGGCGGGCCAGAGAGACGAAAGAGTAGAACGCTCGACCCCCAAGCCATTCGAATGACGTTGTTTACCCCTTGTGCAGATCGCCACTCGCCAACGCCCTCAATTGATCCCTCTTCAAGTGGTCAGTTCTGTTCAAAAATCGTTAAAATCGCTTTAATGGCCAGCAGGTTGACATTGGTTAGTTGCTGCAGAGCGTGTTCACCGGTCAACATAGGCACGGGTGGGTCATTTGTTTATTTATTTATTTAGTACACTGCAGAGTGTGTGCCATAAAGCAACTGAACAGCAAGGTGTTAACGGAGAGAGGATAGAAAATGTAGTAAACGAAATAACAATTCGCTCCATTATATGTAGTAGGATCACCTGTCGTCCCGTTGATCATTAAGTTGCTCGAGCGGACGGCAGCAGCGTCTCCATTCGTCCCTGTCGCGTGCCAGAGTGCCCAATGGATCCTTCTTGTTCCAGGAACACGAAGAGCGTCGTATCGTTCGTTCAGGGCTTTCATGAAGAAGTCCGACTAACGCGTTGGTGGGCGTCCTGGTGTTCTCTTGACATTCTTCGGAATCCAAGCTCTCGTCCAGCGGGGTCTGCGAATCGCATTACGTGGCCGGTCAACCTAATTTTCGACGACTGTGACAGTGTCTCTGATCATCGAACGTCGACGAAGCTCGTAACTCCGGAGGCCTTCTCTCACTTTCGTGAGTCGTGTCACTCCGAGTATCGTGCTCTCGATTTCACACTGCGCGAAGCGTGTTCATCCTGCTTTCGTATAGCCCAGGTCTCTGAGGACTATGATAGGGCAGGAAGAACAGCGGAGTAGAAAACGTGGGCACGGAGTCGGACGTCCTTCGTCTTCTTCGCGACTTCTTCATCTTGAAAAATCTTGACTTCGCGAGCCGGATACACGGAGCATTCGGAGATGTTCGTTCGTCGAGCGAGAAGGGGCATCAGAAACTCGTCCGTTCCTCATGAACATCGTCTTCGTAACATTCAGCTGCAGTCTCAAGTTCCAACGTACACGATCGAAGCCGCCTGGCTGATGCTCGGTGTCAAGAGCATGTCACCAGCGAAGATGGTGCAGTTGCCGGCCGTCGACCTTCACTCCCTGTCTTTCCATCCTATTTAGTTCGCGCATGGCGAGGGTGGCGCTAAAGAGCTTCGGGGATATAGTATCCCCTTGCGGAACTCCTCTCTTCATGCTGATGACGACATCGTTGTAGAATAGTGAAATCTTGGTTGTGATTCCACGGTACAACTCTCGAAATACTCTAATGTACTGATAGGAACATGTGTGGTCGATCAGGCTGAATCCTCTCCGAAATCCTGCTTGTTCACATGGCAGTCCTCCGTCCAGCGGTCTGTTGACCTATTCAAGATAACTCGAGTGAACAGCTTGCAAACTATGGACAGCAGGCAGATGGGGCGATAGTTGCCAATATCGTGCACATCTCCCTTCTCCGTCTCCCTTACAGCAAGACGGTCTTGTTGGTCACTCGAGTCATGTAGTAGGATTGGATATATCCTCCTTTACGATCGGCGCTCACTACATTGGAAGCAATAAAACTCTGGAGAATGACGGGGAATGCTCGAAGAATAAAAAAGGTCCAGGAGGGATATCGTGCTCATCTGTCCAATTTCATTGTCAGCGGTAAATTGCCTTCAAATCACCCCGGCCGTGACGCTATGGGCTGCCTCGATATAGCTATTTTTGATGAGCTCAGAAGCGGTCGAAGAAAAAGCAGAGAACAGCGGTGGCCTTAGAAGAGCTTCGGAGAAAACCGCTGACGAAATCCGGGACGAGGAATTTGAGCTGCAGAGAACTCGTGCTCATGAGTGGTAAGGTAGACGCCCGGTGAAGAAATACTGTTTCGACTCAACTTGATGCATTTGAGCTGGTTATACTACTTTCTTACTGAGAAAGGATACCAAGTTGCAGCGGCACTTTGAGATGAGATGCATATCACGAGGTGCGGAGGATTCCAAATACATGTTCCACATCTGGTACGGATAGCTGGGAACGGATTTTACCTGCCAATCACAGAAGGCGAGCTCAGAGAGGCTGGAAACAGAGCTGGCCAGCCACCAAGCAGTGCTGGCGCAAATCATGATGGGACAGGGTGGTTTGTGATTCGACACTCCATTGACACACCACTCTTGTACCTTCCAAAAAAAGATCAGCCATGGTCAATCAAAGCTTTTTATGTAAAACCGCAGCGAAAAAAGTTACCAGAAAGAAACCCAGAATTCTCGCTTATCATATTCCATCTAACTTGGTGAATCGTTTTCAGGGGTGATACCTATTTTTTGCGTATTTAATTGTAAGGAACTACCAACTTCCAAACCGATTTCTGGTGAGCATAGCCTTCTGGAATGTGCTGGCTCATTGCGTATTTCATCGGCTTTCAAGCAACTCTGGAAAAATCATAAAGGAATTATAAAAGGATAAAGGATAAAGGACGGCGTTACTCAATCCCTTCTGGGATGCGCCAGCGCATTCTACTTCTACGGGATGTCGTGGAGGCGACATGAATGCATATTTGGCCATACAATGACTTGCGGTGGCCAGCCGACGAACAAGTCAGTGCTTTATCCTTCCCAGACAAGTCTGGTACCAATTCACCGACCCCGGAGGGATGGAAGGCTTGATTGGCCTGGGCGAGAAATCCGAACCAGGAACCTGGTATCGGGTGCACGCGACAGTCGCTCCTCCTCCGACAGCGCTACACGCGCCCCTAAAGGAATTATAGGGCTCAAAAAACTTGAGCTGTTGTACTTTCACGGCTCCAGAGACAGAAATGCTTTTTTTCGCCCACCCCCCTATCAAAACACACCGTAATCAAACGGAATTTCAAAAACAAGCTAAATATTAGCGACTATTGGATAACAAATCTAGGGAAAGTTTGGGCAATGCCGATGACCATGAGTCGACCCTTTACGGTCTCCTTATGGCCGGTGTCTCAAGTACCCCATAGTCCAATTTTTTTCGACCCTGTAATTGCTATGCACAATATTGCCGACCCGAAGTCCAATTTATTTATTAGGTTGTCTGGAAATTTCTCAACGTTTTGTGTTACTATTTTTCATTCGTGTATTATTAAGTACAAATTCAACTTGCGTTGCGCTGCTGCTTTCTGTACAGAATTTTTCGCTCTATCTGACTGAATAATTTATGTTCCAACGTTGTTTTCTATTTCTGCCCTTGAAGGGCTTCTTGAAGTATGTTGAAGGAGGAATTCGGAACGACATTTTATTTTGACTTCAAATTGGGACAATCCGCATCCGAGGCGGCTCGACAAATCAAACCAGTGCGGGGGCCTAATAGTGTTGGAGGCAGCACTGTGCGCCATTGGATCAGTAAATTTCGGACCTGAGAAGAGAACCTCCGGGGTGGCGCGAGCTTTTGCGACGAAATTTTTACAGGAGATAGGGTCCCGTGTGGGGAGTCCAAAACCATAGCTACTTTTTTTCGTAATGCTCTTCTCAAAAAAAGAACCGTGTGGGTGCGAGTGCGAAGTTCATAGCCCCCCCCCCCTGCCACCCATCCGGCTGTGCTTGGTTGGCGCAGTGGTAGGGGTCGCCTCTCGGGCGCACCGGGCTGCTTGGAATGTTCGATCCCCGGTGTCGCCGATGTTTTCGCATACATCGGGTAGTTACTGTATGGGCTTACGTGGTCACAGCAGTCAATTTCTACACGATTAATGGTTTTAGTATTTGAACCTAGCCTTTTTGGGCTTTCATTTGAGTTACCTCTTAATGGATCGTATTTGCACTGTATCATTCTATTAGATCGCTAACATAAAAAATTTCTTGCTCACATGAAGCAACTGTGTTTATTGCTGACAATGATAATCAACAATTCTGATATAAAACTGTGAAATATTTAACTATGAGCTTACCATCAGATTTCACAAACGCTAGGGACGAATAGTCCTCTCCCTGACAGGGTTTCACTACTTCTTCTTGGTTCGTTTAATCGGTAGGCGTAGAGAAGGGCCCCGGATGATCATCATCATATCCAGCCACCACACAAGCGTATGCCAGACATGGGCGGAATACCGGAGTGCAGAACTGCGGGTAGGTCTGGCTTATAATCTGCAATCGAACAAATGCTTAGGAATGGAATCGACTTCGTATGGTGTTCTATGGAATTTACTTACTCTCAAGATGCCGTATCTGCTGTCTGTAGCAAATTCCGGGTGATGCTGTATCACATAATCATGCATCCGACGGATGTACTGCTTGAACAATCGAAAGAAGTAGACATCCAACGGCTGGCAGATGTAGGTTGCACCAGCTGGAATGGTCATCAGGCGAATTTTTTTTCCATTAGGTACTTTTGACAGCAAATTGGTGTGGTCCTTAAATCCAGCCCTGCTATCGACATAGGTATTATTCAAATGCACTTTATAGGCTTTCTGCCAAGGAAGCGGTGAGCAGCCAAAAGTTAGAGATTGAAGAAGACTAGAGCGACTAGATTAGCGAGTCCTCCTTCTTCTGAAATATTTCTGGCCCAGAAATCGTTTCGTACAATTTGCTTCAGTTTCATACAGACCTCGACGTCGGCTATACAACCGCTTTCCATGAAACTTGCCCTTCAGGAAATGCAGACATCATCTCACCTATATTTCACGCTGGGTTGCTGGTCGTTTTTGATTTTGTTGCAAAGCGTTCAGGGTCGTCTAGCTCATGGAAACTGATGGAAAGTAATGAATTTTTGATGGATCAAACTCTATTCATTCGTTGTACACCATATTCACGCCGAATTGGCACTGGGGCAGGCGAATTAGAAAATTTCAAGGAAAGCCATACTAAATGTTCCTCGATCAAAAATCATTCAAAGTGCCTTGGAAAGTCTCTAGCTTAATGCGCAAGAAACTTGTTTTGATTTGAAAGTTGATCGAGCTGATTTCAAAATCGTCAAAAAGGTTTAGAAGAGTGTCCAATTTGACGTGAAAATGGAGTGAACCGGCCGCTATTCTACGTCTTTTTTCATATTTCAAAAGATCAGGCAGGGTGCATGGATGGATTTCTGAGACTTTTCCATCTAAAGTGATTAAATTGTCAAAAATAGTGAAGTTGTGTGAGGGTGAAAGCCAGGCTTTGAGTGGGGGCTCCAGACTTCCTCATAATTGTGCAGGATAAGACTTCAAAACTCCATTCATCCAGAAGGTCCGAAGAGTTGTCTATTTGTTAATGCAGAAATGCCGAAGTTTCTGCGCAGATTCTACTGACATTATCCCTCTCACCCACGATTCTACAGCGACCACTGTTTGGATATCTATAGTTAAGGAAAATTTGAAGAACAAGCAAATATGTAGCGGCAATTTAGGAAAGAAATCTGGCTTCAGTGCAAGTAGGTGCGGGTGCAGTTACAATAGAGTAACAGTTCACTAAGACAATCATTATCTAAAAAGCCAGTATGAACAGGAAGGCCAGAGTGAGAATAGCTGTGCCAGCGACTTTCGTCCGCTGTTGAGCATATTATTAGGTTTGCTAAAAAGTTCTAGGGGTACGACCATAACTTTCTCCGTACTCATCGGATTCAGTCGAAATAAACGCCTATCAGCACACTTTTTTCAAACGCGATATTTGTTGAATTCCATTAGAGAAAAAAACTGGGTGGGCAATATGCGACAAATTCTGGAAAGGCTTTTTTGCGTGGTCATAATTGGCGGAGGTTCTACCAGTAAGGAAGTTCTTAAAGTGCATAAAAACGTGGAACTCGGGTGGCGCAAGACCCCGTGAGTACGACGGGTGAGGCAGAACTTCAACTTCAATGGTGATTTGCGGAACATGTTGGTGGGCGTTGTCGTGAAGAATGGGACCTCTTCTGTTGACCAATGCCGGCTGCAGCTCACGCAATTTCCGGTACACCGATTACGATCTCGTCAGAGTAGGACTCTGCTGTGATGGTTCGGCCGGATTCAAGAAAGTCGCAGTGAATCACGTCATCCGCCGAAGGCCACACTGTTACCATCGTCTTTTTCTGGTGGGATATCGGCTGTGGGAAGCGCCCGAGGGATTCTTTGACACCAACCCGCTGTCCTAGTTGTCTTCGGTTATCGTACGGAACACCCGTTATTAGCACATGTGATCCAAAAACGGGTCGTTTTGATTCCGGAGAAGAGTAGAAGAACAGATTTTGAAGCGCGGACAACCAGATTTAATTGGAGGACCGAGATTTCGGCAGATGATGCACCGGTGATTACCATCGTGGCGTAATTTATTTATTTATTTTATACGTCAAGAAGGCGTGCTCCATATTCGGAAAAAAAGAAGGGCAAACAACCACGTGCAGAGAACAAAAATAAAGAAAAGAAAGCTACTACAATAAAAAACATTAACAAAGTATTAACAAAAATTGGCAGTGGCCCCTATTCAGTATCCAAAAAATGCGTTAGAGACTTACCCACGTAGGTCCCTAGCGGCATGTAATTTTAAGACAAGTTTTGATAATCAGGAAAGTATGCGAATATCACTGCGTCACTGCTTGCCAACGAAGTTTTTCCGCCCCAGCCAGCTATGACGCCCTTGAGGTAGTTACCGGAACTTCGGCACATGGGTACGCTGGCCGCCCCATGGGACCGACAACTAGGACAAACCACCTGTGGCACACAAAAAAGTTGTAGAGTGAGTTTAGATAAAGGAGGGTTTATTATTAAAAATAGAAGGCAGGATAAAGCCTAGGACCATCCTGAATAAGTGACAAAAAAAAGATATTAAGAATAGGAAGCTGAAGAGAAGTCACTGCCGGGACTACAGAAAAATGTTACAATACGTACGTAAAACTCATGATCTCGTCGACAACGAAAAATAACAAGCACCTTCAAGATCACAGAGCAGCAGTATCCATGCTAAGTGCTGCACAATTCCGAGCAGCGAGAAACATTCGTCGAGCATCGGTAATCCCCAACATCTGTAAAACGTTGATTTTTTACGAACGCTTCTTAAAAATACGGCTGTTTTCTGAGTTCAAAACCTCAGCTGACAAGCGTCTAAACCATCTTGCCACTCAAAAGAAAAGGAAATTATATAACTGCGTGTAATTCTTTTTTTTTGAATCGGGAGGTAGTGAAGATTGAATGAACCAGCTCTTAAGCCACAAGGTCTGAAAATCCAGATCTTACTGGGCCGGAGTTTCAACTCTCCACGAAGTAATTTAAAGTAAAAGGTCAAATCAAAAATAGTCTTTCTATTTAACAAAGATCTTAATCCTAGCAGTTTCCGACGTTCATCGTAACTGGGTGAATCTCCCCAAGAAACACCTTGGTGCGATCGATGATGTACAAGCTTAGTGAAGGTTTTCTGAACCACTTCGAGTTTAACTATGTGTTTTCTGGCTGAGGGATTCCATATCTGAGAACAGTACTCCAAGTGAGGAAGAACGTATGCTTCATATAAAATAACGAGAATCCTGAGGTTATTACTGCGCACATTACGAAGAATGGAATAGAGGGCTGCACAGGCTTTCTGTGTAGCTTTTTCGATCTGGTGTGAAAAATCAAGCCTGGAGTCAAAGATTACACCAAGGCCTTTCACAGACTCACAGTTGCTTAGCGGTACATCACCGATACTATAACGGCCGGCTTGCCCTTGCCCAAGGTGAAGCACGAAACACTTTTCCGGTTTAATTGTTTAAGTTAAATTCCGATGCCCACTCTGGCATACGTTCGTCAAAGCAGCGTTTGAAGCTGAAAATGCTTCATCACATCTTTCTCGATTGTAAATACCATAGAACTTGACGTCGTCAGCAAGGTTTCCATTGACACCGAAACAAAGCAGCTTATCGAGCAATTTCGAATGAAAAACCTTGTCGAAGGCTTTAAACAAGTCTATGTAGACAACATCTATCATCTTGCTTTGATTTAGAGCTAACCTCCAATCGAATAAGCTGTCTGCAAGATTCGTAGCAGTTGAGAGCCCAGGAATGAAACCATGCTGCTCACGTGGAATAGCGTGAGCTCTTTCTAGCCAAGTCAAAAATTTCTCCCTGATAATTTTTTCCATAATTTGAATTGGGGCAGGTGTTATGGTGATAGGGCGAAACTGAGAGGCAGACAGCGGAGCTTCAACTTTTGAAATTGCTGCTATTTTTGCATGTTTCCATGCCCGCGGAACCTCTCCTAGCATCATGGAATTTTGAAGGTCATCGTGAGAGGTTTAGATAACTCACGGGCAATTTTCTGAAAATAATGGGAGGAATCCCATTAGAGGGTTCAGTAGTAGAAGGTTTCAAATTTCTGAAAATTTTGTAAACCTCATCAGGATGAAGGAAAACGCTGGTAAAAGCGTGAACTGCTTCTCCATTATTTCTGCCAACGTATAATATTCCAGGCACTGTAGAGAAATCGTCATTAGAGAAAACGCCAGCGACGCGACGCAATTCGCCTAAAGCAATTGCTTTCGTGCTGTCGCAGGAGCACATTTTACCGTTGATGTCGGTGAAGGCTGGAAGAGCACGGATCGATTTGAGTTGCTACGTACTAATCGATGGAGTTGATTCATCGATGCTTTCCCAGCTAGTTCTCGCTCACGATTAGCCCAGGATTTCTTAAGGTGGTAATCAATATTGGAACAACCATTTTTGTAGGAAGTACTGTTCAAAGGATTAGCCATTACCCGAAATAGCCGCTCTTTCCAGCCCACTAAATTGATCATGTGACGGGGAAGACATGGGCTGAACGATTTACTGCTCTTGAGAGGAACGAACTTGGCCAGGTTTTTATAAGTAACACAACAGAATTTTTGATATACATCATCTGTTGTTGTATAGTGGTCGAATGCATGCAACCAGTTCACTTCTCAAAGGCTCCGCCTAAGCGAAACAAAATCTCTGTAAGGCTTCAGGCTGCTCTACATTGGTGCTGCCCAAGACAGGAGACGCCTGAGTAGCATTGTCAGCATTCTTCCTTCGGTTAGCACGAGCCATGGCAGTTTGCTCTATTTGATTCATGATCAGCCAAAAAGGAAATCGATATCTCAATGCAGAAAAACGCGAATCAAGGAAATCCGATGTGGATTAGGTTAGCAACCGAAGGAAGAAAATCTCCGAAGAAGTTAACAGTAGCTAACTGCAGCGAAGAAAAATTCTGCCTATGAGCCTTTAAGGGGATAGTCTAAACAAATCGGGAATATGGGAGAGTAAGATAGCAAACGCGACCGCGCAGGGTGACGGCGAGTGATCGAATCAAATTCATGATTCTCTGCCGCTGCTTTAGTTCTGAAACGGCTTGAGACAAGAAGCACCTGTACTAATCGAAAAGCACCGAGTGTAGCCAACTTTCGCGTTATACCGCAGCAATGCTTACGGCTCTAAGTTATTCTGTCCAGAACTTTGAGGGCTGCCATTGTTCATTTTTTCACGCGATCCTCTTCGAATTTTTGTTTCAGCGCGGCTTAGTAGTGCTAAATATCGTCTGATTTTACATCAAAAAGCGTGGCTCATTTAGGCGTGTGAAATGCTCCGCAGAGCGAAAGATTGACGGCAACAATAGCACCAAAGGTGTAGGTGTTGGGCATAGATTGCTGGAAAAAGTCTAACCCACGTAACGTTTGCGGAACAGGAAGGCCAGCTCTCCGCACACTTTCTTGAACAATCACGCATGTAGTATTACCTGATGCACAGGGTGACCATAAGTCCTGCAACAGAACTGAGCGACTTTACTAGGAGTCTTTTTCGATCTGAATTCTCTTACCAATCCAGGAGTGGCCCCTTATGAATACTATGCTGCTCCACTACAATCTACAAACTAGGTGCAGAGAGTGTTTGAAATTTTATCAAATTTAGTGCATTCCTAGCCTTTTTATACGCCTAGGACTTTGTTGTAGGAGTTATGGTTCAGCCTATTGCTAGACCTGCTAGATGTCAGAACTATTAAGTGCAATGAATTCAAATCAAAATATCTCCACCATAAAGTCAGTTTGTCAGCATAAATAAGACCTACGGAATTCATATTTATTTATTTACTTCATGCACCAATAAAAGTGCGCTCAAGAATCATGGGAAGAAAGCTGACAAATCCATTCGGAAACAGGAACAACGAATAGATAGCGTCGACGGTCCTGGAAGCTAGAGGTCAAAGCTAGCTTTAAGATAATACATCAAAAGGATTATATCGCAAAACTACCGTGCTATTACCCAACCACACCTGCAGCGCGGACCAGCAAGTACCCCACCAATTGGCAATGGTGCGTCATTCCTTTCGGCAATGCATAGGAACCTGTAGGAGCTTCGGCACACGGGTATACCAACGTCTCACGTGGAATCTACCGGTTGGGTAAGCCGGTTGGGTATATCTTGTCGGTGACATTACATCTTGGACTTCTCGAGTCATGGAGCTCGCGAACGTTGGCTTAGCTCATCGTTCCACATTTATCCTGTGTCAGTGAACCTTTGGAGATCCTGCGATTAACATTCTTCACATGTAGAAGGTACACTTCTTCCGCGAGTCTGGAACCAATTTACTCACCCCAGAAAGATGAAAGGTTTTGTTGACCTTCGTGGAAAATCTGAACCAAGAAATTGGTACCGGGTTTAGATGACGGCCGGCACCTCCTGCTACTACCCCTACCCAACCCTGCAGTCGAAGTGGTTGCGAACAACAAGCTTACTACGATTCGTACTTCACGGTTTTGTGTTGTTCACAGGACGAAATGACAGAAAGAGCGTTGTTTCCCTAAATGTGCGTCTTAAAATCGAGTTTGGAGAGAAAGCGGTAGTATTGCCGGAATTTATGGCTGAGTTTATTTTCAATCACCATCTTCTTTTGGAGGAAGACCTGCGAGAGATACTGGAAACACCCCAGTAAATCTTCTGTGTCCCCTATGTAGTGCCTTCATGACAAGGGATTTCGTAAAACAGATGGAGAGATGGCAATGGGTCGCTCATCCTCACCACTCCGTTGGTTATCCAAATCTCGGCCGACGTCTTAGAATGACGAGCGCGGCACCGTGTAATCCACATACGTTACAGATTGACGGCTGACCGGACGGCCTCTGAAAGCGACGTCATCATCCCTCGAATAGCGTGCGTCACACAATCTGCAGCGTTTGGGTGTCAAGGACATCGCCACATCACCGGACAAGCCTCCTCAGGCCCAGAACTCGGCTTTTCCTCCTTATCGCTGGTCTAGCCAAAGCCTACACCGGCTACCTCATCACTTAAAGGAAACTTCCTTTCTTCACATGAACACAGCATTAGTTAAAAATGATTAGTTAACACATCTCATGTGATTAACATCACTCCAAGCCTTCACGGTGTTCTTTTTCATGTTAAAATAGACAATTATTGCTCATCATAATTCATGCCTTTCAAGGAGGACTATCTGGGATGTGAGGAATTTCCGTTTCCGTGTTCCGTATACTAGTCTTCTGTCACTTCCAGGCTTTCCGTTCCATGTTTCGTGTTCAGCGTGTTTGGACTCGGAGAAGGGATGGAAAAAATTTTGTGAATCAACCTCGATCATATTTGTTTTGCATTGACTCAAACCTCTTGAGGTTGGACAGATGGGAATAGAGAAAAATGGCTGTCCATCGTGCTACTGTGCATAAGTTGATCACCAATTCAAGTTTAGCGGATGGAGGAGGTGATGCGTAAAGTTAAGAAGAGATTTGTGTTTCCTCTAGTTCCCTGTAATTCATACAGCAGTACCTAATCATCTATGGAAAACGTTATAGTGAGACGTGTTCTGTCCCGCAGCAAGGTATCTAACAAGGCTTCCGGATTCCCTGAGATTGGTTTATCCTCCTTCATCGGTCTTCCAGGTACTTGGTTTGTTAGCGCATAGCGATTTCTTCCAGCGGATAACATCGCGATTCAGTGCAGCACTCAAGTCTCCATTTCTGATCCAGACCCTTCCGTCATCACCACATTGCTTGTTTGATTCGTTGAAATCGGGATTCGATACAGAATCGTTTGATATGGCGCAAGACGAACTGAAACTCTTGGCGATGCTCCTGCTTCTGGCAGGTGGTTGCTCTGTTCAGTTCTTCTTAAAGCAGGATGAAAAGGAAATGAAGGTCCCCGTTGGATGCCTTGAAAAGCATTCGATGGTGCCTTTAATTTGATTTTTCGTTTTCTGAATTGAACGGTTCAGAAAACTTAATAGAGCTTGGTGCTCCATAATTCTAAAGTGTATCCATAATTATGAGGTATGCGGTGTGTGGGGGCTTGAGAACTTTGTTCGGGACGGCACTTTTAACGTAGGGAAGTAAAAAGGCACACTGAGGCTCGGACAGAGCAATCGACGTTGCATTTTTCTACAATCAGGTAATGACGCAGGTGTAGGCGGTGTAATTGCAGCAATGGCTGACCGTCTATAAGCACTAGAACGATTACTAATTACAGGTGGCAGTGACGAATTAGAAACGCATTCTTTTTGCGGATTATGAATCATGACGAATGTCAGCTAAAGAACGCCCCTTCAAGTACATATATTTATCCTACTAGTGGTATTAAGAAAACTGTGTTTGTCGAAAGCTTTCACTTGCATCGTTCATTGTATCCCTGGAAAGCGGTGCAAAGCATACGAAAGCCTTTGAAGCAGTGTTTTCAGCAAGCTGCTCATGACAGTGGTGATCGAACAGGTTCGTGAATTCACTGAAAATCAAAGGCGCTCATAATAGCTGAATGTAGATAGCTCTTAAAGCCTCGTTTGCACTGGCCTGCTTTTCATTGCCAAAAGTTGTAGGGCATTGCTCTTGTGCTCTCGATTCATTTCGAATATTCGAATGATTTCGAATGGTCACGAATTTCGAGTATTTGAGTTCGAACATATTCGAAAAAACAGTTTTTCTGAATATTCAAATTTGAATACACTCAAAAATGCGATTTTTGAATATTCGAATTCGAATATTCAAATTGAATGGAAATCTTTCGAATGCCTTTTCGATTATCATTCGAGCACAACTGTTGTGCATGCAGCGTGATCGGCAGCAGGCGCGGTTCCAGCGAGCTCTGCTGGTGGAGTTTAGGCTCGCTTCGCGGACATACAGTTCACTTGGTTTCCTTCTCCGAGCTGCATGGAACAGCCAAGCACCGACTTCTCCATCGATCAGTCTTAAAAAGGACCGTTAATCGTTGGATGCGTGGCGCTACCTAGCTCTTAGCTCTTAGTAACGCTGAGTTTATGTGCCTTATGTTTTATGGAGAGCCATGTTCGGGTCAATGAGCCTCTTATCGGTAAAAGCGCCACAAGTAGAACTCCAGGTTTTTTGTTCATCTTGTAAATAGGAAAGCGAGAAGTCGTGCCGGCTAATTGTATAGATGTGTTTAGAAGGCTGGCACTGCAGTCTCTCTAAGTGTAAGTGGCGAAAAGGCATTAAGCAGCTCAAACCACTCGACTCACTGGCCGTATCCAGTGGTTCCAACAACAAAAAAGAAGGCAATATGGAAAAAGAACACCAATTGAAGACATTCCTAAGCCCTAATTGAACAACTACGGATGTGGTTCTTCAACACTACAATATTATCGAGTAGGGCAGGTAACACACGCTATTCAACTGTCACAAAGGTTGAAAAGCACAAGCGGAGACCCCGTGTCCACTTTGTCAAAAGACTCAGAGGCGGCGAATTACTATCACACGTGTCCAGGATATGTGTAACACCCAGCCAATTACCCCTTGGCTGATCGCCCCTCAGGTGGCGCCGGCCGAAATGGTTTCCTTCGAAGCCTCACGTTGGAGCGGGAAAGCTGCCCCCGCCCTCTGTCCCTACAAGTGGGACGGTCCGGCCTTCGTGCTTCTGTTGGCTTAGGCTCATAAGAGCTGCAGGGTTGTATTGCCTTGGGAATAAGAGCGGTCTGGGAATTCTCTAACGGCCACAAACAAAGAATATCATATACCATATCCAAGCGCATTCAGTGCTCTTTCAGCTATGCCGTACAGATTAAGTAAACACTGCACAAGGAGCGACGCTTGACTCCGAGCCAAATTAGCTTTAAATTTCCCGCCATACCGTCGTTCCCCTAGAGGTTACAGTTTGCGTCATTGAAAGCCAGAAGCCTCTAGTGGACAGTCGTGACCTCAAAATAGCCTCGATTTCACAAGAGTAAGGAGTACAACCGAAGAGCCGCAATTATCGAAAGTACTCGTTCTGGGTATTCTCTAAAACAATTCGATTCTTCGGGTAGGAAAACCCAATCGCGGTAGCTCGTGTAGAAAAATGCGGTGGTTGTGGAAAGGGCTCAGGCGCTGACTCCCCTTATTTTTTAGGAGAGTTTATCTGCGAGTTTTGCAGACTGTATTGAAACCGTGGATGGTGACCGTAGCCTGAGGGAGGCCATATGCCAGTGGAGCGGCTCACAGGAGCCATTTTGTCCAAAACTGGCTCTCCGGTAACTTGGACATGTTTTGGTCTAAGCTCTGGCCCCCGAGTGGCTCGGATTTGAGCCCTCTGGGCTATTACGTTTGGAGCGTCGTCGGAGGGTTGCAGATAAGACGAGGCACCCTAATGTCACACCTCTTCGCACCGCTAATGGAGCAGCATTCACAAATGTTGACAGCGCCCTTTGCAGAGGGCGTGCGAGCTCTTGAGGCCAAGGATGGGGCTGTCATTGCGGCCGACGGAGGATATATTGAATAATTTTGCTCCTGAGATATCGCGCTATTTGTTTTTAGGCAGTTTTCCGTTTCATTTGTATTCTACATTTATAAATTCGTTAGAAAATAAAATGTTAAGTCCGGATCCAAATACCGCACCCTGTATGCGACGCTGGTTGCCATTATAGCGTGACAAGAGGTCTACGGATCCGGATCTATAATTCCCCGCAGACGATGCTTTTGCACCACATCGTTAAGAAGATCCAGCACGATCAGCTGGAGCTCAAGGTTGCGACGAAAACCGTAGCCCATAATGAGAAAAGACTTGCGCTCTCACCTCTCTAAAAGTCAAAATAACTTCCCACATGTGGGGTTACTTAAGGCGAGGGCAGAAATACGGTACCCGCACTTTAAATTTTGGACGATTAGGTTAGGTTTCTTCATGATCCCACCGCCTTATCAACTCCATACAACCTCCTGATCGAGCAAGATTTTAAAACGGATTCCGTTTTTGTGATCATCATCTAACCTCTACCCCCCTGAGTAAAGTTCAGGTGAACAACATTTTCCGACTGTGTAGTCGGAGAGTAGAACCCACTCGAATCGATCTAGGAGTACAATAGTAGTCTCTTTGATGGCGCTTCAGTGAGCTGGCACAGCTTCAGATCGTGGCGGACCTTTTTTACTACTCAGAAGTGCAAGAAAGAAGCATCAACGAAGACTCGAAATATGATCTGATGCCTTCCATCACGTCGCTTCTGTAACCACCGTTCTACGGCCGTTTGTGCTTGCGCTAAACGTAAGTGGAGCACAAACAAGGCGAAGTAGATAACGGTGCATAACGCCGTTCCTCTATCTTCGTTGCAGATAAAGGATAAGGATAAAGGACGGCGTTACTCAATCACTTCTGGGATGCGCCAGCGCATTCTATTTCTACGGGATGTCGTGGAGGCCACATGAATGCGTATTTGGCCATACAAAGACTTGCGGTGGCCAGCCGATGAACAAATCAGCGCTTTCCAGACGAGTCTGGTACCAATTCACCGACCCCGGAGGGATGGAAGGCTTGGTTGGCCTGGGCGGGAAATCCAAACCAGGAACCTGGTATCGGGTGCACGCGACCGTCGCGCCTCTTCCGACTGCGCTACACGCGCCCTTTTTGCAGAATTAGAAACGCATAATTATTATGTAGGGTGTCCAGAAAGTATCTGCAGAAAATTTCGCAATGTTCCAGGCTTTTCTAGAATGTTCTGAAGATTTCAACATGAGTGCTATATGAGGACACTATCCTGCTGTATCTGCATAGCATATCCAGTTTCGTCTTCCTTACCGATTTCATTGTACAATGACCGAATTGTCTACCCATATTAGACAGGTACTCCTTTACGAGTTTGAATCTGGGCACTCCACTGCAGAAACCCATCGAAACTTGTGTCGTGTATTCGGCTCTTAAGCTCCTTCTGCACGGTCTGTGGATAGCTGGTTCAAACGCTTCAGAAGCGTGAACAGGAGTCTCGAAAATGAGCCTCGCTCTGGTCGACCCACCACGATATCTTTGGATGAAGTGAGGAAACTGGCGGAGCAGCATCCATATGAAGGTGTGCGTTATTTTGCTGCTGCTCTTAGTTGTTCCCGATCCATCATGGACAATGGACTGCGATCTCTTGGAATGGTTGAAAAGCTCGGTCAGTGGCTCCCACACGAGCTGACCGACGACGGCCGGCGAAGACGTCTGGACATATACACTCAGCTGTTCTCCCGAAGTCGCACCTGTAACTGGCTGGACACCGTCGTCACAGGAGACGAAAATTGGGTCCTCTTCGCCAACCACGCTCGTAAACGTGCGTGGTGTCAACGCGATGAAGTGCGAATTCTTTCGTAAAAGGTGAAATTCATGCGAGGAAAGTCATGCTGGGCGTCTGGTGGGGAGTTTATGGGGCAATTTCGAGCTGCTGCCTGACAGCACGACTATCACTAACGAGGTCTACGCTACCCAACTGCAGAGACTGGCAGACAAGATGCGCTAGAAGCAGCCCAGGCTCGACAAAGTTCGCTTGCTGCACGATAACGCGCGCCCACTCATCGCGAGACGACTTCTCAGAAAATTCTGGAACTGTATGGGAAGCTCTGCCACATCCACCGTACAGCTCAGATCTGGCCCCAAGTGACTACCACCTTTTTCGCTCACTTCAACATCATCTGAAAGGGAATCGTTATGAAGATCGTGCCCACCTCGAAAATGACCTCCGAGCTTTTTTCGCCTCCAAGTCCCCGGATTTCTACGCCAGAGGAATTCTAAGTCCTGTAGAACGTTGGCAGAGAGTAGTCGATGTGATTGGAAATTATTTGGTTGATTAATAAAATGCTGATAAAAATTGTGTTATTTTGAAAAAATGTCGTATTTCTTCAGATACTTTCTGGACACCCTAATAGAAGTTCCCTGGCATATGAGCGGCATGGAATGCACCATTTGAAAGCTTGCATTTTACACACGATTGATTGTGTTCCGCTTAATTACATGTTATAATTTCTTCACAAAGTGGCCATTTCGTTTGATTTGCATTTCTCTTAAGGTCTTGAACTCAAAAACACACAATGGTTCAGGGAAAATGTAGGGTATCCCAAAAAATGCAGGTGCTGTTTGAGACGTACTAACATTGCTACTAGTGAAGCATTTGAAGATGTTTGAGGTTCATATGAAGGCACAGAGCAACGAGATTTCTGAGACGTGCAATTAGGCAAGATTGTGCCATGCGCTCTCCAGAAACCTTGCATTTCAGACTCGATTAATTGTGCGTGGGCTGAATGCCTGTTATAATCTTGTTACTACTTGGCCACTCTTACCTGTGCTCTGCATCTTTTAACGTTATGAGTCGTCCAGTAGCTGCCATTATGCCGATTAACCTCTCCAATCAGCTTGAATGTTTCTTCATCAGTCCATAGAGTGCGTCATTTTACTCACATTTAAATCGTACGATCAATAAACTCGCATATCACGTGTCTTTCACATGATTGTCAAGTTATAAACGTTAAAATAAGCAAAGCACAGGTAAGAGTGGCCAAGTAGCAACAAGATAATTTCTTGGATAGTTGAGTTTTTAAATCGCAGAACTTTTACTGTACGCATCAATTCCAATTATTCAGCACCTCAACCGACTCTTAGTGGAGTTCCACAAGGACGCGTTCTATCCCCTATTCTATTCAATATCTATACCCACGAACTACCGTCTCTAATAACGAGCTCAGGAGTGAAATGCATAGCTTTTGCTGATGATTTAAAAATTTACCATAGCTCACCAATCCATGATCAAAACCTTCTGCAGCGAGCCATAGATGCTGTTGATCGCTGGGCCCACGAGTGGCGGCTCCCTTTGTCAAAAGAAAAAACTAAGGTGCTCCATTTAGGAAGGACAAATCCCCGCTACACATACAAGTTAGGTGAAAATGTGATTACCAGCACTGATCAAACGACAGATCTTGGATTTCTCCTCGACGCAAATTTGACGTTGGACGCGCATTGTGAACAAATTGCAAACAAAGCAGTGACTGTAGTACACAATCTCTTTAGAAGTCTTTCCACAAAAAACCCCTCTGTCCTCGTCAAAGCTTATAAGACTTACGTTAGGCCGACACTTAAGTATGGAACAACAATTTTTTCCCCAGTTAAGAAGAAGAACATACTTAGACTTGAAAAAGTCCAAAATAGCTTCACTAGAAAACTGTTTATCAGGAAATGTGGCTTTGATTACCATACTATTCCCCGCAGTGAAGTAAGAAACAAACAACTCGGACTACAGACACTTTCATCCAGACGAAGAATGTACGACCTCGTAATGGTTCACAAAATTCTCCATGGTTTCTGTGGACTTGATAAGCGTGACTTCTTCATAATGAAACCATCTAGAACCCGAGGTGGAGGAGAGAAACTTTTACTAAGCACTGCAAAATCTTCTATTCGACATAATTTTTTCGTTAATAGAGCAGGTTCGGATTATATAAAACTTTCCAAAAACTCAGTTGTTCCGTACAAGCTGAAGTCATTTATTACGAATGCAAGTCAATTCATGAATAATTCTAGGACATAATGAGATCTTGTGACAAAGCCCCTCTTGATCTGTTCTCCCTTCCATTCTTCTTTCTCTGGGCATTTGTTGTCGTATGTACTTTCTAATCATTCTATAACATTTTGATCTGGATCGTTAGCCAATTTGATGTGGATGTCGTTCTATACCGTTTCTAATTTGTTCTTCACATGGATTTGACCCATGTAATAAATAATAATAACAACAAAAGATTGTAGCAAGCCCATGCACAATCAACCGAGTATGAAGTGCAAGGTTTTTTTTGTGGGATCATGGCACAATCTCGACTATTTGCAGGTCACAGAAACCTCGTTACCTAGCGCCTTCATGTAGGTCTCAAACATCTTCAAACGCTTCACTAACAGCAATGTTAGAACGTTTCAAATACTAACCGCCTTTTTTAGGATACCTGCACTTTCCGCAAGCCATAGTGTGTTTTTAAGTCTTAAACCCTAAAAGAAACGCAAATAAATCGAAACGGCCACTTTGTGAAGAAGTTATGACATGTATTCAAGCGAAGCACAATCATTTGTGTGTAAAATGCAAACTTTCGGACGAGTGCATCGCGCATTCCATGCCTCTCACATGTCAGAAAATTTCGACTTTCTTGAGCTCTTAACTTCTTCATTAGCTTTACTGTGAGCAAAGTTATCACGTTTCAAACAGTGTATACATTTTTTTGAGACACCCTGTATCAAGTTTAAGCTTGAGGTGCGAAAATCGCAGTCTGGTCATGCTGCGACCCCGTTTAGAGGGGAAGGGTCGTACTCTTTCTTGGTTTCGGGAAGATTGGCTTTCATTTTTTAGCTTTTTTTGGTGATGCTTGTACTTGTACTGCATGGATCGACGTTGAAGAAATTGTTTACTGAGGATGAAATATTATTGATTGACTGATTACATAAATTAATTGATTAACGGTTTGGATGCTGGGGCCGGATTCATCAACGACTTATGTAATTTTAGCGGAGAATTGTAAACGAAAAACTCAGACAATGCTGCTTATCGCTCCCCAAATCGCTTGATAAGCCGCGTTATCTGAGCTTCTCACTTACAATTCACCTTTAAAGTTACGTAAGTCATTGACGAATCCGGCACATTGTTGTTACAGTTAAAATAAGATTCTCTGCCCGTAGTTTTCGAGTCAATAAGTCTAATTTTCGAAGTTTTTCAGGACATCGTGGAAACGACGGCTTTCTACCTGAATTAGCGTCCGAATTTGCATTCATTTACAATTAGGAATTCTAATTACAAAAGGAAAAAGTAAATTACAATTCAAAAATAGACTCTACAAAATTTCAATTGCCAATTATTAATGGTTTAAGGACTTCCTGCGTGTAAACGCAGGAGCTCCTGGTGTGATCCGTCAGCATCCGTTATCAGCAAACTTAACCGACATGATAGCCGGCTGACGCGGACAAGCAAGCTTCGTTGCCTCAACAATGTTCTCGTGCTTATTTGATCTTAAGGAGTTTTGCCTAAGAGATGGATATGATGGTCAAGTTTAGACTACCGGAATGGGAATGTATGTGTTGTAGCCTCCTTCAGCCCTGCTTACGTTTGGTTGTCTAGTTACACTTGTCCTCTCAACCTGTGTGGATTGGTCCTCGTATTTCTGATTTGATCCTGTGATTTCTGTTTTGTTTCTAAGCGTCGCCGTAACTACCTGTCTGTTGGAAACTTGTTCACTTTTTTCTCACTTTTTTCTTTCTAGACTCGTAATTTGGTCACCCGGCTTATTTCTATTTCATTCTTCGTCTTGCATTTGTGGCACGTCCCTGGGACGTATTTAAATAAATAAATAAATAAATAAATAAATAAATGATCGCTAGGAAAAATAATTTTTGCCTGATACGCTATTACTTCTCTGGTTTCCGAGCTCAAACAGCTACTCTGTTTTGTTCATGGAACGTACGCTTTCGTCTACTTATTTAGGGTGGTCGTTGTTGCCTCCACATGTGAAACTGCGGTAACTACTGGTACTCGTTCTCTCAACACTTCAGAATTCACAGCTCAAGAAGTAGTTCCAATATTTCAGGGTGATGTACACGCATACGCAGATCATTATTCTGTGTGCGTTTCTGGCGTGCTGCAGCAGTAACCTCTTCATCGGCCGTATTTCTACACGACCCTCGGCTGGGAAGCGAAGTGCCATAGATTCTTTTCAGATAACATCGGAACAACGTTCGGGTTAGTTTGTCCTTAGGTTGTCCGGAAAGTTCTCAGCGTTCTATGTCCCTATTTTTCATTCGTTTATTATTAATTAAAAATTCAACTTGCATTGCACATTAATGGTGCTTTCCGTAGAAATTTTCGCAGTATCACTTAACAATTTATGTTTTAACGTTATTTTATACTTCCGTCCTTGAAGGGTTTATATTTCAAAGAAGCAATTCCGACCGATATTTTAATTTAACTTTAAATTGAAACAATCCGCAGCGAAACGCTCGGGAAATCAATCGTGGAGGCCTAAATTTTTCCCAGGAAATTTCGAACCGGAGATTTCAGCCTTGGAGGTGACCACCATAGCGGTCGACCAGAGCAATCCTGGACGACGAGGTGAAGGAATTAGTGGAGGCTGAACCATCCCAAACAGGAGTTCGCGGGATCGCGGAAGAACTAGACGTCGGTAAAACTGCTATAGCGGATGCCTTGAAACGCTTTGGAAAGCTGAAAAAGCTGGAAAGGAGGGTGCCCCACAAGTTGAGTGAGCGGCCAAAAATTGTCACGTTTCGAGTTCTGTTCTTCTCTACCTTTACGCAAAAAAACTGACCCTATTTGGATCGAATCATCACTTGTGATAAAAAGTGGATTCTGTTTGATAACAAGAAACGATACGGACAGTGGTTGGACGCCGACGAACTTTCTATGCATTTTCCAAAAGTGAACCTTCAACAGTAAAAGGTAGTGGTCACTGTGTGGTGGTCGAAGGCTGGTGTGATCCACAACAACTTTTTGGCACCAGGCCAAACGATCACAGCAGAGTCCTATTGTAAGGAAATCGACGAAATGCACCGAAAATTGAGTCAACTTCACCCAGCATTGGTCAACAGAAGAGGCCCGATTGTTTTGCACGATAACGCCCGCCCACACGTTTCACAAATCACTGCTCGAAAGTCTAACGAATTAAGGGTTGAAGTTCCGCCTCACCCGCCGTATTCTCCAGACCTCTCACCAACAGCTACCACCTTTCCGAACCTTTCAGAGCTTTCTTGCTGATAAAACCTTCACCTATCAGGACCAGGCCAAAACAGTTTTCGTGGATTTTGTCGAATCTCGTCCACCTAATTTTTTCGCTGATGGAACATGCCGACTGGTGACATTAAGAAAGACGTGCTGATTCGAACGGTGGTTGTTTCGACTAAATCCGATAAAATTAAAGAAAGTTATGGTGCAAACTGATGTGCTCGAATATGAGAACGTTTCGAATTACCTAATGGTATGCCTCTTTAGTAGCTCACTAATTGATTAATTCCGATTTTTACACTTTTTCAAACAAACGAAACATCATCATTTTACATGATATTCGTTATTGTAATAAGCAGTCCGAGCTTTCGATGGTACGAACACAATGCTTGGTTAATTCAATTCGTGGTCATATTTCCCATATTTTTTTATTTTCATCATATTTCCCATTTACGAGGGAGTCAACCATAATACGCTAAAAAAACGGACACTGGAGGCACTTTGTATCACGGCTAGGAATCCCCAGGTCAACCGTAAGGAGGAGTGTCTAGCGATAATGCAAGAACTGGCACCCTTCATTGAAATCTGTAGCTTCTGATCCATCATTCGATCTGATCTACAAAGGTATATAATTCGGTGGTTTCGGGGGTTGAAGCTCACTCACCCACGTTACCTCCAGCTGCGGGTGAACGGTGGTCTTTTACTGCAACCGCCAGTCAGGTTAGTCGCCCTTCGCAACTCCCATATCTGATCTTGTCTCATTTTTCCTTAAGAAAAGCATTCTGTAGGATGAAATGATGTTTGAGCGAGTAGTTCTGCAAATGTCTCCGACTTTTCCAGGCTCTGAAGAAAGCGAAACTCGCCGAAACGTCAGCCTAATAAAACACGTTAACAATCTTGGTGAACAGCTTAAGAACACTGCATCGATAATTAGGAACGTCATGCCAAGATTTATTGAAAGCCGAACCTGGGCAGTGCGATGTTAGAGTTTTTGAAGTGCCATAAAGAAACGCTAACACACCATTCTGTGCAACGTTCCTAAGAGATCCAAAAAAACAAGACATTGCAGTGGTGAGTTCGCAGATGAATAGATCTACAAAGCCGAACTCTAAAAAATATGCCCGATCATCTGTGAACTTCTTACAGTTGCCACGCCTGTTACTGAATTCGCGGACGAATTGGTGCTAGAGTAGCCCCAGGGTTTCGTTTTAATTCTATCGGACCTATTCAGAGAGTCGTTCCATAGGAGCCAGCAACACAAATTGCGTGATCTAACTTGAGCACGAGAGTTGGTATAGGTTTTGCGGCTCTTCGGAGACACCCTAAATCGTCAACATTTACTTGTGTTTGCCCAGGTTTTGTAAAGCTTAAGATGTACCAGCAGACCGCTCTTACAAGATAGGGGGAGGAAGGCTTGAAGGAAAATTGAAAACAAACACAAGCCGTGAATTATGCCTATCAAGAGTTTCTGCTCTTTGCCTTCTGCTCGAGTTTTATTCATTTTCGCCGTTCTTTCTTATAAAGATTTTCTATTTTTTGAGGAATCTGCATTGCTCTATTTCACTTGTTTAAACTTTATCTAATTTCATTAAGGACTTGGGAGCAGCATGCGTTTAAATAAAAACAACGTTATTGTTTCCGCTTTTCAATTGTAGTACCTTATTTCAGAAACATCATGTTCACCGAGAACAATAGAAGCGAATGTTAGACGCGTGGTATCACTGAGGATGGAAATTGAAAGAATGTCAAGTCAGCTGGCGATGTGCGACGTTGGGGTGGGTTGGTGAGAGCGGAAGAGAATACTGTTGTATATTCTAATGGACCATATGAAATACACAGCTCATGAAGTGTGCGACAGCATTATGGCGACGTTGGTTGATTGTTTGTTGTGCTTTCTTCCTTACTTGATGTCACTTCGCGTATGAAGCTGTTGTTTGCTGTTTGCCAATGGTCTCGCTCAGTTTATATAATCATCAGACGGAAATTTCATCCTTTGTGAGATTAAGTGTTCAGCAGTCATCGATCATAAAGGACTTCAGAGTACATTTTAGCTACAACCTTGACTATTTAAACGCTTCCCTGGTACACAAGAAATTGCTTACAAACAAGTCACATTAGTTAATTTAAGGTCACATTAATTCGAGATGATGCCATAACATTTACCACCTTTATCATCTGTTGTCTCGACGATCATCGAGCTGCTCGAGTGGGCGTCAGTAACTGACTATTATACAATAAAAAAATTAGGCCTTCTTGCTGCGATCTTCGACACTATTGGGCGGGCCTGATTTTTTGCGAAGTTTTTTGGCAAATTATGCAACATCGAGACCTCTTGTCATATAGAAAATCGTCTCAGAGAAACATTATTGCTGTACTATTACAAAACAGAGTTCATGCTTATACGACACAAATTCATTTGGTTACATAGGTTGTCTGCTTTTAGTGAAAATTAATTCCGTTTTCATGAAAAGGTTGTGTTTAAATAGGGCTCAACCCCTAATCATATCGAAGATCGTTGGAGAAAAGCTTGGATTTTTTATTGTATTGCAATCAGGGCTCGAAACGTATAGGCAAGAGCATCATTTTTGGATGCTGCCTCGATATGATGGAGAAAAATTACTTTTAATGCATCTTGATCCGTCGCACACGATCGAGGAAGTCAGAGAACGATGATGGAGGCATTTAAATGGTCACTATTCGAACAATTGTTAAAATCTTTGAAAGGCTAATACCGCTAACCCGTGATTACCGTGATTTGGGAGTTATTGTGAAATCCGACTTGATGTTTGAAACGCACATTGACCTAATTGTTCGGAAAGCCTTTTCAGTTTTGTTTGTCACCCTCAGGAATATTACTTGTTCCGCGAGTTTTCACAAAATTTTATTTCGTAGGTGCATTGCAAATGACAACAGCAAAATTCCTGACAATCACGAACGTTTGCAACTCTTTGGATTGAGAAGCCTACTGCACCGGCGGATGCTCAGCGACTTGACCTTTTGCTTCAAAATTTTGAAAGGGGAATCAAAACTCAAACCTAGCAAGTACTGGATACTGAAACCCCGTGTCGTTCGTAACTACGATAATACCATAAACTCCTTATTCTTCAGAATTTCTTGGTGACTTCAGAGGCTTCCACCTAATGTCATTGATGCAGAGAAAACCTCATCATGCAGGAGAGGATTGAGAAAAATAGACCTCATGTCTACACTTCGTATTGCAGATTTCTAAGAGTATTGCTGGCAAAGCCTGTGTGAAGTATGTAACTTTATAACGTTCACTGACCAACACATCCGCAGCTCACTGTGTTGATTCCGGATCGTCGATACTAGTTGCATAGTGAAGAGTGATACTAATGTTAAGGGACTACGTTTTGATACACAGTAGTGTGTGTTGCGTTTGTCACACTTAATGAATCAATATGCCTGCTTCGATTCATGACTGAAGTTAGAGGCTATTCAGAGCTTAAATATGGAGGAACCACCATGGATTCTTTCTCATGCTTATGTTTTCTTTATATAATATATACACATATATAGTTCGTAGAGTCATGCTTTACTTTGAGACAATGTACGTCCGCAAGTTCGGTTTGACCATCTCCGTTCCTATGGAAGCAGTATCGAATGGAAGCGTAATGAAGGCCTAGGTATGACCGGAATAAGACCGGACCCCTAGGTGCTTCCGTTTGACTAAGCTGCTCGAAAGTGATTCTCCACACCACCGGGATCACACCATACCTATATTGAGCGGCAAGCAGACCTTTACAACAATTTAGTGTAGTGAAATTTTCTGCGTTCTAATTACTATTCATTCAAATTGACATTTTATTTTTAATCTCTTTAGAACTTTTGGTTCATTACTACAGCCTCCTTGTATTTAAGCTTCTGAATCGTTGCGAAACACTGTACTTTATGCATATTGATTTCTTGTCTTTATTTGTCTCGTCGGTGTTCAGTGTTAAGTTTATTGTATTGAGTTGGTTTGAGTTCATACGGAATTTTTGTGTTCATGTTCCTGTTGTAGCGCACTTATGGTGCATCTATAAATAAATAAATAAATAAATCGCCGTAGGTGAAGCAGGAGGTCATGCAAAGCGTCTAGCTGTACTAGACGAGGTTCGCAGCCGATTGGATTCCGTGGGATATCAGAAGAACACCAAGATGCCCTCCAACGTGTCGGACTTCTTCGTGCAAGCCCTGAACGAACGATATGACGACTTCGGGTCACGCGATGGTCCACTGGACTGCTCTGGCTCGTGGCTGGGACGAATGAAAACATTTGGTCACGGAGCGGTGATGCTTGCTTATTTAAAGCGAATTTATCGTGATAGCGAAAATGTGAGTATATGGCTTAACTAACCGTAAAAGATCGCGATCTTCATCTGTGCATAACACTTGTTTGGTCGCTCTCGTAACAAAGTCGACTAGGGACGTAAATGCCCAAACGCGGCCAACGCACATGCTCTTTGCTCACGCACGAACAAGACATTATCACATTCGCTGGCAAATGCCTCGGGAGTTCAGTGGCAATTGACACAATCGTGGATTCTCTTAAAAAGCGCTGTTATTTGCCACACATTAATACCTTCCAGACGCGGTCAGGAGTTGAATTTCTTTCGCACAACGCACATTTTAAGAGCAAATGTTATGTACTTTGTGACAGTGGGCATGCCACACGATACACGGAACCTCTTCGAGATAATAGCCCGCAGCGCTCGTCACATGCGTCCGCCGTTTCGCGTATGAATCCGCCCATCCTCAATCAGTCCAACAAGACGAAGTCACTTTTCATTTATGCGCAGCATTTCTACTTATTATGCGGTTGCGTTTTCACTTCACTTTACTAGGAAACTGCATGCTGTTTGCCAAAACTGTGAAGCTTCTCCTATTCACAAAACTCACAGAGATTAACCAATCCGCTGTTGTATTGAATATATTTTATA
>OX377201.1:40718042-40883343 GCA_947396885.1 Heligmosomoides polygyrus polygyrus
TATTATGTGGTTGCGTCTGCTACGATTGTAGTTCATGTGAATTATATCGTTCTTTCTGAAAAAGTTTGTGTTCCCAAGTAATTCTAGGACGAGCAGCGGATAAATGCAGCTAAAAAATCAGGATTTTTTGAGAGATCTGGAACGACTGAGGATCCATCAAGCGGTTTTCAGTTTCCATAGCTTACCAGTTTTGGTAATATAACTATCCCTTATCATAACCAATAACCAATTATTTCTTCTACTCAGAAAAAAGTTGGTTAGTGACCAGGTATGAAAGGGTTTGGAGCGGATTTGTTGCTGGCTTTGAACCTTGTCGTGTCTCACCATTCAGACACTAGTTGGCTAGTAATCGGCCATGGCTGACACCAGGTGGGGGGGGGGGGCGGCTCGCCTTGTAATACACTTGCGAAAGCAATAAAGATTGAACTAGCCACATCCACATGCTAGTAAAGACGTTTGCTTTACGTTACTTGCTGCTAAAGCAGTAGCAGCGCATCTAACGTTAAGTGAAGTCTTGAGACTAGAAGTCCTCGTTTGTCCTAATCAGTTGAGCTCACGAGATCCCAATCGATGAAATTGGTCTTTGCGGTTCGTGACTATAAATATGCACCGTCAATTTTTCGGTCGAATCAAACTAAATACATCCTTCAATTTAGATGCTAAATGAGTTCCGAACGCAGAGCAAAGCTGCGCCTGGAAGTGAGGTAGAGGATGAGATGACGATACTGCTCAGCTTAGGAGAGTCGACTCACCGAACAAATCACCGTCCTAAAAATTGCCCCTCCAAAGCAGCAGGTCGCGCTGTGCTCACCTCGACTTACCTCGTACGGAAACCTCGTCCGGCCAGCTTACGGTAGTCGAGCGCGTCGATCCCACTGCTACAGTAGTGGAAGACACCTTACGTATCGCACCCGACAACGAAATTGTAGGAGTGCTCGTTGCGGATATCTTCCTCCAGCTGCTTGTAGGACACATCGAGTTTTGTCTCATCAGCAGCTGACGTTGGCGAGTAGCAGTTGATTATACTGATCGGCTTCCGACGATGAGGATGGAGTAGAAGAATGACCAAGCGATATGTCGGAATTTCGAAGGAACCGATGAGATGGATGACAGATGGGTGTACGACGAAGCCTACATCTCCATCATTGCAGGAAGAAACCTTCTCTCCATGATTGACGGGTGTTACGGCTCTCAAGTGTCAAACGTCATTCTTCCGAGCCTTCGTCTCCTGCAGGGCGACCGCGTGGAACCTTATACTTCCTGTCGCTTCCAGAACAGCGAGTAGGTCGGCGATTGAGGAGATTGTTCTGGCATTGTAGGTGTGAAGTGTTCAGCAGTCCCCATGCCGGTCGTGCTCGTGTCCTCCCGGTGTTGAATCAATGTCCTCCTATACAGCGTGAGATTTCTCCGCCTTTCACCGGCTGTCATACCTTCCGACGTCATAGACAGCAGAGCCCAGCTCGCAGAGTACTGACGTTGGTGCTATCCTGTCGTGGCAAGAATAAACTCTACATGAACCAGTTGTGAGTGTGAGTTCAGGGGGTTTCCGCAACTATGTAGGGGAAAATGTGCGCGGCCACTTAACGAGGGTGCTTTTATTTTTTAGTGTATTACGTTTATTAATCACTAAAATGCGTATTTTGTTAGTGGAACATTTTAACTGTTTCTTTGATTTTTCAGCGTTTTCCCTCTCCTAGAGTATCGCACGTAATGTAAATGTTTTTGTGCTTTTTCATTGCATACTGTTGTGCTTGTTTATTGCTTCATGTTTTTGTTGCAAAAATTCTCTTACCATTAGTAGGATTCTTTAAACATTGTTTTGAGAGCACAGCTTTTCTCAGCTGATTCCGCACCACACTATAAAGAAGCGCAAGATGGTGATAGATGGTTGATCGCTTTCTATAAAGTGAACCAGAAACATTAAAATGACGCTAGCGTAAACGCTCCAGATGCCAGTAAAATGAACATAAGAATCCAAAAAACAAAACACAGCGTCCAGAGCTTTGCCACAATTCGTTTGTAACTTCTTCAAATGAATCCCTTATTCCGAGTTAAGTTTGAGTGGAGTGTTGCGGAAACTAATCGCAGGGTTAGGAGTGCATTCGGTTGCTGGTCAGAAGCAGGCTAATGTGTACATGACATCCTAGATATAATAGTTGGTTACTATGTGGTAAGCACGCTCTTCCCGTTGCTGACGTTTTCTTCTCACGCAATGTTCATCGAGAGGTTTGGCATCTTCCCCTTAGACATAGCAACACTGGAGACTCAATGAAAGGGTACACCTGGCTGCTAGCATGAATGGCTGATTCTTCGAGAGCTCGAAAAATCGCTCATTTTCGCGTCGACGGCCTCCTTGTTGCGTGACCTAAAAAACGTGGAATGCTTCGTTCTGCACGTCCTCTCTCACAGTGTTGTCGGAGAAGAAACGGGGACTGTATGCCGCTGTGTTCATGTACATGGATAATTTCTTCGAGCTTTTGTTTTTCATTTTTTGCTACTAATTGTCGATACTCTTCTTCATCTTTCTGCGACAATTTATGATTCATCACGGACGAGAAATATCAAAAGTTGGGAGAAAATTAAGCGCTTGAAACAAATTATTTACTGACACTGATAGCGACCTTCGAAACCTTCATTTATTCGAATCCGATTCGAAGCATTGAAGGAAGCATGCCATCGGATTATGCTCGTTTCCGCCGTAACTTTTCCAACCATTTAAAATTTTCTGTGTAGAGTTCAGACTTCTATTACTAGAGTGAAGATGTTAGATTTGCTGGGATGCATGTACTGCTGCGTATTCACTCAATTGCTGCAGTCTCTTCTCTTTCGGTATTATGATAATTTTGCTGCGTTTAATATGAGAAAAGCAGAGGGAGGTTATTTGAAATAGGTTTTCATTATCGTGGTTCAACAAGACACTCAAGTCAGTTCCACTTTGAGGAGCTGCGGGGTGAAGGCTTTCATAACGGAAGCTTGTGGCGATGACGATCCCAGTGAAATCATTCAGCTCGACATGTTCTGATGATAGGCACCTACATGCCCTTATGAGTTAGTGAGCACATGAATTGGTGTTTTCCGGAAATCGACCAAACTTTGATATGTCGCAGACTTCTACCTGCGTAAGTACATATTAGCTTGTCAGTCGCCTGCTGTTCTTCGATGTTTTAGCCGCCCTTTGGCACATAAATAAATAAATAAATAAATGTGAGCTGGTGTCGTTTTCAGAGTGCGTTAACATCATCGCTGTTTTTTATCTGTAAGAAGGTGTGAGAAACTGTCAATTTTTCAGAAGGAAAGCGCTTCTCGGATGGATATAGAGTATTCATTTTAGTTTGCGGACCTCGTCATATCGCAGTGAAGTGTCACATCACATGGTTCACGTCATATCGCAGTATGTCACGAACCATGTGATGTGACATGGGTGTTCGTAGACAGGCCTTTCCCATCGCGCCAAATGGAGGCAAAATGACTTAATCACTCTAAATCAGGTGTCCAAAAGCAGAGATAAGGAAACCAAAAAACATAAGAAGAACTGCCGTAGAACTCATAGAAACAAAAAACCCTAACAAAACCGTTGCAACTTGGAAAGTGAGCAAAAGCAAGAGCGGAGCTTACGCCTGCATTTTCTCATATCTCCGCTGAAATTCAACCAAGTCGGACAAAATCTGGACAAGCCGGGTGACGTTGTAACCAGTTAAGCCCGAAGTACTTCACATTTAACATTCCTCAACTTCGCGAAAAATCCCAGAATTTTAGCGGGTTTCCTCTATCAGGATCCTAACAGTACATGCACCGGACATTGACAACCTTCAACATTTCCAAAACAAGCAGCGATCAGCACCGTTCTCTTATGTTTCTAAAAACGACACTAACAGCGTGAGAATGTCCCTTGCTCTGTTCAGCGCCTTCCTTTTTCCGGAATAGATTCCAAAGGATTGAAGTAAGGTGGGGTCGCAGAGGAATTCTACTCATCTTTGCTTCAGATAATTAACCTGTCTGTTTCGAGCTGGTTTTGGTTGAATTTCACTTTGTGAGCGAGCTACAAAGGTGGTCAATTGACTTGATTTCCGGAGATGATCAAGTGTATGCCTTCATTCTTTCTCCGTTCGGTTGCATTCATTCCCTGTCAACATCGGAATGTGATGAGGATAGTAATGGGTCTGGGAAGCTCACTCGTCCCAATTGAAAGTTTCCCTGACGTGAAGCCTTCCTGTCTTGTCCACGATGGCAACAAATCATCGGATGGCTCGATCTCCTTGTCCACTGGGCCACCTCGTTGAGGCAGCGCTGCCATGTATGGGTGAGGGCAGCTGAGTTTTTCTATAGTTGCTATAATTATAAATTAGAAAGTATTCAATTACAACTGCTACAATTATAATTGAATACCTTCACTTTTGTGGACTAGAATACAGTGCCCTAGTTCTGACTGTTCCAAAAACTTGAACTCCCTGAATACAGGATTTCTAGTCTCATCCAAGGAGATAGCGGATACGCCACTAAGCAGGACAAACTCCAACGCAAGGGATGATGGTGAAGGTATTTTAAGGAGCACTGAGTCTGATTCGTTGCACATCAATCCCCCCTTCCATCTTCTCTCACTTACTAATGTATTTTTCTTGGGATGCCCTCCTACAGATGCCAGACATCCTTCAACACAACCGCATCGAGGTATTCTAACCACAAATACCTTGAGTGTGCTGCAGTCAACGTCGCTCCGACTCCTGGCAGCTTTGCTTGTTAAATCTCTCACGTAATTGCTCATTTGACGACAAAATCCCATTTGTCATCCCTTTCGTCTCAGACAGTGTCAGCACTTCTATTAGAAAGGATATATTTGTGATAGAAGGGCAGGATTGGAAAACGATGTAAAAATGGTAGATACACCTCCTGCTAACCTGAAAAGTCGTTTATTGCGCAACCGCCTGTCGACCGGAGTTGCGAAACCCCAAATTGCACCGTCTGTCCTGCAGGTAACGAAGGAGACTGCATGGTTTCGGGGGTTGTCTACCTAACAGCTGTGGAGGTGAATACATCGGTGAAACAGCCCGCCCCTTCTACGTCCGCGTTAAGGAACACCTCGAAGGGAAGAGCAGTTCACGACCATCAACTGCTTTGAGCTGTCACACGGTAAACGACCATAACGGAGCCGACTTTGGGGTCACTTTCAAAATTCTAGCACGGGAGGCCCATACCGCCGCACGCAAAATCCTGAAGGGGTTCTGGATACAGGCCAAGAGCCCGAGGTTGAATCGGCGGGGGGAATGCATCTATATAACCCGCGAGCTCACTCCTTACATCAGTCTCGCCTTTTAGACAGTTTAACTTTGTGGAGTCTCTCGGGTGTTCTAAATGTTGGGCTGTCACCTCTCTCTTCTGGAAGGGTTGCTGTTTGGGAGGTCTTTGAATTTTCGCAAAGTTCGTGGCGATGTTTGGCCTGGTAGCTTCAACATATGTTTGGACTTTCCAGACTCTGAAGAAGGCGACATCGCCGAAACATTAGTCCTCAATAAAGCGTGTACTATCTCGGTTTCGAGTTCAACACCACATTAAACAATCGTACAACTAATACTGAGTATTTGAATGTCTGGACAATCTCGTTGGACAACAAAAAAGGTGTGGAAGTAATATACTTAAACTTTTCTAAAGCATTTGACAGAGTTACCCATGAAAAGCCTCTGTATAAACTGGATAACTTAGGATTTCTTCAAAAAAATGTATTCAAGATCATTAGCGGGATTCCTCAGGGCGGAGTACTTTCGCCAGTACTTTTCAGCATATTCACTGCGGATCTGAGCGACAGTTTGAAAAACACGGGCATTACGGCCAAACAATTTGCGATTTGAAAATCTATATGGAAGAAAGTAATAACCAGGATTCCAGTATTCTCCAAGCAGGAATTGATAGTTTGGTCAAATGGCCCAAAGATTGGCAGTTGCCCCTTTCACAGCACAAAACATTCCACATGCGGTTGGGAAATTTCCTGACTTCTAGTAAGTACTACGTAAATGGTTCTGAAATTGCAAAGTTTAAGGAAATCAAAGACCTTGGGTTCAGGTACCAAGATTCCCTCAACTTTCTTGCTCATTATAAGGAATTGTACAGGACAGCTCTTCCTCGTACGTACAATATATTCAAAGCTCTGACTACAAAGGATAGCAAAGTGCTTATTAAAGCATACAAGGCTTACGTTCGCCCGATTGTTGAATGTGGTAATGTGTTTACACCGCACAAGAACTGCATTACTTGAAAGGATTCAAAACAACATCACCAGGAAGATACTAATTCGGCGGGGAGGTTTCCTCCATTCAAGAATTCCTAACGCTGTGGTAAGGAACAAGTACTTTAGACTTCCAACTCATGAACCAAGACGTAGACTATTTTACGTTCGATTGGTTCGAAAACTTCTGGATGAGCAGTCCGCAGTTAATGTTTCACAATTGTACTCTCTACGCCCGTCTATAACCAGGGGTGGACAATGGAAATGGTTTTCCCCAGGAATAAAACCATTATCAGAGCCAACTTCTTCACTGTTAGAGCAGGACTTGCATATCTTCACCTTCCTAGAACTGCTCCCATCCCTGATTCCGTTGCCTCCTTCAAACAGCTAGCAGCAAAGTCTATTCTCTCAGCATAGTTGTATCGTAGAGCATTTATGAGTTCATTTACCCGTTGTTGTTGGTGTTACAGCGTGCGCAAGCAAATAAATAAATAAATATTGCAGCCTTGATTTAAAGTTGAATGTAATCGTAGATGGTCCACACTACAGTTGAAATTTGAAAAAAAACGAAAGCCATATTATGAAAGACGCTATGAAGGGACTCCATGTTAGCTCATACAACTAATCAAACAAACAAAGCCGCATAGTTAGTGAGTGTATGGCGCAGTTTCTACACGAGCACATCCGCGCATGCTTGGAATTTAAAATTTTCTGGAAATATTATTTTGGAATGAAACTTGTGATTTTATGATGCACTTTGAATACTTTTCATTGGATTTCCGTTATATAGTTATGTTCCCCTATTTTCTGTTTTCTGGCCAATTTTTGGCCATTTTTCCAGAAAACAGAAGACGGAAAAAATTTGCCTAAAACGGCCAGAAAATCAGAAAACAGAAATTCCGCCTATCCCTGGTGTTGATGAGCTCTGGCGAGAAGGCCTTTAGGTGTTTCGGGAGGGTGCTCTACGTTTCTTCACCGACGAGATGGCGTGTCGGATCTCGGAAAGGAGATCAGAAGGACGACACATACATCCTGCGGAAGATGGGAAGGGGGCAGGTGGACGTGGCTACCGAAGAGATAGGAGTGGAAGTCGTGGATGATCTTCTCCATGGTCCTTCTGGAAGGGGTGACGGTCCCGTCGGGATATCGAAGAGCGGTCATCTTGGTCTTGAACTTAGCGAAGCTCCGGCGAGCATTGCGGATGTTCAAACGTGCCTCTGCAGCTTCAGCCAACACTTCCGCCCTTCTCTCCTTAAGATCTTTCTTATAGCTTTGCAAGCTCGGGCGTCAGTTGGTAGTTGCATGACGCTCGTGCCGTTCTACGCTGGCGTCAGCTCGAGAGTTTCCGGAGACAGACACCTCTTGGCGATCTTCAAACTCTCGGCTCCTTTAGCACTATCACGGAGATAGTGCGCGAAGGGTCGTATTCTTCGTCAATATTTTACATGACGGTATCTTCCCAAACTCCAGCGAGAGAGGTGTAGAGATCCCAGTTGATGGTCGTTCTGGGACTCCTCTTCTTGAACTTTGCGACCTTCTCTCCTTGACGCGAAAAGCGGAACCTCGCGCGAAGGAGGCGGTGGTCCGATCCCGTGTAGAACTTGGAGACAACAGGAGTCGTCGGTCAGGCCGTACTTGCGGTTGAAGATAATGTGGTCGATTTCTGTGAAACTGGCCACCGGGGGATTCTCAGGTCGATCGTAGGGAAGGAGGCTTCTGGAACTGTGAGTTTCCATAGATGGTCTTGGTCGACATGATAAACTCAGACAGCTTTTCACCTTGCTCGTTTCATTCCAAACCGTTGGTTCCTACGTGATGTTCTCCCGACGACCTTCGTGGCACGATCTTAGCGTTGAATTCGCGACTACCTTGTAGAAGGTGTGATCTTCCTTGCAGAACTTTTCCAGCACCACGTAAGAGGCTTCGACGTCTTCGGCACCGTAGTCGGATGTTGGGGCATACGCGACGAACACAGTCAACGCTGACAAGGAGCCATATCGCTTCAGTCGCAGACGTCCGATTCTGCTTGTTAGAGACCCGTACGAATCGATGTTCATGGTCAACTGCGTGTTGAAGAGGACACCAACGCCGCCTACTCCCCTTTTGTCGTTATGTTCCGAGGAATCAATCAGCAGCCAATACCAGGCAAGAAGCCTCATTATACTTCTGATAGAGAATGGTATACATGTCATCTTGACATTTAACGTGACATGTATAACATTCTCTATCAGAGTATAATGAGGCTTCTTCCCTGCTATTAGCTGCTGATTACTTCCTCGGAGCATTCGATAGCAGGGGAGTAGACGGCGTTGGCGTCCTCTTCAACACGCAGTTGACCATGAACATCGATTCGTACGAGTGTCTGATAGGCCGAATCGGACGACTGCGACTGTCCCATTTCTTTTGCGAACTCGTAGGCGGCATGTGGTTGGGAGTGGTGTCTTCTCGTCTCGGTCAATCCGATGACGTCGTACTTGATCTTCCTGGCTTGCATCATCAGGTCCTCGACGGATGCTTCCGATGCAAGCGTGCGGCGTTGTAAGTACAGATCGTCATCTTAGTCCTTCTCTCCTTGCGCAGCCTGGTTAGGCCCTGAGATTTTAGAAGCATCTCAGTACTCGCCCTTCCCATCGCTGCCGAACTGGAAGCTCTTTCGAGGTCAGGGGAATGAGGCAACTTAGTGCTGCTGTGTTTGACTGGAGTGCACACGGGTAGCTAGTCATGCTCTGTCGTGCTGGCGAAGAACTCTGGGCAACCAGCCGCACTACCCGAAGCGACGGGGCGAGACTTTTCATGCGGCCTCGAATCGCCTTATGATGTGCTTCCAGAATACCAGTGCAAGCTTTTGGCCGGACCGATACAGTTACAATCCGCGAACACATCCACGCACTTTGTGCATGAACATGCCGCTTCCACGCACAAGGAACGCGTCGACCCGACACAGCAGGAGCAAGGAGTCCATCCCCTGCATCCCACCTGTGTCCCTGGGCGGTATACGATCGCATTTGGTTCGCGATTCATTCCCTGATCCACCCGTGGACGTGTCATAGGCGGCCTGAGATCTCTCATAACAAGGTAGCCCCGAAGGACCTCTTGAAGGAAATCCATGGATCAATTTGAATACCTCAATGAATCCATTCCACTCAACTTCGATATAGGAACTTTTACTAGTGAACCCTACCTTTGCTACTACACACAAAATCAGACAGTCACAGATATCTCTTCAAAGACACCGTGAAAACAAGTGCTGTTAGAATATCTTTTGAAATTTTAGGTTGATCGAAAAGTTTGGTTAGGTTTTCGTTTCCCATCTTCGTCTCTTTATTAGCATATAATGCAAATCAATCAACCAACCAATCACCATTGTCAGTCACCACATAACACCCAATTGGCAGGTCAGTGATCCCCTTCTCCCACAACTGGGAAAACCGGGAGTGGAAGAACGCCCTACATGAGCTCTCCAACCTGAATCACCTGTTGTCCCGTTGTTCATCGACTTGCTCGAGCGGGGGCTCGTCACCATTTGTCCCTGTTACGCCAGAGTGCGCAATGGATCCTTCTCGCTCAAGGCACACGAAGAGCACCATATCGTTCGTTCAGGGCATTCCAATTGTGAAACCTTTGTTGGCCAAGAAAGCCAGGCGCGTTTTCTTCAGCGTTTTGTCTCGCCTTGTAGCGGGCTCCGCTATCCTGGTGTCATGATGCCACCTCTCCCGATCCAGCGCAAGATCACGGTGGACACCAGCAACCTTCAAGTCCATACGCAACGTATCAGACGAGCTTCGGGCGCCTTCTAGGCCGCATTCGTATTACCTTGAGGATAAGGCCTATCTTGAGGACGCTGTCTTCCTCTACACGCAGAACATGGCCGTACCATCGTAATCGAGCTTCTCCCGTCTTGTCAGCTATCGGCGCAACACCAACCTTCTGCCGAATAGCATCGTTTCGGGTGGTCCATGCGCGACTCCAGCCGTCCAACGCAGCATCTTCGTTTCCATTACGCTGAGGCGCGTTTCAACTTCGTTAGTGGCAGGCCAACACTCAGCGCCGTACATCGCTACTGGTCGGACAACTGCTCTGTAGATCTTCGACTTCAAGCGCTCCAGTATCTACCTATCGCAGAGCACGCCAGTCAACGAGCGCCACTTGGATCTAGCTGCACTCACGCGCGAATTCACTTTAACCATCAATTTGCTGTCAGACGCGACTGCTGATCCCAGGTACTTAAAGATCGCAGGCTAACACAGCGTCAGTCGCCGGCTTCGCTTCGGGTACGGCGGGTCACGCAAGGAACGTAGCCCAAACCTAGCTGCGGACACTTGGCTAACCCAGCATCAGTGACCTACTTCGCCGGCACATGCCGCTGGACGAGCGGGCCACACCAGGCTTGCCGGCTTCGCTTCGAGTACGGCGGGCCACGCAAGGAACGTAGCCCAAACTTAGCTACGGACGCTTTGCTCACGCTCGCTGTAGGTCTGCTTCAACTGAAATCGCAATAGTTGGTACACTAGTTAGAAATGCACGAACTTCAATCACCTCGGTTTTTTTTACCAAGATTTCTTCGAGTTCCGCCAGTACCTGGAGAGCATTGGCTACGGAAATTCTGAAGACGGCGGAAAATGGATTTCTTACCCTCGACAGCCGTGATCCGTTTCTGTTGTGCGCATCTGTCAACGGAGTTGTGGACCATTGCTCCGAGCTTTTCAGCATTGCTCCGAGCTCAAGTAGTTTGGAAACTGCACTGCCTATCGAGCAATAAGTGGCGCCGAGGGTAAAGCAGCGGCCCGGTGAGACGGGTTGCTATATGGTTCGATTCCCATGTTATGCATGACGTTTGCACTCCCTACGATGTCACGATCAACCAAAGCCCTCTCTATGTCAAATCGCAACGGAAAAGGTCGTCAGAAAGGACTCGTCTTCACACTGACAAATACATACTGGCACGGAGATCCAATTTAATGAACACAGCAGAAACGAAACACACATTTGGAATCAGTGTTCGAAGCCACATCCCGTGATATGCATCTCATCTCAAAGTCCCATGGTCACCTACTATCCTTCCCTTGTTAGGTGATAGCTGCAGATGAGAAATGGTCTTGCATGGTTAGATGAAGCGAGGATGTGTCTGGGTGAATAAGTCTTTCGTACTACTAGAGTTTCCTAAACCGGGTCTTCACCGTGAACAGGCTACGTTAACTGCCTGGTAATGCTGGAAAGCTTTGATCCACTACAACATCTTGCAACTCTATAACATAGCCACATCAGTGTGCTACTGCTGTGATATATAAATTATGTTTGGAGAGCTGCGGAAGATATGACCAGCAGTGATGGCCACAATCGATCCTCTTCTGCTCGACGGCAACGCTGGGCATATTTCTTCGAAAGCCGTAAGGCAAAAATTAACGCAGTAAGGAAACCAGGGTCTGCCTCAACCATCTCATCCTGTCCCCAGACCTCTCCCCAACTGACTGTCACTTTTTTGAGCTTTCGACGCAACTCTGCGATAGCACAACATCACAACAATCTGGACCCGATCGAAACCATCTTCCGGATGTTAATCTATTTCTGTGATCTGGTTTTCCATTGTAGAGCGAAACAGAAATGTTGGACGAGCTGTTTTGAACCGAATGGCTTTATTCTTTTTTGACGAACGAAGTTGTGTATGGGCCGATCTGTGAAATCTTGCCACGTACCCGCCACTTTCCGGGATGTTACCTCTGTTCTTGATTCATGACAGCCAGACCCAAGGGTTTTGTTCCGCTGCCTTCTGGGAAAAGACTGCATTGGGTCAGAAATTAGCAGCAGAGCAAAACCCTTGCTGTGGAGGTAAATGTTCCCCGACGCGCTGGCGAGGTAGCATTTTACTCAAAACTTACCTCTGGTTTTCCTGCAGCGCGTTTATGAATCGCGCGATTTCTGCCAAAATTTTACGACCCCTCCCCCTCCAGAAGGGTCTTGGTACGACCCCCTCCCCTTTCGGGAAAATCAATGGATTTCAATGCTAAGTTGTCTCTTGCGTTGCAAACAATCTTAAAAAATATGAAAAAAGAAAATTAAACATTAATATTTAATTAACAAAGCTTTGGCGCTAATAAATCAAGGAAGATATTTCAGGCATAGCAAGGACGTGGCGACATCCTGAGCACCGCTTCTTCTACAGGAAGAGGACGAAAGAGGAACGAGGATGTCATTTGGAATTGAAACTGTATCTAACAAAAATTCGAGTAGTTATTCTACGATAACATAATAAATGTTTTGAAGCAGTTTTCAAAACAGATGAAACGGATCGACTGCTGCTCAATTTTCGCAGTGACGGCGCGACACATTTTTTAGCCGAAGGATGTAACTACTGAAATTGAAAATGAATCTTAATAAAATTTTACCCTTATTTTGTAGCAGAAAAAATCAGGCTTCTATTAAGCAACCCTTCATCCGATCAGGTTCAGTGATTTCCCTATACTGAATTTTCCCAAAAATAGAATGTTCCCTGAACAAGGTGACCACTCTAGCTGAAACTGGAGTTCACAACAGCACAGCTTTTATTTTGCACTTCTTCAAAAAATCAAGTCTTTCCTAAGCGATTTTCCTCGCTATCAGGTGAGGTCATGCTCAAACTTTTTTTTCAAAAACGAAGAATTTTCTGCCTGAACTGAACGATGTCTAGAGCTGAGATGTAGCTTCAGAAAACGATAATTTCTATTAAATTGTATTTCAAAATCAAGCCTTTCCTAAGCGATTTTCCTTGTGGTCGGGTGAGATCACGCTCAAATTTTTTTCAAAAATAAAGATCTACACACCTGTAAAATCACTCTAGTGTTTTCGAGCAAAAATCGCACCCCTTCCCTCAGCTGCGCGTGAAGATGCATTATTTGAAAGGCGATTCTGTGATCATCAGAAATTTTTTCTAATTTTTTTTTTGAAATCCAGTCGCATCTACATGAATCTAAAGACTGAACGAGTTACGATCAGTTGAACAAAGTACAAGTATAGCACCTTCCAATCAACGTGCGATCAACAAGGGACTCAGTCGTCTTCATTTCACCGCAAATAGCTCCAGATGAGCGGCGTTTTTTGGTGTGTTAACCAAAGGTTTAGCTTTTGTAGAGCTGCATCTCAACATCAGACATCGTTTCCTTCAGGTGTGTAGGTCTTTACTTCAAAAAATGAGCATTACCTCACCTGATAGCGAGGAAGATCGCTTAGGAAAGACTTGATTTTTTGAAGAAGTGCTAAATAAAAGCTGTGCTGTTGTGGACTCCAGTTTCAGCTCCAGTGGTAGCCTTGTTCAGGAAATATTTTATTTTCGGAAAACTACAGGATAGGAGAATCATTCTACCTGATCGGATGAAAGATTGCTTAGGAGAGGCCTGATTTTTTCTCGCCACAAATTGAAGAATAAATTTCGGCAAGATCCACTTTCAGCTTCAGTAGTTACATCTCTCAACTAAAAAGTGTGTCGCGCCGTCACTGCGAAAATTTACCAGCAGTCGATCCCTTTCAGCTATTTTGAAAACTACTTCAAAAAATTTGTCCCTAATGCAACAACTCTGCAAATCCAAAAGAAAAGTCTTCATTTAATTGATTTATTTGAGTCAAAACTTTAATAATTGAATAATAAAAACAAAAATAAATTTATTATTCACAGACCTCTGCAACAATACTTGCAAAAGAACGATATCTCCGAGGAATTTTGTCTTAGGAACCAAAGTACGACCCCCTCTAGCTTGATCCAAAATACGACCCTGTTTGCGATTCTCGCACCTCACGCTTGTGCCTGATCCGGGCCCAAGGCTCGCGAAAGCCCATCTCACCCCTCCCTCCTTTATTTCTCCTCCTTACCACAGCCGCTGCTGGGCTACCTCTTCTCATTTTACCTGCCGCAATAAACGTACTCTGGCTATTCCTTTTACTCATCCTCGTCCTTGTCTTCGTCAAATTCCACTGAACTCCGCAATGCTGGGGCATTAGGTCCTAAACTCCTCTACTACCCTCTATAACGACTTCATTTTCGGCAATTTCCTTTGCAAGAATCTAATATTAGAGTACACACATGGAAAGCCCAAACAGAGCTGGAGCTTTTGTTCTTCAGCCGTGAGCGGTAGTGCACTGGTATAACGTCCATCTACCGATTAATTTTATTGTTTCGCTTTTGTCAAGTATTATATTAGCATCCGTTGTGTCAGTGTTTTTAATTCCCTTAAGCAGTGTGATAAGCTTATACTTATGGAATGATAAATGAGTAAAGCCATATAACTGTGGTAGTTTAATTGTGAAAGTATGGAAAACAAAGAATTAGTTTGGTTGTCGTTTCGCACTGGCCCTTACCAGGAAACTATCTCAACAGTAGGTCGGAAAGGCACAAGTGTTGTATATGGGCAGAATCGCCTCTCTCTGGGAATCAACAAAACGCAAATACCTCGATCCCAATACAACACTGCACAAAGTTAGGGACGACAGAAGTTGGGCCGTTTGCGGCGTTAGCCCTATACTTGGAGGCGGAGGGCGGGCTCAAGTTGGCTGGAAACAGCGATGACGAGTGAGCGATGGTGGCGCACTGCGTAGAGGGGTGGCGTAATTTCCATAACCGCAGTTTCCAGCCGACTTGAGCTTGCCCTCCACGTGCAGGCATAGGGCTAACGCCGCCAACGGCCCAACTTCTGCCGTCCCTAACTCTGCGCGGAGTTCTATTGGGGTCGAGATATTTGCATTTTCTTGTTGGCCACAGTGAGCCGATTCTGCAGATATACACCACTTGGGCCCTTCCGATCTACCGTTGAGATAGTTCCTTGGTTAGACGAAAACCAAACAGAGTATTCTCCCCCTGTGCTCATCAGTAAGGGAGGGGAAGGAAGAAGGAGTTGCTGATGTAAACTAACCTGAGCTCCTCCTGTTGAAGTTGGACTTGGTAGACAACCATTGAACGTAAAGAAGCAAGTTTAAGATGTCTAGACAATTAATGCATAAAGATACTACCAGAAAAGAATAAAGCTTGAATGGAAGGAATATGGAGCTGTAGGAAAGGTAGCAGTAAATTAAAATAGATAAATCAACTCGCAGCAGTAGCACGGAGAGCGTGACGTGGCTCAACGAGAAAACGTATACTTATAGAAACCAAAGCCTACGTTGTCGAAGACCGCTCAAGTCATTCTAACCATGAAATTTCACCTTCCATGATGCTGCGAATGTTGCAGGATGAACGTTGCATTTTTTGTGGTTGCATGCTGCTTAGATGTTCTCGGCACACTGAGTGCAGTACCATTGTGGTATTTCATGCTGAGGAGAAGATTTCTTCATGCGAACTTCAGGTCACGTATCAATTCAATTCAATAGCAAGCATATACAATCTAAAGGAAATGCTTGTCCACCAATGTGTCTCTGGCTATCCAAATGACATAACTAGGTTTGAGGGTGGCCAGTATCTTCAATCTATTTGCGTGCTAAAATTGACTATTGAGTGTCTCATGCAAAAAAAATCGTTTTAGAACGATTTCACTCTTAGCAACAGTTGGAGTGCAGTTCGCAAACGTATTCTCCGTCGTTGTTCTAGTCGCGGATCAGTTCGGATACGACACGGAGGTAAGACGCTAAGTAGAAATAAGCATTACGGAGCGTTTCCAACGTATAAAAAGAGAAGGCGCAAAGAACAACTTTCCAGTCGCCGACATGCACACTCACACCACTTGGCTCTGCAAGGCAGGACTGAGCCCCAAAAACGTTCAGCATCAAAACTAAGAGATAAAAAGAACACTTCAAAGATAAATTAATGTTTTGATTTGGAAGTTCAAAAATATCTAGTCCAGACGTGAAGAAGTCAATTTTTGTAGAACAGAACATTATCCCAGGGAACACAACACTTCTTTCATTTCTGATCAATTACTTTAATGACATTTTCAATCGTTCTATTTTTTGGATAGGTCTTTTAAAACTAAACTTTAAAATGTGTTCACCACCAACAAAATAGTTTAAGGGAGAAGCAATTGAGATACTTCTGTACAGACATGTAAAACTTGAAGGAATTATTAAAAGAATTCTGCCGTTTTTAAGCTCTAGCTTTGGAGTGTGCACATTGACTGGAATGAGTACAGACTTTGCGCTTCGAGCGCCTACATTTTTCTCCACAAAATTTGCAAAAAACTGCATCGACTGACCACGAGGTCCTCTCTGAGAAACACTGGTGACCAGGGGTCGGATTCACCAGCGACTTACATAACTGTAACAGAGAATTCACAGCGGAGAACGGATAACGCGGCTTATCGCTCACCATGTCGCTTGGTAAGCCGCGCGAACAGGGATATCAGCTCTAATTTTCTCTCTTAAACTGCTGTAAGTCGCTGATAAATCCGGCCCCAGAGGAGAAATTTCCATCACCTATCTGTGTAATTACATTCTTATCGCCACTGTTCTGGCGGAGTGGCGTTCTATCCCCTGCCCTTTAAACAGAGGCGTGGCAAATGTCTGCGTCTCCACTATCTCGTAAGGCAGCCACTGGGCTCTCGAGCAAGCCCAGGGGGTTGGGGGGTGGGCGGGCCAGGGGGACGAGGGGATAGAACGCTCGACCCCCACTGTTCTGAATCTCCATCCTACAGCAGCGCTTGTGATCTTGCGTTTTGTCAACTGACCCAAAAACGTGGAAAGCTAATAAAGCACTTCTTTCAATCATGATGTCATTAGGAATTGGCAAAATTGTCGGTTGAAAATGGAGCTCGAGTGGTTTATAAGATCATTAAAAAGATTTTTTACGATTGTTCAAGATTGTATCCATTTCAATGTCTGGTGGAGAGCGTTAAATAATTTAATGGAACTTGCAGGTGTTGTTCATTAGCATGAAACCGGTAACTCGTTATGGAGGTCTTCTGTTCTATGTGGGGAACTTCTTTCTCGGCATCGAACGAGCAGTTGCAGTGCTAATGGTGTCGAAATATGAAAAGTGTGTTTCACCGTTAATCACCTCCGCTATAATAATAGTCACGGTGAGCAAATCTTCTGTAATTCCTACGTCTTTTCTTCAATGTTAGGACGAAAGAAAGTGAAAGACAGGACGAGACCATGACCCAGGCGCCTGGCTGTGCCTCAGAAACTTCGAGAAAACAGTTCAGCTCTTTCGAAGAGAGCAGTGTTCAGGCATCCGTTGCGGGCCTCACTGGAACTGCCCTGAACATGCTGGTCGCCATCTACAGTGTGGTCCCGAAGCTGATCTTCGTTCTCACCTATGCGACTCTGTGCTTCCTTGTGGGTTGATAGTGCATTGTTACGAAAATCTTACGGCGTCTGAAACATTCGTTCATTGCTACTACATACCTCTCGTCCAATATTGCCGATAGACGTCCAAAATTAAATCCTTGTGATGGAAGTATTAGTCGGTTTGCAATGATTTGCTCGACAGCTAAGGGGAAAGTCGATTAAATTGTCTGCCTATTCATTGATGATTTATAAGTCTTTACACCATCATGACTACTGGTAATAAGGGATGATTTCACAGCCACTGTAGACAGCGGTACTGATATGAGGGCAGTACATTGCACATCCGACTCTCGATGAATCTTGCTATCTTTGACGGTGTAATCGAGGAGTGTTTTTTCAGCGCAGCCAAGATTGGTACAACTCTTTATTGCGGCTTACGTTTCGGCGTTGTCACCTTTTTCAGAGCCTGGAAAAGCCGGAGTCATTTAAGAAACTATACTCCCAAATGCCATTTCATTCTGCAGAAACTCATCAAAAAGGCTAACAGACCATGGAAACGACGCCATAAGACGTCGAAAAGAAGGCTAACCTTACATCTGGAGAGAAGAGTCCAACGTCACCCTAGCTGGACGAAAGATGGATGAACGCGTAGAGCCCTTGGGAGCACCCGCCCTAGGGTGCGCTCATATTTCGCGATGGGAGCAGCAAGAGAGATTGATCGGCTGTTCAAATCATACGTATCGATGTTTGCTGTGTGATGGATCGGCAAAGATTGATACGTATAGGTCCCAACTTCTCTCTTCTTGAAACCTCGGCATGGTAAGTTATGTTTGTCAGTATGTTGTGCCACTCGAGGTTTATAGGTGGATCTTTATTTAGCGGCCTGACGTTTCGACTTCCTGTTGTCTTCAGAGGCCTAAAAGTGGAGCATAGGTTTGTGTTTGCGCTCTACTCCACCAAGCGCCTTAGCCACACTAGCATTTTCGACCCCCTCCTAGAACCACTACAGAGAGCCCCAAATGAAGGAGACGAACTCACGCATGAGATCCATTGCAGGGCTAATGTTCGCCCATGTATGTGACCAGTAGAGGCGAATGAGGCACACTGCACAAATGTCGTCGACCGGTCTCCTAAATAAATATCCACCTATAAACCTCGAGTGGCACAACATACTGACAAACATTGATACGTATAATTTGCCCGTCCCACCAATAGCTCCCGTCGCGAGCTATGAAAGGCCCTTAGGGAGCAATTGGGTCATCATGACCCAGAGGTCAAAATCCGCAGAGGGCGACGTATGACGCCAGCTCTAGGGTACAGACAAGCACTCCTCCTTCCTAGGGACTTCAATGTACAGCGCCTCGAGAGTTCGGCCCGCCGAAATCTTATTTGCACGCGCAAGGATTTTGACCTCTACACAAAACAGGTGTTCGCGTGCCGCCGCACCCGCCAAAAGGGAGTGGAGACATGGGTCCTGCTCAATCCGTCCAAGTGCTCCTTGATCCTCACGTACAAAGGGGGACCACCTGTTTCCCCTGCGTACTCCTCTCGGCACTCCGTACATCTAATCAGGTACACCATACCAGACGCTGGACAATCGCCAGCCTTCTCAAAAGGGCAAACAACACGTGATGGTGTTGTGCATAGACGGTCATACAAGCGGTTTCGGAGAAGCTGCCTTTTAAGATTGCTAGGGGATACTGTCACTACCCTCACATCGTCTTGACTGAGAATCGCACTTTTAACCACTCAGTCGTTTTTGGTTGTTGTTTCTGCCAAGTAGTCCTGCCAATGGGAGCGTATCCGTTCTGAATACCGATGTGGTGCGCCGTATTCACAGGGTAGGCCCTTCCTGCGGCTTTAGATGAAACAGCTCGAGCAGTGCGGAACATATTCTGAACAACAGCTCTTTTCATACTGAATGGAGCCAACGCGCAGTGAACGGTGATGTTCTCGCTTACCGGCTTCCATTCCGGTCCCACCTTGTTCTCTCAGAAAGATGAACCTGCACATTGAAGAAAGCGAGCCAGTTCTTCTACGGATTCTCCCGCGCAAATTTAATGCGCGTTGACTGCCGGTTAAGTAACACAAAGCACGACACGAAGATCTTGAGCTGAGCTTGAGAGACAATACAGCAATCGTCAATATACCGGCTGTAGATGGTGGGCATTCGATCTAGCACAAAAGCTTCCACCTTTGACATGAAACTGCGAGAACTGGAGCTAGTCTTTGGCCAATGGCAAGGCCAGTTATCTGCTTGTGATACTTACCCTACGACCTGAACACGTTGCATTGCAGACACTCATCAACGAGCCTCAGCACTTGCAGTACAGATAGACCGTACATGTTTATGCTGATGTGGGTTAATTGAGAATTCTCTGTCTCCAATGCGATTTGATGGAGACATCAGTGTAAAGCGACGTTACGTCAAACGACTCCATAACGCATTCCTTCTGCAATCTAGCTTCTCTCAACTCTTCGAGGTTAGATAGGTGGGCTGGTATAAACTGGAGTATCTGCACAAGCACGGGGTTGAGAAACCAAGCATTACGATCAGTAGGACCATCAACATTGTTAATGATGGGGGTGACTTTGAACACTGAGGACTCCAACTCTTTAGGCGCTGTACATTGTGGCAAGGTCCCCACAGATCATTAGGAAGGACGAGTGCTTGGCTGTCACCCAAGAGCTGGCGCCGTGCGTCACCCCTGCGCGATATTTGACTTCTGAGTCATGACCCGTTAGGTCGCTAAGCCCTAGTTTATACTTGCGTTGCCAGGTGGCGCGGCACCACGATCGCCATAGCTATCGATTTTTCGCGCCGCCCGGTCGATATCTATAGCCGCATGCACACTCGATAGCGGCGGCAGCGGCAGCCATGATTAAGCATAGGGGCATCGATTTGGCGGGAATCGATGCCCTATGCTTAATCACGGCTGCCGCTGCCGCCGCTGCCGAGTGTGCATGCGGCTTATCCCGACCATCGTGCGGCTCCGCGCAGCGGGCAAGTAGTATTAACTGTGGCTGAGGCGGGTGGTCCCAAGGATTCTAAGCTCATTCACCCATCCTTCGTCCAGCTTGGATGACGGTTTTCTCTTCTGTTCACATCATCTGTTAGCCATGTTTTCCATTTCTTAAGGCATCGTTTTCGTAGTCCGTTAGCCTTTTGGAGGGGTTCCTGCAGAATGAAATGGCGTTTGGGAATGCAGTTTCTCAAAGTACTTCGACTTTTCCAGGCTCTGAACAAGACAACAATGCCGAAACGTAAGCCGCAACGAAGACCTGTACCAAACTTGGCTAGGCTGAACAAATTACTCCTCTATTGCAACATCAAAGATTTAAAGCGATCAGTTAAACACATTTCAGATTGCTGTCTCGCTCCAGATTTATAGAAAAGCTGTTCAACGTATCACTCACGGATCTTCTCTTCAGAAGAAGTATGTTTAATTGTTTTAATAGAAAAGGCATTCGAACTTATGGTTAGTGTTCTATCTCAGATAAAATACCTCGCCTAAATTTTTTGTAGAAAGCAGAGCCATTCCTAACTGGCTGCAGTAGAACGCTTTGCAGATAAACGCGTGCACAACTGGGCTAGAAACTGAGCGCTTCTATTATATGTGGATCACAGTGGAATGTTATTGCTTTGCACTTCCTTGGCATCTACAGCATAGCCGCAGCAGACGGACTGTAATCAAATGGAGCTTCCCATAACCACTGGTGCTGCTTTGTCTCGCTTCACATTTAGGGGCAAAAAACGTTTTGTGAATTGTACAAGTAGTATCGAAAAAGAGTTTTCAATAGAGTGTGGAGGAATCTACGGATATCGTTTAATTGATTTAGTTGAACGTATGCCGACGCCAGCTAGTCTTCTGTCTCTAATCGTTTTTGCACGACTTCTGCATGAGAAGAAGATGAACGGCTGACGAAAAAGGGTCTACGTTGCACAGGCTTCGCCCATTCTCGATTATCGCGTCGCGTTCACCATCCGTCGTCGATAATTTCTTCTCTTCTGTGGTTGCGGGTGACATTTAGAACATCGTAACCACTTCGATCGTGATCGAAAATTTGGGCGATTCTGACTAGGGAAGGGTTTCGACCTCCCACGGAACTTCAAGTTGAGACTAGGATCATTACAGGGTATTCCAAAATAACGTGACGATGGGCGGCAGGTTATATCTGGAGACAGTCGCTCCCACTCCCGACGCATCCTTCTCCTTCCGGGCATCCAGGCCGTGATGGCGCATGGCGCGGACCCTGTCCTTCAAAATGGAGCACGCGCTTTAGACCGTCGGATTCAGATCCAAAAATTGCGGTGGCCATTCCGCAAACATGATGTCCGAAAAATCCGGAAAACTGGCCTCACACGTCCACAAAAAGGGGAGTCTTTCTGTTGCTGTAGATTGCTCCCCAAACGATGAGGCTCCTGCGGATTTTGACAATGTTTTGGTGGCTGGAGCCTCTCCAGATCAGGTCCTGCCGTTTTGGGGGTTGAGCCTACTCCACAGAGGAACAGCTTCTCGTCCATGAAAGATGTTCGCTCTCACCCGCGACCTGCGGCCAGCAGCTTGAGCTGTCGGCATCAATGGAGCCGCTTTATTAGCAGCTGGACTTCATGGAACTTGTACGGCTTCAGTACATTTCCTTTCCGGCACCGATGTGAGACTGACACGACATCACGGGCGATTCTTCTCAGGAGACCCTCGGGTTTGGGATTTTTCGCTTCTCGATGATATTCCGGATCTGTGATGCATTCACAGTGGATTTCTTCCTTGTGCTGGACGATCACTTTCATGGCCAAGCTCCCTATATCAACGAGTTTCTGTGGACACAGTCGACTGAACAGGTTAACCATGTCACATTGCTGCTTTCCTTGACGATGGAGTCTCCAAAATTGCAGCGCGATGGTTTAACATATAGAGGAAAACCGCAATCGGGCGCAGGAAACAACTTCAAAAATTATAACACGGACAAAAAGACACGCATAAAAAATGGCGTTAGAATTTCCGCCATGCTGCAGTTAAAAATGCACCCGCTTGGGAGAACGTCAAGCCTTCATCACGTTATTTGGGAACACCCTGTCGAAGGAGCTCAGGATGCTGATTACGAGTATTGGTGTCAAAGTTGCAAAATAAAATCTCTGAGCGTGTTATGGTCTGCCAAAGTCGGTGGCCTCTCTTAAGGCTGGTCGTGCGACACAGCTGGTGCGAGAGCGGTGAGCTATCAGGGCTCCGAAAGAAGTGCCCACCAGCTGCGGCGCTGGCGCAGGGGTAGTGCTCCTGCTCATCAGGTGCGAGATGGTCTCCATTGTCGCTGCTTTTTTCCAAATCATGATTTATCTTCGAAATGACCTTTTATTCTGAGTTAGGATACGTGTCTGATTAAATAGTCCTGCTATGGTGACATTTTCTTAATCATATAATTAACAACTAGAGGTGTTTCTACCAACATTGGCATTCGTGGAACAAAGCAAAAAATGTGTGAAGCCGACATGTTGCTTACACACTGCACATCTTATACATGCAGTCTCTCTACAACAAGCAAAAAACCAGTCAGTTGTAGCAAGTTCAAACAAATATTCACCAGACAAAACACCTGAGTGATCCGCAATGTAACCTGCCTTATGCCATGAATATTTCAAAAAGTTTCGAAAGGGCACAAAGCATACGGTAAATCTGCGACAAACCTTCAGTAGGTTGTCTCTCTGGGTCATATTGAACTTCACGCTATTTGCCATGGCAAACGACCTGGCCCTTTTCATAACGTTTATCATCGGACCGAAAAAAGTGTAGAGTTTGAATCAGCGATGTAGCCCTGGCAGGAATATTGCACACAGTGATTTGGCAGCCTGCAAAGATTCCCACAACCGTAAATCAGTAAGATTATTTCATCTATGTGTTGCGAGATGGCTCCCACATCAATCAAAAGGGAGATCAACGGCATTTTGTTCCTCCTCATCGTACATTCCACTTACTTTTTTGCTTCAGGCATTTTTTTGCTTTGTTCCACGAATGCCAAAGTTGTTAGAAATACAACAACGCGACCAGGATTCAGCCTCCTTCAACGCGTTGTAAGGAAAAAAACGTAAAGAAAGGGAAATTCCCGATTTTTGATATGGAAAAAATAGAGAAAATTTCCGATTTGTAATATCTCCAATTTTAAACTAGCAAGAAACTAAACTTTTAAGCTAACTACTCGGCGCCGAGTGGTGGCGATGTCCGTTCCTCCACGTGGTGCCACTGGAAACTGCTCGCTCTGCGAGTTAAGCCGAACACGGACATTCGAATGCAGGCGACAGGCCCTTGTGACAGGCCGGGCTACGAAGACCCATGTCACATCACATGATGTATCATAAGTCAAGTTTCTCGAGATAGTGCTACGGCGTCCGCGGGAGCCGACGCGCACTCGCAGAGCCCGGCGAGTGTGAGAAGTATGCGAGGGTCCCTGATGAGAGGACGGCATCGGGGGGCAACTGAGCTAGTCCGAAAGTCTCGTAACGTAAGCAGGATCCGCGTGGCTACGCTGAATGTGGGTACGTTAACGGGCCGCTCGTGCGAGTTGGTTGAAGCACTGGAGCGAAGAAGAGTTGATTTCTGTGCGGTGCAGGAGACGAGGTGGTCCTGCCGCAAGTCAAGGGACATAGGACGTGGCTTCAAGGCCGTTCTATGTGGAAGTCCCAGGACCACCAGTGGTGTCGGAATAATCGTCTCCGAACGATTTCGTGACTCCATTGTAAGCGTCGAGCGCTTTGACGATCGATTGATGAAGATCGTAGTTGCCGCTAAGGAGCGACTCTATCACTTCTTCTCTGCGTATGCTCTGCAGATTGGCTGCTCCGATCAAGCCAAGGATGAGTTTTGGAACCTGTTTGATGAGAAGACAGCAGAGGTACCGTCGAAAGATGTCATTGGTGACCGCTGGTGACTTTAATGGGCACGTAGGTGCTGCGAAGGACGGGTACAGCCGTCATGGTGGTTTCGGATACGGGTCTCGTAACCCCTATGGTGAGCGTATTCTTGAGTATGCGGAATCGCATAGTCTCACCATTGTGAAAACCGTTTTCCGAAAACGCGACTCCCACCTCATCTCATATTATAGTGGGAGCTCCAAGTCTCAGATAGACTTTGTGCTTGTGAAGGATCGCGACCGGAGCCTTGTCACAGACGCGAAGGTCGTGCCGTATGAGACGGTCGCCCCACAGCACCGACCGCTGATCTGTACTTTGAAGATCGCCTCTCCGAGGCTGAAGCAGGTCGAGCGATGCGGTGCTGCAAGAATCAAGTGGTGGCGAATGAAAGAGAAGGAAGCAGCTGTGATTTCTCGCGTGCGCTTACCGACAGTTACGACTGTCGATGAAACTTGGAAGAAAGCAACCGACGCGATACGCCAAGCTGCAAGGTTCGAACTCGGCACTACGAAGCCTGGACGACGCAAAGTTGACAAGCAGGCATGGCTGTGGGCAGACGATGTGAAAGCGAAGGTTCGAGAGAAGAAGTCGCTGTATCGTGTGTTTCTCGGCGACAGAACAGCCGACAACTGGCAGAAGTATCAGAAGGCGAAGAAGGCTGCAAAGAAAGCCGTGGCTGTTGTGAAAGCCACTCATTATGGTAATGTCTACCGAAAGCTCGAGTCGCGCGATGATGAGCAGTATTTGTACCGACTTGCTAAGACCCGCCATCGCCAAACCGAGAACATTGAAAAGTTTGTTGGCATCAATGATGAGAGCGGCCATCTTCTGACATACCCCAAAAAGGCGCTAAAGCGATGGCGTGATTACTTTGAGGAAATTTCCACTATGGGATTTCCTCATCCGGCCATCCCTTCTGTGGCTTCTGTTCACGGTCCCGTTCACAAGATCACCGTGGAGGAAACAGAAGCGGCTCTGAAGTAGATGAAGCCCGGTAAGGCGACAGGGCCGGATGATCTGGCAGCCGATGTTTGGAAGTCGAAGCTCTGGTATCCTGCTGAGTAGTTGACTGAGTTCTTCAACCAGGTAGTAAAGGAGAAGAAAGTACCGGAGTGTTGGCACAACAGTACAACGATTCCGATCTGGAAGAAGAAGGGCAGTCCTGCGGACTGCTTCAATTACCGTCCGATTCGCTTGCTTTCGCATAGCATGAAGATCTTCGAGCTAATCCTCGATAGAAGAATCCGTGAAATCGTCAAGCTGTCCGACAACCAGTGCGGCTTTGTGTCTGGTTGTGGGACCATTGATGCTATACACGCCGCTCGCCTCCTGGTGGAGAAGCATCGCGAGAGACAGAAGCCGGTGCATATCGCCTTTCTCGACTTGGAGAAGGCTTTCGACCGCGTACCGCATGAGGTTATATGGTACGCCTTGCGTCGGCAACCTGAGGAACTTATAGAGTAGGTGCGGATGCTCTACTCTTGCCCAAAGAGTAGAGTGCAAGCTGCGGCTGGAACCTCAATGGAGTTTCCCATCTCTGTTGGGGTGCACCAAGGTTCAGCGCTTTCTCCGCTCCTCTTTGTTGTCGTCATGGATGCCATTACGCTAGATCTTCAGCAGCCTGTTCCATGGACGCTGCTTTATGCTGATGACGTGATGCTCGCTTGCGTAGAGAAAGACGATCTCGAGCGGCAGGTGCAAGCTTGGTGCGACCGTCTGGCGAGGTTCGGACTCAAATTGAACGTCAAGAAGACCGAGTACCTAACGACTGACGTGAACGAGTCCGGCTCCATTAAGATTAACGGTACTGAACTTGCACGCACTTCGGTGTTTAAATACCTGGGATCAGCAATAGCGTCTGACGGCGGTCTGATGGCTGAAGTGAACTCACGCGTGAGTGCAGCTTGGTCCAAGTGGCGTTCGCTGACTGGCGTGCTCTGCGACAGGAAAATCCCAGAGCACCTGAAGTCGAAGATTTACAGAGCCGTCGTGCGGCCAGTAGCGATGTACGGCGCTGAGTGTTGGCCTGCGACTAAGGAAGTTGAAACGCGCCTCAGCGTCATGGAGACGAAGATGCTGCGCTGGACGGCTGGAGTCACCCACATGGACCGCATTCGAAATGATGCCATTCGGCAGAAGTTCGGTGTCGCGCCGATAGCGGACAAGATGCGCGAGGCTCGCTTGCGATGGTACGGCCACGTTCTGCGTGGGAAAGAAGGCAGCGTCCGCAGGATGGGCCTTGAGTTGGAAGTATCTGGAAAGCGGCCTAGAGGACGCCCGAAGCAGCGTTGGTCCGATACGTTACACACGGACATGAAAGTAGCTGGAGTCCACCCTGATCAAGCGCAGGATCGGGAAAGGTGGCGTCGTAACGCCAGAAGAGCGGACCCCGCGACGATGCGGGACAAACGCTGAAGAAGAAGAAGAAGAAGAAGAAGAAGAAGAAGAAGAAGAAGAAGAAGAAGAAGAAGAAGAAGAAGACTCGGCGCCGAGTGGTAGCGAGTCGCTACACTCGAGACGGTGGAGCATCATGTGAGTTCGTCTTCAGCTTTCGGGCTTTTCGTATCGGCTTTAGGTCGGAAACGCTAGCGTGGGTGAGGCGCTTAGTTGGGTAGGTTGTAAAGATAAAACCTCGAACCATTTTTAGGCCTTTGAAGACGAGAAGACGGGCGCAATGTCAAGACAATAAATAGTTCCATCTAACGAACTTGAGGTACAGAAACACCATAAATGTTGACAACACCTATGCCGAGGTTTCAAGACGAGAGGACATGGAGTTTATTGAATCGAAAACCACTTCCGGATACAAATCTTTTTAATAAGAAATCATTGATTTTTCACAATATCAAAAGTATAAGGCCACCACAGAGACACCTACACGCACTTTCTCGACGTTGTTGAATTGCTTTCCATTGGCATATATCTAATAATGATTCCTCAGATGTATTCAATCGGGAACAGGTCCGATGAACAAGCTGGCCATTCTAGCACGCGGATATTTTTGGAGTTAAACTACAGGACTACAGGATGATTGATCTAGTGGCATGTGTCGAAGCGTCATCCTGCAAAGAAGTGAATTTCTTTGTATGATGCACGTAGTATAGTAGATGATCTTGAAGAATATTCTGATAGTCTTGTGAGTTCACTCGACTGAAGAATCGCGGAATGTGTCGAACATCTTGCACAGAGAGCACAGGAGGTTCTGACTTTCTTCCATAGCCAACAGGATCTTTCATATAGTTGGACACGGTGCATCTGGATCGACGAAGTTGGGCAGCGATTTTACGAGTGAAGTGCCTGATATAGAGCTCTAACTTGACGACGGACAGCCGGGAACCATGCGACATGATGGTATTAGGACAGAAGATAATAGGAAAATCTGTGCAAAACAGTTTTGGTTTTTTGGCGAAAAATTGCATGCATAGCAAACCAGCATCGTTAGTGGCCTTACACTTTTGAAACGTACTGTAGAAAACTAAAAAGGCATCCATCAAGTCCGTATGCTCTTAGTTTGGCAAGAAAAAGAAAAAAGCAAGATTGGTTGAGACGAAAGCTTTGGTATAGTCAAAACAACAGATCGTAACGTATCCATTTGAGTCCATTATCTTTTATGAAACTGAACTTTTGCAAAATCACTATCCTCTCCAACAATTTGTTTATCGAGGAAATGAGACACACAGGTCTAACGTTTCTTAAATCTGTTCTATCAGCTTTCTTGAATATCGGCTCAACAAAACTATAAACCAGTTAAGAAGTAGCGCAAGGGCTGAAGTAAGTCCCACAGCCGCTTTTTCAGGAAAATATATGGTACTCTGTCAGGAGAAGTGGAATGGCGGACTGGTAAGCCCATAAGAGCTTTATGAACAATTCGCTGTTGTTGTCTAGAAAATTATCTCTAGAAGCGGTAACAAGTAGTCAGTCTCTTGGATCCATCAGATGGCTTTTGTAAACTAACTTGAAAAAAGCTGCAGAAATTCTTGCCTTTTGCAACTCTTGTTGTCAGAGCTCGCCCTCGGAATAAAAAATAGACCCAATGCGGTCTTCCAGTTTGAGTCAACTGCTAACTTACTTGTAAAACGCTCTAGGATTTTTTCAAAGCGCTATTTTCTCTTCATGCTTCATGCTAGGATTGCCAACGCGCTGACCCATACACATTATAATAGCTGTCGCTTCCGAACCATTTCATTGTGGGAAAATTTATACCTCCCAAGATGACATGTTTTGAGAAGTCTTCGAGAAATCGGGACAATAGGCAAAAGCTTCATTGAAGGGTAACCCAGGGTGACAAGAGTGACATGTAGGACTTAAATAGAATAAGGTAAAACACATATGTTCGTGGCGTGTTGTTCAACATATACATCAGAATAAGACACTGGCGAAACGGAGAAAAATTTCGAGTGCTAATCTAGTGTTGTAACAGCTCAAAAAAGCCAATGCTAGAATGTTGTTACAGGATGTTTTGTTGCGATCAAAACTCTCGCGCCAGGCGAGATTCGAACCTGCATCTTCTGCTTTACGGGCAGCTATGTTCGCCTTACACCACCTGCCCTGTTTGACCGCACGTAACATCCGCGACGTCCTCGAGGTCTGTCAGCATCCACCAGTGATACGGGGTTGGGCCGGCCGCTGATATCAGCATGGAACCGGTAGAGCTGAAGACCTTACTAGTAACAATGTTTTAACACATTTGCTTAAGCGTGGAGCTATACATTTAGCCTCTCTACCAGTTGCTCCAGGCTTAAGCAAATGTGTTTAAACAATGCTAAAATGCTTCCTCCCACAGCGCTCCCCTCCCTGTCGCATCGGTCGATCTGATAAGAGGGATTTGGACGTGAAGCAGCGTCGTGCGTTTATATCGTTTCGGAAACGAACACCAGTGGGTTGTCATTGTAGAGGAAGTATTCAAAATTGGGATGTTTGTTACTGAGCGTGCATCAAGGGGAAGCATGTGGAAGGTTCAACTTGCTTGATGTCTCACTGTTCGAATCGAACTCAAAGCGGAAAGAGGGAATACAACTTGATCTGTCACAACGATGTTTTGTTGCGATCAAAACTTCTAGCGCCAGGCGGGACTCGAACCCGCACCTCCCTCTGACCGGGCGGAAATGCTCTACGCCATTACACCACCGGCGCCGTTTGATCAACTTGATCTGTTTGAAGCACCCCCATCTTAGGCTTCAGAAAGTGTGGTTACAAAGGAACGAACAGAAGTTCGTGAACCTCTTCGAGCATTAGAATCCTCTTCCCGCTCATTGGACTATGCACTGAGGACATCACAGCATTATCCATGACGTCGTGGCACCTAGGCAAATCGCATGGATATTTTAGCTTCACAATGTCGAAGTCATGAACCATGTAAGCTAGCCTGCCCTCCTTACCATTAAGATTGCCCGTCTGCTTACGCAACGCTCTGTCCACATCAAGCTCCGCAGGTGTAGTCGCTCCGAGGAAATGAGTGGGCAAAACGCTGCGTAGAGCTCTTCCTCCCATTGCAAGAAGAGTATCACTGAGGTTTTGATTGAGTAGGACAATCCTGATGATACGAGCTCCGTCTTGACTTGGTTTCTCGGGTGGGTGACGGTGGGATGTGATTCGTCCAGCCTCTAGCTCCCGGATGAGCTCTTCGTTCCCAGATGTAACCACTTCCTCCTTGAGAATTTCGCTGTCGGAACGACGAGTTGTCTCCTCGCTCAGCTGCTCGTCGATCAAGACCCAGGCAATCATTCACATTTGTTTTTCATCATTTTTTGCCTGTCGGCATTTGTCTTGACCAACGTGGAATAAAGCAGACTTTTTTTGGGTAGACGTTGTGCTATTCATATAACTCACCTTAGCTTCATGATGAGACAGTCTGGACAGGAGGCTTTTTGTGTTGTCTGAATGTCGTTGGTTAGAGCGAAGAAACGATCAAAGGACGCCTACAATATGCTTCGTAGACTAGAAGAGTAAACATCAAATCGATGACTTACTACCTTACAACGACGTATCGGCATTAATGTCCTCGCTGGTCCCATTTTCAATCCATCACCAAGAAAAAGAAATAGGATAACAGAGAATATACAGGATGCGGAAAAGTACTGACGAGGGTTGTGGGAACAGCACAGCGCAGTAAAGTGTAACACTTTACATCCATAATATGAAAAATGACGTTAAAAACACGATAGACCAACTCGTAATCAATATTGGCTTCCTTACTATGAGCACAGGAGCGAAAACGACGGGGAAACGCATCGGCGGTGCGCCACAAGTACTCCTAGCGTGCTTTGACCAAGGCAGTCTTTAGCGGCTGCTCATTTCTGTCGGTAGTAGCTTAGACCTTATTCTCCAGAATCACTTAAAAAGAGTAATCTAGCGTATTCATGTTTAAGCTGTGTTCGTCTAAGCAGCTGTTCACGCATGCGCGCCTTCGTCAGTTTGCTATCACCGGGCACAAATTGACAATTTTGGAGTTATACGTAATTGCTTAAGCATCTTGTAAACAATTGTTAGGACAGAGGTGTGGTTGATATTTAGGTTACTGACCTCTCTCCTCACCGACTATTCCGAACAACGCTTAATTCTCTTGTGAATGAAGTACTCACCTCTTTTTGTGACAGCCGAGAAAGGAGCACCGCAGTCAAGACGGTATCGTGTTCTTCGGGTTTTTTCGAGATTTTTTTAAACACAATAAGTACAACACGAGTAATACACAAAAAACCTTGAACAGTAGAAAGAGAAAGCTGGAGCTGAAACAGAAACAAGGTGCGTCAATACTTTTTACACACCCTGTAGAGCGCCGCCGCTCAGGGTGAGCCCCCTAGCAGGAATGACTACTTATATTCGCATTCTCAGCGTGCTGCCCGGCCTGTGACCGGTGCTTGTACTCCGATCTCCTAGATGCGTCTCATCTGGGCAAGGGGCCGACTGGTTCTGCGCCTGGGCAAGCATTGCGTCAGTTTCTAGCCATCATTTATCATCTTAAAGAGCTGTGTCCGATTGAAACCACTAAGAACTTATAGTGTCATCCAAACACAGTCAGAGGTAGGCAGCTGTGCGGGTGGCGCGCTCACGGGAACTGGCATAGCTGTCTCCTCCTCCGACGAAGTTCTGCCATACCAATTTTCTATTTATTGCAATTCCGGAGCAGGTTTGATGGAGGATATAGATCAATGATAATCCTGTTGGGTTACGCCTACCGAGGACGCAACTTGAGTCAGCTTCTGATACTTACAAAAAAGGACAGTGGCTTTGTGCGGAACAAGACAGGTGTTTCTCACTATTAGATATGGCATCGCGTTGAGGAGTGTGTGGCCGAGAAAGAGTCATTGCAGATAACGTCTACTCCTAAGCAATTCTGCTTAACATGACCTTGTCTGAGCGGATTTTGTCTGCTTGCCCGTTCAGTAGAAGATGAGGATAAGCAATTCTTGTCCAAATTACACGACTTGTGCCCTACTTCTACGACGTGGAAGGACCAATAATAGGCTGCTTGGGGTTGGAAAAAATTGGAAACGTGTTGACTCTGCTCGGGCGATATACGGCGTTCTATTTGGTTCACGCAAACCAAGAAGGGGACGCGCGCAATTTCCGTACCTATGACGCCAAAATGTTTGAAAATGTGAAATTGCTATCTTTTTAAAATTTTGGAGCAGAAATATTTCAAAACCTAGTCCAAATCTGTCATAAAACTGAAAGGAGTTTTCCTAAGATTTTTAAATCTTTAGGTTTACCTTTCTATAGAAATCAGCTTAGGACCACCAACCGAGTTTCGGTTTCTGCAAAAAGGAGTCGCATGAGCAACACTCACAGCGCACAGACACTAAAAAGTTCTAGACACGAAGACACTATTCTAGAAGTTTCACTTCCTCAACACGGTATCATGTGCTTGTTAGCTTAAAACTAGAGTTCTAAGCCAGCGAGAATCTATGATCCCCTAAAAACACAACAGCGTGGTCGTGCAGAACTAGGAAAAGAAGGATTGCTGTGGAGTCACCTGTAAGGCTAACAATAAGCCAAAAATTGATCCGAATCTTGTCCCTACAATACCGCTCAAACTCTTTGAAAGAAAGACGGATTAGTCCGTCACAAAGCGTCGCCTTGCCATAACCTACTTTAAAATTACTACATATTGTGGATTCCAGCTACTCATATTCGATACCCCTCTTCACTGCGCATTCGGTGCTTCCAAGCGGCGATCATTTCGACAACATGTAACCTAATTATGGAGCATTTTCGTCTGGCAGTCCCTAATTGAATTACGATCTCTCCAAAACTTCCATTGGCACATATCTCGGTCACTCCACCAGTCACTTTAATTTTCTCAGAATATCTGAACTAAACACTACTTAATTTGGTTGATTTTGATGTCACCGCATACTTAATCCTATTTCTCGCAATAAGCACTTTTCTCACTAACGAACGTCTCCCCTGCATTTACTTTTTTTACATTTACAAGCACTTACTTACGCTGAGTTAACTGAGAAAGCCTCCTTTCGCGTCTGATAAAATGATCAGGGGCCAAGGTAGAACATGGAAAAGATCTCAAAAGATGGATCGGTGTTGCTCTTATTGCTCCAATGTGCACCCGATACCAGACTCCTGGTTTGGATTTCCCGCCCTGGTCGACCAACCCATCCATCCCTCCGGAATCGGTGAATTGGTACCAAAGTTGCCTAGAAAGGGTAAAGCGCTGACTTGTTCATCGGCTGGTCACCGCAAGATACGCATTCAAATCATCTCCACGACATCCCGTAAAAGTCGGGTGCGTGGCGCATTCCAAAAGAGATAGAGTAATGGTCGAAACTCAAAATCTTCGCATGATGAAATAATAGTTCTAGCCCCATCCTGCGAAATGGCAAGCGCACTCAGCACAATGTGGCTCAGAGAACTCAGCACATTCTTTTACACATACTAGTTATATATCGGCCTTGCAGACTAAGCTGAGTCTAACTACGAAGGCCATTAATCTTTTTGAGCCATTTGCAGCTCTGCGCGCTCCTCTACGTGTATTACCCCGTGCAAATTTTTTGATCATACGTACTTGATCGAACAACAAGAATGTCATATCCTCAAATCGAGCTTTCTTTGCAATTTATTGTCGTTACCGAAACCGTTCTAAGTATTCATCTTATAAATTTGTAAGACACAAATGCAGTAAAAAAAACTAGACAGGGCTTAGAGTTACTAATCTTTAACCCCTTCTTGACTACGGGTCCTAAATATTAAAGGCTTAATGAAAACGGGCTGAAGCCTTTGCGCCACGTGTGGGCCTTTTTTCCTTTATCAGTCTGAAGTAAACCCCTCTCCCACGAATGCAACTCGTACAATACTGGCCGTATATATTGGTATATGAGCAAAAAAGCGCAAAAAGAGCCCTTTCGTCACGCTTTAGATAGCATGTATGGAAAACACCCATTAAAAGAAAACAATCGTTCGGCGTGTGGACCATGTTCTGTAATGCATGACACCTCTCCTTAGAGATATTTCACAAGATAGACGATGTTATGTGAACAAATACAATACCGCTCAAATTCTTTGAAAGAAAGACGCTTTGTGACGGATTAATCCGTCGCAAAGCGTCGCATTGCCATAACTGACTTTAAATTACTATTGTGGATTCCAGTTACCCCCATTCGATTCCCCTCTTCACTGCGCACTCGGTGCTTCCATGCGGCGCTCAGTTCGACAACCTTTCACCTAGTTATGTTGCATTTTCGTCTGGAGGACCCCTAATTGATTTACGACCTCTCCAAAACTGCCATTGGCGCATACCTCGGTCACTCCACCAGTTACTCTATTTCTCTCAGAAGATCTGAATTCGACTTCTGCGAATAGCATAACAACTATTAACACTACTTAGTTTGGTTGATTTTGATGTCACCGCATATTTAATTGCTCGCAATAATCACTTTCAGGACGTCTTTCCTCGCTAACAACCCTCTCCCCTACAAGCGTTTATTCAGAATATGTTAGCTGAGAAAGGCTCCTATCATGTCTGAGAAAGAGGTTTCATGAGCTAGAAAGTGGCCTCCTTAATATCTCCTCAAAATCGGAGTTTTCATCCGCTGCAAGGGATTTTCCCATATTAAATTCGTTGTAGGATATGGAGTGAAGCAGCAAAATAGCTCCAACTTTTTCACTACGATGCAGAATAGTCAGTATTCCAAAACTCCAGAACAGTAACAGATAAGACAAGCTTCCTTCGAAGTGATTATTTTGTGTCCAAATTTGGTGTTTTATCCCGTCTTCTTCAACTTACCCTCCGGGATCTTCTTGAATGAAAAAATGGTTTGGTTAACCATTTTGTACCGCGTCAACAGTTTCTCGGCAATATAAAATGGCTCACATAGGAGTTGGTAGATATTACACCCTCTCCGCACACAGTCGGTTCTTAGAGTGGGACCTGGGGTCAGCGTGAGCCCTGTGCTCGGTGGCCGAGTCGCTGGCGACGTCTGCTTGGGTCACACCTCGGTACCCAGTGACAGTGCACCACTTTCTGCAGCTTACACGCGCCCATACACATATATACAAGTGCTCCGTCTCACCTATCGGCGTGCCTCGCACTTGCGCGCTTCGTAGTATCACTAAGGTGAGGACAATCACATCAAGCAAGCTGTTCCGTTTATGCAGCTTATTATGTTCCAACCTTGCTCTACCTTACTTAAGGTGTTCCAGATCAACCGCTTACCGGCTGGCAACGGTGAAAAGTACCGCCAAAACCCAGATACCGAGACACATCAGCATCAGATTTGGCGGTACTTTTCACCGTTACCGGCCAGCAAGCGATTGATGAACCTGACTCCAGTGGACTAGTTTTACGGTGTGAAGCAATCCGAACCGCTTCTCCCACCACTGCGCTCAACATCGGCATCATCTCCAGACGTGATGTCGATGCTTATGCTAATCAGTGCCTGTGTCCCCTAAGTTCTTCGACGACCACCCTCCTGATGTCCCATAGCACGGTCCACCACTTCACTCTAGCGCCACGTTGACACAGGCACCCTCACTCCTCGTCCTCAAATGGTCAACCTCAGGCAAAAATCGACATTTTCGATAAGTACTGAGCGTCTGCTCGACTTTGTTGACACGATGAAAAGCCTTTTTGTCAGAACGGAAGGTTCCCACCGCTCCTAATACTGGACGGAAATTTCATTCCTCGCTTCACTGGTCTGGTCCCATATAACTAATACTGGTTCCACTACTACTGGTCCCCCACTACTGGATCTGGTCCCACATTACTGGCACTGATACGCCATTACTGGTACTGCTTACTGTAGCTGATCCCTCATTCCTGGTCCTCTTATTGGAGCTGGTCCCCCATTACTGCTAGTAATCCCTCATTACTGCTTCCCCTCTTATTGGAACGGATGCCCCACTATTGGTCCTCCCTTACCGGAACTGTTCCCTACTACTGGTCCCACTTTAGTGGAACACGTCCCCCATTACTGGTACTACAGCGGACCCTGCGACTGGGCGGGACTAAACGCTCAGGAGAAGAAGAAAAAGAAGTCCCCCATTACTGGTACTGGACCCCATAACTGGTCCCCTTTCTGGAAGTGGTCCCTGGGCGACGTGCTCTACGCGTCTTCTGAATCTCAGGCACGTTGAGTGACATGCTCGGCACGTTTTCTGACCCCCACGCACACTGGAATACGTGTTCGCCAGGTCTTCTGAACTTCCAGTCACGTAGAAGACGTCTGGATATTTTCCGCTATTTTTGCACCCTGTAATTTCCCCTATTTTTCCCTATTTTAGCCAATCGAAACGACAACGACCTCTACAAAAATGATAATTCGATCAATATCGATTGACGGCGGTTGATACTTTAAAAGCAAACTTCAGATTCATGTTCCGCGACCTCGACTACCTCCAGAGCTGGAGTTTCGGACCGCCTAAACGACATACACAAAAAATCGGTAATTTGATCAATATCGATTGTTGACGATCGATACTTCAGAAGCGAACTTCAGATTCGTGCTCAGCGACTTGGACCCTAGGGCTGAAGTTCCCAGGCAGGTAGAAGACGTCTGGGTATTTTCTCTATTTTCGAGCCGTAATATTCCCCACTTCCCCACCCTATTTTCCCCCGGAAATTTCCCCCTATTTTATGGCTAATTTCTGCGGCGGCGCTGAACGATAGTATGACTCATCGCTTAGCGCGTCGACCAGAAATTAACGCAGATTTTGGACCTCAAACCTTAAAACGATATATCCCAGCTCAAACATAACTTTTAATCGAAGTAAGAAACATTCGAGTCTACACATCCTTGCCAACGAGACACTAGCTCACCTCTGTTGCATAGAAGACCGGAATTCTGGAGCGGATGAATTCGTCGAAGGCAGTTTTCACCTTGGCTCGGTTATTGAAGCATTTCTCGCTCAAGAACTTATCCAGATGCTTGAGGAATAAGTATTCGGTTGGCGAAAGATCCGCTGAATATGGAGGATGTGGTAGAGTTTCGTAGCCCAACTCGTTCAACTTCTGCAGCGTCGGATGCGCAACATGTAGTCACTCGTTGTCGTGGAGAAGGACCGGTCCTTTTCTATTGACCACTGCCGAGTGCATAAGTCGGAATTTTTGGTGCATTTCGTCTATCTGTAGGACTTTTTCCCTAGTGACCTTTTCCGTTGCGATTTGTCATGGAGAGCTTTGGTTGATCGTGGCAGATCTTTTTTAGGAAGTGCAGGAATCCTGCACCACAGGGGAACCATAAACCACTCCGTCTCACCACATCGCTCCCCTACCCCTATGAGACCACTGTTCGGCCGACAGCGCAGTTTCAACCCTACTTGAACTCGCTCTCTTGTGATTAGCTCGCTCTGAGTGGACCTAAAGGTAAAGGAGCCTGCTATCAAAATGGTCCATAACTCCGTTCACAGATGCGCTTAGCGAAACGGAACACATATTTGGAATCAGCGCTCGAAACCGCATCCAGCGATATACGTCTCATCTCAAAGTCCCATGGTCACCTAGTAACCTTCCCTAGTAACCTTCCCATCCGCTCCAGAACTTCGGTCTTCTATGAACAGAGATAAGTGAGCTAGTGTCTCGTTGACAAGGATGTGTAGACTCGAATGTTTCTTTCTTCGATTAAAAGTTATGTTTGAGCTGAGATATATCGTTTTAAAGTTTAAGGTCCAAAACCTCCATTAATTTACGGACAACCTAACTCTATAATGACGCGCTAGGCGATGAGTCATACTATCGTTCAGCGCCGCCGCAGAAATTAGTCATAAAATAGGGGGAAATTCCGAGGGAAAAAATAGGGTTGGGGGAAGTGGGGAAAATTAGGCCCGAAAATAGCGAAAAAACCCACACGTCTTCTACCAGTCTGGAAACTTCACCCCTAGGGCAATCCAAGTCGCTGAGCACGAATCTGAAGTTCGATTCTGAAGTACCAATCGTCATCAATTGATATTGATCAAATTGTCGATTTTTTGTGTATGTCGTTTAGGCGGTCCGAAGCTCCAGCCCTGGGGTAATCGAGGTCGCGGAACATGAATCTGAAGTTCTTTTTTAAAGTATCGATCGCCATAAATCGATATTGATCAAGTCAAACTGGACACTTTTCAAATCAAAATGGACACTTTTCAAACCAAATTAGGCACCCTTCTAAGTTCGCCTAAGACTTTTGAAATCAAAGGCAATTCTTCTGAATTGAAACAACCTTTATACAGCTTGAACTTTCTTTGACTTACATTGATACTTTGATGGTCCTTTGTCGGCTAGAGGTCTTCTCAGCGGGGACCACAACTCTTTCAGACCGCTCGATCTCTGGCTGCTTGCATTCAGTAGGCAGACTCCGCTCTCTGAAAGATCTTGAGAATGAGTCTGCCCATCGCGTTGGCGGTCGTCCCAGTGGTCTCTTATGGTCTCTCGGGAGCCATTCTGTGACACGGAGACTCCATCTATCGTCCTTTCGTCGAGCAGGTGTCCGCCCAGCGATATTTGGACTTCTTCATGTACTGCAGCGGGTCTGCTAATTGCGACTTCTCCCGTAGCTCCGAGCTTCGTAGGCCTTCTTGCCATTGCTGCCGAAGGCTTGTCCTTAGAAGACATCTCCCCAGTGCACGATGCGTAGTTTGCATCGCTCTGGCGATTGTCTTGTTGTCGGGCCAGGTTTCCGTCGCGTAACACATCGCAGGCAGCACAGAGGCGTTGAATATCGAGGCCCTGAGGCCGGGATCCTTGACCTGATCGGTGACTTCGCGAATCGAACTGAAGGCTGCCCATGCTGCGCGTCTCCTGTGGGCGATTTCAGGAGCGAGGTCGTTATCCATGTTCAGCTCTCTTCCCAGATATACGTAGGAGTCGACCTGTTGAAGAGCGACTCCATTTAACCTTACGAATCCCGTGTCACACCACTGGTTGACCATAAATTGTGTTTTGGACATATCCATGTCCAGTCCAATCTTCATACCTGCCACATTGAGCTCGTTCAGTATTTCCTCGACTTCTGCCGTGCTGGTAGAGATGAGAACAATATCGTCGGCGAAGCGAAGGTTGCTGACCCGTTTACCGTCGACAAGGTAGCCTTTATCGTCCCAGCTCAAGTCTTTCATGGCATCCTGGAGTGCCGCTGTGAATAGCTTGGGAGAAATCGTGTCTCCCTGCCGTACTCCTTTCCCGATAGGAATTTTAAGCTTTCGATCGAACAGCTGGATGGTAGTCGATGTGCTCGAGAAGCACTCGTCGAGAAGTCGGATGTAGGGCGATGGTATACCAGCGTGCACAAGTGCGTTCAAAACGGCGTTGATTTCCACAGAGTCGAACGCTGTCCGGTAATCCACGAAGACAAGGATAAGTGGGAGGTGGTATTAGCGGCTCCTCGATGAGCTGTGAGACAGTCCGAATATGTATGGTCCATGCAGGAGAGTCCTTGCGAAACCCTGCTTGCTCCACTGGCTGATATTCATCCAAGCAACGCTCCATGCGGTTAAGCAGTATCTTGGTGAAGATCTTGTACACAACCGAGAGAAGACTGATGGGTCGATAGTTGTTGATATCCTCCTGCTGACTTTTTTTGAAGATTAAAACTGTTTTCGACTCCTTCCATGAGTCCGGAAACCTACCAATTCGAAGGTAGTGGTTGAAGTGCTTGGCAAGAAGTGAGCAGACTGCACTGCCACCCGCACGAAGGAGATCAGCAGAAATGCCGTCCGGTCCGGGAGCAGTGCCTGGCTTCATCGTTCTGATGGCATGAGCAGCTTTTGATTACAGAAAGGGAGGCAATTCCTCAGCTGGTGGCATCAACCATTTCGGAACAGTGCTGGAAGAACGAAACAGATCTGTGTAGAATTCTTGAGCGATGGCCTCCATCGCTCTTCGAGACGTTTGCGTTGTTCCATCCTTATCCACAAGGGCTGACATTATTGCCTTCTGATCGCAGAGATCTCGTTTGCAGCGCTTTATGCTTGAACCTTTCCCAGCCGCTTCTAACAGCTTCAATCTTCTGTAGGCTTGAATGTACTCCTTCACTGCAATTCGACAGGACTTCGAGATGGTGACTTTTTCCAGATGGGAAGCATTAGGATCCAGTTTAACAGCTCTTCTTTGCTCCAAGAGTTTAATCGCATGTGCGTTGAGTCTTGAAGCAGACGGCTGATGTGGCTTCGCAAGAGCTGCTAGCACATTTCAACAGTCCTTTGAAGAGAATGTCGTAGTCTTCCGATGGATCTTCAAGAAGATTCCAATTGTGCGACTTTATTGCATATTCCAACTTCTCAGACTTGAATGTGGGGATCCTCACCGGTGCCTGTTTATGAGTGTCACGCTTGAACATCCTCTTTTTGAGAGTCAGCTTCGCACGGACAAGACGGTGATCCGAGCCGGTGTCAAATGAAGGCAGCACGGAGACGTCGAGCAGACTCCAGCGTCTGTTTGTAAGAACATGGTCGATCTCCGAACGTGTTTCTCCATTTCCGCTTTCCCAGATCCATCGTCGGTTTGAAGGCTTCTTAAACATAGAATTTCCATGGTAGAGACGGCACGCGGATAGGAAGTCTATCAGGCGCTCTCCGTTTTCGTTCCTTGAGGAAGTTCCATGTGGTCCTAGCCTCCATTCGTCGTGATCATTCGTACCGACGATAGCGTTAAAGTCGCCAACGACAACTTTGTAGTAGCTCTTCTCGTCGTTGACAGTCCTTTCGAACAGCTTGTAGAATTCCTCCTTTTCTTCATCTGTGGCCGCAGATGTTGGAGCATATCCATTTATGATGGAGATGGTTCCTTGATCTTTGGTTTCTAGATGAAGAACAGCTACTCGCGGACTGATGATCTTGAAAGAGTCTACTAGGTGGTGAACTGTCGAATTGACGAGGGATCCAACTCCGCCAATATTCTTTCTGTCCACCTTTGCTCTGATAATGAGAAGCTCGTTGTGGTCGGTCCTTCTTATGGTTTCCGTTCTGCCTTTCGTTTCCTGAAGGCGATAACGTCGTATTTGATATTGCGGCTTCTGTAAAACAGTGTCCGAAGATCCTGCTCAGATGCGATCGAACGACAGTTGTAAGTGCAGACGAATAGGCAGTTTCCGTGTCGTGGTGGGAGGGATTTTTCGGTAGTCCGATTTCGGACGTCCTGATAGTTTAACTCCGAGATTAGATGGCCCCTCGCCGGAGGTGGATGCAACCGACGTCGTAGAAGTCCACCTCCGGCGCGCGGAGGACTGGAGCGCGGGTTTAGTTGTTTGAGCCGTAGCGGTGGTCTGGTTACTCACATGTTCCTGGCCAGGGATACAGGAGAGCCGCCCATACACGACAAAGCGTCGCGTACTGCGTGACCGTTTGTGCCATTAGCCACCACACAGCTTGAACTACAGACTCAATAAGATGGTTAGAAAATTTTTTTGTTCATGGAAGATTTAGAATAACTTTTTTGATTTTTTTTTACTTTAGCTGCTCAAATGAGTTTAATAATTTTATAAAAATTTTACTTTACGAAAAAATGGCAAATTAAATTTTGTTTTAAAGCGCATCAAAGCAGCAACCATGTAGTCTCTAAATGGCCAGATTGCGCCAGGCACTCGAAAGGCTCGTCGCGATTTTCATTTGATTAATAGTGTAAATGCTGCTTACATAAAACAACAAGGTGGAGATATGCGCGTTCTTCACAAATATAGTTGTTGCATTGTCTACAGGGATGTTTAAATCTACATATAAATATAACCAACATATACATAACAGAGATCTACGCAAGCGGTATTCCCTTTTTCCATTTCATGTTGCAGCTAGGCAAAAAAATGCATAAGACGTCACTCAATTAGGGGTATTTATGACATCAAAGAGAGTACTTCAACAATGACAGTCGATACAAAATAACTTGCAACAACTACAAGAACGAAGAGCGAAGAGCGCGTATACCTTGTTGTTTCATGTAAGCAGCATTCACACTATCAATAAAATGAAAATCGCGACGTCTTGGACGATAGCAAAGCCTAATCTCTTCTCTTGGCACTAAAAATTTTAAGCTTTCTGTTCGTTAAAACAAGCTATGAGGCGTTGTTTTTACGCGAAAATTTAGAATTTTATAAAATTTCAAACAAAGTGTTCACTTATTAGGCAAGTGAATAAAAGGTTTTAAGAAATCATATAAAAATTTTCTTCGAACAAAAAACTGTAGACAATTTAACAAGTACAATTGTTAAGGACGTACATACCTCGTTGTTCCATGTGCACAGCATTTACACTATCAATCAAATAAAAATCGCGACGAGCTTTTCGTGTGCATGGTGTAATCTGGTCTTTTAGGGAACCATATGGTTGCTGCTTTGCTGCGCTCTAAAACAAAATTTAATTTGTTATTTTTCTCAAAAAGTAAAAGTTTGATAAAATTATTAAGCCTATTTGGGTAGCTAACGTAAAAAAATTCAAAAAACATTATTCTACATTTCCCATGAACGAAAAATTTTCTAACCATCTTATTGAATCTGCAGTTCAACCTATATGAAGGTTGTTTAAATTTGGGAGAGTTCTCTTTGATTTCAAAACCCTTAGGCTAGCTTAGAAAAGTGTCCAATTTGACGTGAAAAGTGTCCAATTTTTATTATTTATTGTACGTAGTAATCCACGCAAAAAAACACAGCAACAGAAATCAACCCAAAACACAGAGAGTACGAGTAGAAATTAGGAGGATGCAACTAGTATAACACCATAACTGACCAAACCAAACTGCTAAGGAACTTTCTGCAGATACCTGTCAATGAGGATTTTGCTCTGCCCTATAGAAATTGGTAATCCATCTTTCTTAGAGAATTTCAGGAATTCATTGCCAGCTCGATTTGTGAAAAAAGAAGATCTTATGTTGTTACTAGCCCTAGAAACTAGGATCTTCCACTGAGCGCCTCTTGTGTTGGAACGAGACATTGAATAGAATTCGTTAAGGGGAAGACCCACCATGCCTTTTATCGTCTTATAAACCGTTACCAAATCGAACTTTCTTCGGCGAGAAGCAAGAGTGCGTAAATTGAAAAACATGTTGCTTCCAGACGCCGGAGGAATGCTATTATAGTCACACCCATATACTCTGATCCAGAGCTTTCTTGTAAGACTGTTTTGCAGCTTCTAATCTAGCGACATCTCTCTTAGTGGTAGGACTATACACCGTAGTACCATGCTCTAGCATGGGCCTCACCTTGGCCTTGTATGCGGATTACAAATGCTATTGAATTAGTCTTCAGAGATTTAAATATATTATGCACAACTCTTTCGGCTTTCTTAGCCGTATAATCACAATTCTGACTAAAGGAAAGTTTAGTATCTAGAATAACTTCTAGGTCACGTAAAGAAAGCGTACTATTGAGTTGCTGTTCACCAAGACAATAAGAGTCTCTGTTGTATTGCTGTCCAAGATGAAGCACTTTGGTTTTTTCACCTGATAAGGGAAGCTCCTACCTCCTTGACCAATCCACAACAGCATCTATTGCAGACTGGAGGGCATCGTGATCATCCTCCTCAACGATGTTTCTGTATATTTTTATGTCATCAGCAAACATTTTACAGGTGACCCCAAACTCTTCAACTAGAGAAGGAATCATGGAAGTGTAGATGATAAAAAGAACTGGTGAGAGAACACCTCCTTGTGGGACCCCACTGGTAGCTGGAATAGATTCGGAGTACGAATCGTTGATTGTAACCTGAAAGGATCTGTCGCTTATGAAGTTTTTTATCCACTTAATTATCCTTGGATGAACACCGATTTTCTCCAGCTGGTAGATCAGTTTATTTAATGGAACCTTATCGAAAGCTTTCATAAAATCGAAATAAACGACGTCCACGTTTATTTTTTGATCAAGCGCCATTGTCCAATCATTTAACGCTGAAAGCATTAATGTTTCCGTTGACCTACCGCTGCGAAAACCATGCTGATTTCCGGGAATTAAAGAATTTGACTTAAGATAGATAAGATAAATGACGAGAGCAGCCTTGAGTTTTCTTTCAAAAACTCTTGCAAAGACGGATGTGATACTGATGGGGCGATAATTGGAAACCCGATTGTAGGGCGCTTTCTTGGGTATCGGAGTAACGAACGTATGCTTCCAACGACCAGGAACCTCGCCTAGCATGAAGCTAGCATTAATTATGTGCTCCAACGGGTAAGAGATAGCTATGGCGATTTTCCGAAGAAAGTATGGTGGTACTTTATCCGGGGTAACAGTAAAGGTTGCAGGTAGTGCAGATAATGCATAGTAGATTTCTTCTTTGTGAAACCAAATTGTGCTTTCCATACTCTGAGAAGAGCTCATAGTATCAATTTCAATTTCAATTTATTACATGTGGAACCACATGTGGGATTACAAGAACCAAATAAAGCCAAAGAAACATAAAACGCAACAGAACTGGCTACAATAGATCACACTGCATTGTACGATCTACAATAAGAGTTTAAGAAGAACAAAACACAACGGCAAGGAGAATGACAGGAAGTTTTATGGAAACGACTAAATGTCATCACTTCAGGTGCACAGATAAAACGTTTTTGAACCTTGCCAACCCGTCAGGGACCTCTATCTTTTTACTCAGTTTGGAATACTCCGATCCGGCTCTGAAAGTGAAGAAGTGCCGCCTAAGCGTTGTACGTGGCTGTTTAAGCACCAACTTACGCTCAAGTCCTCGAGTGCGTGAGGATGCAAAGGTGAAGAATTTATTACGATTTAAACCAACTAGTGCTAGAACTATTCTGTGTGCCATAATGAGATCATTTCTTCTCCTTCTGAGTTGAAGACTATCAAGATTTAACATTTTGTTTCTGATTATTCCGCGAGGTATACTACTGTAGGTGTACCCAAGAGCTCTAATGAATACCTTCCTTGTGAAATTATTTTGGACCTTCTCTAGCATCTCAATTACTGCCTTCTTTCGTGGATAGAAAACACATGTGCCGTATTCAAGAATTGGACGAACATAAATTTTATACGCCTTAATGAGTAGGGAAGGATCACTTGAACTAAGGGACTTAAACAAGAGGAATAACCTCTGCGCGGCCTTATTAGAAATGTGTTTGCAATGCTCCTCAAAGCTAAGTTTAGAATCGAGGAGAAAGCCGAGGTCCCTAATACAGTCGACACCTTCAAGAACAGTACCATTAATCTCATAGGCGTGTCTGGGATTAGTGGATCCCAGATGAAACACCTTAGTTTTATTAACAGACAAAGGGAGCTTCCATAGGTTCGACCATAGAACAACCTCAAAGGGATCACTGTAGGAAGATGACTCCGAAAAAGACTTTTGAAAGTATTTTGCTAGCATAGACGCTTTAGACTCACCAGTTACTGCAAATTGTCCAGATAAATCTTTCAGGGTTGGAATTCCCTCAGGTCGTTTCAGCACCGAATTAAACAAGGTAAAAAGGGGAGATTTTCCAGGTTTTTCAGAAATGGTAAATTACCCATCCGAGTGCGAATTCGTCGTTGAAGGGGAAGTACAAAATCACGTAACGGTAGGTGAACCAAACTAATTACTGGAGAAAGAGTTCAGCATTTTTGAATGTGCTACTCGTACTTGACACTTGAATACCTACCTCATTATCCTTCACGTATGTATTGAATAGAGAGTAAAATTTGCATAAAGATAAGGATAAAGGGCGGCGTTATTCAATCCTCTTTGGGATGCGCCACGCATACTACTTCTGCGGGATGTCGTGGAGACAAGTTGAATGCGCATTTAGCCATATAATGACTTGCGGTGGCCAGCCGATGACCAATCTGCGCTTCCTCCTTCCCAGACAAGTCTGGTACCAATTCACCGACCCCAGAGCGATGGAAGGCTTGGTTGGCCTGGGCGGAAAATCCGACCAGGAACATGGTATAAGGTGCAGGCGACAGCCGGCGCCTCCTCTGATGCGTTCCACGCACCAGAAATCCCAAGCTACCATCTTTTCGGTAAACGAAATGGTAAATTACCCATCTGAGTGCGAAATTTTGCATATTAGCTCCACGGTACCATAACTACGTGTCCCTATGCATAGGCGCTAGGAGTTTAAAGCAGCATCAGCTACTTAGCAATGCAAACCTGAGTAAAGTACTACTAGTAAGACTCAAATCCTGAGTGAGTTTATTTCTGACTTCGTGTTCCTCGCATCATCTAAAATCATACTTCGCCTATTACTTACAATACTTTGTGTGCTATTTCCATAGGGGAGCCTCTTCAGTCTAGTCATACTTTAGGTTTCAACACAAGGAGAACGGCCGAACTGTGCAGATCTACACCTGTATATCAGCAAACGAACTCGTTTCTAGTGTCGCTATTCTATCCATGTATGCACTTCAAGGAAAAGCTGAATCAAACTCTGACGCCGGAATGATAGAACTTGCCAAAGGATTCGTGGAAGTGGTGAGCATCCCTTGTAAACCTCGTTTAGTTGGAAGCGCCAAGCCTGGATAGGAAAGCATGATGTATGACTTACTGCTTACGTCCCAAAAAAATCAAAGTCTACAAAAACTGCTACAATCCACCTAATACAGGCAAGCTTCATCTTCATGTGCGCGCATGTCCCATAGGCCATAGTCACGGGGATGTGGACGAAAACGCTATCCACGAGCGCTTGAAGGAGTTCCTAAAATAGGAGTTCCTGTCCAGAATACGTCAAAAATGCCCCGAAGATCAGCAACGGAGCAACGGGCTGAGAAAAAACATCTGGTCATTTTGATATGTTGCAGAAGTATCCTCCTACGAAATGCGTTATATAGGCATGTACTAGTATTATATTTTCAAGAGGCATGTCAATATAAGCTTGGTCAAACCAGGGGTTATTCCAGTATTTCATTTCAGATCGATGGTTATCGCATTCTGTTCATTAATGCCGCAATACTCTACAATTGGTATGTCTGGAAACGAAGTCAAAAGCGCATCACTGTCGACGTCCATGGCGATGGAGATCAATACTTTCGCCAGCTGCAAATGGCATGGGATAATGAAGCCAGCCTCGCCAAAACCAGTGGTGTCAGTGGTACATTAGGTGCTAAGTGTGTCACTCTCCTTCAAAGGGTGCTTGCGCCCAGGCGTAGCAAATTGTGCTTTTGCCTGAAGTGAGGCGTAGTTCCTTCTTGTTTGCTGCACTCCATTGTTTCTCGTTGTTTGTTGGAAACCGATGTTTTTTATATGCGTGACTGTTTTCCGTTAGGTTGTTTATGATCCTGGATAAATATGGAAAGAAATGTGGTAGATTTTATGTTGCCTATGCAAAGCGCCGCCTGACTGTTGGCATCAGGGGTGAACGGACAACGAAATGTTGAAACCCGAATAACAGATACCGGATAATTGTGCCCAAAAATGGCAAGATAAATGAAAAACGGACAACGAACAAAAAAAGTAAAACTTGTTTTATACGACTCGAATCTTAATAGTATACCAGAAATTCAAGATCTGTTGGATAATGAGCCATTTCTCATCATCTTAATAGTTTTTGTTACCGAGCTTATCGGGAAGGAACAGTGGCACGATCCTCAAGAGAGAAACCAAGACTATCTTGGCCTCTCCTCTATTTAGCTGATGTTTCAGCATGCACCTTCTTCAGGGCCCTAAAGGGGCAACGGGAGCTTGAGAAACTATTCCTCTACGGATCATTTCATAGCACAGTTTGCAATTTACAATTTTTCTCATTTTTTGAGTTTACGCGAGGATGGATGTGTAGAGCAACCTACCTAAATGACCTTATGGAATGCTGGTAGGTCGCCTCTGCAGGGAGACAAAAGTGAGTTCATTCACTTCTTATTCACTCACTTTTGCCTTGATCCGATGGCAAGCTACTCGCCTTTCGCCTGTTTTCGCAAGGTCGGATGGGTTGTCTTACTCATCCGGCAACGAGTTGTTCTCTTTTTCGTTTAAAAGAATCGCCTTCGAAGTAGAATGGTACTCTGGCGAGCAATTCCTCTGACTCTGCTTGCCTTCTCCATATAATGAACAAGCAGGTTGAGAACGAAAATACATCAGCCCAATGAAGGCTGCACAACCAGCTTGGTTCCATAGCTTGAGAACCACTACTGTTGTTCGACAGTATCACAGGATTCGAGACAGTCGAACGCGGAATTGTTTAGGATGCACAAAATACCAGCTTCCCGTCGGCTAGATAGTGCAAACCATTGTGCAGTCCAATATGATCCCATACACCTCTCAGAGTTGCGACATCCAGAAGGGTTAATGTAGAAAACTCGGCGCCTTCGTAAAAGGAAATGGCTCTCAATACAACAGAGGAGTTTCACAACGAAATTTCACAGGTCAAAATGAATCTGCGTGTTTTGCAATCCGCGCCAAGAACGTAGGTTATGACTGCCCATTTAGATATTTAATAGAGAAAACCAATGCCTTAACATTACAAACGCACCACCATTGTCATTATTCTCAATCGAGGGCTAAAACTATTCCCTTTTACTCGCATTCCTTAATATACTGCGGTATTCGTTTTACGCTTCACACTGACCTATGACTGAAAGGACACTTGTGCAGCGAAGTAAAGAGTATGACATGCCGTGCGGTGACAAGCCGATGAGCAGGTCATCGTTTAAAAGGTCTCATAAATACATGTCGCAAGCTTTGCCAGCCCGGAGAGATGGAAGTCAGCCATCCTTCCAATACGCGACCTGTGCCCGCATTAGGAAAGCCTCTCCTACCTGGATTTCAACCACTCTTCCCTGTGATATGATCTCCTACACAGAGCGTTTCTAGTCCAAAAGTGAGGCGTCTGTCCATTTGTTGTTCGTTATCCGGCCCAAAGTCGCCGGATAACGAGCAACAAACGGATAGGTCAAAAACCCCCGAAACCGGACAACGAATGACGGTTAATCACTGGTTGGCATCAGGGGCGCACACGAAATTCTGGACCTTAAATTTTCTTAACGAATTTTTTTAACGAAGAATTTTCGTTAAATTTCCGGTAAATCGTTAAAATTTGTTACAAAATACAACTAGCTGCAAACAATTATTTCAACTGAAAAAAATAAGGAAAACCTTATACATTTCAACTTCAAGAGGTCAACAGCTAACGCTCAAGGAATGGAGTGTAACACTACAATGTAAAATGAACAAATCAACATCAACAAACACAGAAAAATAAATAAGCCTTCAGCAACAAATTATCTACAGGGTATAGAATAAGAACAACTATGGAATTACCATTCAAGGCAAGATGATCATCGGTAAGGCATCCTGAAATGTGCGATCAGGCAGGTACCCGGAGTTCCACCCTTTCCTAGTTCTTTTGTTTGACTGTTCTACGAACATGTACAATCCCCGTGCAGGCACCAGCCCATTAAGTACAGAAAGAATTAAAAAAAATACAGTAAAAACCCCTATCAGTGAAATATTAATACGTTGACGAACGCAAATTTTCGAGTGCCTGGTGCGTGGAACCAATCAGGGCAAAAGTATTTTGAGATGAGCAGCGCCAGGTGAGAATAGGCATATCTTACGAGGAGGTTAGAGCAATATCTTTGTGATTTCGTTGACCTGCTTGGAGACTTGGCGGAGAAATTTCTAGCTCCAAAACGCATTAAAGGATAAGGATAAAAGACAACGTTACTAAATCTTTTTTGGGATCTGCCACGCATTCTTCTTCCACGGGATGTCGTGGAGGCGATTTGAATGCGTATTTGACCAATGGCTTGTGGTGGCCAGTCAATGAACAAGTCAGCACTTTCTGCTTTCCAAACAAGTCTGGTACCAATTCAACGACCCCAGATGGATCGAAGGCTTGGATGGCCTGGGCGGGAAAAGGATCAGAAACCTGGTATAGGGCGCACGCGACAGCCGGCACCTCCTCCGACTGCGCTGCACGCGCCCCAAAAACTGCATTATTTCCAAAAATTCAAAACGAATTGAATTGATAGAAACATCAAAATATTTTTGCTGATTTCAATAGTTTCCAGGAACGGTCCTAATCGGGAGGATTAGACCTGCAACATTAGAGAATACTGAGGGTAAATGTTATAAACTCACTGAGAAAAAAGTCCGTTAAAAATTCCGTTAAATTCCTAAAAATTTCCGTTAAGTCGATAAGCCAGATTTTATCGAAAAATGCCGTTAATTCGTTGAATTGGTTAAACCGTTAACCGTTAAACTGAACTTCTCAGTGCATGTGGATTATGTAGTGAAGAAGGCTCTGGCAACGCTTTTCGCCTTATTTCGTAACACCCGATGCACAGATGCTGCAACACTTGTACGTCTTTACAAGGCTTATGTGCTGCCACATCTGGAGTATTGTTCCCAACTTTGGTGCCCTGTACTAAAGAAAGATGCACTTAAAATCGAAAGGGTCCAGCAAATTTTCACGCGGCTACTTTGGTATAGGACTTTAGGTGAAATGAGAGGATCTACCCTTCCCAGCTACAGTGAGAGGTTAAACCTGTTTTCGTTAGACTCTTTGCAGTACAGGCGGATTTTGGCTGACTTGGTTTTTTGCTTCAGGCTTCTCAGAGGTGAGACAAAGCTCAAAGCCAGCAAATACTGGGTTTTTATGCCACTAGCCTAAGACGGAATCGCTTCATTCTTCAATATCGGAAAATCCACAAAAGGAACTATTCCAGAATGTTTAATACAGTTTTCTGTAGGTGCGCGCGATGGTTCCGTCGCATTCCACCTGAACTTTTCGTCGCAGATTCTAGTGAAGCTTTCAAAGGGAAGTTGAAAAAGCTTGATTTGTTCCACCTACTTAATGAACAGCGTGTGTATCTGTAAAGAGTTTCAGACATCTGCCGTTTCGCATGTCATCTGCCACCGACAAGAATTGTCTGTTCCACTGCCATGAACCTTAGATTCGCAGGATGGATACATCCTCGTCTGGTACTGGCTATCGAGCCCTCTTCCTCTGTTGGCTTACTCCATCTATGGTGTTGTTTAGCTCAAGACTTGTTGTTTTCAATTTTCAGTTTACTTCATCTATGGTTTTGTTTAGCTGGTGATTTTTTTTTAATTTTTGCTTCTCGCAGTGGGTTTAAACTGAGCGGATGTTTCACTCTTCTCTCACATAATTTTTTCAAGCTGGGGGTGCGGTCTAATTATGTTTAGCTGTCTTTATATTGTGTCCTTTTCTCTCTAAATATTTTCCTTTCCATTATCAAATTCCTTGTTATGCCTCCTGTACTTCGTTCACGGTGTGGAGGCTTCTACATAAATAGCCACCCCGGCTTGTCGTTTTCGACCCCCAATACTGGCTATTAACCAGCACTTGGACTGGTGTCTTTTTACATGCCGATTTCATTTCTTTTGCTTCCTGGCCGCCGCCGAGGTGCGTACCAGTATAATGAGGTCTCTGAAAGATGGGACCCGCCTGGCGGTGCGTGCCCTGAGAGCTATGGACTAAACACATTACACAATGTTTAACTTGAAATGTTAGCTGGTTCTCACCCCTACACCGTATATTTCAGTACTGCTATTTATACGCGAATTTTTCTCAAATAAATAATTGATTTTAATATCAATATTCCACTATAGTTATTCTTCTATTGAAAAATGTTCTTCTATTAAAGCTCCTCTCAGCAGGTTTCATGTCTGTGCTGGGGGAGTGAAACATCTGCTATGAAAGCTCCCTTTCTTAATGTTTAATTGGTCACGAAGGATTCTGTCATTTCGCTCTTTCTTCTATCTAGCCGATTTAATGGGTCCTTTCTAATTGTGCTCTCTTCCTTTTCTGATGTTATTTTTGTTTGTTTCCTTTCTCCTACTGAAACCTTTTATCCATCACTATTGGGTTTTTGTGTTCGGTTCCTTGGAGTGCTTCCTTTATGGCTGACTGTCTGGTGGTGCACGCCGTCTTGCGGCGTATTAAATAAATAAATAAATAAATAAATAAATGTGCACCCCTGGTTGGCATGCTTGGATTTATACAGGGTGTGTCAAAAAATGTTTCCACTCTTTGAAAGTGATGATTTTGCTCACACTAAAGGCACCGAATAGGTGCAGGAGCCATATGAAAACCTAAAAAAACGGGTTTTGACATATGAGTGGTATGGATTGCGCCATGCACTCGTGTGAAACCTTGCATTTTACTTTTCGCTTGAATACTTGTCATACTTTCTCCAGTTTGTTGCCGTATTGATTGATTTGTGTTCTTTTAGGGTTTACAACTTAAAAACACTATGGCTTGAAAAAAATGCAGGGTATCCTAAAAAATGTAGATGCTATAGGAAAGGTTCTAACATTGCTGCTACTGAAGCTTTTAAAGATGTCTGAGATTTATACGCATCGAAAGGTAGCTAGATTTCTGTGGTGTGTAAATAGCCAAGATTGCGCCATGCCACGCCTAAAGCATTGCACTTCAGACTCGATTGCTGAGGAACCGCGCGCATGATTCAATTTTGCAGCAATTTGCCCCTGCACTTCAACGATTTCGAACTTTCAGTAGTAAGAAGAAGAAGTAGTAATAGTAGTAGTAGTTCAGGACAAACTTCTGCTCTTCGAAGAAAAGCCTAGGTCCGGGCATGACACTTGTTATGGACTCATATATGTGGAGAGCGTTATAAGAGCGATAGCTAGAGCGATAACTTGCAGAATCAATAAACCCACATGTCACGTGTCTTTCACGTCGTTGTCAATTTCTAGACGTGGAATGAAGCATAGTGCAGGGCAATGTGGTCTAATAGCAAGACTGCTACAAGCATTCAACCCATGCACAATCCATGGAGTAGGAAATGCACGGTTCTAGGCGTGCAAGGCGCAATCTCGGCTGTTTGCACGCCAGAAAAATCTAGTTGCGCTAGCAAATAAATCTCAAACGTCCTTAAAAGCTTCACTAGCAGCAATGTTAGAATCCTTCCAACAGTACCTGTCTTTTTAAGATACACTGCAAGCCATAGTGTGTTTTTAATTTTTAAACCTCAGAAGAAGCGCGAATCAGTCGATACGGCCACAGAGTTTGACAAGTATTCAAGTGAAGCACAATCAATGTAGTGTGAATTGCAAGAATTCAGAAGAGTGCATAGAGCAATCCATATCGCTCATATGTCAGAACATTACAATTTTCCTATGCTTTCATACCATCCTTAACTTCTTCAGCACCTTTACTGTGAGAAAGGTTATCACCTTTCAAACAGTGTATACATTTTTCTGAGACACACTGTATTTCTTCATGTGGGGCTAAGGCTTAGTAAAAGATGCAAAGGACATGCATTAGTTTTTAAATGTTCACATCAGAGCAACGAAAACAAGCCTTCGTCCTTTTGTACTGCAATGAGGACACATTCCAATAGGAGCAACTCACATATCACCATATACACTGAACCAGCGCCGTCATCGGCCTCGCCGGAGTCGTTTATAACGGGTCACGCTAGGAGCGTAGCCCATCATCATTTTCAATAGCGTTTGTCCCGCTTGGTGGCGGGGTCCGCTCTTCTGGTCTGGTGACGCCACTTCTCCCGATCAAACGCTTGGTCGGGATGGACACCAGCTAACTTCAAGTCCATATGCAACGTATCTAGCCAACGTTGTTTCGGGCGTCCTCTGGGCCGCTTTCCAGGGACCACAAGATTCAGGCCAATCTTACACACGGAGTCGTCGTTAGCGCGAAGGACGTGGTCGTACCATCGAAGACGAGCTTCGCGCAGCTTCTCGGATATCGGGGCGACACCGAACCTTTGTCGCATGGTTTCATTGCGAACGCGGTCTTATCGCGTTACTCCAGCCGTCCACCTTAGCATTTTCGTCTCCATTACACTGAGGCTGCTTTCAATTTCCTTCGTCACAGGCCAGCACTCAGCACCGTACGTCGCTACTGGGCGGACGACTGCTCTATACACCTTTGACTTGAGGTACTCAGGTATTGTCTTGTCGCAAAGCACCCCAGTCAACAAACGCCATTTGGACCAGGCTGCACTCACACGTGCGTTCACCTCCAACTTTAGACTACCATCGGACGTGACTGTTGATCCAAGATACTTGAAAGATGTAACTCGTGAGAGCTCAGTACCATTGATCTTAATGGATCCATGCTCATTCACATCCGTCGTCAAGTATTCCGTCTTTTTGACGTTTAGCTTGAGTCCGAACAATGCTAAGCGATCGCACCACGCCTGTGCCTGTCGCTCGAGCTCTGCTTTGTCTTCGCATGCAAGCATGACGTCATCGGCATACAGAAGCGTCCAAGGAGCTGCCCTATGGAGATCGCGTGTAATTGCATCCATGACGATCACGAAGAGCAGTGGGGAGAGCGCAGATCCCTGGTGCACTCCGACAGAGATTGGAAACTCCATCGAGGTGCCCGCTGGTGCTCGCACTCGGCTTATTGGGCACGAGTAGAGGATGCGCACCCACACAACAAGCTCTTCAGGGATACCATGTCGTCGCAACGCGTACCATATCACTTCCCGCGGAACGCGGTCGAAGGCCTTCTCCAAGTCCAGGAAGGCAAAATGCACCGGTTTCTGTTTCTCGCGGTGTTTCTCTAGCAAAAGACGAACAGCGTGAATGGCATCAACAGTGGCACAGCCAGAGACGCAACCACACTGATTCGTGGAAAGCTGGACGACATCCCGAATACGTCCATCGACAATTCGCTCAAAGATTTTCATGGTGTGCGAAAGAAGGCGAATTGGTCGGTAACTAGCACAGTCTGCAGGACTGCCCTTCTTCTTCCAAATCGGAATAGTCGTGCTTTGCTGCCAACCCTCAGGCACTTTCTTCTCAGCAACAACCTGATTGAAAAACTCAGTCAGCCAGTCAGCAGGGCACCAGCCCTTCGACTTCCACAGGTCAGCTGGCAGGTCATCGGGACCAGTGGCTTTGCCTGACTTCATCTTCCTCAGAGGAGCGTAGCCCATATCTAGCTACATTTCCTTATTCAGCGTTGGTTGCCGGCACCGTCGGTGCCTGACACTGGGTAAGTAAGTTTCAATAGCTTCCAACACGTTTGTCGCGAATGCGATGGTTCGCTCCCTTATATTTAAACTCCCGCGGGCTGCCGTATCCGCTCGGGACCCCGATGAGGCGCTCCCGAGACTCGGCCTGCCCGCGCACGCCATTGGTCGGCGGGGACAGCGGTGCGCCGCCCCCCGCCCGGCTCATTCTATACTTCGGTCGACACGTCGAGCGGCTGCGCGGGCGCGGCTCTGGGGCGCCGCCATTGTGAGCCCGCTTCTGTCAACATCCCGGGGATCTTCTGAGCGGAGCCTTGCCGCTCCTCACGTCGCAATACAGCCGGCTGCAATACAGGGAGGACGGCGAGCCTGGATGGGGCTCGCCTAGCCTCGGATAGCCACTACAGTTCTACCAGCCGGAGCGGCCTCTCCTATTCTATATTTTAGTATCTAGCTGCTATATCTATTATGGTTGTGCGGTGCTGGTGTATGGAATAAACCGTGGCTATATCTATATTGTCCTGTAAGAGACGAGGAAGGTGGTGAGTCTCCTATCAGTGTCTTATCGGTATTGGTATTTCTGTGTATATTTGCTGTTGTTGTTAGTGGGTTAGTTAGGGGTTAGTATTGTAGTTGGGTACCATTTGGTCTTTGGGTAGTATTCAGGGGTCGTGTGTGCTCAATACAGTTCGGGTTCACCCGCGGCTGGTGCGTGGTGCGGGCGTGCGTCAATCCAGGCGCTGTCCAGCGCGATGGGAGAGAAGTCACCACGCGGGGCCCCCGTCTGCCAGGGAAGGGGGCGTGGCCTATTCACATCATGGGGTCCCCCGTATATCCCCCTGGGTCTTGGGTCTCCTGGTACCTCGTAGCACCACGGGGTGAATGGGGGACCACGCTCAACAGGGGCATGCTTCCTCGCGAGTGGGGCCACCGATTCGCAACATGGTGCATCGGACGTTGGTAAGCGGACCCGTTTGCCGGCTGGCCATTAAGTCAGCTGGCTGTAAAATCTGGCCCTACCACGCCCTGATGCGAGGGAGCCATGCCTTCCCGTGGGCGGCTGTAGTTCCCCTGGCGTCTTTGGAAAGGATTGGGGCAAAACAAGCAGTACAGCTCCCATCCACTGCCAGGCAGCGCGCACAAACTCCAGGCTGGGTGGCAGACAGCCATACGGCTGGGTGGCAGACAGCCGTACAAAGCGCTGCTGGGCACTGGATGGGTAGCGCTTGGGCCGGCGCACGACAGTGGTGCAGCGGTGTGGGGACCGGGCGACGCGCGGGGCGTCGGCGGCAGGAGAGCTCCGGAGCCCGAGCTTGTTAGTACCAGGCGGGGTAAGTCCTGGTCGCACCTAGGGGAGACGCGTCTCATTGATCCTCTGCCATACGGGTTGGCCACCCGGTTGAGGCAGTAGGTGTTGGTGTTTGGTTGGATCGCTGCCGCAGCACCAGAGTCCCCCCGTTAGCACCCTGGGTAGTGCGCTAGCTATGTCCCCCCCCCCCTATACTATCCCCCCTCTTTTGTCATGGGTTGGTTAGTAATTACCCCCCCCCCTATACTACAGCCTTTCCCCTTCTTTTGTATTGGGTTGGCTAGTAATATTTCCCCTCCCCTTTCTTTTGTTCTGGGTTGGTTAGTAATTACACCCCCCTTTCTTCATGGCAGATGGGGATTCCGCGAGACCTCCCAAAGGCAGCGTTTAGAAGGGGTTGGCGCAGCACGCACCTACAGCACACACCCTCTTTTTTAGTAGTAGTTGGGGTTAGGTAAAAAAGGGGAGTCACCAGTTTCCTCGTCGGCAATACAGGTTTGTTCCATATGTCAGCATTACAGCCCCCTTCATTTTTATCCAGTTGTATTGCCACATATCTTCTTATCGTAGTTATCCCATCATTATATTTTTTAGATTCCTAGTAGCTCATTTTCTCCTAATATTTGCTAATTCGCTTAATCCCCTAGTAGCATTAGTAGTTTTTTCTTATCTCCACATCCGGTCCGGTCCTTTAGTATTTTGGCTATCCTGAGTATTTATTCCATCATCCTCCTTAAACCTCACGCGTCGCGAAAGGTGCCCCGTAAGGGGCCCCGTAAGTCATTTAGTACGTATCTCAGGCAAACCCGCAGTCGGACTGCCACTATGTCAACCGTCGGAGCGACCAAGGCACGGATCAGGAAGACCATCACACGCTTAGGAAGGCCCTGGAGGAAGCGGAGCACCAGATGGCAACTGCCCCGGACGGGAGCCGGGCCAGCCCGGACGAGTCGACAGGAAGCAAGCGTGGATTCAACATCAACTACCACGCTCAATACAGCCGGAGCCTCCTTAGGAGGCTCGATGAACGTTGGAAAGATGCGCATGCGCTGGCCGAAGGTCAGGCCTCCCCGGAAGAGGAGGCCAGCGTCCTAGAGACTTGCAGTCCCACTGGGATGCCAACGCGTGCGACCAGAATCAATACAGGACAACATCAACCGACTCCTCCTACGTCTTCTTCGTCGGCGCGGCGGGAGGCCTCTCCTAGAGAGGAAAGCAGCAAGCGAGGCCACAATCAGGAGGAGTCGGATCACGACAGCGAAGGACCGTGGTAAGTCACTACAGTGGGGATACAACCCCAAAAATATGATAATCACTCATTACAGGTTTCACCGAGTCACTCCAGTTATCTTGTCACTATTTTTTTTTAATCGTTTAGTCATTGCAGATAGGAGATAGGCTAGGCACTCCACCTACGTATTCGAAGGATGCGAAACGTGGAAGGACGGATTGAAGTCCAAGTGATCGACGATGCCGCTCCCGATCCCACACTGAGTTCCTCCTTTATGTCTTGCTTATTGTTTACGCAATACAGCTATTTGAGGTTCCACGGGGTCGTGCGGCAAGTCGACGAGCTACGACGACGTGGAGCAGTGGTACGACGATCACGCCGAGGCCGACGATCGACAAGCACACCGGGCCCGCGAAGACGACAAGCTCCACGGCGACAGGAAGACGATCAGCTCTTCGGACACCAAAAGCCTAAGCCATTCTTTCTTAATTATTTGCTTACTCATTACAGTTATTTTGCAAATTGTTTTGCATAAGCTAATCTTCCAGGTAGGCATTACAGAACGGTTGTTGCGTGTCTCACATCCTTGTTTCAGTAGCAGGCGCCAGTCCACGCGATCGACGAGCAGCCTCCTATTCGGCCCATGGATGGGCTCCCAGCACGGCCAGGCTTAGATGGACTGAGCAAGCTGCGGTAGTACGCCCCTGCGGCGGAACCCGCCTCACCTGCGGCGTCGTGAGTGCACGTGCATTGCTTTTAGTCATTCCAGTGTTGCTTAGTGTGATTTATTGTATTCTTTGTCAGTTGTTACAATCCTTTTAGTTGTTCTGTTGTTAATTATTTATTTATCGTTAGTAGTAGTATTTAGTGTAGTATTTCTCATAGTAGTAGTTACTTGTATTCTATATGTAGGTCAATCATGACCCTGTAGACCCCCTTGTAGGTTAGAAGCCTCCATTTGTATAGAAGTTGATCCATGAGGCATTACAGGTAGCAACTGACAAATTTGATTTTTGTTTGTATAGTTGTGACCCACGGTATTGTTAGTCAGTACAGGACGAGACCGCTCCAGCGCCCAGCGCTTTTTCTTCCTGGGCGTTCGGGTCTGGGTCGTAAGCTTCCGGATGGGTTAGCTCGTTCCACCTGTGCTGTAGCCGGCTCCCACTCAATCCAAAAGGGCCTTAAGCCCCATGCGGCAAGGCAGGATTCGGTAGAAGCCCCCGCGGGAGACCATTCTCTTTTTGTTGGCGGGAGTGTCGCGAATGCGATGGTTCGCTCCCTTATATTTAAACTCCCGCGGGCTGCCGTATCCGCTCGGGACCCCGATGAGGCGCTCCCGAGACTCGGCCTGCCCGCGCACGCCATTGGTCGGCGGGGACAGCGGTGCGCCGCCCCCCGCCCGGCTCATTCTATACTTCGGTCGACACGTCGAGCGGCTGCGCGGGCGCGGCTCTGGGGCGCCGCCATTGTGAGCCCGCTTCTGTCAACATCCCGGGGATCTTCTGAGCGGAGCCTTGCCGCTCCTCACGTCGCAATACAGCCGGCTGCAATACAGGGAGGACGGCGAGCCTGGATGGGGCTCGCCTAGCCTCGGATAGCCACTACAGTTCTACCAGCCGGAGCGGCCTCTCCTATTCTATATTTTAGTATCTAGCTGCTATATCTATTATGGTTGTGCGGTGCTGGTGTATGGAATAAACCGTGGCTATATCTATATTGTCCTGTAAGAGACGAGGAAGGTGGTGAGTCTCCTATCAGTGTCTTATCGGTATTGGTATTTCTGTGTATATTTGCTGTTGTTGTTAGTGGGTTAGTTAGGGGTTAGTATTGTAGTTGGGTACCATTTGGTCTTTGGGTAGTATTCAGGGGTCGTGTGTGCTCAATACAGTTCGGGTTCACCCGCGGCTGGTGCGTGGTGCGGGCGTGCGTCAATCCAGGCGCTGTCCAGCGCGATGGGAGAGAAGTCACCACGCGGGGCCCCCGTCTGCCAGGGAAGGGGGCGTGGCCTATTCACATCATGGGGTCCCCCGTATATCCCCCTGGGTCTTGGGTCTCCTGGTACCTCGTAGCACCACGGGGTGAATGGGGGACCACGCTCAACAGGGGCATGCTTCCTCGCGAGTGGGGCCACCGATTCGCAACAACGTTGATGCGCTAAAGAAAAGAAAAGAAAAGAAAAAGAACTACAGATTGAAGCCTAGCAGAGTACCGCTCACAATCAAGAATAGCACTCGAGAAAATGTCCGTCAGCATTCTTCTATCTAGGGCTGTGTCCAAACAAGAGCAGTTCTTCAAAACCAATCGGATGGCTGACATTTCTTTCTAGACGTCGTGCTGTAGGTCAAGAGGTGTGATGAATTACGGAAAAAGTGACATAACAAAAATACTCCCTACTCTTTATATAGTGCTATGAAAATTGGTCAGACTACCGCTGAAAATTGAAGAATTAGGGGTAGGACGTAGTTGAAAACGAAGCCGAACCCAGCTCAGGTCCCACCAAGGGTCTGCAATCGGCTTCGGGTCTCTCTATTTTTGACATGTACGCTACAGGTTGAACGGAGCTAGGCGTGTCCCATAGCTAGCCCTCTGATCTGCCTGTAGTGCTGACTGGACCTTTTGAATATGTTGCAATGAAGACATTTGTCTACGAACACTATTACTTGGGTAATGTTGAGCCTGGCCATCGTGCTCAACAAAAATTTCGTACGGCTTTGAAGACATTTGTGTACAATGATATGACGACTCCATCAAGCAGGCGTCTTCTACTTATGTCTCCTGAAGCTTACCCAAAAGTGCCCAGGTTTTAGGAAAGTGAGCTGGAATGAACTTACCTTACGCTGGATAACGTAGTAGCCAAGTTCAGCAGGCAAGAGATACGGTCTGCATGACCAACAATGCCTTATGAACAGCCTAACGTTATCCAGCGTAAGGTCGTACAAGACCGGGCAGATAGGGTTTGGTGGTTCACCACGACTGTGTCTATAGCGACTTGTAATAACTGGGTTATTACGATATCATTTTAAGAGCACTACACGAATAGACAATATGCGGAGGCGGAGCTACAAATATCTCTGATAGTAGCCAATGGGGCCAACTACCTCTGGTCTTGAAAGCGGGCACCGCGCCTAGAGTGGACTACTTGAGCGCAATCCCTATTACCTACTTGCGGTACCCCTAATTTATGCCTGTGGATTCAATGATACTTATCTTTGATTGCTTACCTAAGTAGGCTAAGCCTTATCATTCATTCCTATCTGCTCTATATTATCGTATTATGCATTCAGATATGTTTACTCTAATTGCGTATTGACAACACTGGAGCGAAGGGCAAGTAGCGGTAGCGGTAGGAATAGAAGACTGCAATTTCAAGGAAACAAGAAGGAAGTAACAAACATGCAAGAACAGAAAACAACACACAATTAAGGACAACAAGTCTGCAAATTCGATAGAAATTTTAGAGATTATCTTTCGTTCCGAAGTTCTCGTGTGAAGCTGCATTTGGACCTGGTGCTTTTTCGTTTGTACGTCGTTTCCCTGCAGGACTTCTCATTCATTCCTTATTTATCCAGCTGGTTGAGACGTATTTTTCTTTACCACGTGAGGATGTTTCCATTCTTGCATGGTAACCTCAGCGACGCTGGTGAAACTTGACGCTTCCAGTAGCATGTAGGCGTTCCAGATTATCAGTCACCGCAACCATCGTGAGCTTCTCAATTTCCTTTATCCATTTAGTGTCATTGCTCATAGTAAAGATTGAAAAGGCGGTTGAACTTCTGCATTTTTGGCGCCCCTTAGCCGCGCTTGACTCCATCGTTAATTCGGCTATGTCCTTGTTCACGCAGTTGTGTAGTCTTTCAGTCGCACGTAACTTGTCATTCGTGCTAATTGTAATTGGTTGCTTTGAGCTGGATGCGGCATCATGTTCAGAATACTGCGAATCTGTTTATCATATGGCTTGACGCTACTGAATCCTCGAATCTTTGGCTTTGAGCCAATGCAGTTGCCAGGTTTGCTTGCTTCTGCTGCAAGAAAGAAACTGCAATGAGTTCTTTGCTTTTTATTAGTAAAACTGCGTGTACCACTAGCACTTGGTATTGTGTAACCAGGAATGGTAGGCGTCAGAATGGCAGCGTAATGGTTGGAGCCTCGTGAAGAATGATCCTGGCCTTGCCCAACTATTATATCAGGAGAAACCTTCTTGGAAAAAAGAGTTCTTTGAGCTATAGAAAGTTTTTTCTTCTTGATGAATTTCCTGTCTATTGATAGTAGGTTTCCCGTGCTCGATGACGCGGTCAGCTTCTCCTTGGTGAAGACTGGCACCCGTTTTAACTTCATGCTGGTGCGAGTGTTTTTCAAAGGGATGTTAACTTCCGTGGTTTCGAATGTTTCTTGAAACTCTCCCATTCCTGTATTTGTGAATGAAGGGGAGCCCTTAGTTGAAAGTTTCAATCCTACTTGAAGTTTCCTCTTCAAACTTCCTTGGGCGCCACAGTTAATCAGGATAGTTACCGGTTGGTAATCTACCTCCAACTCATTGGCTCGATTCCACACATTGACTGAGAGTCGGTCGTTTTGGTCCGATAGTTCTGTCTGCGAAATAAGCTGCTTCAAGTTGTTTGATATTTCAAAGCAATTCTTCATTTCGTTTTGCGTATCGTATAAAGCGGCTGTTCTTCATTGATAGCGCAACGGAATGATGATCCTACCGACATCTTAGGCAAGGACCAAGAATTTTGCAAAATTTCAAGGTGTGCGCTTTCGTTCATTTCTAGCAAAGCGTTCGTTGTTTGGCTTCAATTCTGTGTTCCTCAGCAGTTGAGAAGGTAGCGCAGTACTTGGAGATTCTCTCTATGGAAATCGTTCTTGCCGTTCCGACGTACCGTTTAGACAGTTTCCTCGTGAGTGAGGCTGGAGTGCTACTGCCTTTAGAGTAGCTGTCGTTAGTGTGTTTCTAGGGGCTGCGCAAAAATTATAAGCACAGTGTACGACGCAATCCACAACTGCTAGCAGAACTAGATTCCGAGCTCCATATTGGAATATGTTATACAATTGCACCATATGCACTCCAAGTTTGAGCTCATGCTTAGAGAGCAGTAACGGCAAAGCTAAATCTGAAACGATTGACTATCATCAGCCTGCATCTCTCTGGTCGCAGCGTTGTTTTTTCACGAATGTTCTCAATGTTCCTCGACGAACGGTGTATGATGCCATAAAACAATACAAGGAGCTTGCGACTTCATAAGACAGGACTGGATGAGGTAGGAAATTGACTGCTATCACTCCGATATGATAAAAGAGGTTCGCGAGCGGATTCGTCGTGGGGGACGGTCAGGAGGTACACCCGCACCTGCTCGGGGGCGTGCGATCTTCCCTTGATCCCCCTTGCTCAACCATCCCCAACCCCCTAGGCTTCACCGAAAGTCTAACGGCTGCCTTACGAAACCTTTGACACGCAAAACAAAAGTTTGGGGTCCGCAGAACAGCGGCTGTAGCTCCTGATGCCAGCAGGGGCGGGTGTACCTCCTGTCGCGCTGCCATTCGTCGTAATTCTGACCGTTTCATGCGAAGAATGGCTCAAGAACTCAATATTTCTGCAAGCAGTGATAGAATCGTCGTCATGAACATGCTTAAGATGTATCGATATCGCAACGTGTTCACATGCTAATTGAGAAGGAGAGCCTCCAGCCTCCAGCAAAGTGGAGGTGAGTGTTTGCAAATGTGTTTGCAATTTTTACGAAATGTAGGGTTCTGTGTGCAGAGTCCAAAACCACAGTTACTTTTTTCGGAATGCTCTTCTGTGGTCGAAACAAGTGTGTGGATGAGAGAACGCAAAATTTATGGCGCTCTGCTGCTACACAGCCGAATGTGGATAGGTAGCAGCAGGGTGCCATGAACTTCGCGCTCGGTCGGCGTATTGGTGGTGTTGTAGCGTCACAGAGGCAAGGTCGTGGGCTCCATTCCTCCTTGTGCTGATGTTTTTGCATTTTGCGACTTATCGTCAGTGGGACCCTCTATCCCCATTTCCAACAACAAATGTCCTTGACGTTCATCCAACTCTTTGAAAGTGGAAAGATGAGAATTCTTGACTTTAAGGAAATCAAAAACTGATGCCAGATTCGTGATCGGCACACCAAATAACCCCTAGCACAAAGTTTGGGCAAAATTGGTGCATCTGACCTCACCACCCTCATTTACTCACACCTTCTCTAACCAGTCATAAGAAAACGGGAAATCCAGAAACCGATGTCAGATTCGTCAGATTCGTGATCAGCACTCCAAGCGATGCCCGTAACCGAAGTGTAAACAACTATTTTCCGACCTCGCTAGTACAGTACATGGCCCTTTTGATCTTCGAATAGTCAAGATGTTTCAAGATGAGGTGTTGTAGATAGTAAATTCTATAATATTATATTCCTTACATGGAAGGAGTTAAAAACATAGTAATCAACTGGTACGAATAGCTAATGATCTATCAACCTTTTTCAACAATGATGGAAGATTGCAAAGAAGCATGTAAGCGAGACACGCTGCTCACATAATGGACATCTACGCTTCTATCTACCACACTCTCAAAAAGAACGTAGTAGCACCGATATTTTACTTTCTGTGCAGCCCTCCACCGCTTAACGTATTCAGTTGGTTTCCTGTTGCTTCACACCTGAATGACCGCCCTTGTATGGCTATGAAGGCCGAGGTGCAAAACCCGCTCTAGGCGTAGGCTCGAGTGAGGGGGATGAGGTCAGAAGCACCGATATCGCCAAAACTTTGTGCGTGGAGGTTATTTGGGGTGATGATCACGAATCTGGCATAAGTTTTTGCCCTGCTTAACCTGAAGGTCCGAAATTCTCACCTTTCAAAGAGCACAATGAACGTAAACGACATTTGTTGCCGTGTTTCTGTTCAAAAATATGTTGAAAATGGGGTTAAAGGGTCCCACTGGCGATAGATCGCAAAATGCAAAAACACCAGTACAAGTGGAATTGAACCCACGACCTTGCTCCTATGAAGATGCAGCACCACTACTACCCCAACCGACTATATTCGGCTGGGTGGTGGCAAGGCGTCATGGCCTTCGCACTCACGTTTCCACACGCTTTTTTCGACCACAGAAGAGCATTCCAGCTATTCAACTATGGTTTTGGATTCCACACACGGGACCCTTCATCCTGTAAAAATTGCAGCTCAAAAGCTCTCCGCCACTATGGAGGCTCTCCTTGTGAGAGAATAAATGAAAACTCGGCGACTACGAAGGTGCAAGAACTTGCTGAAGCGATTCGCAATTGGCACGCCTCGCGCGATCGTTTTTTTCTGATGAGAAAGTCTTCACCCTGGAATCCACGGTGTGCCGTCCAAACTATCGCATTCTTTCACAGAATGTTGGAGCTGCTATCCGCGATCGGAAACTGGTCGGCAGAACGGCACACCCGGCTTCAGTTATGCTTTGAGGTGCGATTACACAGTGAACCAAAATAACGTGGACAAGATTTTTTATCATAATTATAAAACAACCAATAATTCGAGAAAACCACGACTAAATTACAACAATACAAACATTAGGGCACACCATGTTCAAGTGGTTTCGAAGTGGCCTCTCTTGGAGCGGATGCAGAAGGCCAAACGTTTCGCGAATTTTTCAGCGATGGCCCGCAGCAGGAGACAACCGTTCCCACTCCTGGCGCAACTACTCCTTCATGGACTCGAGACTGCGGTGGCGTTTCACGTCGATCCTAGCCTCAAAATTTCCACACATTGTAGTCCATCGGATTTAAATCCGGAGAATACGACGGCCATTCCGAACGCGTGATCAAGTCGGGGAATTGACTTGCACCGCGCCTGCGCACTCTTCGCACTATGTGCGGGTGCAGAGTCCTGTTGGAACATCCAGTTGGCATCACCGAAGTGCTGGTGGGCCCAAGAAAGAACTACGGACTCAAGAACGTCCCGCTGGTACACATCTTCGTCGATTTTCACTCCATTATCCACGAAAACAGGGGTTTTGCCGCTGGCGCAGACTCCGCCCCAAACCATGATAGATTGTGGGTTTTGGACGATTGCAGAGGTGTTTGGAGCCTCTATAGATCACATCCTACCATTTTGGCGATTGTGCGCCTGCTCCACGGTGAACAGCTTCTCATCCGTGAACAGAATCTGTTCGCAGGTACGACATGCGGCCCATCGTCGAAAAATTCACGAAACGTTTGGCCCTCTGCATCCGCTCCAAGGGAGGCCACTTTGAAACCACTTGAACATGACGTACCTAATGTTTGTGTTGTTGTAATTTAGTTGACGTTTTCTCGAATTGTTGGTTGTTTTATAATTAAGACGAAAAAATGTTGTCCACGTAATTTTGGTTCACCCTGTACTTCAAACGGCGAGTCCCCATTAGCTATTGTCGAATCCGGCATCAAAATTAACAAGGTCGAGTACCAGAAAACGATTTTGGAGGGAGTGTTGAAGCCCTGGGCCGTTGCACACTTCGGTAATGACAGATGGTGCTTCAAGCAGGACTCTGCGCCTGCATGAAAGGCGAGGACAGCGCAGCAGGTGCAAACGTGAGCCCCCGGATTTCATTGCGCGCGAAAACGTGCCTTCGAATTCACCGGATTTGAATCTTCTCGGTTTCTGTGTCTGGTCAGTTATTGAGAGCAAGGTTTGTTCTACTCTACATGCAAGATTGGCTTCTCTGAAAGCTTCCCTGACTGAAGCATGGAAGGAAATGAGCGAAGACTACCTCCGTGCTACGTGTGATGCGTACGTTACTCGTCTGAGGACTTGTGTTTTGTTCGTAAGAAAGGAGGAAACTTTAAATTATTTTGATATTTTTATTAGTAGGGCAATAAAGAAGTTATGCGTTAAGATTCTTTGTCAAGTCCGCATTTGTGTTGAATTTACACTGTGATATCTTTGTGCGGGTAGTTTTTACGCATCCTGTATGCCCGCGAAACCTCCCCTAGCATAATGGACAGAATTGCCAGGGAACTTAGTTGCTCAGTAGCGCAACATTTGAATATAATGAGAGCATTTACACCTGATGGTTTAGTAGTGGAGAATTTCAGATTATTATCCTGATAATCTTGTGAACGATGAAAGCAAACATTAGTGAAAGAAGGCACCGTATCTGCCAACGCTAAACCTTCTACGCGATGCAAAGAAACCAGCGTCACTCCCGAAAGCGCTGGCGAGATGACTGCCTGAAGAAAGTGCTTTCATGCCGTCGCGAAAACAAATTTTGATGTTGATGTTGGCGTTGATGTACAGGGTGCGTAAAAAGTATTGACGCACTAAAAGTAAACGTTAGAAGTAGTAACACATTATAAAATTAAAAAAGTTTATATACAAAATGTCAACAAATCTACCGAACAAAATAGCGTCACTTGCATTTTATATGGGCTTCTTTGCTACGAATGCAGGAATGAAGACGACGAGGAAAGGGGTCGACGGTGCGCCGCAAGTAGTCCACGTCGATTTCGTTCTGTGCTTTGACCTTCTGTGAGTTGATACTTTTGTGCATTCAACTTGTGAAATTGTTACATACTCTTCAAGGACCTCCAAAGGGCTAATTCTGGCAGAGAGCTCGCTGCAAGGGAGACACATGCGGCCAGTATCTTAGTTTGTGCATTCATTACAAGCGCCTCTCGTTTTCGTGGATACAGAAGTGAAGGTAAGTCAGTGCAACTATCTGTATTGATGTATAAATGAAGCAACTGGTTTCTTGGCTCGAATCACACATCGAGAGTAAGCCGTATGCCTTCCAGCAGGATTAGACGCCTGCGCGAAGTCGAGGATTGTTCAGGACTGGTGCCGCGCCAACTTGAACGACTTCATTCCGCCAGAGGAATGACCTCTGTGTTGACCAGATTTCAATCCGCTGAATTACTCTATATGGGAAGTTTTGGAGAGCAAGGCTTTCGCTACTTCCCACAAAAACATGAAATCAGTGAAGGATGATCTGGTCAAAGTATGGAACGAAATCGACGTGGAATACTTGCGGCGCACCGTTGATGCCTTTTTTCGTCGTCTTCGCCCCTGCATTCGCAGCAAAGAGGCACATATAAAATACAAGTGATGCTATTCTGTTCGCTAGATCATTCTTGACATTTTGTATATAAGCTTGTTAAATTTTATAATGTGTTGTCATTTCTAACGCTTACGTTTAGTGCGTCAATACTTTTTACGCACCCTGTATTGTTCACGATTAACCCAGGACTTCTTCAGGTCGTAATCAACGCTTGCACAGATTTGAAGTAAGCACCATTTAAAGGAGTAACCATTCTTCGACGTTCGTTCCTACGCTCAATATTTGCTACCATCTGATTTTCGCATAGGGCTTTGATGTTTGCTATGAAATATCTTCGACACTGAACTTAAAGGAAACCAAGTGACATACCTCCCACAGAACTTTGTTAAACTCTGATGGAGAAGTCGTCTTCGTGGAAGGGTTCATCAGTGCTCCAGTGTGTATACAGGAGTACGAGAGTCTTTTGTAACGTTTATTACGAGAAAATAAATATAACGCTTTCACACGCTTCAAAACACAGCACATTCCCGAATTGAAACAATTCGCAGCTAACTGGTTTAACAGTGGAATGTGAAACAGTAGTAGCAGAAGATAACTGCAGTGTTGAGAATACGCTACGAGCAGTTCTCAAGAAACAGGCTCAATTCGCATCGTTAGCTAATGCAGGTCAGCTACAATCCAAAAAGTTCTGTACAGGGATGCAGTGTTGCAGCGAAGCCAAGAAATCCTGCGGGACGTTGCAACATACCACATCAGGTGTTGAACGTGCGGATAAAATCAAAAGCCTCGCAAGAGCATCGTAAGCGTGGTCCAGACGGCAAAAACCCGAAATATACATGTAATGAATCATAGTTTCATAGCTAAACCACTTATGCTGCTGGTCGAACCTCTCGCTACGCCTACGGCAGCCTAAAGAAATGTAAGCTCATGGAAGAATGGTATGTCGGGGCGATAAGTGGTTGGCTGATATGCGAAGTAATTCTGAATTTGGTGATTGTTACACCTTCGTCTGCTCGATGCTAACAAAATCAAACAAGTATAAAAACTACGGCCCCGGTGGAATTGAAAATGGCGCAATGGCATTGACCTGTGTAATGAACAATTACAATTACAATGGCAAGTCCATACATCATTTCCAAGACAATCTGAGAGCATCTAGGAAAATCGGAAACACAGCGGAGTTCTTTAGCTAGAATAGTAGAGATGAGAACAAAAGTGTGTTCAGCTTAGCAGGAATATTCCAGGCAAGAAGCCTGCAAGGATCAATACAGATAACATGGTCCGGTCTCGGATCACAGGGATGTAGCTCTCGTAGGACCTGCGTAGTTGCCTACACCAGTGCCAGACTCGTCAGAGGACATGGCGCGAAAGCGTTATGAGCAGTGCGCACCGTCACCTTGCCGTCGTGTAGGGAGTCCGGCTGGGCAAACACCACCTTAAAGAAGAAATTAAAGCAAGGGAGAGCCAAAAAGACAAAGGACAAAGGGGCGAAAAAGCGATTTAGCAACGCAACATTGACACCTGCGTGAGGCGGAGCGACTCATTTAAGATTACTATTTTTCGTATGAACTCCACATTGCAGTGATAATGGCACTAGGCGAGACTTTCTCTCCGAAAGAGTAAAGAGTATTAAAAGTGATGCTGGTATCTAGAGTACAGAAGCACTCTGAAATAATGAGCACAATAGCTCTAGTACCGAGAAAGTAACAGACACATTAAAAAGTGCATGCCTGAACAGTATACATTGGGTCCGATCGAAAATCTTTGGAGAATTGGATGATTCGGATAAGGGGTTTTGCGAACCCCGGATTTTGGATGATTCGGATAATGGCAATTTCGCGGACCCCGGATTTCGGATATCCGACTCATTAACGCAAGATGTAGTTGACCAAAATACTACCATTCCTTAAATAGGAACGAACCCATTCTTTAACAACAACAACAGCGCATGTATCGAAAGACTCTCAATTCTCGTTAAGGAATAAAACATTCAGACTTTACACTTTATTTGGTTGCACATAAAATTTTTGAACTTTCCAAGTTTCATTTCTCTTACTTCTACAATTACTATTACTTATTCGACTTCTGAACAAGCCTTGCTGCCTTGCTTTCGTGCGTTCTGTATAGTATGTAGAGTGTGGCAGTCAAATCGATTAAACTAAGGTTCACATTTTGCCCGTTCACGCTTCTTCTATTCAATAGTATCTCTCTCACGCTCACAGATGATGGACCTCAGGGACTTAAAAGGGATAACGACTGCGTGGTCCAGCAGCGATTTACATTAGGTTGATTTGGACCGACGGCGGCCAACAGTTACCACCTGTTACATTAGGCCCAGCAACCGTGAATATCAACTCGAAGTTAAGTTTATCGGCGAGGCGGGAGAGGTGGTGGAGGATCGTATATTTCCTTTAGTCCTAGATATTTTAGATAAACAGCTATCAGTAGGAATACTTTAAGAGAATTATGGCAAGAAAAAAGGGCGCAAAATGGGTTGGGTCGAAGGGGGGGGGGGTTCATCTTGTATATTCAACGCCCTTGCGACACTATTTCCCAGTGGGGCGCGAAAACGTATGACCCAGCAGCGTGCCCGCCCGCGGAATTCGTTTTGAATGTGCTTTATCCAAGTTGCGCGATTTCAAAATGGAGATTCGAATTTATCCGATTTATCTCCTCTCCACGGGCGCGTGTAGCGCAGTCGGAGGAGGCGCGACTGTTGCGTGCACCCGATACCAGGTTCCTGGTTCGGATTTCCCGCCCAGGCCAACCAAGCCTTCCATCCCTCCGGGGTCGGTGAATTGGTACCAGACTTGTCTGGGAAGGATAAAGCGCTGACTTGTTCATCGGCTGGCCACCGCAAGTCATTGTATGACCAAATACGCATTCATGTCGCCTCCACGACATCCCGTAGGAGTAGAATGCGCTGGCGCATCCCAGAAGGGATTGAGTAAAGCCGTCCTTTATCCTTTATCCTTTTTATCTCCTCTCCAGGGTCTGGATAAGTGGATGATTCGGATGATGGCAGTTTCGCGGACCCCGGACTTTTGGATGATTCGGGTAAGGGCAACTTTGCGGACACCGAATTCGCATGATTCGGATACGGATATCCGAAAATGATTCATTTGGATCCAATGTAAACTGAAAAGCGCCCAAATCCTGAAGATGTAATGATATATAATAGTGATCATTAGGACACCAACAAACTCTAAATTTGGTTGAAGGCTGAATCCACTTTACACAAATGTAGTACTTAATGGTGTTTTCTTAACCAATATTATAGCACATGCTGAACTATCTTGCCCTGCGCATACAATCCCTTGTGAAAAGCAGTCAAACCACCTGTAAAACAGCCACGTCAATGTATCGGGTGAGCAGAAGCGAGAAAATTTCTACTATCTTGCGCCTTTAAAGACGATAATGGTCTCGTTGGTCATTTCTAGAACGCGCCATGTATCCTACATCGACGGAGTATCTAGGAGACGGTTTGAGTGCATGGACATGGTAGACATTTTTATGACAATCCACAGAGTACGCAATTTGTTTTCTCGTGAATTGCTTGATTAATCAAGACCTCCTATAGTTGTTGAATGGCATGTGACTGACAACGGCTTAGTGAAAAATTGGCCTTGTTGTGATAATGAGACGTACTTTTGAGCACTTATTAAGGTGCCTAGAACCAATGCTGCTCGTCTTTATGCGACCGACAGTTGAAGCAATGTTGTCTTCGACACAAAACGTCTTCACAACACTACACATATTGAATGTGACTGGTTACTCTTGTAAAGCCTTAATGCATAAATTTTGAAGCTGTTAGGACTAACGCGAATCTGTTTCAGAACTTCTGTAAAAGGTAGAGGAATTAGAAACCTATTCGTAAAATTGAAAATCGTTTCCTAAAATACATCATTTCAAGACACAAAACAACCCTTGAGCAGCGGATGGATAGCTTTGATCGCTTTAGCGTCCAAGGGACGGTATCGAAACACGTAGAGAACACATGTTGTGCTTGAAGAAATGCAGCATTCGCAGTAGCGCTGGATTAACGTGACAAAGCGAACCTGATCTCTGTAGAGCCGAAGCTTAATCTCTGGTACTGCGACATTCTGGAGAATCTTCATCACCTGTTCGCCCGGCTGTACCATGGCGACACAGGTAGCAGGAAACGACAATAGCCGCTCCGTCCTTGAAAAGAAAGTTCCCTTTAGAAAACGAGAGGTCGAGCGATCGGCTCTATACAATGAAAGGCCGACGAAAACATATTGCAAGGTTAGACGAAAGGCGCTCACCTGTCGTGTGCTCGGAATCCATGGAGCCAGTCCGGATCGCCGTTGTCGACGACGTGAACCCGCTCGCCCAGCAGCAGTGGAGCGGCGCCGTTCGGAGGAGCGTACTCGTGGATGACCACGTAGCCGCCGGCCAGCGCTGCAAATTCGCAGTGAGAAACGGTCAGAAGCTGCTACATCGCCATGCCCGAGTGGACTGAAAATCGGGAAGGACTCACTGGCCGCTGCACTGCTACGACGGCTGTTTCCGTTGCACGGTGAACAACTGCGATCCCAATCGGAAAGGTCTGATGAGCCGTTCTTTCCGCGAAGATGACCACTTGGCATCTTTGTTCCTAAAACTGTACTAAATTTGAATTTTCGTATTTCTTTACCTCGATTTTTACTACGATTGTAGCTCAAAAAAAGTTTACGAGAGGACTGTGCACATATAAAGAAAGACATAGTACTGACACCAATAGGCATGGATGTCCTTCTTGGAGCTATCTTCCAGCCTCTTGGATTCAACGTCGAAGGCAGGCACTGTTTTTATTTCAAAAATAACACACTCTTCGATAATTGTATTCGCCTTCTAGTTTCTAAATCGGTTCCCGTTAACGAGCGATCTATGTAAGAGGTGCTAAGAATCTCTAGAGCTTCTTAAGTGTTCAAAAGCGAAATCAAATAGTGTTTCTCACTAGCTGATTACAAGCTGCTGTAAGGTTTCGGTACGAAGTTCCTTGAAGGTCTGTTAGCAACAGCAGACATAATAGGAGTTGACTCTGTGACGCCCCAGCATAGGGGTTCCCGATCTAACTCCTAGTTCCTCTTCATTGCAATTACTCCCCAACTACGATAGCAAGACCCGACATCAGGAGCAGTACTGAATGTGCTCTCTGCTGATCAACACTGAGGAAAAAGGGTGTTTGCAAAGGACACAGATGATCATCATTTTCCCTGCCCAACCGCTCCAAGCGAACATTTGGAACAGTGGAACGCTTTGCCTAGACAAGTATGTACCCATTCAGTTTTTCAGACTTTTCAGACTTTAATGCCCAACTAGTTGAAATTTAAAGCCGAAACTACACAGAAGAGGATAGAAATATCCGGAGAATCTTTTTGGACATATGGGGTGTTTCAACTGTTGATGGAATGCGTTTACTTCCTAGAATGCAGCAGCTGGACTAACACCTTGGGGTAGTATATCTTACGCTCATGTGTGGACTGTCCACATCTGTAAATTTCCCGATGCAATTTATATGGAACGAGAGGTTTGAAAGCGATAGTTACAAGGCTACGCGAGGAAATCGGTTCCATTCTTGCATCTCGGCTCCGATGTTATGAGTGCTTGTAACGACAAGCACATTAACTTAGGCTTCGCGAATTATCTGCCTTACTAACGGCCCTGGTAGCCTTAAAAAATCTAACCATAAACTTCATCTGCTTGCCTACCTTTCTAAGGTTCTGGACAAGACAAAGGTGCAGTTTTACGAACTCTGGCAGAGTTCACAAACATAACTGAACTGGGAAACTTCGATACGGTTTTGTAGGTAAGTGAAGTGCGATAGGACGATAAGGCCGCAGAGGTCTGCAGGACATCACTTTTTAGATGTGGTCACAGCGAAGGAACCGCACGAATCGCGAGGAACTGACTCATTGGGCTTCGGTTGGACGCGTTGATTCTCGGCGGCATCTCTTGACAGTCCAGTGACAGCGACTTCATCTGCGTTGTCAGCTTGGGCGCTCGCCGTCGGCCGGTCGACCTGCCTGCAAACAGATACATACTGAGCACTGTAGCCAGTGACCCACACGACGGTTCATCCGCCATCCGCGCACTCTGCGGTTCTCACAACGACATCCCTCCCACAATACGGTTAATCGCTGACAAAGTCGGTAAAGATGTAAGACTGACAAGAACGTGAGGTGGAGGTGCTCAAGTATGTTCTTTCGACGCAGATGATGTTAAGCCCATGACTATTTAGAGAAGGTCTCCTCAAAGGCAACTTGGGAAGGCGCAGTGACTCGATGTTGAAAATGTCAACAAGCGTACGAACTACCCAGTTCTTGGGAAGAAGCAGGATATCTGCTTTGAACTGTGCATTATCAGGTCTGTGGAAAACTACACCGTAAGCCAGCAACTGATGTAAAGTTAGATTACCGTTTAAGTAAAATGATAATTTCTGATATGTGTGGTCACCAAAATACCACTGCAGTAGAGTATGCCGTTGCATGAAAAGGGTAATGCTGTTAATGCTCTGATGGAAACACAAAAGTGCAGAATATTAGGAAGTGCTCTGTAACAGCGTAGGACCACTATTGCGCAACCGCTGTCTGCTGTAAATATGCCATACATCTTTAGGGCGCGGATAACGCTTATAGAATGCTCAGGAGTCTAGCGTGCACATCGAATCAAAGTGCTTAATGTTCGAGTCTCGTCAAGTCCAACCCCTCCAGTCTTCCCCTGATGTCGGAGACTTGAAAGAAGAGTGTCTGTGAAGGGCAAAACTAGGCTAAACACACATTCAAATTCTCTCCAAGATATCTTGTGGAAGTACTTAGAATGCGTGGCGCACCCCGCAGTATGATTGATGACGTCGTCATTTTTCCTTTATCCTTATTCTTGAACACCTCAAGCACGAAGATGGTATTTTTCAATGCTTGATAGGTGTATCCACTGAGCCATCTGTTGGCCCAGTTTGCTTCACATGTTCTCGTGGAAAGTTTTCAACCCGCTGGAGTGTTGATGGAAGCAGAGGTCAGAAATGTCCTCGATATCGCAATTTTTCAGCTCAGATTAGCGAAAAGCATCGCGAAAGAGTAGTTGTAAAGGAGTGACCGTTCCAAAACTACAGCAAGCAACGATGACTTTAAGGGAAAACTGTAACGAGTCCACTCCGGTCAGGCCCCAAGTGTAGAAGTGAATTCAGCTCCTTTTCCTACAACCAGAGGGTGAGTGTGTTATCTCGGCGGGACGTCTGCTCCTTGAATCGAGTATCTCTTCAGACAACATCGTTTTCCTAACAGAGATGAGTGGATAACAGTTTATGTGCTATCAGCTGTGACATCATCCCTGATGCTGACGTGCATGCCCAAGGATACCTTTGTTTGAGGAAAAGTGCATCTACACACGTAATAGTTGCTGTCAAGCAGTGATATCAGAAGCAGTAGAGCACCGTTTCAAGTCAAATCTGCTGGTACTCTAATATCCATTGAAGTAAGTGACGTTTGGAGCAAAAATATTTTGTACCAACATTCGCCCGCTTTCAAAACGATCATTCAAATAATACTGCCTAATACCGCAGACGGCGCAAGGACCTTTTGCACGTAAAGCGATCTTGCGTCTCCAGCAGCTGCCCAAGTTACGTAACAAAGCATCGGATGTAGGAATCTTCGGCGAATATGGAATCTGATATCTTCATTTTGTTGAGGTTAGTTGAGGCGGCTCTAGTACCGCAAATGGGTGGTGGAACACTCTACAGATGGAGGGTTCTTTCGGCCACACTCTCTCGGCGGGAGGGAACAACTCAGAGTCCCTTCTGCTCTAGGCTACCATAGGATCCGTTGCAATGAAGTTGAGGATTTTGCGGCAAAAGTGGATATTCTGGGACATGGCGTTTAAACATCTGCGCGCGAGGCCCTTGAGGTACTCTCGATATACTGCAGAGATCTCAAACTCGACCGGTAGGGGGAGTGTCTACATATAACGCGAGAGCTGAAGCCTTACCTCAGGCTCGCATTTTGAGTTAACTTGGACTCTTTCAAAATCTTCAGAGGGCGACTTCGCCGAAAAAAGCCTTCTATTAACCTCACGTGGAGCTCAACATACCACACTTCACCATGCCAAGGTGTGGCTAGGCTTAACAGTCAGTCATGGCGGCTACACTCTCCACTGGGAAGCCAAGGACGTGCGACCTTAACAACAACACGTCTCACCTGACTTGAGTATAATACGTGCGCACTAGTAAGGCTGTTAGCCCAAAAATCGAACATGGAAAAGTTGGGATCCAGGCAGAATGAACAGCAGAGAGGAAGCAGTGCGCAGCGACGTAGGTAGCCAGAGAAAACTGGAACGGAACGGGATCGAAACGTGGGAGTTCGACAGAGCCAAGACTGACTTTACTTCAGTATTGCTGCTCGTACACCCCACCCATTCCTCTTACTCAGCTCGCCTAAGAAGTCGGTAAGAATAAGCCACAACTTTCAGGTGGTGGTTGTCTACAAAGTATCTCACTAAATCGCATTTTCAGTCGTAGGTTGTGAATAAAAATCGTGCGAACTCACATGCTCGAAGCTGCCGCCGCCAGAGGGCCTCCATGGGTCTGTATGCCGTACGGGCGGACACTCGATAGCCGCCGCCGTTTCGCACGCTCCTAACGGATTCTGCTTCTCGGCGCTGGGGAAGGCATTATCCGTGTCGATCCCGGCCGGGGATTAGCACTTCGTCACAAAGCCGTGAAATCACAACTCGTCGCGAAAAAAGAGCGGCACGTGGCGTAGTATACGGAGAACTGCCGGCTGATGGCTGCAGCGGACGTCATCTCGAGTGCCGGATAAGCGGACGCAGAGGACCAGATCCGATCCTGAACTTCCCAGCCAGCTAGACGAGGAAACAGTCTGCTGCTTCTCTAGCAGATCTGCCGACTACTATAGGCGAGAGAAGTGCACCACGGGGACGGAGAGGACTCGAAGCGCATACAGCAAAGGATGGCAACGCATTCCAAAACTCTACTAAACCACTAATTCTACTGGAGAATACAACCAGGCGGCTAAGCGACCTGCATATGTACCTAATCAACGGCTGGCTGAACTTATCGTGAACAAGCGGCAAAACGCCATGGAGAAGATAGTGGTGGTCCCCACTTTGTTGTTTGGGACCAGAGCCTATTTCCTTTCGTTAAACAATTCCTTGGAAAAGGATAGAGTCTTATGGTTCTTAGTAGCGGTCTAGTCACTTCGAGAAGCCCTTCACGGTGTGAAGCGGGGTTGGCAACGATTAACAAATATCTGTGGAGAACAAATCTTGGAATGACGAGTGGACAGATCTTCAAACATCAAAAATCAGCCCATTAGCAACCACCATAAAGCAAATAAAACAGTGCTGCTCTGGTATCGTGGAGAAACCGTAATTCCCCCTTCAGAATGCATAGAAAACTCCAGAGTTAATTCAAATTCCAAAGCTATTCTTTCATGGACTATAGCAGTAATCCACACGATGACTGGTATGTAAAAAGCAACACAGATGAACGGAAGGTGCAACCCAGCCAGGATTCTTTTCAATTAAGCCCATTTGCGACGCCTCCACTGTGATGGCGATGTAATGCCTTTGGAATGCCTGTTTGAGGTGTCTCATTATCGGAACCGGAGAAGAGTTACGACGTCACGAGGCCAGCGCTCCGCTGCTCGTAAGGAGCATCGGTGAAATAGGCCCAGGAGCTAGCGAACAGCGTTTTGAGTTTGGCGTTGGTGACCATAGGTCAACACTCTATAGTGGGCCCCCTTTGTAATCGAAGCACCTGATTCTAGACCACCGCGAGACACTCAAACGTTCCGGTTCGTAGGAAGGAAGCATTGGAGTGGTTGTTGCGCTCGGCCACAGAAGATCTCTGCGGCAGTTTTGCTTAATGAAAAGAAGAAGATAGCCACCCACTTGCCGAAAAAAAACAGATCGTCTCAGAAAAACTGAAGTCACTAATGTGCCTTTTAAAATTCGAGGACGTCCTTTCAGTTCGTAGGCTGTGAAAGGTAGTTAAGCCATTATTTGAAATTGCCTTACGTATCACAGTTGGAAAAAAGATTCAAGGAAAGTTCTGCAACACTCAGAGAATGCCTGCCTGCTCTCCCGTCGAAGAGCAAGGCAGCTAGCCATCGGAGCGCAGAATGAGATTGCTGGTGGCTTGGTTAATCTGAGTCGTAATGAGGTTGCAGTACCTGGAGTCGTTAGTGATTGTGATTCCAAACGCCCGCCCAAGGCAGCTCGGAGGAGAGTGAGCCACCTGCCTAGGGTGGAACGAAAACGGAACACAGACATGCGCCTTGTCCTTAAGGGGCAGCCGTGTGTACGGTGGTCCCTCGAGACACCGCGTTCCCATAACCGTTGAACGACACCCTCATGTGCACACGATCCTTGCGTTGAAGCTTGCAGAACAATGCCTCCAAGTCGGCCACCACGATATTTTCCAAAACTTGGTCCAGAAGAACTGCGACGATTGCTTCGAGCAGCAGAGAAGCAGTTTACGATAAAAGGTTTTCAGGAAAGCTTACTTTAAGAATGAGGCGGAGGCGCATAGAAGCACTAGGCTTCTCATTCGAGGTTTTCTGACTTACGCTCCTCGCTATACTTTGCAGAACATTGTTGCGAAACTGCGTCATCTTCCGGAATTGTTGGAATGGAGCGCTACGAGACAAGAAAGTACTCACATCAGCACATTTGCACCGCGGAAGACGAAACTTCATTCGAAATATTTAAATGATCACATTTGGATAACTACTCTGCCTTTAAAAGGCATCTAATACACCACTGCTTCGCACCTTGAGTTAACAAATGGATTGATATCGATAAGCCCAGCAGGAGCTGTGCATTTTTTGTAAAGAATGACAACTTGTCACATGTTCACGTGATTCTCACTGCGAAACACCAGAGCAAGCACCGACACGCCGCTCGAAATGTGCAGCACTTCCACCACTCGCTGAGCAGAACGGCGAACAGAAGACGAGCATATACAGGGAGACGGGGGTAAACGGAGCCGCTCCTCTCTATGTGGTAGGATTTGCTTTACTCAGTAGTAAGAGGAAGGCGGAAGTAAAACCTGTGCAATACGCATGTACGTATGCACCTAAAGCACAAGACGTTTTCCCTTTTTATGAGGTTAGGTCAGTTCCGGTCGCTCTCGGTCTCTACAAGTTCTCCGAGCATTCGTTCTCCTAGTTGCAGTTCTTTTCGACAGCAATCTGCGGCAGTGTCGAATAGTAAAGACGACGTTGGTTGTCACTCCCTCCCCCCCCCCCCAACTACATAGCGTTCTTAAGAAGATTGATTTGGAAAACTACCAAACATCGCTGATTTCAACAGGCAGGAATCACTAGGAGTGCTCCACTCAATGATGAGAGGACATCAGCCGGAATTGCTAGGCATCTCACTGCTTAGGAATGAGACCACTTCAAGCACGGTCGGTTGTTGTTTAGAGAAGGACAGAAGCTGAAACACATTCCTCTCTATATTGGCACAGCAAGCACCCACTACTGTAGACCTTCTGCCAAGCTTAGGAACTCAAGTCGTTACTAGAGGTAGAGAATGGTAATATCAAATAGTCCTGTGCCAGAACGGATAAATTTACTGCTAGGAGTTACCAAGAAGCTACAGTTGCCTCTTTCTGAGAGAGCCTTTCGAGAACAGAAGGGTGCTGAGTTATTCGCACGAGGGGTTCAATACCAACGTCTGTGAGAGATCCGCTCCGTCACGGAACTCGATATGCAAACTAGGCGGCGCTAGGGATTCAACAGCAATTCAGATCTCGACCGAAACAGGAATTCCGACATTGTTTGTCGAATGATAAAGCGTCTAGTCGGTTTCATCTTCGATGCTCAACAGAAGAAGTTCATAGCTCTAGTTGTCTGATTCATCCAGCTGCCTGATTTGCAGTGATGCTGCGATGGCTGCTTGTAGTAGCAAGTGAAAGAGAATTCTACTTCTCCAGAGTTGCCAGAGTCCAGAAAAGGCAAAAACCAGGAAAGAATGTAGTTTCCCCTCGCTGGCCTCTGGTACCCTTCCACTAGTGAGCCAGGTCTCCCTCTAAGAAGCTGTACCTGCAAACCTAACTTTAAGCTCCAAAAAGAAGAGTGGCAAACGACTTGAGATGAGGGAAAACTTCTTTCTCAAAGTCGCAACGCGAATGCTGTCATTTTGGACTTAGAGGGCTACGTATGTGGCTTCATGGCAGCGAACTGTGGTAGCGGTTCAAAAAATAGCTGATCAGCTAACATGGGAACAGACACGAAGTGAGGTTATGCCAAGGTGGCTGCTCCGAGTATCTGCCTAGTGATTTTTACCCCTGATATCTGGTAGCAGTGATGGGATTTGATTTTCATGACAAATGACACCTTTGGCTTTCACTTCCCACCTTTAACGCTGAATATTGGTTAAATAGAGTTGTTATACTGCAACAACTTTTACTGCTACCGTTTTATTCCTCCAAATCAGAGAACTCGTATGATTTCTGTAGAAGGCCAACTTTTTCAGATCACTTTAGGCTAGTTCAGAAAAATCGAAATTATTCAAGCCTGGAAGAGGGGAATAGGGAGTGTGCCTGAAGAGACAGAGGTTCGCAGCCTAATTTGTCTAGTCTTTGCATAACAATTCACGAAACTCTTTCGAACAAGTCTGGATCTCGCTTGCCGCCCAACGACTGAGTTTGTTGGTGAGCAAAGGAATTAGCATCGCAAACAAGCACATTAGAATAATTGACAGGTAGTTCATGTTCCAACGATACATATGAAGCGTTGATGAAACAGAGCTAGTCGAAGGCTCAGTTCAGACTGGCAAAAACAGCTGAAGAGGGTGCGAAGGCACTGAGTCAGAGCAGTTGCACCTTCAAGTTGCACCCGTGAAGGAGAGCATATTTCAACCGCTGGCCGTCTTGAAGGTGTGGTCTGTGAGCTCTTGCTCCGATGAAACGAAATGTAGAGCCGTGCAATGTTGCGCGTAGAAGGGCGATTGAAGAAGGAGCTTTCTTCTCTCAAACGCTTGATCATTGCCGTTTTCTACGCCATCTCATGGGAGGAGGGGAGGTCAGCGGTACTTCGGCGCGATGGCACCTAGGCAACGACTGACCCCACACTTCAGTAGCGATTTCGAAACAATCTCTACGGCAACGCGTGCCAACACTGTCGGGAGAGATAACGGCGAGTCACAGGCCATGAGCTCGAGGAGTTCCCAGTTTACTTAGTTATAGCATGACGATACGATTGACATTGCGATGATTGACAAGGAGAAGTGGGTAGACATTTACCCTCTAAGTCGGAAAGGGAGCGATGATGCACGATGTATAATTTCTCTGAACAGAACAGAACATTTATCGAGCCAAAAGTGGTGCAAAACAAGTTGAACACAAAAAACACTGCAAAAGTTGGCTCTTCAAACACCAGCAAAAGTGAAGAGCAGGTATCGTATCAAAAGAGATACAGAATTATTTGATCACGAAATATTGCTGCAAAAGAGTTCTTTTGAAGATTTGCAGGAATGGATTTCTTCCATTAGTACCGCAAAAAGTGTTTTGTTTTTCAAAGAAACTAGCTGTTGACTCACTGAAAAAGTACTTTACCAAAATATAGCTGATTCGTTTGTAAATTAACTTGCAGTTAACTTTTCATGTCCTATATATTTGAGAAAGTTTTTACCTGTTGTTGAACATTTTCTAAGAATGTGAATCGAAAATTGTTTGCATTAAATCGTTATCTGGAATTTTGGGAGAAAAGAAATCTCAGAAAAAACCGTTTTGTTTGAGATGCGCTTCAAGTTAATGATTAAAATTAGCTGGAGTTGACGAAGAAACTATTGCATTAGGCAAGCTATTCCATGTTTTTGTAGCTCCTACTAGAAAAGAGCCAAGGAACTGTTGGGAGCGAACTCTTCCTATGAATATGCGAAATGGATGACCTCTTGTTCTTTCAACAAAATCTAAGAAATCGAATATTCCTCTTTTATCAATATCAAAACAGCCAAAGAGAATCTTGAACACGAGATTTTGATCATACAAAATTCTTCTCATTTTAAGTGAGTTTTCACCAAGCGTTGCAAGTCGTTCTTTGTAGCTGACATGATACAACCGTTTCTTGAGAAAATTACGTTGGTGGATTTTTTCTGCACTTTTTCGATTTTTTCATCGTAAACAATCTTAGTAGGCGACCACAGTGGTGTACAATATTCTAAAAGTGGTCTTACATACGTGGCAAAATACTTGAAAAGTGTAGAAATACTATGAGTTTGAAAAGCACGTAAAATGAGGTCGGATCTTCTATATGCCGTAGTTGTAGTTTCATCAATATAGTCTTCAAAACAAAGTGAATCAGAGTATTTGATACCTAGGTCTCGCACAAATTTTGTGTTCCTTAAAATAATTCCTCTGTTCACTTTGTTTGGAGATCCATGTACTACTCAACGACTTTTTTTTGGATGCGCAATTGCAATTTTTCCACACTATTCGTGTTTAGAATAGAAACTCCAATTTTTCGCACGTACTTTTTATGCCATAAGGTTATAATCAGTTGCAACTATGCTTTGCTATCGGTACTCCTGCGCCAGACGGGCTCCAGACCCACTGCAGCAACTGCGCTCTGATCATTCCAAACATCCACGATTCCCGACTCACAGTCAGCGTACCGTTATGCTCGTTCATTTCCAAGCACGCCCCTTTTGCTGGCCGTTCCACATTCAGCAGCTAAGCAGTCAGCACAGCCTTTCCCTGGTCGCTTTCTGAGGAGCCAGCGCTAATCTGATGCGAACTTCCGTAAAATCACAACTGGCGCTTCTGTATTCGAATTTGAAATGGCCACTCCAAAGCCGATCACAGAAATGCATGAAAACGTGTGCTAACTTTCCCGTTGCTTTATTGAAAGAATGCGGTAGATTTGTTCCAAAGATATTGGTGGCTTCAGCGTCTTGAGCACTACTTTGAGCAATGAACAATTGAGCGGAAAACGTCTTCCTACGTTAAGCCACCAAGGACAATCCGCCTACATGGACTTTTGCGCATAATGGATTTTGTATCTACGTGGCAACCGGGATCATAGATTACGGGTCTGGTAATGCTACTAAGACTCCAGACGAAAAGCTTCAGAAAAGCGCTCTAGTCTATCAGCTGTTGACGCTTGTTACCACGGATCCGTTGCCTTTACGCAAGAAAAAGGGGACCCCACGATCCAAAAAAAAAACTTTCAGAAGACGGACTTTAGGAAACTAAAGACATTAGGGACCGCCGCAGTCACTTTCTTCCACGCTTCACGACTCATTGCACTGGTTGTTTTATGGACGTCAGCAGAAATCTGGCATGTCGTAGAGAACGGCGTAACAAACCCAGCTATGATGATCAATGAGAGTGGTTTGCAAGAGGACTACCGTATAAACCTTAGCAGATGTTTTCCGTCTAATATTGAACCGCCTTTGTTGCTGGAGGAGGTAAGCAGCATTAGCATCGCATGAGCACCACACTCAGACTCGCCATGAGAACGGCAACGGTAAAGAACGCCGAGCGCTTCTCTTCGTATGAGAAAGTCCATCAAGGTCGTTACCACTCCTTGCAAGACCGATAAATGCATGATCTGCATATATATATATACATATATATGTATATATATATATATAAATTTGGAATTCTTCTAGCAAACTAGCAAGTTTTTTAAACTAAACTGAAAATCCTCCAAATCAAACTAGCACACTCCACATTAGAACAGACTTTATGATTTTTTGTTCAAGCAAAATCTGCTCTTTTTCTGCAATTTTTCATTCACCTGCCCCAATAAGTGAGCACATTTTGAGATTTCACCATGATTTATTTTTGAGAAAAAATCATGAATTGAAGTCAATGAATTTGAAGCGCAAGAAGGCATCAACTTGGCTAATAAAAAGAGGGCTCTAGACTAGATCATAGCGGCTGCTTACTAGATACAGCGATGTGTGTTTTCATAGCTGCTTTGTTGTAGCGCTGACGCCTGTGCTATCCCATACAAACAGATTTTTTGCTGTCAATCAAATAAATCTCTTAAATCACTGTACAACTGGCGCCTTACAGCGCATTAAAGCTAGGTTTAGATTTTGAGTTTAGTTTGTGAATTTAGTTTGAAAGAAATTTAAATGTGGTTTACTTAATTTTGTGAAATTTTAAATACATACTCTGTTCACTTATTGGGGCAGGTGAATTAAAAAATTTCGAATAAAGTCACTAAATTTTCCTCGAACAAAACATTATCCTAACCACCTGGGACAGTCCCTATTTTAATGCGGAAAAGCTCGCTTTGATTTGAAAGATGATCATCTCGATCTCAAGCGCGTCAAACTTGCCTGGAAGAGTGTCCAATTTGAAGTGAAAATGGTACACATGAGGCTCGCTTCTTGGAAACCCGGTCAGCGAGAACATCACCGAAACGTTGGAGATTTCTTGCTGTGTGCTAGAGGAGTGAAACGCAACCGCAACTGACATAGGTTTCTATCTTCTGCTTTGCCGTGGCTCGATAGACAGCGGTGCTGGAGCTCTCTTTGAGCTCGGGGTACGCAGTAAGCGGAAAAAAACTCCCCATAACTCTGTTCCCGGATGTCTGTTGCAGATACGGAACACATGTTTGCAATCCGCGCTCGAGGCTGCATCGTCCCATACACATCTTATCTGAAAAGTACTGCGCCAGGCAGGTAGCAGCTACAACAAAGAGGTCTTGGAAGCGCTACTGCATGGGCCAGCACAGCTTTCGCTTAAGCAGCTGAACATTTCGCGGCAGTGTTTCGAAGTATGAGGTACCCTGTGTTCCTATCTGCTCGAAGTGTAGGCCTTGTCTGATGGCGAGGAATAACTATCCGAAAGACCAACGAATTTAGCTGACTCACCGGAGTTGTCAAGCTGTGGAGTGGAGCCGAGCATTGGATTCGTTCGCACACCACTCATTTCCGCGTAGCCGGAATCCTAAGAATGTTCTTGAAAACTCAGCCGAAGGACAAAAAGTGGAAAAAAATGAACAGCTACAAATGCATCAACGTAGCACTGCGTAGCGACCCTGATTATATGCTCAGGAACTTGACAGCGATAAAATCCTGTGAGATCTTTCAGCAGCAAGGTATGCTTGGAGGGAAGCAACAATAAAAGTTGACGATTTACGAGTTTTTAGTTGTTAGCAAGCAGAGCACTAAACTGACAAGTGAACCCCATGAAATTCCCCCCAAAGATTCTCAAGGAGGCCTATATCGTCTTATAGGGCATCGGACGAGGATCACAGAACTCTTCTCCGTTTCTGCTATGGGCCACTGGGTGGTCCGAAAATGGCAAAAATGGTACCGCTTCATGACGGGCTGATAAGGCAAAAGTGACACCTGGAATGGCCCAGTCGTGCTCTGAGCTTAACTTACAAAAGATTTGGAGCTCAAATTAAAGTTTGATTATAGTGATTTCCTACGTTTCCTAGACGAAGCTGCAGTATACATTCAAATGATTCATTCGCCGGGGCGTGCGGTAGCGACCGGATGACCGACTGGATAGCGAGGCGGACTTGCGGGAGGCGGTCGAGGGTTCGATTCCGAAGGTAGGGTTTCTGCGTCCCTAGGTGGCTGTTAGCGTTTTTGAAGATTACATTTTGGCTCCGGTAGGTACCTTCTCCGCGTCCATTAAACGATGCTTGTCTTAAACGACCCCGCTTCAAACTTGCTGTCAGATGTGGAAGAAGCTGGTTTTGTTGCGTGGAGCGATATCGCGCATCCATTAAACGACGCTTGTCTCGCTGGGGAAGGTTCTGCTATCCCCATATGACCTCTTTGGCATGTTCTCAATCACTATTGGAGTTGTTTCCCACTGTCACCTCATTCGTGAGCAAGATTGACCCATCATCAAGGCAAGCTCGTTGCTCTTCGGATTTCCTCATAGACTGCGCTTTATTCTTCTCGCAACTTTCACTATTTCAGCTAACTGTTCCCAAGTACTGCATATTTCATCCAGCTCGTATGATTGGTCGCCTTGCTGTGTGCTTCTTCCTCACCATTCTCTCACACGCTTACGGGAGACAGGTTGGGGGCATTGCAGATAGGAGCACCACTTCCACTCACTCCCTCAACTCAGAAGATCGAGAGAGATTTTTCGTCCCAAATTCATCTTTAGGGTTATTTGGGATGCAGAGCACCAATATGGCAATCAGTTTCGGTGAAACAATAGATTACAGAAGGTTACGATGGATATGTGTAAGTTAAAGGAGTATACGCAGAAAACCGCACTGCTGCCTTTCACGACTCCAAGGTCGAGGAGAGGTCGAAAGAAAATTTTTCGCTCAAACATGGCTCAGAGAGTTACTTGAGGTGCTGATCACGGATATGACATCTATTTTTAAAATTTCGGTCGATTACGGTAGGTTACGGCAAATATGGGTGACTAAAGCTGCGCACGTTAGTGGGATCGCTCTCTTCTCCAATTTGTCAGACTTGTTTTCCAACCTTCGACTTCAACTTTGATGAAAAGTAGTAAAGCAAGGTGGTAATTTAGAAAAAAGTGAGAGATTCGTGGTCAGCAGCTTAAATAGTTCCCGATAGGGACATTCCTGGAGTCTCTTATGCCTTATCAACCCGCTCTGAAGCGATAACATTTTTGCCATTTCCGGACCACCCAGTGGCCCGTAGCAAAAACTAGGCACAGTTCTGTGATCCTCGTCCGATGCCCTACAAAAACATATAGGTCTCTTTAGAACATTTGGGGGAAGTTCATGAGCTTCTCTTGTGAGAGGGTGGTTTCTAGAGATTTGCGTGAACTCTCTCGTCATAGCGAAAGAGAAACTGGCGAATCGGCGTCGATAAACGCCGTTTCCTTTTTTCATATAAAATACACTTTATTAGAGGAAGTATCACAGTACAGAGTTGGCTTTAACAAATTTGCAATTTTATTATAAGATGGATATCAACCGGTACCTCTGAGGATGTTCTACACGTTTTAGAGAACGGCTACATATATGTCGGACACGTCACAAAATGGGAGTAAAAAACGACCCCGAGGAGAGGTGAGAGCGGCGATAAACTGAATTTGAGATCTGCGGCGAAAAGGAAACAGCGTTGAGGTTTGAGATGGTTTGAAACAGCCATCGTGGCTAGCCGGATGTGATGGGAACAGAGACGAGGCCTTCGTCACCACCATACAAAGAATGCCTCCGCAGGCAATTTTCGCCAGCAAAACAAAGCAACTTCAATGAGATATCCGTCTGAGAACGCCCGTAGGTGTGTCTCGCTCCCATGTTGCTCAGCATGCGTTTGCTGGGAGATTTCCGAAACGACACAACAGGGAACAAGGTCCTGTCACGAAGAATGCTAGCCGAACGAAATCTGTTCCTGCTGTTCGCGAGGCGTGGCTAGAAGCGTTTTCCACGTGTAGGTGGAAGAAAGCTATGAGGGTGAACGGAAGCAGTCTTTCATGTGATTTATGGCTTCTCGTAATAGATGAGGGCAAGCAGAAAGCACATATGAGAGGCAGTTGTATGGAACCTGCAGTATGGGAAGGCCTTGAACTGTATGGCTTAAACTGATGGACAGTGGAGATGTGAGAGTCGTGGAATAAACAGATAAATGCATTCCAAGGCTTAGTTACCAGAAACATCCCCACATTAACTTCTGTTGAAAAAACGTTTTGCAGTTTTTAGGTCAAGTGGAGGACGAAAGGCGAAAACCGAATCCGTTTGCAACCCAATGGTAACAATGCTGCCCTCCCATGTAGTAATCCGGTGGCTGCATCAATAGACCGGTGAAAACGTCTAGGCCATTAAGGCGTATCACCGAAAGAGAGCCGCTTCCAAAGCGCTTTAGCGCTCACGACGGGGCACCGAAAACAGAGCGAATTTTCACCTGAAGCGAGACCTGCGAGAGGTTGCCGGGACTTGGCGTGGCTGAGTCGTAGTTGTTCGACGATCCACGTCGCCCACCGTACTTGCCGGTTGCCTGCTTCAGCGCCAAGTAGACCGGATCGACTGGTGCGTCTGAAAGCGAGCAGAATACGGCAGAGCAGGTGAAGTTTTCAGAACTACGCTCACAAATGAGCCGTATGTGCAACGCAGCACGCGAGTTCTCAAACGGTAAAAAGTTCCCGAAAAAATAGACAGTGGGCATCAATAGTAATATCGAACGTGCCAATCAAGAATGCATGGAAATACACGAATATTTCTGTACGACTGATCTGCTTATGTTGAAATGAAAGGACACTATTTGCATAATTTCCACCGTAAACTGGACACCTGTCGTTTGAAACCGGACACTTTTCATATTAAACATAACACTTTTCAATTCAGAGCTGGATATTCCTATTATAAATTTAATTAACATTCTGCAAACCGAATTAGACTTGTCTAATGTTTAAATAGACATGATCTCATGAAGTCAAAATCATTTTTTAAAGTTTTAATAAAAATATGCCTTGGCAGAGTATGTTAAGGCAGCATGAATACGCTGCTCTAATGGACACATCACTTTATCATTTCCCCTCGAACAACATTTTCAGGTTTGCGATAAGCTACTGAGAAGTAAAGAAATTGCTAGTGTGCCATGTATGTCGAGAGACTGCTCCGCACGCTCTGCCACACGTGTCATTTCCTTTTGGATGATAGCGTGGATGCTGCTCACATAACTCCAGAGGCAGCACAAATAATTACGAGAATTCGTGCGCCATGACACACACACAATTCTCACCAGCGTAACATCAGGTAAACACTACGCACACTGTCAACCAAATAAACACTGCAATGCTCTGGACGAGTGCACAGTGCAGATTCTTCACTCGAAAAATTATTCGTAAAGGAGGACTTCAGAATGATCCGAAAATATGGTATTCATGCTGAGAGGAACTTTATGCTGGCTCAGAAGATGTAGCTATTTTTGAAATAGTGCACATAGGTGACCTTTGATACGTCTACTTTTTCATGGAAGGTGTCCAGCTTGAACGAAAATTCCCAGTTTAAAATGAAAATGGCATAAATCCCCTAATCGTCAATGCACAGGGATGGGAAACATAGAGCGAAGCTTAAAAATAAAATAAATAAATATGAAATCTAAATAAGTAAATTAAAATTAAATATTTCATAATTTTTACCTCAAGAACTGCTCTTTTCTTTTTCTTTTTTCATTTTCGTTTTTATTCCCCTGTCTTATCGTGAACTTTCAACTTCCCGGATTGGTTTTACATTTCCCCGAAAATTCTAATGAGCAAAAACATTTGGGCTGGCTAGCACTTTTGCAAACTCTCATAAACTCCAAAAACAGGTCTGTGGATGACTATGTATTCTGCGCAAACCTAGTGCTTAAAAATTCAATTGACTCGTCTTTGGTTGGTCCTGGACCAAAAGTTATTCAGAAAATTTTCACACACCAGAACTCCGAATAGATGGCCCACGCTAGATCCAGCCAAGGTAGGTGTGTAGAAACCTGGATTCATTATGCGCTCGATGATTGCACAACGGAAGTATGACTGGCTCCAGCAAGTGGACGATCTAGCTCTGCGTTGTGGTTGTTTAGACTTTGTTTATCGGTTCAGCAGACGGCGGTTCATCTCTCCACACGAAGGCACAACATGGCGGCAGTTGCCTTCGGCGACGACAGGGCCTCGTGACATCCGTGGCTCGCTCTCAGATATTCTCAAGCGAGCGATCGGCGAAAGGACAAGAGTCACCGCGGCATCCGGCACGGCCATTGTCGAGGAAGCCAGGGGGAGGGCGCTAATCCACTTACCGATCGGAGCGTTCCAGAACTCACTCCGCGAGGATCGGAATCATAGAAGGACCGAAAGTCAGCAGCAGAAAGGCTATGGGAACTGCTTGAGCAGTAGTGCCAATCCGCGCGAGTCGGCTTCGCTAACGGCAGCGATAAAGAGCCGCACTTTTTGACGGCTTCAAGAAACTGCATTAATCTGCGTAGTGAGCCCCGAGAGACCTGCTTGCCGAAATCGCAGTAAGAAGCTTGACGGTCTGCATTTAGATCTGCACTTTCGTGGGCGTGCTTGAGCTATTGGCTTGCTCTACGCCCGTCTATTATCTAGAATTGTAGATTGCTTAGCTATCCAGAGGTTTCAAGAGGGCTGCGCCGGTCGTTTCTAGATATCTGCCGTAAAACTCCGTTACGTAGTTCTGAGTGCATTTTCCCACCGCAAACATGAGGGAGACGCGAGCTATGCCAGGCCGAATCACAGTTGCGCGTTGTATCTATTGTTCCCTTGCAGGAATGCTACTTCTTCCAACTTCCTATTGCTTTTTATTAACGCTGAGAGAAGCCAGAAAGCAAGTTATTAGAAGGAAGAACGCTTTGTTGTGATGCAACCACTTCGGGCAGTCTGGATTCTAACTCGTTGTAGGGCAATAAGCGAGGTAGCGACAGTTGCGTGCACCTCGAATTGAATTTCTAGGATCGGGTTGGTTCTCTCCAAGACCAACTAAGCCTTCCATTGCTCAGGGATCCGTGAATTGGTACCACACTTGTCTGGCAAAGACGAAACAACAAATTGCGCATTCAAATCGTCTCAACGGCATCCCGCAGCAGAAGAATGCGTGATGCACCCCAAAAAGAGGTTGACTGGCGCCGTCCTCAATCCCTAATCTATTATGGCAAGCAAAAAGCTCAATTTTCATTCCATTGCTCGCATTGACCAGAACTTGAACCTTTTTTAGCTTTTAACTACCCTTGAAAGAAAGGTGACGCTAAGCGTCTTTCAGTTGACTGACGCAGTCAAATGTGTCTCTATAACGCATACTACAATGCTGTCAGGACGAGCTCTCAATCTCTGCTTTTTCCGACGACCTAAATCGTACGCGGTCTCATAATGAGTTCTACAATAGCACAAATGTTTAATAGAGCAATCTGAAAGCGAAAATCAAATAAAATTACAAATATTCGTCATCATTGAAGGGTTCGCTTCGCCACCTCTCTCCAGAACTTTTTTGGATATAACACCTCCCCGCTGGCGCACCAGTGAAGAGGAAGGTGCAGAGTTGTTACGTTTAATTCAGCTAAATTTAATGATTTTAAACAAAAATGCTTTAAAAACTTTAAAATTACATTCTATGTTGAATTTTTTATTTTTATTTTTATTTCTGTAATTGAGTTTATGTATAGTTTATATGCATATATAGTTCATGTAAATTTATATATATATATATATATATATATATATAACTTAGTTCATTTATTCTTAAAGTTATATTACAAATGTGAAAGATATCGTAGCCCAAGTACTCTAGCGTTCGCTTTACCAAAATAACTACTGAATTACAGCAATTACAGCGTAGGTCACTTTGTGCTAGCCTTTTTGTTCCTCACAAAAGTGGCCTACATAGTCAGCATCACCTGTTTTCGCTTGGACGAATGTATTCCCCGTGAGCTGAGGGCAACACCAACAACATTCTGAGTCACTCATTCGGTAAATAATTTCGCAGCTTTTAAGTACCTCCAATGCGCCGTGAATCTCACAGTACGACCCTTAGATAAGGTTAGAGGTGTAAGGTGCTCCACACCATTTGCCATGAGGCTTCGCCATCAACTTTAAACGGCTTCTCTCGTGCGAAACCAACCGCTCCGCTTTCTATTATATTTGGAGGAAGAGACGAGTGAGCTGCCAGTTGCGGCATCAGCTGCTGATGAAGACGGTTCCATTGTTTCTGGTCTAAGCCATGACGCTTCTATTACCTCTTGCCTAATTATAAGGCGCGTAAACAAAGGCGGAAAGGAATTGCCAATGGATTTCTTTCGGAGCATCCTTGCACTAAGGAAATAAGGAGACCGTTCCGGAAAGATCCTCAGATGCTTCTGTCGTCATGCTCAGGCTTTTCCAGGAGGATCAGAAAGCTGTTTTCTTCGCTTGGCCACGGGAAGCCAGTCTACACGTTCAATATGCGTTTCAATTGTCTGCTATACCTATACAAAGTAGAGTAAAATACTCGATCCTAAATTTATAAACTAAACTCATATCATACTACAATGTAGTGTTTAAATGTGGCACGACTGAAACCGAACCTTGTTGTTTGTCCTGCTCAACCTGAGCGTGTTGCGGTGCAGAGCTTACCTGATGCTCTCACTCAGGTAAGCACTACACCGCAACTATCTTCTGGAAGCTTCTGTTTTAGGAAACTTTGAAAGACCGCTTGAGCAGGTGGCTCCAAGAATTGAAAGAAAATTTCCCTCTTGTACATGATTCCAATCTCCACCACCCCGTCAAGGCTTCGACTGAGGTGGATTCTGATCTTTTCGTTCTCATCGGATAAGCGATGTGGTGTAACCAATTCAATCTCAATATCCCAGGAGTCACTTGTAATATCCCACAGAATTGTAGTGTGTGAGAAGAGAGAGTGAAAAAGAATAATTTCAGGTGCTAACAACTACCAATGCCGATGTTTCAGGAAGAAAGAAGTTTGAGCAAAAAGGTGTCGAGATTTGATGGCCATACACGCCTCGACATTGGGATTTGCCTGAGAGAGGGTGGAGGGCAGTCACTTTCCTCTGTGACTACTTTTTGCTTTTTGATTAATCCAAAAATTACGGACGAATTTTGCCTCTATACGTTCAACTCCCTATAGCTTGAAAATCTCAGAACGATCTAGAAACAAGTAGTACATCTTCCGATAACCCAGAAATGGCCTCAGCAAAATGTTTTGTTCTATCTGAAATTCAATTTTTATTTGTTTAATTTATTTCTACTTGGTTCTGAAATTTGGAAATCTTTTTTTGCCTGATTAGGATGATACAAAAGCTCTCGGAATCATGAGCTAGGAATAGTCTGCCTGCTTACCATATTTAAACAGCAAAAGCTAGTCACCTGGGATAGGTATCGGCAAACCTTTGGTAGCTTGCTGGCAGGTCACGGATGCCTCTGTTCCAGAACGAAAAAGGCTGGACCTTGAAGATCACACTAGGGGCCTCCTCGACATGGTGGCAGAGCATGAACCGTAGCACTATCAAACCGCGTTGAATGCTGGAGAAGTGTAAGAAGTAGGAGAAAGCAAGGTCTGAAGTGAACGACAGCCCAGCCACACCTTGCTAGCCCATCCTTCGTCTTGCGGTCTGTGGCCCACGCTGCCTTGACGGAAGCATTGGTCTGCTGCCCACTTGTAGTCGCAAGACGGGCCTTCAAAATTTCGGGTTCAGGGGGGGGGGGGGGGACAGACGTTTAACGTCACCGCCATGCCTTCATCTATGTAGTAGCACCCTATAACACCACAAGGGTCCGCCAAAAGCGTAGCATCGCTTTTCCCACCAGCACGTCCGGCTTCGTTACGTCTTCTGACTCGTCTATTGCGCGATCCGCTGAGTGCGTCGGTGCACATTGGAGCAGGGGACCCTGGGTGCGCTCCAGTGTGAGGACAGATAGTGAGTGCCATCTCGGCCTTGCGATCCATGTAGCGCTGGGTCAGCAGGTGGGGTACCTACCGACTGGTGTTGAGCCTTGTCAGTAGACCTTAGTCCGAATGCTTGGGTAGCACCAACATTGGCTGAGAGCTCAACACTATCTTGATTTGCATCTGTCTCTGCCTTGTCCCGCAGCATGTCCACCATGAACTGCAGAGGTACCTTTGTTCTTATTCAAGTAGTTACCACATTTGACCTTCAGCACAACGAGAGAGAAGGGGGACTTTTCCTCGGTAAAGTTTTATATTTTAAGCACGATTCATAAAGTTAGAGGAAAGGTAGGAAGAGGAATAGCATGTCGAGACGCATTTGGTCTTCAGAAGGCACGAATAACGAAGCCAGACAACCAGTTAGAAACTGGATTGGAATGATTTTGGGGGACGGGTGTTCAGAGTTTTGCTTCCTCTATCGAGAACTCCCTTCCTCGCTCAAGCCATTGTTCACCGTTGCGTGAAAATTCTTCTCGAATGAAGACACATCCGTGCGTGCGAGCAAAATATCGGAGGCATTATCCTAACAGAAACGGTCGCGCCAGTCTGCGATACCATTGTTTGCAACCTACAACTGCAGGAACAAATCGAGAAACAGACGGCTCACGACACCTTCAACGCAGCATTTTTTCGGCGTTCACCATTTCATACAAGGGGTCGGGTCCTCCTGTGGACGTCATAAGTGAGTGGCAGACCTTGGGAGTTCTACGTGGAAAAAAAGCAAAAGATACATCCAAGACAAGCTCTCGCCAAAAAGCAGGAAGTGGACTTTCTAACACGTAAATGTTCTTTATATAGTAGATTATTTAACTATTTATCTGCAGTAAAATTGGGCTTTACAAGCAGTTTTAAAACAAACAAAAACAAAATGGACACGGTGGCAATATCGAAAATCACTGCACCGAAAGTAAAATGAAGTTCCTTGGGAGTAGGGTCGAAAAGCCAATAATTGTTATTTTCACGCTTTGGAAGACGGACAGGTAAGTACTCATCCAGAAACAAATTCTGCCAGCGTTTTGCTCAACAGCGGTAGTCTTTTTCAGCTGAATCCTTCTACAACATCGCTTAAATCTTCTACAACAACACGAACGCTTCTGTGAAATAGACGAACCTACGGGTTTCAAAGTGGCCAAATTGGACGCAAGAGGCCTGAGAGACAAATTCGCACGCCGAAACGGTTGTGGTCACTGTTTGATAGGAATTCCCCTACAGGATGACATTAGATCCCCCAATGAAATTACGGCAGTATAGCCCACTCTTTTGCTACAAAAAAATCTGCCAACACCAGCAAATCTAGCGAAAGCTCATGACCAGGAGAAATGAAAAGCTCCAGCGCTACGACGATGCCTGACTGCCGATTCAGAAATCGACTCTCTACACGCTAGACGAACTAGATATAGAAAATCTACTAAGGAGCTAGGTTTGGGCTGCTAGATGTGATGCCGCCTTCTTATAACTCTGGATCAGGCTCTCGGCGCGAACGTGAGGTTGGACGACAGTTAGGAGAATGCGGATTTCGAACATAATGGCCTATTCTCAAAAACGCCGTCGACCATCTTCCGAAGCTTTTCATTGCGCGCGTAAACGACGGTGCTCTCTCCGTGCTGGAGCAGCTTCATGTGCAGCGTTTCTCCTATCGTGAAAGCAAAAACAAAATCCACGAAGCCGTAGCGTATCAGGTCTCCTTTTCCTCGAAGCTGGTTTGCATCGCGAGCGCTGGAGTCCTTGGCGGCTCAGCTGTTGTCCCCAACAACAGTTACCCTTAAAAGCTATCCCTGATGTGGACGTTGAAGGAGAAGCGGCGGACTCCGACCAATACCTTGACTAGTATACTATCAGTAAGGGTACAAAAGCCCTCTGACAATCCATTGCTTCTGTACAAAAGTGAAATGAGAGGTGTCCGCTGGTCAAGCATGGTGGACTGGGCAACACTCATCGGTTGCAGCCGGTTTGTTCGCTTCAGATCTACTAAACCTCTGGACTTGAAAAAATATGACTATGACAAACCGTTTTAATCGTACTTTCTTTCAGGAGTCCTATACATTTTCTTCATCGAACAGAAAGGGTGGTCAGTGGAAGATCCAGTTCCCTAGACCTAAAACCAATGGAAGGCCTCTGTTTTTCACTCGCCTTGCTGGCTCGGAATTTTCAAAAATATCTAAAAGACACATTCTATCAAACTCTTAAGAAATATAAAAAACTTTTTGACCTGTATCTTCAGGATGCAGCTTATAGCCTTCTTATTTTCTAGGTGGATTCTTGCTGCTTGTTTTGTTTGTTCCTGCTCCTAATGACTTTAACCTATGTTCCTTGCTTTGTTTTGCTTTCGCATGGCAGTACATGAACAGAATAAATAAATAAATAAATAAATAAATAAATAAATAAATAAATAAATAAATAAATAAGTGGTATGGTCCGATAAATGTGTCTAGTTTCGCAAGCTGAATGGATGGCGATGACACTCCCTACTAAGCCGCTTAACCCGAGAGCTGAGCTTCCTTCCCCAGAAGGATAGAACATGAATTGTTTTCCAGAATATGTACTTGCCCGGCAAGCTAGCAACATCGAGTATGGGTCGCCCGGATAGCTTTTGAGGAAGTTGCTACGCCTCCAAACGCACCACTTGAAAGACTACAATAGTTTGACGCAAAAAAACATGCTGCGTTTGATCAAACGGCGCCGGTGGTGTAAGCGTGAAGTCCGGCCCTGCCCAGTTAGCAGGAGGTGCGTGTTGCAGGAGTCCGGCTAGGCGCTAGATCGCAACAATACATCGTCATGATACAGAATAACCTCTGTACCAGCCATTTCAGGCTTAGAGAAAGAAGAAGGAGTTGTTTATACTGAAAAGCGGTTTCAATTTTTAGCCAATCTAAATGAGAAATATGTCCATGTTGACAAGTTTCTGTTGAAAGTTCAATTTTTGCAAGCAGTTTCATTCAATTCAAGCTCTCCATAGCTAAAACATTCTCCGATTGCAGCGTCGCACTTGGCACCTTGTGCAAATCTACAATCTAGCAGGCAGTCTCTGTCTAATTAAAGCCTTCGATTAAGCTCTGAAACGTGTTTTTGTTCTATAGAAATGTGTTTTCGTCCTTCGTTGTGTTCACCGCAAAAACAGTATTGAACAAGTTCTGCTTAAGTGCTGTCGTGTAATTCAATATGAAACTTTAGTGAGGTCAGATGCAAGAAACCGCGTCATAATTTCTGTTTCAACGACCCTCTACCATATTGTTGTGCGTGAATTGGTTAGGCTTATTGGCTTTGTGGAAAAAATGTAGCACTTATCCGGCAATGAACAGTGTTCTCTATGGCCTTAAACTTCAGACGATGGATTTCGCGCAATGACCGTTGCTAACTGCCTCATAAGAGCTAAAAGGGTGCAAATGCTTCTCGGGAAAACAGTCACAGTTAAGAATTCCAAGATGGATTTCTGTGCCAGCTTCTCCTCAAATACACACAAGCAGAAGGGATAGTCTTGGGGATGATAAGAGGACTTTATTGGTAGAATTAACTATCTGCTTAGCTCGCTGCTTCAACTGCAGCATAATAAAGGACAAACGGAGAAAGGACGGCGTTATTCAATCCCTCTTGGGATGCGCCACGCATTCTACTTCTACGGGATGTCGTGGAGGCGATTTGAATGCATATTTGGTCATGCGCTGACTTGCGGTAGCCAGTCGATGAACACTTCAGCGCTTTAACCTTCCCAAACAAGTCTGGCACCAGTTCTCCAACCCAGAGAGATTGAGGGCTTGGTTGGCCTGGGCAAGAAACACGAACCAGGAACCTGGTATCGGGTACATGCAACAGCCGGCACCTCCGACTGCGCCGCACGCGCCCTGCAGCATAATAGAAATCTATTTCTTCAATCCACAGTTGAAAACACACTTGAAATAAGAGCACTGCCTACAAGTTCGGACTCCCAGCTGTCTATGTGACTGCAGCTTTTGTTGATGGATTTAACTCCTGCCTGGGCCTACACATATTATTGATCTGTTTCTCTTTGAAGAATGTGACCTCATACTCATATATTCCCCCGTAGGTCGCTTCACCTCGATCTCACTATGATTGCGACTTTGCCATAATCAATACCGCCTTTTCTGGCCTTAATTTTCGTGTATAAAAGCTCGACACATGGTATCCTCAAGTATTGCAGTCACCCATGCCTACTGGTGATCCTTCGGGATTGATGTATCCTTGATTTAAAAAAATACATCCTTTATAGAGCTAATATAACTACTATCTTCTATTAAAATGACTTCTTGCACCCATAATTGCTCTCCATCTACTTATTCACATAGATTCCTTTACGAATGTCGAGTACGCATTTATGAGCGCTCCACCACCACACAATGCAGAAAGTCGAGCTGCCTATATATCCTGTGAGTACTCCCGTAGTAGGTTCCGTTCTGCACCTCGTTAGATTCTCAGGGAAATCCTCCACTTATAGCGTGGCTGGTCTGCGGCCTTCACAGAAACACGACCAGCAAGCTAGGCGAGAATGAGAAGAAGGAGCAGCCAGCTAATCCGGCATTAGCCCAGTTCGTTTGCAAAATGAGGCGATCCGCATGGCTGACGAGAAATTGAACGCAAAAACCATTCACGTCCGCAATACCGAAGCGTCCCAAAATTCCCGGAAGACATCTGGCTGCGCTTGTTGCCCTTCCTCGCTGACTGTATCGCAGCGAAGAAAACGATCTGGAGCAAACGGTGCTTCTTTCTGAAACTGCACTGCTAGCCCAGCTCAATTCAACGTCACTTAATTGCGGAGCAACGCCTGACTGCAACCACGAATGGTGCTTGCAATTGAGCTACGAAGGGAGTCCGTTTTTCTTGGTCACAGTAGACGCTGTACAATCGCAATCAGTATCTAAAACCTTCAGAAACCGCATCGAGTTTTGGCCATTCCTTACACGAAAAAACATCTCAACCCACAGTAAAGCAGTTAAGGGTGGCTAGGTTTCCACTCTAGAATACAATGGATCTTGGGTCGCTCTGAAAAAAAAAATCGCTCGCGTTCTCAATTCCACGATGCGGCTGATACCGTAGAGCTTTGCCCAGACTAGCCAAACACAGACAATCACATAATTGTTATGTCGCTGCTCAATATATCGTAGATCTGCTGACATTTGAGCAAAAGAAGAAGCCTTAGGACCCTTTCAAGGAAATCATCAGCCCATCTTCCCCACAGAGATCGTCAACATTCCTTCGAAAATAGAAATGTAGATACGGAGAATAGCAGTGTCTTACTGGCGTGTGGTCGCCGCTATTTAGCATTCATAGAAAACTAGGATTGGACTCCACCTCCAAAGATACCAGTAACAGCAGTGTTATCGAATTAGAACACTCAGAGCTCCGAGAACTTTTGAGGGCGCGGCTATTCTCTATGTATCGCAAAAGCACGGGCGCGTGGTAGCGCAGTCGGACCGCATGCGTTCTCTGCGATTCAAGATTCTTCGTTTGAATCTACAGCCTAGGTCAACCAAGTCGAGAGCAGATGCGTCAACCATCCCTCGGGAGTCGGTGAATTGAAGCCAGAGTCGCCTGGGAAGGATAGAACAGCAAGTCACTACATAGGTCGAATACCCATTCAAACTGCCTAAATGATATCCGACACATCTATAGTGCGTGGCGAATCCTGCAAAGGGACTGAGTAACGCCGATGAACAACCATGAACTTGGTTAGAAGAGTGATGGTTAGCAAGGAGCCGTAGGACAAACGCCTGCTGCTGAATCCGCATTTGTCTCAGTGGCAATGACAAAATTTGAATCCCCATACCTATTTTCAGCCTCTACACCTAACTGCCGACACGTTGATCTCTGCTATAAACTCAGCATATATGAAGATTTGAAGATTTGCAAGATGTCGCGTTCCTATCCCAGGCCCTAACTGGTTGGGCATGCAAGGTTCTACGCTGAATTTTCAAATGAATATAAAGTTGCTGAGGTGGGATTCCTAGGCAAGGCTTCACCGATGCAAGCAGAGACATATAGCCACCGAGCAGTCGGTGAAACTATCGAAATGTTGGGGCTGAAAACGCCCACAGTTTAGTTGGAGGCGGAGCGCACAGACTGTGCCATACAACTCACAGAACGCCACCACTCGAGCAACTTGGGCGCATGTGGCGGAGCCAAGAACAGAGAGAGAGAGTAAAAGGACAGAGGACGGCGTTACTCATTCCCTTTCGGATGCGCCACGCATTCCACTCCGGAGTGATCTCGTGGGTTGGAATGCGTGTTTCGGCTGTACAATGACATGCAGGGGCCAGCCGGTAAGGAAGTCGGTGCTCTATCCATCCCAGGCAAGTCTGGTGCCAATTCACTGACCCCGGAGAGATGGAAGGCTTGGTTGGCTTAGGGGCAGAATCCGAAAGCCACAACACCCTCAGATTGCGCTCCACATGACAGACACCCGTGCATGATCTGGTTCACATCAGTCTATGCACGCATTTCACCATAGAATAGCTGTAATGTGAGATTGCTCTCTCAAAGTCAACCCAGGCGGACTGTGGCAGCAGAGAAGTTTGCAGGTCAGTGCACAAGCTCTCGAACTATGCCAAAGAACGAAGACCATCGATAGCAGGCTTCAGCGTCATGTAGATGATCATTTTCGGTGATGCGTGTAAGTTCAAACAAGCCGGATGAGCTGTTAATCCAGCCCTTTATTGAAGTCGAAGCACCCTTCAGCAGACGGTTCAACCTCTTTTTCTAAGCACTCCCATTCGAAAAATCCCTTTGCCCTTTTCAGCCAGCGAAGAGTACTTTATCAGCCGTTGCAAGCACTGCGGTTTGCACTGAACCATCTCAATCTCTCTAATGAAAACTCTGACCCAAGATAGGCCTACGGGGGATAGCGGAGACAGAGCGAGGCCACTGAATCCAAGCAGCCGAGCAGAGCAGATCGAAATCTTCAGCTAAAAAGAAAAGGTCGCTTATAGATATTTGATGCATTAGTTGCGAAGAATCAATGTGTTGAAGTAAGTAGAGCTGCATCGATAGTGCATTCTCGTAAGTTAAGTAGAGCTTTAGGCTTACCGCCTCGGAAAATTCCGAAAGAAATGCATCATTTTGGAGCAAATGTGCCTAAAAGATGAGGAAGGCAATCCGGCTCTGAAGAAAGGTGAAGATTTCCTTATATGTAGCTCACGAAAACTTATTCGTATTTTGATGGTATTACCTCTTAAGGAGTTGCACTTCTAGCGATGCTTACTGTTACTGTACTATACCGGATCCCGTTCCAAACACTTTGTCGTGAAAGCTATGTACTTAATTGGCCTCAAACTTTCTTGACCATCAGCGTTATAGATTTCTTCGCTTCAGTGTTTAGATCCGATCACCTCTCCGATGAAGGATTAGCCTCAAACTCACTCCTATCTGGTCCTCCGCAACGGCTCGACATTGAAAGAAAAATAAAAAAGCTTCGGGATTATTTTTGCCTCATGGAATTCTATTTTATTACTCTATTTAAGCCAATAGCAAGACAGCAAAATCAACAAGCGAAAAAACAAACGACTCCACGATTGGCTATATAGCAAGGAAGGAAGGCATTTTATTTTCGAAATAATGTATACCACCAATTAAACTCATTTGGTTAATATTGCTCACTGCGTACACACTGCAAACTCTTTATCCCTCTAAACATTGATTCCATTGAGATCATATCGATGTAGAAAAAATTTAAGAAAGTAGAAGTATTATCTTTCTATTTCATACTCAGCCTAACTACAACTTGACTGTGTCCGAAAGAGTTGTTAGAGGGCAAATAAGAGCGTTTCATAAAAGTGTTGCACAAAATGGAGCGGTTTAAAAAACCAGCCGAGCTATACTCTTATCTCTTTATTATTATTAATATTTAAGTATTTGTTTATATTTATTTTTATATTTATTTAATATTTAAATATTTCTTTTCTGTTTCAAAGGAGACAATGGAGTTAGAAGAGGCATTGATTGCATGCGAGCTGTGACAACTTCAGCGATATAAATAACTACTCCCCAGCTCCACAGATAGGGCGAGTTTGAAATGAGCTGCAGATTAGGGATACGGCTCTGTTCAATTAGTGCCCCTCCGAAATGATAGGGAGGGTCAATTTACAGTTTGCGCTGCAGCTGTTGTATAAATCACCAAAGCACACTACTAGCCTGCTTGCCAACGACTTGTAGTGATTGTTCCTGTTGTTGTTTTTCAACCGCCTACTCCGTCTACTAAGACCTTGACTAAGAAGTGTTCCTATTCGTTTCCAACTAGTAACGGTGCCTCATTCTTACACTACATCGGTTTAAGCAGCTTTTAGGAAATAGGCTGTTTCTTGATTCTCAAGGGGAATTCTACTAGGATTCACAGATGTGTCTGTTTTACTTCCACGCCAAGTTTCGAATAGTTGGCTGACCAACGCTTGTCGAAATAGAGTTTTTCGGTGCCCCACTTATAGTTACTTATAGTTATAGATATGACGCCGACATACTCAATGGTTGCACTTGCTCGCAGGATACTCGATGCGATGCGAGAACCTGCTAGAGGTCTACAATCAGAGTGTCACTCTCCTACGATGTTACTACACATCGCTAAACTTCCAACATGTGAGCATAACTTTCGATTGAAGTGGGACCCCTTGATCCTCTTCAAAAGGTGATGACATTGCACTACTGGTCGCGAGCCTAGCTCCAGCCTAAAAACTGTCGGTGAGATAAACGCCTCACTGTTTTTCTATCAACATAACATGAGTCGTGCCCTATTCAGCAGCGCATTAGCAGTGCTAAATAACGGACGGGTGGTAGATGAATGAGAGATTACAAAAATATCGAAGAACGCAACATTAGCAGTAGCATTTACTTAGGAAACTTGCAACATGTGTGTCTTTTAGAGTCAGAACCATCTTTTAGTTTACTACGCCTTGAAACGAAACCTCCCTGAGAAATGCAGTGTACATAAATCCGTCATAAATCCGTCAGCTATGAGCTCATGGAAATTTAGTAGACAGACAGAGCGCCTACTGCAGACAACAGGAAAATGGTGGACAGAATAGTCGACGAGTTTGAGTGATTCATGTCAAAATTAGTCATGTCTAGTTTAGATTCAAAGGCACATCTTTTTTGATTGATGTACTGCGAAAAAAAAAAACAGAAACATTACGTAGATCACCATATTGCTAGCGACTGTTTTGCTTGAAAGTAGGTAAAGGCACTCATCGTTGTTCTTTTCCATTAATTTATTTTGATCATTTCAAAGAGTGGTGAATGTTGAGTTTTTATATTTTGGAGATCTGTTGAAAATGCCGCACTAAAGCTGAAGCATTTTGGTGAAAGAATTAAGGAAAAATGTTCTTGTCTCTTATCGAAAACTTGTTCGAGTTCTTAATGCTAGCTAAGCGTTTTTGCATGGAACTAGTCTTCGAATTTTACCTGCTCTCCTGAGGTGGTGGGCGGACAAATGCCCAATTTTTTCTTTAACCAAGTACTAAGTTAAAGTTAGTTTAACTAAGTAATTAGAAAAAAAGAAGAAGAAGAACTCACTGATCTCGCGGCTCGGCGTGGTCTCGGTGCTGCGCGGGATCGTCTCGTTGTGCTTCTGTAATCGAGTGGCTAGATCGGACTGAGTGCTTCGCTTCAGAAACCGCTTAGGAATGTGACTTTTCGGCGTCGGCAGCAGCCGTGCTCGGGGCTGGTTGCATAGCTCTACAGGGAATCGCTCGGCCCCGAGGCTGCAGTGCAGGTCCGGCTGGGACAGGCGAACCCTCGCGCTGCTGTGGATCGAGTTGTTCAGGCAGGTCAGGCTCTTGTTCGGTCTCAGCGGCAGCTGACGTCGCTCGAACGGCACCATGGGTGAGCCGAATACCGCCGCATTGGCCCCGGGTCCCTGGCCAAGTACAGGAGCCGAGAGCGGGGTCTGTGGCAGTGAGAGGCGACGGCTCATGTTCCGCGGACAACGAATGATACTCGCTCAGGGGCGGCGCCTCGGGTGAGCCCGAGCGAGGTCCGCGGAGCCGGAGCAGCGTCGGTGGACAGCGTCATCGGACGGGGTCTTCAGTCAGCAGAGTTAACGCCTAATTAGTGCATGCTGTGCAGACGACGGGCCATGCGCTGCCGGATCAAACAGAGCTTCTGGATGCTGCGGCACTCCCAGGAATAAGCACTTGTTTTCCACCAAACAAATGACACAATCATCCAGTGACGGCGTACAGCTGGCGCTCTTGCTGGAACGACTAGTTAATTTTCTTCACAGACACCAAATTGAGCTGCAAAGCAGGCTACTGAACAGCATGTATTCAAACTGTCAGCGCTATCTGGTTTGTAGGAAGGCTACACAGATATTTGAATCGCTCCCATTATTTCCCGAGACACGACGAGAAACTCTGTTCTCCGAAGAATATATTATGTCTATAATGGGTTTTGTACTGCACGCGTTATTCCCTCATAAATATCGGAGACGAACAGATTGAATTACTGCCGCATTTTACGAATGCACACGCTGCGTTGTATAAAATTTCCAGCCTGCCCTTCTCTAGGTTCTTTCCCAGACGAAGCCACCCAAAGAGTTTGTGCGAAACACCTTATGCTTTGGCTTTGCAGGAAGATCAAAGTTGAGGAATGTCGAAGTCTCGCTTGACGGTATCACCTATTAAGTCGTACAACAGTTACGTCAACTTTACAATCCTGGGGCACTTCCAGTCATGTTAAACGCTAAGCTATTAGACGCGTTGCATGCTGACTGAATCCTTCACATGAATCGTGTAACTCTATCGTGAGCTGTTGAGAACTTAATTCCAGAAATCGCCATTGAAGCGTAGGACTCGGACTTAATCCGGATTAGTTAAGAGTAATTAAACTTATTGGGCGCGTGGTATCATAGCCGAAGGGAGCACCGGCAGTCGCGTACACCACTGTCTTTGCTTTCTCGTCAAGACCATCCAAGCCTTCCATCAATCTGGGGTTGCTGAATTGTCAGGGTCTGACCTGAGGGAGCCTATGGCAGAAAACACTGACTTGTCCATGGATACCAGAGACCACTGAATAGGCCAGATACGCATTCAGGTTGCCTCCACGACATCCCGTATACGTAGAATGCATGGCGCATCTGCATGGCGATGGATTAGCGCCGTCCTTCATCCTTTATCCTTTAAATCACAGTTAGCAAATGCTAAAGCGGTTTTCACAGGACTTTTGCTCTATGTATATACGATATATACCATGCAGCTTTATATTCCCCTGGATGCGCTATTGTACCTACATACGCCAAAAAACCTGGTACTCCTTCTAGGTCGAACAGGTTTTCGGTCTATGGGTGTACCAAGGATAAAACACTAACTTCTCCATCAGACTTCCCCTCATTGCAAGGTCATATAAGGATATTAACTGCAACCTACGAATTTTGCAGAGCTACATAGGGCGTTAAATAGGATTGATTGGCGGCTAGCTTCGTCCTCTTGCTTTATGTCGAGGAGGGAGTATAATCAAAGCATACATCCTCTTCTGAATAAATAAATAATCAATAAAGCAAAAAGCTGGTGTTGGACGTGAGCTGTCCTCTCCCGTGCCTGTGGAAGGTTTTCAGCTCGTGGCTGCTCCTTCGAGATCTTCCCCATTAGGCTTGCTCATCGCCGCACCCAACTAACAAATCTGGGCATAGGCAAATGTAGTTCTTTGCTAAGCAGGATGGATGCCGTGCTCAGAAATCACCTTAAGGGTAACCGATTTTGGTCTGTAAACCGGAAGCAAATAAATCTAACAAATTGTATCCAAATGTGAACAACTTCGTGGTTCTCAGATGGGATCTAACAGCCTTCACACGAATTCCCAAATTATCTTAAAGATCTTACTTACTGGCTCTATCAGTGTAAGCTAACTATAATGCTCAGTCTCTTCTGCTCTCCCTCTTGCTGGTTTCACAAGATTGGATGCCATACCCATATCCCAAAGTTCCAACAATGATCTATGACACCTGAAGGTTGAGGATAGCATGACCAAGTGGTATGGGTAACAATCGCTCTTATGCTACTTGCGAGCTATACGACCTTGTCATTTGTATTTTTCATCTTTGTAGATCTACTTTGATTTCGCCTATTTTACATACTGTGGCTGGCTGGGTTTTCAAGGCGATGGATCTGGTCCTTTCTGTTTTTCTTCTTTCTTTTCATCTTTGTATTGGCATGCTAACGTTTTTGTTTGATTTGTTCGAGAGCTCTTTGTGGTGTAGCAATAAAATGAATAAATAAAATTGTATGAAGTCGTCATCACTTCGCAGGGCAGAGGCCCTTCTCCACCATCTAGCTCTGTCAGATTCTCAATTAAACTCAATTGTCGGCTACTGATTCGATAGTTGCAATGGGACCAGTAGGCATACAGGAGGTAGGGATTGCGCGAATGTCGCACCACACATCAACACACTGAGTGGATTATAGGTATAAAAGAACTGCTCGTTTGTGGAGATTGGCAAGCAAGGTGAACAACATCTCGCTGCCCGTAATGCTGTTTGGATTACGACGGTAGCCGCTGTTCAACCGCTCTTTCTGAGCCAACTGTTATACATTCAGTGTGTTTTTTCCAAGCTTTGGTCGACTTTTGCAACAGTGTGGATAGCACAGCGGCACTAATCGTGGTAGTGAGCAAGCACTCGTGAACAATCTCGGGGTCTGAACTCCCAGCAAACTTCAGGAAAACCAGCATTTTAATCACTTCGCAAGTTTTTTCGGCATCCTGCAACTTGGTGCAGGGCATTCGCATGGAAAGCACTTCCGATGACTGCGAGTGACGCATTTGCTGCTGGATTCCGCAAGCTGCTGAGATTGTCAAGGTTTTGGCCTTGCAATTGACGTGCACACACCAGTTACCACAGTGAGAACTGCAGCAGATTGTCTATGTCAAGCAAGAATTCGCACTGTTGGACAATGGGTCAAACGGATGACCAATGTAAAGTATGGGAAGGCCCCAGGAGCCTTCATAGTTGAGATTATGGCTGAGCAGATCCCATTCTGGGAATTGTGACGCTACATAAATGGACACCCTCGATTTGCAGAAGGAGTCTCAGGGTCCGTGCCGAGCTACACTCGCTTAGACACTGCCTGACTGCTTGAGTCTGATGCGGGCGGCAAAACGACTGGTTAGAGGTGTACGTTACGACCATGAAGCTGGATAGCGTGAGCTGATCGGCTAACAGATTGTTGGCACGTTTTATGGGAGGCTTACAAAGGAGAAACAATGCTGCAGAGCGCAAGGACACCAGACCACCTGTGCGGCCACCCACTTTCTAGCAAAGCTTCTTTTGGGAATCCACTTACTTGGACGAGCACAAAGATCACGCACATCTTGATGAGCAGTTTAGCAACAGGCATGACGGGACGTCGAAGCAACACTAAGATGTCCTCCACTGCACCGGCCATACGTCTTTGTCAAGACTCCGATTCCAGGATTTGACAGTCTTCGTGTTTCCGAGTCTTTCCTGGGAATGGATTCCGTGGACCTTCCCGCCATGGCACGGATATACTCCTGAGCCCTGAGTGCTACGGAAGACATTGTCGGTGATCCTAGGAATACCGTTTCCTTTAAGGGCGGTTATACTGTTATAGTTCCCTGTTTTTTGAGTTGCAGTGGATAAACTGTTTCTCTGCGACACGATTGATCACAAGGTGTGATGACTAGGAGGCAGCACACTTTCATGTTCCCTAGTCGTGACATGCCGAAAGGCACGTTTACGGCAGGCTTCCTCTTCCTCTCGGTCAGTATAAATGAGTTTTACCACCCGAACGAAAACACTCTCACCGAATGCACAGCAGCCAACTCAAAAGGTTAGGATTGTGCCTCTACTGTCGCCATGACCCCACCCATTGCGAAAGAGAAAACCGGCAATACTGCCTGACTATTGGTTGAGTTAGCTGCAGGACGTGTGGTTCCCCAGATACGGCAGTTAGCTCAGTCCTGCAAGATTTGTTGAAGTGCGAGATTAGCAGTCAGAATAAAGGATAAAGGACGGTATCAGGTAATTCTTGGTCGGGATATGCCACGCATTCTAATTCTACGGGCTTCGTGGAGGCATCTTGTAGACGCAATTTTGGCCTGTACAATGGCTTGCGTTGTCCAGCACATAGACAAGTAACTGAAGTGGCCTAGAGAAATGCGCTAGCAATTCATCGAGCCAGGGAGGATGGAAGGCTTGGTTGGCCTGGGCGTGGACCTCGGACCGAGATGCTTGACGACAAGCATCTCGGTCCGAGGTCCACGGTGCAGGCGACAGCTGGTGCTTACTCCGACGGCGCTACCACTAATATTTTCGATTATAGCAGCTGCGTTGGAAATCCTTTTGCGCTATAAAACTTGGTAGGGTATACACTTAGGACGAGTGCCGATCCTCTCAGAGCCGTAGAACGAGTGGAAGTCATGTTGGTGTCAAGTGGATTAGAAATGCAATGCTTTGCCAACTAAGGTCGGCAGGAAGCAGTTAGGCTATGCCCTCTGTGAGGGTCGTATTATGGATAGCAGCGTTTTTTTGTCCCTCGTACGAGATGGCCAAAGGGAAATCCAATTACAGCCTGACGAGATATTCAACGGGATCTGAGACATCTGCTGCACTTCATGTCTGATGAGGCAATGACGGCCAGTCCATCGCCCAGGTGCCGCTCTGCAGGCAGTTTTTGAGCTTTCCTTGCTAGCGGCCAGCGCTGAATTGACAGGTTTCAGCGAATGCCAGCCAGTCAACCTCATGGGCCTTCTGCATGGAGCTGCTGCTGCTGCTGCTGCTGCTGCTGCAGTAAGCCGTGTCAGCCGCGTTGCAATCGCTGGCCTTCAATACATTTCCAACAAGACTAAAGCAGTCAGACGAGGATGTTGGAACATTTTTAGACAACTGCGTCAACAGCAGAAAAAAGACAGGAGACTGGATTGCAAGAAAAGGCCGTGCAGAACCGCAGCTGGCATTGCTCTCTCCTTGATCCTATCCACTTTATCTAGGTGTGTGGTAGCGTGGACAGTGCGCCGGGTGTCGCGTGCGACCGATACCAGATTCCTGGTCTGCATTTCCCACGTAGGACAACCAAGCCTTCCACGAAGTCGGTGAATTTTGACCGGATTCGTCGGGAAGGACAAAACACTGACGTGTTGATCATCGGCTGGCCACCCCAAGTCGTTCTGACCCAAATACGCACCGAGGTTCCTCCACCCCGTCCCCCCCCCCTTCCCCCGACATCCCGTAGAAATATTAGGTTGTAACGAAATAAATGGCACTGAACCACTGTAAATTTAAACAGTTAATATCTCGGCTTGTAGGCAAGTTTATTAATCGAAATAAAAACCTTCTGATTCTACACATCTTTGCCAACGTGACACAAGCTTTTTTATCCCAGTAGCATAAAAATCAGAAGTTCTGGAATTGACGAAATCTTCGAAGGCACTTTCGGCATCCTGTTGGTATTTGAATATTTTCCCTACCAAGAAGTCGCCAAGATGCTTGAAGAAATGGTATTCTGTTGGGGAGAGGTCGGGAGAAAACGGAGGATGTGGTAGAGTTTCAATGCTCAGCTCATTCAATTTCTGCAACGTCATTCGTGCTACATGGGGGCGAGCATTGTCGTGCAGAAGGAGAACTCGCCTTCGGTTTACCAAGGCCGGCCGGATATCCTTCAACTTGTTCATCATTTCTTCAATTTCAATACAGTACTTCTCTGCCGTGATGGATTCACCGGGAGGGAGGAAGCTGTGGTGAATAATTCCCAGCGAACACCACCATATGTACTGTCACCATTACTTTCTTTTGGTGCAATTCCGGCTTCGCAAAAACCTTGGGGCTCTCATCGCTGTCCACCCACTGTGCCGATCGTCGCCTGTTGTCGTACATTATCCAGTTCTCGTCACAGGTTACGATGCGATCAAGGAATGGGTTCGTTTCGTTCCGTAGAAGCAGTGCGGACGAGATCTCATATCGTCGGTTTCTTTGCTCCTCATACAGCTCGTGAGGCACCCATCTTTCCAGCTTTTTGGTCTCTCCAGTTTCCTTCAGATGCCGGGCAGCTGTGTTGCCACTGACGCCAAGAACCTTCGCTATCTCCCTGGTACCTTTGTGTGGATCCTCCTCTACCACATCTCTCAGCTTGTCCTCATCAACATCACTATGCCTCCCACGACCTTCATGTTCTTCCAAGCTCTCATCTCCATTCCGGAACTTCTGATACCAACGATACGCCGTCCGAATTGTGGAACATCCTTGACCGAATGCGGCGTTGATCTTCTCGTCCGCCTCCTTAGCTGTAGTGCCCAGCTTGAATTCATACAAGTAAATGCCTCGGATTACCCTTTTGTCCATCTGCAAAAAGTCAATAAAACTCTAAAGTTTTCCCACTTTTACATAGAAAATTTGGTACTCGCCGATAGAGCAAAGTTTGCGCTTCTGAATGATATGCCACATGTTACGGTTTGTTTTGGATCAAACGCGTAAAGACGCGCCAAAAAATGGCGCGAGCCAGTGCCATTTAATTCGTTACAACCTAATAGAACGCGAAAGGAATTGATTAACGCCATCCTTCATCCTTTATCAACTTCATCTACTAAAGATATCTGCATCCTTGTTGTGTTTTTCAGAGACACGAGGAGAACGATGGTAGACGGCATACACATGTAACGCAGACGGCAGCAGGCGCCCGTCACGGGTGCTCATAGCATTGCATTCCACATCCTCTACGACACCACGTACATGAAAATAGACAGGTCTGGCGCAATCGAGGGAAGAAATTTAGCAACGCGCATCTCACCCTCCTCCTAAGGTAGTGAAATGCATGGCACATCGCAAATGAATTTGACTTTAACGCCGAGTTCATTCCTTGCCTTCAAAATACTGTGACGCGCAAATTGAACAAGGATAAATGATACAGAAAAATGTTACTCAGTCCCTTCTTAGGATGCGCCGCGCTCCCTATATCTATTAGTGGAGGTAATTTGAATGCTTGTTCGGACCACATATGATTTGCAGTAGCCCTTTCCAGCTCTGAGACCTGGAGAAATTATAAGCTTGGTTGACCTGAATGGGATACAACCAACAATGGCGATGTGGACAGACACGACAGGCACCGCCTCCTCCAACTGCGCCGACGAAGATTTAATATGACGGTGGAAATGTGTTTGAAAGAGCCTTGCGTGCAACTGATTTACGAATGAGCTCTCAGTTTTTCCCACATTCCATCTTGCATGGTGAACGGGCTCACAACGTGATTTTTCTCTGAGCTGCTACAAGAACATTGTCCACGCCACGATTTCAAGCCACAGGTTGGTGTTTGAGATTTCGCCGATCGAAAATCAAACATCGAAACGAGCCCATGTACATAGCCGGTATTTATAGACTGCAGCCTGTCTATAATTACTAGGTCAGCTCAACCTTGGCGAATTCGAACGCTTCGAAATTGCTTTCAACGACACTTCACTTCCGTGGTATATAGCATCGTAGAAAAGCCATCTCGCTTTTAAAAAGCCAAAACGCGGAATGCGTGAGAGCAAAATTCTAGAATCCGGGAGGACAGATGATGGAAGAGGCTCTCTGCTATGTCCTGTAAGGCCACGACAACGCTATGCATACACCTAATGTATTAATAATAGACACAGATTACTTGCTTTCGGTTAACAGATCAACTCAGATTCTTCCTAAGTGATTTCTGAACACTACAAAGGGTAAAGTATAAAGGACGTCGTAAATCAACGTCTTTTTGGCCGCTCGTCTTCTACAGGATATCGTGGAGGTAATTTGAACGCGCATTTAGTTCATAGAATGACTTGCGGAAGCCAGCCGATGAACAAGTCAGCGCTTTATCCTTTCCAACACGTCTGGCATCACTTTACCGACTCAGGATGGCTGGAGGGCTTGGTTGGCCTGGGGGATCCGCACCAAAACCTCATTCGAGGAGAACACGATACTCGGCGCCTCCGACTGCACTTCCACGCGCCTATGGTATCCATACTGCTTAACAAATATATCAACTCTATTTACCTATGCTCAGATGATCTAGAAGTTGCTGATACCTAAGCCCTCTTACAGCTGAGCAGTAAAGGTGGGAAAACCTGCCACATGCATGTGATGAAGATGAACAACGGCGTATAACTCACTGCCTCCAGAGAGTACTGAAAAAAAATCCTAATTGCAATTTTTTACTGGGACGAGTTCGTTTTTTATGAATTCATATCCTTTGCATGCGGCTTGTAACAACTGTTTACAGGCACTAGAAAGGGCTAGATAAACATGCCCTTGTACGAGGGACCTATGCATCCGGATATCATTCGCATCTATAGACTCAGACACTCTATTGTTGTGCACTATAAGTAAATAATGTACACTCTTTACAATAAACATCTCTCCATGGAAGGAGCTGACCTCGAACATCTGAGATAAGTAGACGAGTACACGCGGACTCTCAAGTGATTTGGGCTGGGCTTCATTGTGATCATAGCTATCATTTTCATTCTAATTATTCATCATTTCCCGCTCATATCCGTTCATGTGGACTTCATCCGTTGAACAACGTCAAGTGTGCACTGATCAGGGATGGATAAAATACTGACTTTCTAATAGTCATCCAGCAAATGCCGTTGTGTAGTCTAAACACACATTCGGAGAATTATGCGATCCAGAAGGCTAGTTCTGCATGTATTAGAATGGAATGGTTCTCTACATAATAGAGACGTTTTACTAGAAAACTCCCAAATCAGAACGAAATTACATGTTTTGCACCACGCGAAATGGGAAATTGATTTAGCACCATTTCAATTTTTAGATTTTTGCAAGAGGGTACCTGCCTCCGCACCACTATCGTGGAAATTGTACAGAAAACATTTTTAGTATACCGTTTCTAGAAAAGTAAATCAGGTCCACTTTGGCTTATGGTTCAGTAGTTCGCGTGTTTGCCCAATGCAGGTTTGCCCTGGAGCGTAAGGTTTTCACGGTGAAGTGAGCTAACATTTTACTCTCAGCCGCTTCCGGACATCACAACATCCGCAAACTAAGCAGCGGAGATGACGAGTTATGCACGAGTGTTGACCGCCGCCCCCTCAGTGTCTACTGGCCTTCCCGGGAAAGCCCCAGCGGTTACGAATTCGAATCCCGAAATGGACGACGACCTGTGGACCGGATGGCTCGTGAGTGGCAGTGGCGGTAATGTGTTCCTTTCAGGCGTGAGGACGACCCTTCTCGACGAGCGGTACTGCTCGCCATCACTATGCGAGGAAAGTGTCGTATGGACTTCTCTCTTCGTCAACGCTGATTGAACAGGACCCACAACGCCTCCCCAGCTTCTCGAGGAAATCCGGATGTTTCTGTGCGATGCTCCAAGCTTGCTGGCTAAGTTTTGCGGTTCCACAATACTTCTTATCCCTACCGCATTGACCGCAACCGTATTCCAGTATACCTAGAATGCTCTGCATTGACATCGCCTTGCCTGTTCCGGCGAGCAGCGTCGCACGCAGAAGGATACTATTTACGTGGCTACATAATTAGCCGAATTTTCAATGAAAAGATTACGAAACAAACAAAGTAAGGCAAATGTGGAAGACAGATGAGCAGCACCGGCCTCTACCTGCATCGATCACACGATCCTCATCAGACCAAACTCTGTGATTGTTGTAGCTTAACCAAAATAGTGGTCTTTCACTACAAAACCTAAGATTTAGGAAACGCTTTCTTGTTAAATTTCCAGAACAGTCTCATCGACCGAAAAAAAAGCTACAAACATGTCGACCCGTAATAACGGCGCAGTTAGTAACTCCGTCGACTTCACCTACTTTTCCAGTGTTGTTATGAGAGGATACTGCTAATGAACACCCGAACTTTTGCCTCTGTCAGCAAACAAACCGACTGCATTTCCTAAAAAGTCTTGAAAACGGCTCTTTAAAAGCAATCGCGGGCCTCCAAGAGAATTGCTAACGCGGAGAAACCAGGGGCCGGATTAATCAACGACTTAAGTAAATTCAACGGTGAATTGTAAGCGAAAAGCTCAGATAACGCGGCTTATCAAGCGACATGGTGAACGATAAGTCGCGTTATCTGAGCTTTACGCTTACAAATCTTCGTTAAAGTTACGTAAGTCGTTGATGAATCCGGCCCCAGGACATACAATAACGCACATCGGCGCTAGGCGATCTCCGTGCCGGAGACGTCGGCGATTGTTATGAAGCCACCCTTCTGTGTTTCGGCAATTAGCTCACATCTCTCGGCGGCTAATGGAACGCCATCCATGTTTTTGACGGACGGAAGCTCGATCGAATTGACCAAATGCGTTTCGCAACGCCAACTGCAACCCACGACCTTCGGGTGCTTTTGCATTATGCTCCACTGATTCCACGAAGTTGCCCCACAGAGGGCTACTGGGAAGTGCTGTCGCCTCTTCGGACCGGGTTATATCATTACGTGTCCAAAAGAAGGGATTCTTCAGAAACTCATATCAGATAATGAATATATGCACATATTTTAATTCAGAAACCCCCAGAGCAGTTTAAACAGATTTCTACAACTACTTCCGGGTCCATTTCACTGGAAAACACAAGCACCAGCCAGCCCTTTGATAATTCATGAAACCAAACAGCTTCCCGCTTGAATCCACTTCTGTTACAACCCACTATGCTAACTGGATGCAGAGACTAATGGTTAAGTTGCTACAGCCCGCTGGAGAACTCCGCGATCAGCAGAGCAGCAGCACATAGAAAGGTAGAAATTCCGCATAAACTTGGATTCAACTTGAACGTGCATCTGGCAGATGCAATGATTTGAAGGGTCAGGTCGATGGGCGAATAATGCTGTGCCCATAAAGGTAACTGACAAATCTGATAGCATTTACGTGATCTTAAGCGATGAGTCCCTTAATCTGGCTGCAGAAGTAGCAGAAAATCGCCACCAGCCGTATTTGTAAAGGCAATTGCTCTACAGTTTGAAAAATGTAGCCTCCCTAGCAAAATCTCTTTCTTTGTTTGACCCGCTACAAGTACAAAGAGGATAGGTACACATTTGAGGGGTCTGATGAGGGATGCATGGATTGAAAGACCTTTTCTCGCACTAACTTCTATCTGATTACAGATGAAAGCAGCTCACGCTTAAGCGTGCGAACATGGAAAAGGAAAACGTAGAACATGTAGAAAATTCGGGAGATGTCATCCGAGCACATCCTTCAAAGACCGCAGCCGGTTTTTTGTAGCTCCGAGAATATTTAGACTTCAGCAGCAAAAATGCACCATTTGCAGGCTTCCTATGTTTGTTCCTGGCTGATGAATTTTAGTGGTATGTAATGCGAGACAGGAAAACCAGCTCGAGAATATGACCATTTCTCGAGTTCGTGCAGCTCGTTTTGCATCCAGTGGCGTCTCGCGCTTCTTTGCCATGAGTTGTGTAAACGTGCGATAAGGCGTTTGAAGCAACACATGACTGTGCACATCCTTGTTGCTGTTCTGAACATGTTGCGAACTACAGCACGTTTCACAGCTGATTAATTTCACATTCATTTCATTTCGTTTCACAGCAACACATGACTGTTTTGTTAATCAAAGACTTCACTTTCTTTTGATGTAATGCCGAAAGGCTGGCCTGAAAACGAAAAACATGGCCTCTACTGCACTTTTGAGTTGCAGTTTTTGAGGAAAAAGGTTTGGCGATTTGAAGGAGCGGTGAACACAAACATTAATTCCTACCCACATTGCTAAACGGTAGCTATGTAGGACAACTGGAGATGGCCTAGCTGTAGTGCGTTGATCGCGGCCCTTTTTTCGACCGTTGTGCCTTATCAGCGCAGCGCCCTAGTGTACAGCATCTCCACGTTGATAGATTCCTAAGCGGAGCACAAGCAGAGCGGAGCATTCGTACAACTTGTTCGCGGCAAGCTCGGTCTTTCATCTAGCGCAAAGTGGCACGATTATCAAATTTTTCTCCCCCTCGCGGCTCCTTTCAGCTCCTGCTTCGAGCTACATGCCGTAGGCGTCCATTCCAAAAAGGGGCTGCTTGGTAAAATATGGAATGGCCAGCAAACCTTACATGGAAAACATGGCAGCAGCGCATGCATGGTGGAAAGGTGGCGGAAGAAGTCCCGGTTTATCGTCGTGTCTTGCATTATATCTCCATTTGAACACCTAAGACTTGAAGAGTTCTTCGAAACCTATGCGGCACCGAAGTCGTCGTAATTTTCCTGAACAACGTTAATTGCGAGCACACGCTCACGGGAATGTTCTGTAACTGGATTCCCATTGACTCTGCTCATTTCAACAAACTTACCCTGCCAACCTTTATGCACCTCAGCGAGTCTCTGTTTACAATAGCGGACAGCATGTTTTTCGTTTTTTATTGTGTTCCTTTTACCTGCAGTAGTATTTTGGGAAAGCTAAACTTCTCGCTGTTAGCAAAGCCGCCCAAGCTTAACACGTTCACCTCGCAGTAGTCACGAAAGGGGGTCAGTGAACGACAAGGAAAGTTATTCAATGCTAATGATCGCTCCTAAAGCCGAGTAATCACTTTGTTTACCGCCCACGAGCTCGTAAAAAAGCTCATATAATTAGGAGAGTAAGCACCACACTTCCGCAGACTGTCGTTAGATTACTAAAGCAAATACTCAGCCAGAGTGCGGTCCTTTACTAAAGCTTATATGGTGTCAAGAAGGCTTTGCGGTGATTTCCCTTCGAATCAGGGAAGAAGGATCAGGTCTATATATGATATAAATGATATATATATATCATTTATATCATATATATCATACATATCTCATATATGTTACAGAAAGTGTGCATGCCAGAATTATTCCTCAAACATGATAGTTTATTTTTCCTTTTTTTCTTTACAGAGACCTCGACGACAATTCTTTCGAGGTTTTCAGTGCTTCGGCGGGCTGCACAGACGTACGAATACCTTGCGAGAAACCCGTTCTATGGAAGGGACCAATTTATAGATCCTGAACAACGGTTCCAAAGACGCTGGCAGGGAGATTTACCAAGGCAGGGCTCTGCACTTGGATTCACTTGATGCAAAGGGGCTCTAGAAGGAATGTCTCCAGCGCTGCCTAAACGCACTTACAGCTGAAGAATACTGCCAGAGTGCCAAGGGAAAACCGAGAAGCCGATTGAAGTCGCCCACAGGGAGATTACCATGAGGAGCATTTTATTCCACAACTGTAAGGCGTAGCAGGCAGCAGACTCGCATCGCTCTTCAGAGTTATTGGCTTCACTAAGCTGGATCAACTACTTGGTACTTGAAAAGTGATTCCTACAATACATAGATTTCAGATTATTGGCTCAGTCAGTTCCTCCGTCTGCATTTATCTTACCTTGTGGCTGAATATTGAATTTAGCAGCAAAACTCTCTTCGCCTTTATCCCCCTAACCATCCCTTTAGTACATGCACCAACTGTTCAAAAAAGATGCAGCTAATAGAACAACTCGAATGGCTTTACTAGGCGAGAAAATGAGGGGAAACGTCGTTGATGACTGTTTTTGTTTATCCAGTTTTCGTAGTATGTACGAATACCCCTAACCATGGTTCGTGTTCTTCCTAGGCGAACCTACCCCACCATTCTTCCCTGATAGTTCTCTTGTTATAAAGCACTGACACTTATTTGTTCAGCACTCCGATGCCCAAGGTTTCGGAAGTCTTGTCCTAGAGTCAAATCCCTTTTGTTGCCCTTACGTCTAGGCCTTAAGAGTATGGCGCGTGAAAGGAAAAAACGAAAAGGAAAGCACTCTTCCCGGCGATGATTGAGGGCCTCCTTCATAGCCCATGAAGTACTCGCGTCCCCAAACTTCCCCTGCAACAGGTGTGAAAAATGCCAGGAAGTGTGTCTGCACCCGACCCGGCGATGTGCCTTGTTGATGGCCGCGGTCGTCAGTTGCTCCTCCATCACTCATCGGAGAAAACCACTGACTAATTATTGCGTTGTTCATGACGCACTACGACTGCAGCACGACTATTATTCAGACCAAGTGCCCCATCAGAAAGTCACAGAACAGATTTTCTGGAAATTCGGAGCAGGTGTTAGAACAAGTCGAATAGATGTTGTTGTCGCTGAGAAAGAGTCAAGGCGTTTTCTTCGTTCAAAGCTGGGCCGCTGCGGAACAATCTTCGTAGGGTTTTGCTAGGAACACCTATATTACGCCTGCCTGCAGTGCTCAGAAACAACAGGGATACTTCCCCCTTCGTTTCGTAGCCTTCGTAGGGTTTCAGGTGTAATTGCTGGCCCGAAGGCTAGGAGGCCAGCTACCAATCTCACCTACTTGATCGACCCTCATGAATTTCTTAGGCGTCGGGCAAACCGGAGTAATCGAGAGCTCACTTGCATAAGCACAGCCCTTTCAAGGGCTCTTGGAGACGACAAGCGATGCTTTTTTTCTGTAGCAGCGACTGGGGCTAACGTAGGTCCTAGAAGGATTGCTGTGGTCTTCTCCTACACAGTAAGACGAGACAATGCTCATACGGGCGGTTGGGCGCTGCCCACCCCGGGCCTTGCACACCCGACTGCCTTGGGCGACGAGTGGTCGAGGACTGCTGCGCTGCCGACCGGTCGAACAAGGAACGTACCTCTCTTCTGTGGAGCGGAAGCCGGAAGCGGTGGAGGCCCTGCACCACACGAAACGCCGACGACCACTTCTTGCGCGCGAACCGCGACGTGGCCGCATCTGACGGCGAACTCTCCAGCGAGCTCATTCCGCTGTCGGAATTCTCTGAAAATACATGGCTGTGAAGAGGTCACAACGGGCCTGTGAACAAGGCTCAGAAGGGAACCTCATTACTGTAACCAACATATTTAGAGCACTAAAGATATCTTGTGGACGGAGGGGTAAATATGTTGCAGGTGGAGTTAGTACGTGGTGCAATAGGAAAACTGAGGGATCTAAAGGACAAAATGGCTCAAGCAGCACGTATTTTCAGTGCGGAGTTGAACTGATGCTCAGATTCGAGGTTGCTGCCAGCCTTTAATATAAATTTTCACTTTTTCCTGTTGCTGACACTTTCTTAAATAGTACATTGCAGTATGAGCATACGGCCCGCATTGAATAAAACGAAAAGAACAGCAGGAATATTTGTGAGCCAATAGATTACAGCAGTAATTTTATGCAAAAGTTTACAACACACGTAGGTTAGTTTTTCGAAAAAAAAAATGAGTTCGAGCGATAAAACTTATAATGCATATTGAGCTCATTTTTTGCAATTTACAAAAGTATCCAAAAAGTCTATGATTGGTGGAGATAACTACGTCCATTTAACAACTCGAGCCACAAAAGAGTAAAATAATGATTAAAATATTTTCGATTTTAGTTGTTTAATTAAATTTTTAATAGATAATTTTTAGGTAAAATGCGAAGCTGATGTTCTCTGAAAAACCCATGGAATGGTGAAGAGGAAAGGGCTTCAATGAAATAGTGAGAACAAACAAACCCACAAAGCGCAGGGCCCAAAACGTCTTTATACAAAAAAAACAGATTTCTAAGAAACAGCAACGATCAGAAGATAGAACACGATACTTGGGCCTTCTACGATTTTTGATATAAAACTGGACTCGAAAGCACTTGCCCAAAAAGCAGCACTTGACAATTAAATTTGCTCCATACCAGGAGGGTGGTGCTGCACTAAGTGAAGTGGCAGGTTAGCTGTAGGATGTACACCTTTGAGAACCCACGGCTAACGTAGTACTTGATCTATCGGAGCGGCGATGAGACTTAGAATCACGAGGCACTTACAATTTCAAGCTAACTTCAGTCACCATTTTCTCGATGCGTTTCTTCGTAAACCAGTTGGACTCGAATCACAACTGTGCTGACAAAGTACTACATCCTTCCGAAGTTGGTGGAGTGGCAGCAGACTTTTCTGGGAGGTGCAAAGCAGTCTGGCAAATTGCTGCATAGGACGGCCACATAGATGCAGCTTCAGAGAGAATCCATAGAAGCAGAATAGTGGCGCTCAAAACGTTTTGTTTACCCTGCGCCGACTTTCACCACCTAGACATAGACCAGTCCGTCCGCGCACCGGAATGATTGTCACACACCCTCCGTTCACTTCCTTCTGAAGAAAATGTTCTTATGCTGCCATGTGGTAGACGGCTCCTCGTATATGCCGCCGTGAGCCCATCCCGCTTCCCATCCGAGAATGTTGCGAACATTTAGATTCGACATCGAAGAATAGACATGCGAAGTCTGAGCTCAACGCTGTTGGACTCTGCAGGACTGCGAGCGGCCCCTCTTCACAGGGTGATATTCCATAGTTCATGAAGGAATACGTATGAGGTGCACTATTCGAGCTGCTGCTCATGCAGCAACCATAGCGTCTTAATGCAGTTGTTTAAACCTAGCCCGATTAAGAACGCCAAAGAAGACAGAAGAAAGGGCAGCGGTCTCATGAAGATTAATCGGCTACATATAGACGAGTTTGATGGAGAAGCAATTGCTTTCTAAGCGCCTGCATGTAATCGAACAGCTGTTTTCATAAAAAGTGATCGAGAATCTCCTCTGAAACCAGAACGGTAATTTAAGGCTGGAAGATTATTCCTTATAACTGAGCAATAAGTCAATTGTGCGCCGCGTGGGGAAAGGGTGCAAGACGCGAGACTTAAAAGACCTAGCGGGTTGAGCCACCTTGATAAAGAGCCTTCCACGAGCTCAAAAAAGGAGAAACAGAATAGCGCTCCAAATTCGGTTAACTGAAGGCCCACGAAGTGTACGGAGCCAATTTTAAAAATAACCCAGTAAGCGCTGAGGTGTGTAAAAATCTGGCATTTGGGATTTGCCGGCAGAAAACGTCATACTCAACTGCTGATATGTTTTGCGAGAATTGTAAACAATTTCAGCCACAAATTTGGAGACGAGGCGGAACTTTTTCTCTACTGAGCGATAATCAAAACTTTAAGCCGTAAAACAAACGAAAAAATTTTAAGTTTGTATGTTCCTTACCAAGGCCTTCGGGCAGATAATTGTTATGCTGATCCTCCATAAAGGCTTTTTCATCTCTTTTTCTGTTTTCTCGTATTGAAATTCATAGGCAGCTAACGAAATAGGGTGTGCTCTTGTAAGTCCTAACATGAGCAAGGTGGACCTCAAAATAGACCTTGGCGACGTCACTGGACTCCACGAGCTCTCGTTAGAAGAGAGTGCGACATGGACACAGGATGCGCTGGTCAATCACGGACCATTCACTCAGACCTCCCCCGCCGCCGCTGTTGTGGACAATGTGTGCTCCACCATATCATGAGCTGGTGTCAGTGGACAAAAGAAGAAGAATCGGGGACAGCGCATCGCTCCTCATCGCACGGGATGATGAACGCGAGGGGAAAGGCACGCGAGGGAAGTGCTTGCGGGTATGAGGCCGCAAGAGTCCTGCTATATGGTTCGTGAGGTGTTAGAACGACGCAGACGGTACAGTCATACATGATGTCAGCGTACAGGATAAGGGATAAAGGACGTCAGTAATTAATTACAATTCCTCCCTTTTGGGATGCGCCACTCATTCTACATCTTGGGGATGTCGCGGAGGCAACGTGAACGCCTGTTGCTTTTGTGCCTAAACAATCAGTTGCGATGGCCAGGCGATGTACAGGTCAGTGTTTTATCACCTCCAGACGACTCTGAAACCAATTCATCGACTCCGAAGGGATGGAAGGCTTCGTTGACCTAGGCGGGGAATCCAAACAAGGAGCCTGAAATCGGATGCATGCAGACACCACCTCCGAGGGCGTTACCGCGCGTTCGATGTTAGCATAGCTTACATCAAGCAGCACTGCTTTGAAAGGTGAAGGTGGCGGGGTCGACAGGAAATGGTAGATCTTCGCATCGTCCCTAACACACCCAGGAAAAGCTCTCCACACCTCCTCGGTTGAAGACTGGGAAGAGTAGTGCACTGGCCTCCAGAAGCTGCGTTTCAAACGTTGTGACCTTATGAATTGTCTGACACAATCCGCTCTAAGCCAGGAGCGCAGAAATGAATAGTTGAGTAATAAAACGTGCGTTTACATTAACAAACAAGTCGAAACGAATAATTTCTTTTTCGCAACTCGTTCTTACTTCAAGAAATTTCAGTTTTTTGAAATCACCAAACTTTCAATTAGACTACCTAACACACCAGCCACTAGCGCCTCATAGGTCTCACTTTTTTCGTGACTAAGTGGAAAATATTCTTTTTAAGCAAAGAGGTTCTAATCAAGCTTCCCACTCTTCCAGTAATTCCTGACTAAACGACAAGCTCAAATTTACGAGAGACGAGTCGCGTTCACTGCTTGTTAAATAATTCCGCAAGGCCGACCTTCGGAGTAGAGCATACTTACGGCTCTCAACGGATACTCAGCATGGCCAAATGCTCTCACCAAGCACCGTGCCAGACAATCTCAACCAACGATGATTTTCAAGGCACGAAATGAGGAGAGATCTTTGATAAAAAAAAATCAGGCGATGGGTGGCATCACTAGAGTCTGTACGACTGACGTGCGCCAACAGTAAGTAATAGAGGCCACTGTTCACGATTAGCAGCTCTCGTGGGGCCTAAATGTTTGCTGCGGCGTATTCAGAATTTTCTCAGTTTCTTTATTTATATTTATTTATATATTTATATTTATTCATGACGTGAGCTAAGGCCACACGTGAAAATACAATGTTAGAATAAAAACGCATAAACTCAATCAGAAACAAACGAATACAACACTCATTGCACTCATTTCATACGCAAAAGCAGCTTCTTGGAACCGTGCAAGGAGTTCTCCATTTGTGCATTTGTGCTCAAAATGTGGTTAAACTCCTTTAAATTTCTGTAGGTGAAAAAGCTTGCTCGGGCTCGCGATTTTGCCACCGAAACATAAAGTCTGAGCTTCCCTCTTATGTTTCTTGTCAGCCTGGTGCCAAAAAAGTTGAGTGGGTTTATAGAAACCCTACCAGTGAGTATCTTAAACATCACGAGGAGGTCAGCTCTTTTCCTTCTTATGAAAAAGCTTGGTAATCCTAACATCTCCGCTCTTTCGGCACCATTTGGCATCTGATAATAGTTATTCCCGTCATAATTCTATTCTCTGCAATGGCGACCAATATATCAGCAGCTGGTGAGGAGTACCCCCCCCCCCCCTCTTCGACATACAGAGTGACGGCCCACATACCTTCGCACAGCACGTGCACTGTAATAGAAAGACTGAAGGGCCTCATAGCTGCGGCTAGTAACGACACTGATATCCGTGTCGGTTTTGGATGACACTACAACTGGAGTGAACAGGGTCTGCGAAATACATGGTGTTCCAAAATAACGCGATGAAGGTTTTTGAGTTATAACTATGAAACAGTTAAAAAGTTTAGAAAACAAAACATAAATAACAACAACTAGACACTAGGCTACACTATATTCGACAGGAATCGAAGCTCCCCCCCCCCCCCCCCCCCGGCGCGAATACAGAAGTAAAAACGCTTGGTGAAGTTTTTGGCGACCTGGCCGCAGGTCATCTGGAGACAATGGAGCCGTTGGCGCTTATTCTTCCCCATCAGGAGCTGGGCTTTATGGAACTTGTAGGGCTTAAGCCAGTGTCCCTTTCTGATTTTCTTTTCGATACACTGATTTTAGAAGGACACCGACTCACGGGCGATTTTTCTCAGGAAACCCTGAAATTTGGAATTTTCGCTTTTCGATGATTTTCCGGATCAGCGGCGTATTGACAGTGCGATTTTTCCCTGCCCTGGACGGTCACTTTCAAGGCCAAGCTTATTACATCGACGAGTTTCTGTGGAGACAGACGACCGAGCAGGTTAACGATGTCGCATTGGTGCTTTCCTTAACGATGAAGCTCCACAATCGCAGTGCAATGGTTTCAGATCTTTAAAAAACCGAACTGGGATAACAACTAGAATGTAAAAATTATAACACGGACAGAAAGATACACACAAAATAGGTGCTGTTGACGCCATGCTGCAGATCAGTACATACGGTTGGGGGAACGTCAAAACTTCATCACGTTATTTTGGAACACTCTGTAAATCACCGTAATAGGTGCGCCAAGAATTGCAGTTTTGGAGGCACATTGCGTATTGGCCAGCATATACACGGACCAACATTCAGACGCCTCTGATCAAAAAATGTCCGGAGAAAGAAGGCTGTGGGGCAACGAAAAGAAACGTCCATAGAGAAAAGAGATGGAGTGAACAATGTAGGTTCCCCGCACGCTAAAAATTGGTTGCCGTTGACTACATCCGGAAACGGAGAATCTACCAATACATCACAGGGGGCCTCAGCCGTGAAGCTCTGCATAACAACTGATGCTATTTAAGGGGCTCAAAGCATCGGAGTTCGCTGCCGTGCTTCACAGTGAGACCGAACTTGTGTATGTCTCACCTTTCACCCTTGGGCTTTTCCGCACGGTCGCTTTTCAGAAAGGTGTAAAAAAGGTCTCCTATAGGCTAGCTACCTCTTCTAAATCCTAAGCTGGAGGATAGCTGGATAGGATAGGTTTTGAGCTCTGGTAACCAATTTTAAGCCCTCAGAGTTTTCAGACTAAGACTACGCATATGCACCGATCTTTCGTCCGGTGTTCCAACGGCTAACGATAAGCTATGCAACGAGCTGGTAACTCTATACCTTCAATCGTGGCGATTTCATGGAAGGTGGCCGTGTGGAAATTGCCTTGCTCGACGTAGGTGATAGAATAATTGAACATGGCAGCGAAGGGCCAGCGCTTGCTTGGAGATCAACGACAACTGGCCTGGCAAGTAGGGCGATTGGCGTGGGGAGGGAGGTGAAACGTCAATGACAGATCCACACAGTGTGCTCGATGATGAAGAACTTCGAGGAGCAGAAGCAGCTGATGTGAGAGGGCGTTAGCGGCGCTGGGGTCTCGGCAACTGGTAACGGCCTGCTCGCTTCTACAATAGCTGCACCTTGAAAATATGCCAGCTCAATCCCGTAGTCACGGCTTTCCTCCAGATAATCGTCGAACTACATAACTGATGTTTTCTATGCTGAACGTGCGAACGAGCTCAGACGGGGCATTTTTAGAGCTGTCGGGATCCGACTTTAGATAGAAGCTGACACTGTGCTGTCAGACTGTTGGCGTGATCTTGTCGTGCCGCGTACCAAGGTTGAGGTGAGGCCACCTTTTGGCTTTCCGTACGAGTCGTTTAAAGTTTTCCATTCCACTTAGCGCATAGCAAATTACTCACAAGTTGAGCATAACTGTCAGTGCAAAAAATCGGGACATGAAATTAGTAAAGGATTCTGAAAATATTTAAGGTCTAAAATTTGAACGTGACTGCATAAATTCCGTCAAGTAAAGTTAGGAATCGTGATTTTGGGCTAGAGTTTCTTACGTTGAGAAGGAGAAATAACCTATTACTCTTCCGAAATTGTTAACGATGAAAGCAGTAGAAAGCTCATTGACCTAGTGAGGTTGAGAGCGTCTAATACTCGTGATGGCTCAGTAAAGAACGAGGCTGGAAGAGCCAAGCGGCATTGTAGGAGCTTTTTTATTGCATAGGACCCTCTTTTCATACGAGGAGCTCCGCAAAAGAAAGAATGTTCCTAGGAAATATGAAGCTGTTTAAGAAATTTCTAGAATTACATCGGAATCCATAACATACTGATGTCTTACCAGGAAACTATCTCAACGGTAGGTCAGAACGGCCAATGTGTTGTATATGGGCAGAATCGCCTCTCTTTGGGAAACAAGAAAATGTAAATATCTCGACCCCAATACAACTCTGCGCAGAGTTAGGGACGACAGAAGTTGGGCCGTTGGAGGCGTTAGCCCTATGCCTGCACGCGGAGGGAGAGCTCAAGTTGGCTGGAAACAGTAATCACGGGGATTACTCCGCCCCTCTACACACTTTGCCACCATCACTCGCTCGTCATCGCTGTTTCCAGCCAAGTTGAGCCCGCTCTCCGCCTCCAGGCATAGGACTAACGCAGCCAACGGCCCAACTTCCGTCGTCCCTAACTCTATGCAGAGTTGTATTGGGGTCGAGATATTTGCATTTTCTTGTTTCCCAGAGAGAGGCGATTCTGCACATATACAACACATGGGCCGTTCTGACCTACCGTTGAGATAGTTTCCTGTTTAGACGTCGTCCATCATTTACTTTTCAGCTAGATAATATGTGTAGATTGCATTTGTTTCTCTCGTTTGGTGATTTTCATTATACAGATTGCGCACAATTGTACTTCTACTCGTGTAAATAAACAAACAAACAAACAAATTGGACACGGATCACATCGTAAAACGATCGGGACTTCTTATAAGCCCCATTTTCCGTAGGGACTTCTTATAAGCCCCATTCTCCGTAATTACCTCGGCTACTTACAGCTTCGAATCTATATGAGAGTCAGTGTGAAAGGGCAGACTGATTGATCTGTGAAGGAGAAACAAAATGTGCAACATTAGAGGTGGGTACACAGTGGTCTGCACATCCTACATTGGCGAGACAGGAAGGCCACCAGCAAAGAGAATGGATGAACATCTGAGATCTCTGCGTAGCCTTCCCATCAAAGCTACCCAGGCAGCCCATTCTCGAAAACACCGCACCGTAAGACACACGCGTGATCACTGCCGCAACTGCGAGTTCGATTCTCCACAGGAATTTAACAGATCCAGTGGAGAGGAGCATCAAGGAAGCGGTGCAAATAAAGCACTGAGAACAACCAATAAATCGGAGGGAGGAAATGAAGAATGCAATGAGGCCTATCACCCTATAATGATACGCGGCGTGACCAGCTGACAATGATGGCGACGTGGAAATATGTGAGAGAGCGGTCACTACCCATAAAGATACAAAAGTACCCCAAAGACTATTGCGCTTCATTTGCGGCCAACATCCCTCCCCCTCCCCTTCTCGACCAAGTCGAGCTTTACTACTACAAAGTTGAAATAAATTAATTAATAATTTCTTTCACTGGGTTAATACCCAAAAGAGATGATTCACAGTCACTGATCGAAATAAAACAAAAACGTCCAACTCAAAAAGTCCACGAGTAACAATCAAACAAACATGAATCTTAGCGCTACAAGCATGATGGTGAATATTTGTCGTAATTATGGTTGTTCTTTGAACACAACGTTCCCCATAAAATTGGCAGAAAATCAATAAAAGAGAGGTTTCCAACACTAGCTGGTTTCAACGAGTAATGATTGAAAATCAGTGCATCAATTACTTAAAAAATCTATTTAAATATGAAATTACAATACCGCTCAAATTCTTTGCAAAAAAGACGCTTTGCGACGGATTAATCCGTCACAAAGCGTCGCACTGCCATAGCTCTTTTCAAAGTTATTTGTTTAAAACCTAATTAACACCTTTAGAAGCCCCGTCTCATTTTTTATCCAGCGATCTAAACATCATCTAAAACGACTGCACAGTGACCTTGTTATGAAGCTTTTGCTTCCTCGGCTCCGTTAATTGATTTACGACCCCTCCGAGATCCCCAGTGGCATGTCCTTAAGGCTTTTCGTTGACGAGGTTCATCGAAACTCAGAAATCCTCTATTGTTTCAGTAGATCTGTATTTGTTACACATCAAGCGCCATTGTGGTACTAAATAGTGCCAAGTTTGAACAAAATAGGCCCGATTTCAGATAAGCGCAAACGCGCGGAAACCTAAGATTCAGTTAAGAATTGCCCAACTAGTGGCCTGCTACAGAAGACAGTATTCTACTATTCCATTGTGGGAACGATGGTCTTTATAAAACGTGTAAAATGGCTTTGAGAAATGGGTAGAAATGACTAGATTTTCTTTTTTTTCCAACAAGGGATTGGTCCAATCTCAATATGCAGCGTAGGATTTCTCCTATTTTTGAACTTCGGTTGCTCCTGTGCAGAGTGAGTACGAAAGCCGTGTTCTTTGTGGTCTACAGTAGACCACAAAAAAAACGGATTCCGTAGTTACTCTGCACAGGAGCAACCGAAGTTCAAAGATAGGAGAAATCCTACGCTGCATACTAAGATTGGACCAATCCCTTGTTGGAAAACAAAAAAATCTAGTCATTTCTGCTCATTTGTCAAAGCCATTTTACACGTTTTATAAAGATCGTCGTTCCCACAATGGAATAGCAGAATACTGTCTTCTGTAGAAGGCCACTAGTTGGGCAATTCTTAACTGAATCTTAGGTTTCCGCGCGTTTGCGCTTCTCTGAAATCGGGCCTATTTTGTTCAAACTTGGCACTATTTAGTACCACAATGACACTTGATGCGTAACAAAAACAGATCTGCTGAAACAATAGAGGACTTCTGAGTTTCGATGAACCTCGTCAACGATAAGCCTTAAGGGCATGTCACTGGGGACCTCGGAGGGGCCGTGAATCAATTAACGAGGCCGAGGATGCAAAAGCTTCATAACTAGGTCACTGTGCAGTCGTTTTAGATGATGTTTAGATCGCTGGATAAAAAATGAGACGGGGCTTCTAAAGGTGTTAATTAGGTTTTAAACAAATAACTTTCAAAAGAGTTATGGCAATGCGACGCTTTGTGACGGATTAATCCGTCGCAAAGCGTCTTTTTTGCAAAGAATTTGAGCGGTATTGTATGTCCAAAAACGACAACTATTTTTACTTTACAAACGGTTATAAGAAAGAGGAAGTAAGAGTGACTACCAAGTTGAAACGCTTGTTTTCCAACTTCCAATACATTTCGATTTGCCCAAAATTATTACTCTAATTAACTACCTCAACTAATGGTGTATTTTTAATGAGCAAATGTGCGTCAAAGTTCCAGCAAAGTGAACTTGACATTACTGCTGCGCGCTCCAGCATTAAGCTAGGCAGCAAATAAAGCATTAGCAACCCTCTATTTGTATTTAACCCATTCTTATTACACATTATATTCTTCTCATTCTATTTTATTCTATTCTATTCTTTTCTATTATTGCTGTTTTTCTTCTCAGTTGTTGTTTCATTATTTCTGTTTCTTACTTGTAACCGAAGTATGTAACCCTGTTCCTTTTGGTTCTAAGAGTTGGGTGTACTTGTTTTTAATTCATTGATTTCCCCTCACGTTGTTACGGACGAACCATGTCTGCGTTAGCTGTTTCCTACCCAACCAGAATTACAGCCGAGATATATGTCGGTGAGTTGGGATCGGTCTGCTCAACTCTGATCCTAGTGCTGGTCTTCAGATGGACCCAAACCGCTTTATCTCTAAACTCACAACACCGTGTTCGCTCACGCGCACACTCATTCCAGCCTACCTTTGTCCACTGCTAAAGCAGCTCTGCCACCAGATTGCTTGAATTGGTGCGTCTAGAAACATGCCGGCTTGGGCTCTTCTTGGTTTGGTTTCTTTGGGAGAGAAGCATTTCTACACAAAAGCCGTCTCAGTCTCCTTCAATGCTGGTTCCCTTTTGGCTAATCTCATAAAGGAATACTGTAATCCTCGTCCAATAAATTTCATGTGGCACGGAAATGCCAAATTTACATGCACCTTAAGATGGCATTTCAAGCCGCTACATGGTTTACTCTTGGAACGTATCTCCCGTTCCGTTATCTACTTGGAGATGCTGGCAAATTCATTTGGTCGGAGTGCGTTAGTCTCTGACCGTGAGTAGGACCAATGATATTTACCTCAGTCCACGGGAAATTAGAACTTTTCACTCAAAACAGAATGTCGACGTAACTAGTAAAAACGGATGTGTGAAAACTCTTTCGCCTAATGAAAAGATGAGGACGCTTCAAATGTTCTACTTTTGCGTGGTTTAGGCAAATCATCTCCATCTACTATTTGTTCTAAACGACACTTTCTGGGCTCCGTGATCCTTCAAGCTATGAATGTCGGCTGCAGGTCCTGCTCAGGTTCATCGTTGTTCATAAAAAGAAATTCGATTTAAAAAAAAAAGTTTGAAAAGAATCGGAAGGATAAATATGTATGTTAACCCCGAGCGGAGATGCGCCATACTGTCTGCTTTTGGCGCTCGAAGTCATTGGTAGCACATTATTGTGCACATATTTCCTTTCGAACAATAAATGCTCGAAATTTCTGTAGACAAGACTTATACGTTCGCCAGCTGGGAACAGAATCAAAGCTAGAAGGCTCAAAAAGCGCTGAATCGAACCTAATTATTAGGCACCGTCAGCGAGCTACAAAGAGCTCGATGGCGAGAGGTCCCCTGCGAAAGCATATCCGCTATCGAGTTATAGAAGTCTAAAAGTAGAAACGAAAAACAAACTTTCAAAAAACTGAGAAATGCCATTGAATCCAAAGTCATAACCTAGGCGAAGATAGAAAGGGGAAGTGCCACAATCAAGCGATCGTGAGCGTCTAATGAGAATATTTCGCACAAGCATTCAGACACCAGGTCTCTTTTTTCCTGCTTTCCCCCTTCCATCTGGTTCTCGAAGTTATACGGTTTTCACAAAAAAATATGGTAGTACACAAAACATTTTTAAGAATTATCGAATAACAGATAAAGGAAAAGAAATCGATTCCTGGCTTTCTTTTCTTCTCTTTGTTAGTGCTTCTTGGAGTTGTTCCTTAGCATTCAGCTTGGTTAATAATTTGTGATAAATAATGAGTTTTTTCTGACAATTGTTTTTAATGTTTGGTATTGAGCGCTTTGGTATTTTGTCGTGTACTTTGAATAAGTAATTAAATAAAAATACATAATATTAAACATAAATATAATATTAAATATTAAATAAAAATACCTTGATATACATAATCAAATTTGACAGTTCTCTGTGCGAATGAGAATGCTTACACAAATAACGAATATGTATAAACATGAAACCGAAGCAAAACACAAAAAATCGGTGGGAAAAATAGAGGACATGTCTTCACCTACGACAAACTTGAAGATCATGGTTGCCACAGGAGCAAGAGCAGGTGATGGATCTGACGACGAAGACACACAGACACACAAGAAATCGCCCTAAAGCACACATTTAGGGACGTAGACACCGGCACGCGACACAACGACGAGACTGCGTACGTCGAGCAACGCACGATGCGTTAGTGAGTGGGGCTAGCCCAACGGAGCAGTTCAAATGCTATGGCTCTCAGTGCGCTCCAGTCACGATTAATGAAACCGCATTATCTAAGAGCCCTCTTGAAGGATGGCAGAGTTATAGGAATGCATAGGGTTGTTCGACAATTGGTCGTCTTTTCTCATAGACGACGTCAACTACATTTTTATGTGGCAGTGAATGCGTGGCTTAAACTCTTTTGTATTATTTTAAACCGTCATTAGAACTATCATTAGACTATTTTATGTCAGAAGCTGAGCGTCGTTAGTAAAAACAAGTGGGTAAAAGATCAAGCAGAAAATGGATAACCAAAGAGAGGATTGTCGGCATATTTTATTGCTTTAATTCCCAAAGGGTTCAGAAGAATAGTTTACGGTGAGGACTGCCTTACTGAACACCAGTGTAGGCGTGTGTTTAGTCGCTTTGGCTCTGCAAATTTTAATGTGCAAGATGCACCACGTAGTGGTCGTACAATCACTACTGATGACGATAAAATAGAGGCGTTAATCGGAACTAACCGGTGCATGACAGCGAGAGAAAGCTGCGCATATCAAAGTCAACCGCTTGCCTGCACTCACAACAGCTTGGTTACGTGTACAAACTGGAAGCCAGTGATGAGCGGATTTACCGTTATTCGTTATCCGGTTTCCGGGAGGTTTTGACTTATCCGTTTTGTTGTTCGTTATCCGGCGGTTTGGGCCGAATAACGAACAATAATTTAGACGACTCCTAGGTTTGAAGGTGGTGATGGGTGGACTATGTAGAGGACCCTTCTCGGTCGTAAGAGTGGTCGTCAGGAACAACAGAAGTCGCTCAAATCCAGAAGGGTAATTTGGGGCATTTTCTTACTCGGGAGTTAGTTGCATAGTTTTAAAGATACCTCCTTCTATCCTTCCACAGTCGCCAAACATGTACACCACATTTATGAGGCCTACTAGGTATAACATGTTCATTACTCTCAAGTCATGTGCAGACCAAGAAGGCATACAAACTGCTATTGCGATCGTTAGAAGTGGAGGGTCTGGCCGAACCTAGGAAGATTTTTACCGCCGATCTTTGCGTCGTGTTTGTGGCTTCGCGATTGCAGTGCATTCGATTTGCATGCATGCGGTAAACGTGTGCTCTTTGCCAGATTCTGTGGTGAATCATCAAACGAATACAGCAATAGAGCAGTGAGTACGAGCAAAAGGGAAATAGGCTTAATCCAGACACATAGATAGAGCGACTTCTCCAAAAAAATATATTAACATTGGAGAAGTGCAAAAAACTATACTAAATAAACTTGCTATATTTAGCAGGCGCTGCAAGATATGCAGATTCGCTCTAGCTCGTGAGTTTCCCAGTGAAACCTCTCCACCACTTCCTTTTAGGATTGCGTCAGATATTCGTGCCCTTCCGGATGAGTGTGTGTTTGACCTACACAATTGTTTGCAGTTACCATCCCGTAGAAAGTTAGTATTGTGTCCATCCCAGATGACTCCACTCCAAGCACCTTGGAACTTGTGATGCTATCGAGAAGCAACAACAATAACGGTCATTATCACGGGGTAGGATCAAGATTGTTATGTGGACTTTATTCCGCTGAACGTCTCCCGCCTTCTTCATTACATGGAAAAGTCAAGAGACATCGTGGGAATTGCTCTTCCAACGACCATTCTACTTCTCAGCCGCTATAAATGAAAAAATGACTAGGCGGCTGATAAATAAAACAGAACAAGCAGCCTCTGAAAACAGGCGAAAGGCTACCTTGCTATCAGATTATCTTCGTACTGATGGCAGAAAATCCCATACAGCGTTGCTAATGCGGAGACCGCACTACGTTTAGAAAAACTCTATTAAAATGTCTAGGAGTCGCTTATAAATTAAAAGTGCTTCAACTCCTTATTTACTTATTTATTTATTTATCTATTTATTTTTTTAAGATGCACTCAATGGTGCGCTGCAACTTCAACAAAATCATCGAACAAACAAAATAACCGTAAAAAGCAACAGTAAAATGAACGCTAATTACATTAAAATCACAAACTGCACTAATGTAGTAATTACCATCTGGCTACACCTATGGCAACCCCCGTCGCAATGCCCTATACCAAGTAATTTATAGAAGGCTAGGATCCGAAAAAGAAGCAACTGAAAAGAACTATAAAAGTTATTTGCCGCTCAAAGTAGAGCAATTTAAAACGAGTTTTAATTGTTGTTATTTATTCGCTATCCGTTTTTCCGCTATTCGGCCATTTTCGGGAAAACTTGACCGTTACCCGGTTTTCAAAACCTAATTACCCGCTCATCTCTGTTGGGTTGCTCAAGAATTAAGCGAAATCCACCTCACCAAACGCATTAACGCATGCGAGGGTAGAGTGTCTATTTTTAGTTGCTTCCAAGAAACCAGACTGTTGACATGAATGTCTGCTGTCGTTGGCTATCGAAATTGAACGGAGAAATTAAGAACAACGCCCTGAAGGGACCAATCGCAAACGCGGGATGTTTCGTCGTGATAACGCCAGATAACGCCAGACGCCGTGATAACACCCCTTGATAACCCGCCAAAAAGTGACAGAGCAACCACCCTATAGCACTGACTTACCATTTGTAAGTCAGTGCAGATTACCATTTGTTTCGCTCCCTTCAAAACCAAATGAATGGCAAAACTTCGTTCAACAAAATGGTCAATACGTCACTGATCAATGATTGTTGTTAATACAAAAAATTCACTTTGGAAAATACGAAAAACGGCACTAATTATGGAACCACCCAAAAGGTATGTATGTAGTGGTTGAGCACGAGTTGATAGACGAGCGCCCGACACGACATCCATAACTGCGCGGAAATGGCGTAATGTCTGGTTATTTGACTACGCCCTAATTACATTGTGGCTGCTGAATGCTTCTATTAGGTTGGCTTCGAGCAAGAAGAGCAAGCTCTAAAACATCAAGGTTCACAAGAACAATTTCGAAGCAAATGCTCGCTGATGAGGGCACTACCTTCTACAAGCACACATCTGGATGCCAGGTGTTAGCTGAACAGGATGTGGTGTAGTGATGCGAGCACACAAGGTAGGACAAGTAGTACTCTCCTAAGTTTGTCGGTGAAAAGGGAAACTCCAGCGGTGCCACTGAATGTTCGAATAGCGGATAGGGTCCTCCGCATAATGGCCGAGAGAGATCCTATCCTTCGGAATACCTGCTCTACAGCGCACCAAACAAAGGAATTGACTTATACTTGAGCACAACAGAACCTCTTGTCGAATCAACAGGACGTTATCGTACTAAGCGTGCGAACTAGTGCGCACGGGAATGAGCAGCGCATAGTCTTTACCCACGTGGTACAAAGACACTCATCTGATCCAAAATTCTACAGGTGATCAACCCCCGGGATGAAAAGCGATTAAGCGAGAGGCGTGGTTTGTGGCCGAGCTGTTGTCTTGTTCTGCTCGTTTTAGACGCACACACATGTCAAAGCCACCCTCGTCATAAGCAGCTTCATCAGCGGCGGAATACAAGGATTCAGCCTGACTGGACATGGGATGGGTGGAGTCAGAACAGAACGTGTTCTATGTTCTACTGTTTCCAACGTTGAGATCAGTAATTAGTCTTACAGCAGGTACTTCATCATGCCCGCTTTAGCTCCACAATGTAGTTCTAGTCAGGTACGTTTCTCAACGCTCGTTGATTACAGAGCAGAATGACAGAGTTCATAACTTTCATTGATTTGAGAGCTGAACGCAACTATAGGACATGTGCAAGAGTCTGGACCGAGGCGGCACATGTGGTCATGCTCCGAATTACACGCCGAGAATACCAGGTACACGTAAGCCGTAACACGATCCACACAAGAGAGCGAAGCCTAGGGAGCTCCACGTTTCGTCGGTGATCTAGGATCAGAGACTCTGTCGCACGCTGTCGTCGGCAAGTCGTCGCGAATTAAGTGGGATGTTATGCTTGATGCGTTTTGTTGATATCCGCTGCAGCAGAGCTGTAGCCGAAACATCATCCAGTCCACGCCACGGCGCTGGTCGAATTTTTTTCGAAACGGTTCAATGGATAACATGCTGTTTATGTATCTCGAGTTAGGAAGGTCCACTCTGGCACGCGACTGGGGCAAACGAGGAAGTGGCTGGCGCCCGCTCGAGGAGAATGCGGAGATGGATAACGGAGGTGTCGTGAAACGATCTGTTGTTGCGACCTACAGATCGTTGCACGATTCCACTCGGCCATACAGTCGCCGCCACCTGGTTCGTGGCCGGCGCACCTCAACGTCCCACTTCGATTACTGTATCGTCAACAAGCAAATTGTGAGTTCGCCGCTACTGTTGCAGCCCCAAACCTTTTGCAGGCCAGATTCTAATCACGACATGGCAGTTCCAGACATCTGTTTTGCTTTGTCGGTCCGCACTGAAGTGATACGGTTTTTTTGCAATTTTTGACCCACCCAGATGTCCGCAGGAAATCTGAAAGCCATGACGGTGCTTCTCAAACGACCCCTTACAACTCTCAACAGGTCACTCGAAATAGGTACAGGACGTTCATTGACCTCCCTTGTTAGTGCAGAAACGCAGTTCGAGAAGGGAAACAAGGGATTTGACGTTTTCAGTGGAACATCTAGAGCGATTTGGCATTTGGCAGCTGAGAAATGCATGAGGAACTGGATGGTAGAGTGTCACGATGGCAGCATACGAAGCAGCAGTAGAGAACGCATCTCGTCGATGAGGCCAATTCGAAATGGCCGCGTCTCGGTATTTTTCGGACCAATATGGACGGATACCATTTGGACCACCGGAGAGTGACGCATAACCTTCAGGGAGAAGTTGACATGTCACGCAAAAAGAACTGGTCGATTTCAAGAAGAGAAAATTAATCATATCACATCTCCCTTCTACATACTTGTTAGCTTCCTTCTTCAACGCGTAGCAGTCTAGAATGGAGTTACGAAGACATAATTTTGCTTGGTTGCTCTGAGTTCCATGTAGCTGCTTCAGAACAGAAAATAAAAAAAGCTATTTGCATTTCTGTCGATTTGTGGTAGAATTGAGCCAATACGTGATAAATTTAGCAATCAAATATCAAGATGGAAGCGAAATCGAAAAGGAACTTCAAAAATGTTGGCGGATGTAGCTGCCTGCTGAAAATGCGGATGGATGCATGTGTTGTCTTGAAAGCCGACCAGGACAACGAGGCTGTGATGCTCGGGTTTTCCTTGGTCTGAAGCGCACAGTACTGAGTAAAGACGATTGCACCAGTAATTCTGTAGAAAAGATCCCAGCACACGAAACTCTCGCCATTACTTGGACAACAGAGCAAAGGCATTCGATACGAATTCAGGAAAGAACGCGAGAGAAGGAAATCGCCCCCGGCCTAAGGCAAGAGCGTTGATGGCCACTGGTGCCTGTTATGCGCGCCGTCCAGGCTCGCCATTCATCGGCATATCCAACCAGCCTCGATGCATATTCATCCCGAGAAGTTAATCATGAAGTTCCATTCAGGGCTCAGAGGCGAAAACAAACCGACTGAAAGCTGGATCACACCTGCATATCGCGCTACCCCTCCTAAATTGGAATTTGCTGACTTTTGCCATTGGAAGAGCAGACTTATCCAAGAAACTAGGTCGACGCAAGGTTTATCAATCAAATCCTGTTCAAGTTTGATGTCATTCAAAATTTGTTTAATTTTTTAAATAATTTTATTTCTTCCCTTCCTTTAGCGCTAAGGCACGCCTCGGAAGCCTGATCCCTAGGAAAGTAGGAGGCCGTTGCTCGAGTCCGCTCGAGCAATTCGACGGTCAACGAGATGATAGATTTGATGCTGTCGTGGCAGATTTAAGCTTCAGTTCAAACCCGAAGGCCATATTAGCGGCATGTTTCATGGCTGCATTGAAACTTGCTGGAACAACTGACAGGAATAATTGAGGTATTTTTTATCAACAGATCTGCTTTAGAAACGCATTAAGATTGTACACCAAGCTTTTCATCCAGAATTTGTTATAAGTCCTCGCATAGAGCGATGTATATCTGGTACAGAAAATTGGGACTGTAAGGGAAAATACTATGCCTTCAGAGTGTTTTACTCTGAAACATTATGCCGACAGCTGTATGGACTAGGCACCCTCCTTCTACGCGTACTTACTGTCTACTTTTTACCAGAAGAAAACCTCTTGGTGCTCTCCCCATGACGATAACCCGCGTAAGTTCTGGAGACCTTCCATAAAAAGGAGCTTTGCGATGTTGCCCGACGGATACCTTTGCCGAAACTGTTATGGCCTGTAAAGACTGCCGAAGATGGCGGACCTGAGAGGGAGTTCAGATTTAGAGGACGATTCGTCTGCCTGTCATAAAAGACCGGATAAGGCTATAAGGCCTCAATGTGATGCACATACCAGCAGAGAACCTTCCAGCCGTGACTGAGCCTACTACGATCGCTCAAGCGGCGTTGTGCGATAGACTTCGAAAATCATAGTAAATTGAGCAGTCAACGGTAACCTCCTCCCTCTAGGCAGGTTAAGAAATCCCAAGTGAATTACTTGCTCTGGACAAACGTTGCAGGTTCTGCAGAGTTCGCTAGAAGGTATTCCCAGGGACCACTGAAACATTCACTCTAAGGCCGTCGAACCACTTTGCATCACCAGCGCAGAGGCCGTCCACGATATCCGCCGTCGTTCCCGCCTGTATGCAGACCCTTGCCTGAATACCTGTCCTAGGACGAGAATATCTTGTAAACAAGTGATGTGACGGGTTTCTAAGCGCCTCTCAATCATGCCTAAGCTGCCTGTGAAAATACGAAGATGTAAGTAGCTGAAGAAGTGTTCGTTTAACGGACCGATCTCCCAGCGCACTTATTTTGGAGCGAGAGTTGCAGCCAGTCGGACTGTATGAAGACTGCCTTTGAAGAGAAAGGAAGACGAACATAGCCCGAAGGCAAACATGGCCCAACCTGCCTACAAAATTTAGAGAGCGGGGATATCGGATAATGGAGAATTTTGCCTAAGGATAACCAGACAGTGAAATGAGTGGCAAACAGGCAGCAAATAGTTGAGATGCGATCCATTATCTGATAGACATAGGCCCTTTTCACTGGTGTTTTTATAGTAAAGGCGTTAGGCCTTTGGTATACTACCGCGGCCCGTCGGGTTATGGAATGAGGAAGCTGCATCGAATTCTTAGGCCTTTTGCGACACGTTAGGTGAGGCAACTCCGTTCTCGTGTGATCCGAACTTCCGTTCGTGCTTAGGCCGACTTAACTTCCACTACCCGTGCTCCATGAACTGCTGCCTAGCATACCTAGGAAGTGAAAGGCAATGGCACGTCTATCGATCGGCTTGCAAAAATTATAGCAAATCACATCATACCAATTGTAGCTCAAAACACGATGGAACGGCGCCCGTGATATCCCAGGCAACGACCTTCATTATTTTAACTTCCCATAAGGTGGTCTGGAAATGCGAACTGCATAGTAGACACTATTTCAGTGGAAATTCACTAAGCGAAGTGGATTATTTATATCTCAAAATCTGCTCCCGTCAAGTTGGTTTCGTTATTCAATTCAGGCTAGAAGGCCTATCCCCCAACATCAAAAACGACCCTCCCCCGTCCGAAAATAGGGGATAAGGCTTAATCCATTTATCTGGTTGCATAGCAAGTACGTGCCACGCTGAGCTAGACGTCAGCGTATTTAACAGAGGCAGGGAGGTTTTCAACGTTCCACGGAAATGGGAACTTGAGTTGAACGCACATAGGTTGATTTGTTTCAAAAAAGAGTCCCCCTTTTCATCACTGCATAGAAATTATATAGGGCAAACTACTTAAGAAGCTATCAGGTGGAGGAATTGCTTTAGCTGGCTGACTTAAATTAGCGTTTACATGTCTGTTTGTTTGAACTAATAACATCAAACTCATCAAACTAAAAGCATAACAACTCTATGATTGGTTAAGCAACAGGGAGCGGAGGCACGTAGAAATAAATCTTCTGAGATGAGTAGAGTCCAGAGTCCTGAGGAGAGTTTTCAGATTCATATTTGTTGTGAAATTATTGCGAATGCGAATTTTTTTATTTGTTGTGAAATTGTAGATTATTCTGTCACAACGATGTTTTGTTGCGATCAAAACTTCTAGCGCCAGGCGGGACTCGAACCCGCACCTCCCTCTGACCGGGCGGGAATGCTCTACGCCATTACACCACCGGCGCCGTTTCATCGAACGCAACATCCATACCTCGTGGGACCGGTGGTGTAATGGCGTAGAGCATTCCCGCCCGGTCAGAGGGAGGTGCGGGTTCGAGTCCCGTCTGGCGCTAGAAGTTTTGATCGCAACAAATCATCGTTGTGACAGCTTACAACCTCGATACTAGCCAATTGAGGCTTAAAGAAACTGATTTGAATTCTAGAATTGTTGAATTGTTATGAATTGTTATTCGTATGTCCACTTGCACGTATACCGCATTCGGAGAGGTTCCGGCTGTATCAGGTTTCTGTTTCGAACTTCCCCCCAGGCCAACCAAGTCTTTCATCCCTCCGGGGTCGACGAACTGGTACCAGACTTGTTTGGACAGGATAAAGCGCAGACTTGCATCGGCCGGCCATCGCTAGTCATTGTCGACCAAATACGCATTCAAATCGCCTGCACGACATCCCGCAGAAGTAGAATGCGTGGCGTATCATGAAAGGAAATGAGTAGCGCCGTCCTGGATCCTTTACCCGCATGTCCCATGACCATGAAGCACGGAATTAAAGGTACCATTCCACCCCTTGTTGAATTGCTTCGCACCTCAACGACTGCTTAAAGGGACTTGCGAAATTCAACTCTATTAAATCGACAATGCGCAGTGTGTGCAGATTCCACAATCCCATCACATACTGATTACGTGAAGACTTTTCCATGTAGTCAACATGTGACGGGTCAACATAAACTTTGACAGGGCGTATCGCTTCTCTCACACCCTTGCGTTGCCTCACTACGACCAAGCGTAATGTTGGACGGCAAAGAGAGAAAGCATAATGAAACGGGTTTGTAAGAACCAGTCCAGTGTGGATTGTAAGAAAATCATTACTTGCGTACCACTTTCGAGCAACAATCTCGGCCGGCCAGGACTTCCTAATCGTCAGATTGCATAGCAAAGGCTCACGAACTTATGCGAGGCACTGCTTACTTCAGTGACAGCCCTTGCTATGTACTTCTACAAAAGTACATAGCAAGGGCTGTCACTGAAATACAGAGCTTTTGTAGCTCTACTGACTATCGCGGGTTTTTATGACAGTCAGTAGAGCTACAAAAATTTTAAGCATTTTCTTACTGTTCTTTCAATATTTTTTCTTTCTGTTTTAGTACTTCTTAGCTCTTTCGCTATCCAAATTACCATCCCATATGTACTGTAAATTGTGGAATTCCTCTGACAAAAAAGGAGATGAATTCACGTATAAAAAGGTAACTATGAAATACAACTAAGCGACGTCTGCTATATCTGACGTTGATGAATCTCTTTTGATTTTTTTCACTCGGTAATTTATAAGAGACGGGATGGAGTTTGTTAAACCAGCGAGACGGACGAAATTTCGGTTGTATAGAGAATTATTAGGGCTAGAATTGTTATGTGTATCTCCTAATACTAAATACAGCCAGTGGTCTACTCTTAGAATAAGAAAGAACTTGTCACTTGTGACGAAGTAGAATCTAAGTAGTAGCTTTTGAGTGGAACCTTTGACCGATACGGGAAATGCGCTAAAAACGATATCCCTAACGCAAGGAAGGGATGAGTATATGAAACTGTTCCGAAAAGGGTTCGCGACAAGAGCCTCGCCAACAAAGGCATCACCGGCAAATTGAGAAGGGATGTGCAGCGAAGCGCTCTACTTGGCTCCGTCGAAGATTGAACGTCAACTGCAAAAACGCGGTGTGAGATATGGCATGGGACAAGAGGGAAGTGCCGGCCAGCAACGACACCATCCGCGTTTTCGGATGACGTCGCGCTCATAACGACGAAAATTATTATCCAAGCGGCGCGAATGTGCAATGACTTCCATTAAGCGCAGGCGAAGATCTACATGGAGCTGAGCGTTATGGCAACGAGGAAAGAACCCGCGTGTGGTGCTGTGTTGAAGGACAAACTCACATCGGCGGTACACGAGTTGTGGAGGGGGGGGGGGGTGGGTGGACTATGGTAGGCTTGGATATCTTCGAAATACAGCCTTGGTAGGATGCAAGATCTCGCTTTCCTAGCGGAGACCCATTTCTGCACCAAGATTATGCTAGAATAGTGACTTCTGGTATGCGAAAAGGTAAGAAAAATCCGTCGTCGAAATTCCACACCCCATCCCCCGCCTAACTTGTGTTGGGCCCTCAGATTTGCGAAAGAAACGCTACACAACACGCACATCTGGGCATCGGAGGCCGCGGCGAATACTATCATCTGCCGGAGCTGGTCAGAACGAAGCAAGCTGCTTAGGATGCCCTTAAGAGCGCCGCTGAATTAGTGAGTAACACGAAGAGCATCCGGCTTCGCGCCACTCCCTTCGACTCCTCTGCTCTACTGTAAAATGCTCTTCGAAGACGTATTCACGTACTGAGTCGGATTAGAAATTCGGAGCGCATACGATTTGAAAGGTAAGGAAAATCGCTGATTGAGTACAACGCCAAAGGACGAGAAAAAGACCATGCATGTTGGTGTTCGGTGAGAGCGAGGGAAGGCGACCGAGTTACATGCAACTGTCCAATAGTCCACACTAGTAGTCCGCTGCTCTGGCGTTGACTACCGGTATATAACCGTGGAAAGGAGTAAAATATTTATGTTCCCCAGTTTAGAATGTAGAAGACTGAAAATGGATCTTTTCATGGCTTTCAAAATAAGCACTGGAAGAGCGACTCTCAATTCCACCACCTTCATGAAATTTTTCGAGCCAGAGGTAGTTCTTTGCTGATTTTTTTTTGCTGAAGTTTAAAGCGTCGCCAGTTTGGTACGAGGTCTAGGTTATTTTGTCAGAGGGTTATTTCCCTGTCCACCCATGGCTAAAGGTGAATTGTCCTTGCAGTTAAATTCTTTCAAAGACTGCTTTCCCTGACGTTGCCTATGCACTCAGATTAGCTGTTATCGCTTCATGTCTCAGATGCTGGTTTCATCTCCGTAATTATCCTTTTCATAGAGTTGGTCCTATTTCTAGGTTCCCGATCCAGGTTTCTGAGTCAGTCTGTTATTGCTCATTTCATTCCTCGCTTTTTCATTGTTTGCAATTTGTCTACCAGGCTGTCCAGTAATTCTTGTCCGAAAATTTCACCATTTTTAATTTTTTCAACTTTATTGAAAAACAAGTCTAATCAACAATATAATCACCACAGTTATCCACAACAGTGGCCCATCGATTGTGCAGGTCGTCGATGGCCTTCGCCCAGAACTCCGGGGGCTGCGACTCGGAGAAGTCCGCGATGTCGGATTTGAGGTTGTCGTAGTTGGTGAATTTTCTTCCGGCCAAATGGTGCTTCAGCGGGCGGAACAAGTGGTAGTCGGAGGGGGCGAGGTCCGGGGAATACGGCGGATGGGCAACCGTCTCCCAGCCGAGCGTCGCCAACTTCTGCTGGGTCTCCTTCGCCACGTGCGGGCGCGCGTTGTCGTGCAGCAGGTGGACCGAGGCCCGTCGGGAACGCTTTTCTCGGATGACGGCGGCTAGTTTCTCGAGCTGATCGGTGTAGGTGGAGGCGGTGACCGTCCTGCCTTGCGGGAGCAGCTCGAAGTTCAGCATGCCCTTGGCGTCCCACCAGCAGCAGAGCATGATCTTCAGCGGGTGCAGGTCGGCTTTCGGCGTCGTCGGCGGATCTTCTCCGCGCGGGATCCAGACTGCACGGCGGGCGACGTTGTCGTAGAGGACCCAGCTCTCATACCCTGTGACCAGATCCTCGAGAAACTCCTTGCGATGCGGACTAAGTTGAGTCGATTGTGGATGGTGGACTTGCTGCAGCCGAGCGTCATCGCCAGTTCACGGGTGGCTTCCGGCTTCTTTTTGATACAGCAACGGACTTCGTCATCATCCACCGTAGATGGCCTTCCGCTGTGCTACCAGTCCTCGAGGCTCGTGTCGCCGCTCTCGAAACGATTGAAGCAGCGCCTGACTGTGCGTTGGGACACTGCATCCTGCTTGCACGCTCTGCAGATGTTGGCGACCGCGATGCCCGTGTCGTTGCCCAGCAGCCACTCGTAGTACACGAACGTACGAATTCGACATTGGTCCATTTTAGCTTGTACTGGTAGCTAGACGCGGCGACTGCGCCTTATACACCCCTAGCGTAGATTTCTGGGGAATCTTCTAGAAGGTTTTTACACTTACCTGATATTATAACACTTCTAAGGAAAATTATGGAATTTTGAAAATTTTTGGACAGGAATTATTGGACAGCCTGGTATTTCTTCTTCCAATCGATTATATTGTTGTTTATGTTCGCAATGCTGTATGCTCACGCATGCATAAGCATGCTTCCATCAAATAATGAATAAATAAATGTAAGTGTTCTAGCCAATCATTAGAAGAAGGTGTCGATCTTCAGATCATGGTTGACGTCGCAAATTATGTTGGGTGCCCTGACATATGATGAGATGCATGCATGCGATGAGCCGTCATTCTTCCGAGGTTTGATGGGGTGAATGGAAGAACAAGAAGGAACTACGCCGTGGAGGGCCTTGGTTTATTAAATAAAAGCGCTCCTATTCCTAGCACGCCAGTACACCGTGCAGCTCAATAGGACCAAAAACGAGATCGGGCAAGTTCATTCACGAAACTCAAGAAGAAACAATTTTTGAAACTTTTGCACTTGTCGCTGTAATCAATTAGCTCCCAAATTATCTAGTCAATTTATCCTTTCCCACATTTCTTCACTCTAACCCAGTTGTGTACAACCTAAGCAAATTTGGACAGCGCTGTTTGGGATGCGCTGCACATTCTACTTCTAATGGACGCCGTGGAGGTTTCTGACCTTACAACGACTTGGGGAGCCAGTCGGTGAAAACGTCAGCGCTTTGCCTTAAACGGGCGAGTATGGTTGCAATCTATGGACCGTGGAGGGATGGAAAGTTGGCTCTTCTGGCGGAGTACCTTCACTGGATTCGGCTGCAGAAGGCAGCTCCTCTTTGGAGCGCTGAGCGAGCGCTGGTGGTTCCGTCGACTGGCTCCCCAAGTCGTTGCAAGGTCAGAAACGCATTTAACCTCCCTCCACGGTATCCTGTAGCAGAAGACGGCGCCCCTGTGGTGTGCTCCAGATTCGGTCTTCGGGTAAAATAAAGCAACAGAATCATTAACAAGCTAATTCAAGGAAGAATCTCAACCTTAAACGCGGCGCCAGATCTAATCCACTTTTTAGGGTTATTACTGTTATTGTTATTATGATACTACCATTATATTTAAAGCAGCGTTTGCTTTCGAGTCTAGATTGAGTGCGATTATTTCTCGCAAACTACCATTGTAGCTCTTCCCCAACCTTCCCTCATTGCTCAGTAAGAAATGAAAAGTAGGATGTAGCCGTTCATTTCTTTAATGGCTGCTTGTTAGATCTGCTCATCGCGATGTTCCCAATCCCTGGTTCCTTGTTTGGCGAAGTCGCGCATAGGCACAAAACAATTAACATGATTCCTTACGTGGTCTTTTGAAAAAGGATCAGGAGTAGGACTAGACGGAAAGCAGGTGAATGGCAATCGAAAATGCAACAAAAGCCGATGGTGGAATAGCAATTAGCGGAAAGCCATTAGGCCTCCAGAACCTGCAAATATAAACAAGAACAGGGGGAGCAAATGAACTGAAGCGGAATCAGCATAGGAGACCACTCAGAAATGGGCTGGGAGAAACACGGTGGCGGCTTGCACATTCTTACCCGTGGCGGCTTGCACATTCTTACCCGGTGTCGCTTTTTAGAAGCACTGATTGCGCTCTTCCTTTGAAGACTGGTCACACTCTAAATCTTTTCCACAAACTCAAGCAAAGGTGAGCATTCTCATTCCTTCATCGGGATTGTCATGGTTACACCACCTTGGCCGTGCACGTACGGTCTGGCTATTTCTTCGTAACCATAGCGTGGACGAAGTTCAATAATTATTGACTTAAAAGCTCAACATCCATGAATCACTTCGGCCGGTTGAAAAATTTGCGAAAGGTTTACTCCACTTTGCGTACAATTAAGTTACTAAACTGCATCTAATTCTTGCCTTTCTGACTGCGAAGAAGTGCCAGAACACGATTGCAACAGATTTTCTACAAAACAAGAAAAATTGAAGGCGCGCACCTTCCAAAGCGGGTGGTTAGGGTCGGAATGGTAGGAGGTAGGAGGAATGGAAGAGCAGGGTGTGTGCCTGTAGCAGAAAGCCGATTAGCGATGAGCAACAGTTCGGAATGAAAGACGGCAAGAAGAAAGACAAAGAGTGGAGTGGGTATTTACATTCTGATCTTTACCCTAACTCAACACCGTGCGCAGCCTCCTCTGAGAAACTGAAACAGGTCTTTCAATGGGGCCATGTTCATTATAAAAAGAGTAGCAGTGAGTTAGCTCCCAGCAACTGCATCAATGGACAACAGTTGGAAGGCGAAAGCCTATACAAACTCAGAAAACTGCCCTGGAGCTATTTTCAACCGACGACCACTCCAACGCGTAAAGAGAGATAGCTGCAGCACATGAATCCTGTTGAGTGGCAGGAGTTACGAATAGCAAACCGAGCCACATGATCAGATGCTGTTCAGCAGGCATCGACTGTTCATGACCTCCGATCAGGGTAGCCTCGGGTACGCTTGAAGAGGTCCGTGAGACATAAACCCCGCCCGCCATGGCTAAAGCTAACTGTTATGGTTGTAGTACCGCAGCTGCTTGCTGAATTCGCGAACCCAAGTACCGTCAAAATTGTCGGAAATCTTGCCTTCGGACGCATCAAGAGAAGAGAAATTTTCAACTTTCTACATTGGTTCAGTAAAAGTTTGTCATGACTGCCATTTTGTTTATAGCCTCTTTCTTTACTTCTCAATTAGCTCCCCACTATCTCCCTATCTCTCTTCTCCCTTACTTATCTTTATTCTTTAAGCTTTACTACGTTCCTCTGTAATGCCGGTTTCCGCCGCTCTCGTGTCAGCCATTTCTTTCAATTCCGATTGCAATGGCGCGAATAAATGAAATGGAATGAAATGAAACAGACAGCAATTCACGCAGCAAAGCATGAATTGGGCGTCCAAGAGGATTGGAAGAATTATCAGTCATCTAAATGTATGCACATATGTCGTGGAAAACATTTCGTCCTCCGTAGCAGACACCTCTGCTCATCACCTACTCGAAGGAACACCTTCGTTCGGTGCCAGGTAGCCCTCATTCATGATGACTGACTTGCGATTAAGAGTAGGTCATTTTCTGGTGTCGTGCACCGGTATTATCGGAGTCTTATAACATGTAGACGATTCACGAAAGGCGGAGCCACCTGAGAATTGTGACGACTCTGATGTCCCCTTGAACATCAAGAAAGACCATTGTAAAGTTTCACAGATTTACAAATTTCCACACATTCACAGACTAGATTGAAAGTGCCTTTTAAATCCTCGTTTAATCCTCCACCAGAAATCTCGACAGAGTTTTCAGAACTGCAATTTCCAGTAATCACAACTTTGTTCAAAGCTGGTCGTTCCACACACCATAGAATTGTTATATTTGGAATATCGCTGCCAAAAGAAAGCGTTCGAGAAATTTTCGACGTGGGCAATTTGTGGGCTGATAATGCACAGGAGTAGTCGCAGCATTTTCGCAGTTTATGTCTCCTAGGCTCCTATCAATCTAGTCTCCTGGATTTTGTAAGAAGACACGCTTGCAACAGAATAACTAACAAGGGATGCTTCAACAGTGTTTAACAAGGCTGAGATTTTTCAAAAAGGCTGGTTCTGCCACAAATTAGATGGAAACTCCTCCATGCTGTCGAAAAGGGCAAACACAACATTGAAGACAATAACAAAGGACGGCGATAGTTAATTCCTTTGGGGATGCGCTACGCATTCCACTTCTACGGGATGACTTGAAGGCAATCTGAATGCATATTTGGCCCATACAATGACTTGCGGTGGCCGGTCGATGAAAGTCAGCGCTTTATCCTTCCCAGACAGTCTGGCACCAATTCACTGACCCCGGAGGGGTCGAAGGCTTGGTTGTCGTGAGCTGAAAATCCGAACCAGGAACCTAGTGTCGGTTGCAGGCGACAGCCGGCACCTACCCCAACTGCGTTAAGGCCCCCGCAGACTTCTGCGGCGAGCTCAGCGGCTTGACTCACCATCAGTGGGAGCGGTGATGGCGAGGTACTCTACTGTTTCTAGTCGGGACCGACTGGTGCTTAACAATAACGCGCCCCGATGACGATCGCGCGCCCGCATCGACCGTCTCTGCTCTGGATCCCGCCGCGAAAGGGCAGAGCGCAGAGCGCAGACAGACAGACGCTGGAGCGGCGCCGCCGAGTGGAATGATTCAAGTCATTTCCGCCAGCGACGCCGCCGGTGCCGCCGGTGCCGCCGGCCGGCCAGCGACGCCGCCCAGCGGCGCCGCTGGCGGCGAGCTCTGCGTCTCTGCCCTATGGTTAAGCATAGGGCAGCGGCGACGCCGCAAAAGTCTGCGGGGGCGTTTACACTCGCCCTCCATGCAGCATTACCACCATTAACCTCTTCTTGCCAGTAATGCACAGAACCCAATGTCGTCACCGTGCTCTGACAATGCTTCAGATCACCGGAGAGTAACGATAAGTGGACGTCTACATTGAAACGGGTGCGGGAGCGTTTACTCAATTTTGGCCGCGCGCCTCGAGCGCAGCGCGGCAAGCCGGTAATGGCGCGATGAAAACGCGTATTTGTAAGGCTCCTTGCGCGTATAGGCATATACAATCTTCAAGATAAACTGGACACGTTCACGCCAAAGTGGATACCCCACCCCTCCAAACAGGCCCAGCGCTTTTGAAATCATGCTGAACACTTTCCAGATCAAAATGAGCTCCTTCCACGTTGTATTAGAGATTCCCTAAAAAGTTTAAAATAATTTTTGTTCAGATATATTTGAATAATAAGAAGAAACAGATAATTAAACTCTATGGTTCGTTTCTCCACCTTTCAGAGGAACCTTGTTAATTTAATTATAAGGAAAACCAAGGATTTTTAAAATGATTTCTCTGAAGATTTAGATCACACACTCAATATGTGAAGATATTGTTTGAAGATCTACGAAAATCTAATTTTTCAAAGACGAATAATGACTTAAAGCTTGTTTTAAAGAGAAGGAAGGGGCCATTTTTTGTGCTATAAAAGAGATTACGCCATGCCCTTGTCACGATATTTGACCGATTGATAGCAAAATTTCTGTTCGCATGCAGTTTCACACCTGTAGATGATACAACAAAAAAGTTGTAAAGAACACACATGCCTACACTTTGATGCTTCATGTAAGAGACCTTCATACTATCAGTCAAATAAAAAACTAATCGAATGCATGGCGCTATCCCTTTTTAATGCAGTGATTGATTGTTGACTTGTTGCACCTTAAAGCAAAACTAAGTTTATTATTTTTCTCAAAAGCTAATAATGTTATACAAATTATTACACACATTCGGGCATGTCAACTAAAAAATTTCAGAGAAAATTATACCAAAATTTACTTAAACAAAAAATTATCCTGTTCTACTTGGAGATCTTCTAGTTTGACCGAAACACGGTCGTTTTGATTTGGAAGACGTTCAGCTTGATTTTAAAAGCATCAAGTTTGTTTGGAGTAATGTCCAATTCGACGTGAAAACTGCCCAGTCTGACGTGAAAGTGGTGTAAATACTATTGATCTTAAGCTACTGTTGATCAACTACTGATCCTTCACTATTGATCGTGAACTATCAGATATGCTGTTATCACTAACTTCCTACTAATACTAAGAGGCTTATTACAGTAGTCACAATCGTAGTCAGCTGTTGGTCAACAGCGAAATTTGCAGCAGCCAGTTCCCTCTAGCAGTTTCATGCAGTACTGGGCAGCCAGAAGCCCACTGATGGAAGTCGTGTGAGTGAATCGCGTCCGGCAGGCGGCTTGCGCGCGGCGCTACGCGCGACGAAATGTGTAAGCGTTCCGGCTCCCCATCGAAACCTGCAGTGGTCGCTGATAGGGTGCTTGTCGCTTGCTAACGTCTCGCTCCGAACTAAGACTAGAGCTAAATCACCAAGGGATCACATGACCTTGCTTCTTCCTCTGTGCGGTCGTCTATACTGAGCTACCTCTTCCTTCACTCTGAAGTACGCAAAAATTGGAAATTCAGGTCGCATTTTACTAGGCATATAGCACTGCAGAACTGGAAGAAGAATAATAATGACTCTAATAACGAACGACTATTAACCTTAACGACTGCTGGATACTAGTTATAGCACGTCTGCTGAAAAGGGACGGAGCGGCTGAATATGGACCTACCCTCACATAAATAAATACTGCAACCTCAACACAACCGCTTGTCTGGTTCCAACAACAACGATGTCCTTCTCGCTTAGTGTCACCGCCTTAGCAGAGCCTTATGCAGTGTATCTCCCGAAAAATGTTGAAAAATTCCGAACACTTCCCTCCGTCAAGCGTTTCTGCAGCCAGCAACCTCCCCACAATTCTCTAAAGTGCAGCTTCTTCTTGCGGCAAGGACGCAAGCCCTAGAGCATGAAGACTTCGCCCTCATGCGAAAACGCGAAAGGGGATAGCGTATGACGAATTCTCTCTTGGCGCCGCGCGTCGCACTCCACAGGCAGACACTGTGAGCACAAGAAGGGCTCTGTTCCACAGGAGTGTGGACCAGAGCCTTCTTGTAAATGTTGGTCTTTTGAATGCAGAATCTCGGCGCTCTCAGCACAAAGCACAGCCACGGTGCCAGCAGGAGAAACAAGAACTCCACGCTGTCTGATGGCAGCCAGACGAGCACTGCACTCCCAAAGTGCAGAGCAATGGCGCCAGCGTTTTAAAGTCGTCAACACTTCGGATCAACGCTTCAAAACACCGTCCCCGACAGTTGCCCAGTTGCCCGACCAGGTCAGCTCTCTGTCAGGTGATCTAGTTCATCCATCGGGTGGACTCTAACCTGACCTGGTAGACAGTCTAACAGATTTCTTATTCTGTGATACATTCTAACCGATTTTATTGTCTACAGTTGCTGGCACTAGTCTGGCCTGGAAGCGGAAATGGTGTCGGTACCAATCAACGAAGGAAGTTCCGCGGTGCTAGACATCTTGAGCTTTTGAGTTTTACCAGAACTCAGAATACCGGGCTCATTCTATTATACTTTGCCAACAAACTTTGCAGTTCACTCTCGAATTCTTGATTACCATCTGAAGAGAAATAAGGGCAAAATTTCTTATCTATAAACACTCAAAAACATTACATGGAGCCACAAAATTCCCAGAGTGTATACACCTTCATGTTCCCACTGAAGAGCAGCGAATGATAAAAATAAAGGAAATGTCATAGGTAACATGACCCTTGTGTTATCCTCACCGTCCAAATACTCCAATGCTTCATGCATTGTATTCGTTATTTTACTATTGTTGAAGGACAATACAACGACAATACATAGTGTGTTACAGATGTAGTACAAATCTCATCTACCATCTTTTTAGTGTAGACAATAAATAAATCTACTAAATACTAAAGCGGTAGAAACTTATTTTCGTCGAATGAACTATTACTTTTGAAATGTCGAGGGACGATTGAATGACTAATTGTTATGGAAAACAGTTTTGAATTATTAACTGCCAAATGTGGTCGTAGTATGTAGCGCACTCGGAGGCCGCCCGCTCCCACCCCCCCCCCCCTCGAATCAGGTTCTCGGTTCGGGTTTCTCTCCAACCAGCTTTCCATGCCTCCGGGCACGGTAAGTTGGTAGCAGACATGCCTTGGAAGGATAAACACTGACACGAGCTATTGTATAGACCAAATTCTTTTCAAATACATGCGCGATATCTTGCAGAAGAAGAAATCGAGGCGAATCCTAATATAGATTGACCAACGCCGTCTTTTACCTCCATCTTTTTAACTTCCGAACGCGAAAAAAAAACACTGCTTACAAAACGACGAATGTTTAAGTAAATATAGTATGAAGCTTTCCAAGGTGTAATAAGTGCAACATAATAGCAAAGAAAAAAGGTAAAGGTACGAGATTTCGTTAACCCAACTCGTTCCTGAGAGCATATTTGAAGTGATGACAACACCAGCCACTAAATGTTTCCGGCACCCTTTGTTCAGGAGAGGCTGAAATTACATCTCCGATCCGAATTCGAAACCACTCGAAGCTATGTAAAACATTACAACAGGACGAACACTGAACGGCGGCGCTGTTCCCCGACGAAGGACCACCAAGAGCGAAAATTTGATTAGCGAGAAAAAGATCTGGGGACAAGGGAAAATCCACCACAATGCACAAAGGCTTGTCAATGGGCTCGCGAGCACAGTAAAAAGGCAGACAAAAATGAGCAAAAGCTTTGTGGAGAGAACAATATAGGAAACTCCAAACTTCTCCATGGAATTCCAATGAAGCAGTGAGTGCACATTCATTGAGGAATCCCGGCACTGGGGGAGGGGGTTTCTTGCAGGATCGAAGATTCTTCCTGGAGCTAGAAAACTCAAAGGGAGCATATGTGCATGTGTTTAGGTTTGGTTCATGAAGTAGCGGAACACCGGCTTGTTCTTGCAAGACAGCGCTTGCTCCGTCGAAACTCTTGTCGGTTAGAGAACGGGAATTCAGGATTCTTTTGCGAATAAATTCAATTCACGAAAGCAATGGGTATACAACAACTATGAAACAATAAACCCAAATGCCTTTAACTGGATCGGGTTTCCAAAAGATACAGCAGATCAAAATGGGGTACTCCGATGTGGAAACCCTGGGCCCTCAACTAGCCTGAAATAGGACGCGACGGATGCAAAAACACGAGTAAAACGATGCTAATTAGCTGCATAAGACGTCAGCTGCGCCGAAAAATGATTTCCGAACAAATCCAAATCCTACGCACGCACCTCGGATTAGCCTCTGGATTTCGATGATGCCCTTGGTGCATCGTTGAAGCGCCATGTAGCAGTGGTGGTGTGGGCGCCGGGGAGCCAACTCGTACACCTGCACTTCAGACGGAGAGGGCGGGATCGACGTCAACAGACACACCGCACAGCCCCGTCTTGTGTACCACCCGCACCCACAACAACGAAAAAACCACCAGCGGTTTGTCATTCGCGTATACTACGCCGACAGAGCCCGACGAATCCCGATTCCGAGCAGGGGGTAGAAGCGGCTAATGTGCTGACTCGGGGCAGTTCGAAGTTCGAGAAAACTACGCACTGGGTCACCCTGGCAAGAGTCCAACTCGGAAGCTGTATGCACTCGAGTTGTGAACATATTCCAAGAACAGTCCTCAAATCAGAACTGCACTCTACTTATCAGGTGTTTAGAAAAGGTTTTTGCCGATTAAGTTCAGGTGATGAAAAACCGTTTCGGGCTCAAACATTTGACGGAACGGAAAAAGGCTTGGCATATCGGAACTTCAGCAGTTGTTGGACACAATACTTGTAGGTAGCTTTGCAAAGTTACACTATCTCGTCAACGATCTCGATTTCCTCGCGTCCTAGAGGCCTTCGTACTCTTGTGTTAGCTATGGGATTCCGCTACAATCAAATGAAATGCACTATGCCGTGAATCACCCAGAGATGGGCAGCGGACCGCTATGCACGTTTTAAACAAACACGTTATGCGATAGTTAGAAGGGCCTCGCTTTGCAGAAAGCTTTTTTCTATCATTCTCATGTTGTTGTGGAACATCTCTCTATAATGCTAAAGAAGCTCATTAGGAATTCCATTCCCATTAGCCAGAAGGACATTTGGGTGCTCGCAATCAAAGGATCCCATTTCCTTCTAAAAAAAAAAGGAGCTCCAACCCCGTAACTTTGCATAACTCTCCTAACCACTGGACAGAGGAACGTTCGAGGTTTTCTTCCATGATTCCTCTACAGCCGCTATTTATTCTAAACTCTATCGGCCTACAGTCACAAGATTTTTCCAACCACAGCTTCCAGACGACGTATTCTTCCTCAAACTGGAGCCCCAGGGTGCAACCAAATTCGAAGTACTGCATAAAATGCCGCTAATCATATCCTATCAGGCTGCTGACCTAAAGAAGACCTAAATAAGTTGATGAGCAGCGAAAGTTTGCCGATTGAACGCTGGACAGAAGAATCTCAATGGTGCCAAGTGCAATAACACCTACGAGGCTCTGGGATACCTACTATATGCATATTCTGTAATAGTTGATGTCTGTGGTGGAGCTCCTCATCGCTGCTCTGACGACAACGCGGTTAGTCTTTAGACGGCTGAACATGCTACAAGATACGCACTCCACCTTGCAAAGACACTCTAACAGTGTGTTATGTTTACTTATTCACGTATCTAGAAACGCTCCATACATTCCACATGCGCTGTGAAGGATCCATCTTCCTTTTATTAGAACATGCAGTTTTCAGGAAGATCCCAATTTGTAGGAATTCAACAAACGGAAGGCTTATACTAACATGCTTTACTCAGTCACCAGCGCAGCAGCAAGACAGGCTCGCTTTACAAATGGAGAGCACAGTCTTCAGTCAATGATGAGCACCGTCTTCAGTCAATGATGATAAACAAGGCTTGAGAGTGAGAGTGAAAATAATGTTGCGGCTACGTGTTCATGCACGAGCAGGAATTATCAAGCAGAAGCCATCAGTCAAATCGCAACAATCCTTCACCGCACAGAGCTCACAGTATTCCATCTTGTTGTTGCAACAAACCAGCCAACATCGTCAGCTTCTTCTTACCACCATAACTAATTACTGGAGAGGTGAGTTACCGGCAGTTGTTCGCTTCACTCGAATCGGGTAAAGTTTAGGAGATTAACTAACATACGCTCCTCCTCTACCGAGAAGCACCCAAGCTCCCAGGCAAGCGGCCGACATTTTCTATGTAACTTGTTCCTCTACCTGTTTTTAATAGCATGTGTAGGCTGATGAATGAGTGAAACTTTCTTCCATCCGATGTTTTGATAGGCGAAAGAGCGTCTTATTGTTATTCTACTGTCACCACATGCACACGGTGATGCATTCTTAATTTGAATGAATCTCAGTAAAGTCTAGGTAAGTCTCAGTCGGTAAGAGGTGTAGGTTCTCGCGTGTGCCCGAAGTACGCTACAGCCACCAGACCCCCTCCATCTTTCAAGGTTGGTGACACGACGCCTGAATTGCGAAGGCGATGACACAGTTTGTCATCCAGCTGACCATATTATGTGATGGTAGATCAACACTGGATATGACTTCGCAGCACCTGAGGAAAACAAATAGAATACGGGGCGCACCCAAAATCACAGCCACAATCAAGGCCAGCCTCCATTTTTTCCTAAAAATGGTACTAGTCGTAAATGTGGACTACACGAAGAAGCAGGAACCCAACAGCCAATAGCACCCACAGAGCTCTGCCGCAAGTGAACACTTCGTCTTGATGGTACGCCCGCTCGATGTGACCTGACTGCTCTGGTGCTCTCCTCCACCCCTGAGAAGTGCAAGCCAAATTAGGGACCGTATCACCTGTATCACCTGTCGTCCCGTTGATCATCGACTTGCTCGAGCGGGGACCAGCAGCGTCCCCATTCGTCCCTCGCCAGAGTGCTCCAATGGATCCTCCTCGTCTCGAGGGACACGAAGAGTGTCATATCGGTCGTTCAGGGCTTTCACGAAGAAGTCTAGTAAATTAGGGACTATTACCAACTAAACTGTAAGTCGTTGATGTGATGGCAGGACAATGATTGTTCATGTTTACCATTCTTCCCACTCTAATTCTATAAAGCATAAGGAATAAAGGTCGGCGCTACTCAATCCTTTTTGGGATGCGCCGCGCACTCTACGGGGTGTCGTGGAGGCAATTTAAATGTGTATTTGGTCATACAATGAATTGCGGCGGCCAGCCGATGAACTAGATAGCGCTTTATCCCTCCCAAATAAGCCTGGCACCAATTCATCGACCCCGGAGGAATAGAAGGCTTGGCTGGCCTGCGTGGTAAATCCGAACCAAAAACCTTGGATCGGGTGCACAGACGGCACCTCTTCCGATGCGCCCGCAAATTCAATAAGTTTACATTTTGACCATCATCCACTGTCGCACATTAAATGCTCGCATACTAAACCTCTATAGGCAAGCCTGCCCACCTGCCCTGATGGAGCAGCCTGGCCTGGAAAGAACCTGCAAATAAACGACTTTTCTGCTGCAACATCAGCGACTTATGGTGTTCTTGGCTCTAGTCTTTGGTACTCGAGGCTACCCCAACGCTTATGTGGCTGTGCAGAGCAGATGAAAGATGCGCCGGCTCGCGCTTACAGCTAGAATCGATCTGTGGCTCATTTCCCGTCCACAGCAACGAAACCTTCCATCCATCCAGGCTGAATGAATTATTAATGGACGTACGAGCGAAGGAAAGGGCACTGATTTGCTAATCGGTTGAGTGCCGAAAGTCGTTTAAGACGCCAAATATGCCGCATGCGCTCATAATACATCATAAAACTCATCACACAGAGGAGATTATATTGCACACTTCCCTTTGAATTAAATTTAAATTAAATCTGGTTTTCTTCAGCGCTTGGTCCTAATGCTCACGTATTTCTCGATATCGGTTTGGAAATGTGAGCGTCAGAGAGCAGCTTGGTCTGATTAATCACGACCATGGCACTTGCAGGTGCATGTGTCAGGAGCGTGATAGCACGATAGCCCTTCATTTCGTAAAACCTTATGCTTTGCAGTTAATCTGCGCTACCGCTGTATCGCAAACCCATAGCTTGCACACGTGGTATCAATTATGATGAATGGAGACGTAAGAGCGAGCAGCAAGTGCAGAAAGCCATCCATATTCCTCCCACAACGCAAAAAACCATTCGAACTCGTCCAGATTGCTGACTTTATGGGGATCTCTGAGTGAATGGCAGCGGAGGAACGAGATTACGACGCTTACAGCGAGCACAGCGGCTTCTCAGTCCCGGATTAATGGATAGGGTTCGGACCCGACCTCAGGTTTCTTCTTGAGATGCTCCCTCCCTGATGATGCGGCCCCTTCCTCCCGCATATCGCTAGCCGACTGGTCCGCAACTACAATCTTATGTTACTGTCAACACCTTGTGTTCTACGAAAAGTTCAGCGGTAATCTGAAACCTTCAATTTTCCCACCTCTCGCGTCTATGCGTCAGCCCTCAGAAATAGCCTTTGGCGAGCAAACTTGCACAGCTTCTTTCTCGATCTTTGGCAGTGGTCGTTGCTAACACTAGAGGGGAAACATTACTCCGCGTTAATCCCTTTTTAAGATGTGCCACGCATTCTACTTCCTCGCGGTATCCTTGAATTCATGTTTTGCCGACACTCTCGCTGCGCTGGCGAGCTCATCCGTTGGGACGTGTTTTATGCTTCTCTCTTCCAGATTTCTGAGGAGGCAATCGACGAACATCATCCCGCGACGACTTGTGGTAACCGGTGACCCTGGTCTACACGGCTCACAGAAGCACATTACGTTCGTCTTCCCGTCCCTTTAAAGCTTGTCACCCTCTGAATTGTTGCCATGACCACCTTTTCTGAACTACTAGCGCTTTTCGAGACTTGCTCACAATTATTTCTTGCTAATGCATGTTTCCTCCTTTCTATTTTGTTCTTTCTGTTATAGTTCGCGCGGGTGCCAGTACCATGTGTGTAAACGAGTAAATAAATGCTGCTGTTCTCAGAAAATTGGTGTAATTTTTGCTCGAAAAAAAGAAAAGCGCCTGTGCCGTAATCTTGGCTAAATTGTTCACCTACAATTTTTAAACCGCCATCTTCAGAGGTTTAAACATTGTGAAGTTTCTCCAGGTCTTTTAATTTGCCCAAAGCATACTGCAAAAATAACGTAAAACCTTTGTGACCCGATGTATTTACTACTGCAACATAAAACGCAGGTTTTGTAGAAAGGAGAAGTTGCGGGCTATTGGATTGCCTATACCTCACGTCGTGTTCCTATGATAACAAATTTTTGCACCCTTAGGTGGACAACGTGCTTGAAAGGAAATCAAAAGAACTTCCGACTCTCGTTTTCATAGTGTAATTCTGAAATAAAATTTGAAGCTGAAACACTTATGGAATTAGCCATAGCTGCAAAATAAGATTAGAGGGCACTCTGCGTCTCGTGAGCCGGTAGTTTCCTTGACAAAACTACTGCGTAGTCAGATCTACATTGTAAGATTAGCTCAAAGGAGCTGAAGTTAGATTTGATCGTCGCCGAGGAACTTCACGTCGACTTATCAAATATCGTAGGTGCTGGAAACACACATCGGATTCTGAACCACGTTGCTACAACCACAGCATCTAGCTGCGAGACGTTTCCTAGGGTGCTTCAGACCATGAAGTTAAAATATTAATGCTTGGCATCAGTCAACCCTGTTTGGAAGGACCAATCATTCTTCTTCTACTGCATATCGTGGAGGCAATTTCAATGTGTATCTCGCATACCAATAGTCCCCAGAAAATCTGTACTGTATCCTACCCAGATATACCGATAGAAAGGACAATGATCGGCGTTAGTCATTCCCTTTGAGGAACGTGTTCCACAAGCAGCCTCAATAATTATTTGGCTTACACAATAATTAGATGCCTAGCCGATGACTGTAACTTTGCATTTCCCAGACAAGTCTGTCCCAGACTTGTCTGGGACCATTTCATCGACATCTGAGAGGTAGAAGGCATGGTTGGCATGGAACCGAACCAAGAACCTGGTATCGGGTGCATGCAACAGCCGGCACATCCTTCGACTGCGCTCCGTAAATGTACAAGTAAATAAATATATATAATATTTGTTCATATAAATATTATTCTTCTTCAATGTTTTTCGAAGGACCGGGTGAACACAGAAGTGATGCTGATCGGTCGAATGTTATTGGGGTAGGGAGGATTTTTGGGGATAGAAATAACCACTGCCTTCCCCCATCTTATTGGCACATCAGACCTCATGAAACTCAAATTAAATAAGTCTTCCAGTGGACCAGCGAGCTATGCAATTACGGCCTTGATGAACTTCAAGAGAACGCCATCAGGGGTTAGAGAGAAGGAACTAGGCCAACTAGAGATGTATGCCGGTATCTCCTCAGCAAAGAAGCCCACCAAGTTCTTCATTATGGGAAACGATGTCATGGCGAGGAGCGTTTGACTTCCGGCACTAGTATCACCCTCCTTCCCTCTCCTGAAGACCTAGTGAAAGCTATTAGCCAAGATTTCAGCCTTTTCTCCATCAGACCAACAGATCATCCGGTAGGTCCAAAGAATGTCCTTCCTCCCTTCCTCCTGCCCGAAGAAAAGAATTGTGGACCATTTAACTTAACGGAGCATTCAGTTATTTCTCGTTTCCAACATGGTTTTCAAAAGAGGAAATCCATGGTGATAGCTCCGCGGAAATCTCAGTGAACGATTGGACGACCGCTTTGGTCCCACAGATCCGCCGCTGCTCTGAACAACGAAATGTTATCAATCTACTTTCTTTCACAGCTGGATGATAGACGGCATTGATGCCAGGAGCTTTTTAATCTAGCGCCGCAACAACAACTTGTGCCATTTCTAACGCAGAGAAGGCATTTTCGTTCCGTTACCGATTTATCTGGTTTTTGGAAGCATCTTAAACACGTCCCGTGCCCCTTAAAAACAGAAGCAGACAGCATAATTAAGTGCTCCATCTGTTTGCACAACCGAGAGCGGCGTCCTACATGGTAAGTAGTGGAGACCCTTAGGTGAATGTGACAGTAGAGAGGAGTTCTGGACGGTACATGTCTAGAACTAAAACCCACGCTGTATGCCTTCCATACCTAGTTGCTCCACCCTAGTCTTGGCGAGCTTAAGTTTCCTTCCATAACGTATGCGCGTTGGCCAAAGGGCATCGTTTTAAAAGTTTTTGTGCGATTTCTGTTGACGTTATGAAGGAGCAGGAAAGTACAGCCCCAAAGAGTTTCACCTGCCGGACAACTAGACAATCGAACCCGGTTCTGGAGTTCTCTGTGAAAGCGAGAAGAGCCTGCTGGAGAATCGCCTGGCCCAGCGGCCTCTTCGGCTACGGATGCCTCGCGTGCTGTTACAGCTCGCAGCCGTGGCGTAATCACCACCCTCGCCTGGCATGCAAACTCGGCAGTGTAACGGACATTGTAATCAGCTGTGTCACTACGTTGACGAACTGCGAGGAAGCCATAGAGGCGAGGATGATGAAGAGCGCCGAAAAAAGAAGCTGCTGCAGAGCGACACCCTCACATTCCACGCACTCTGCCGGCTCGACGATTCTGGGGACTCGCGATATTGTGACCAACACGATCGCACGTCTAAGGAACCACCATGCAGCGAAGAGGGTTCGCAGAACGTTTTAGAGAGGTGAATCAAGGCTTCTTGTGAAGACCGTGGATGCTGACGACGCAGGCCAGTCCGTACAAAGTTAGTGGTCCCCGTATGAGGAAGCTGGGGTACAGGTTCTTTGCTTTGAAGCCCGTTAAAGTTTCTGATGACTCATACGCATCTACATGACTGACTAGAAAAGAAGCGTATGAAAGCGACCTTTATACACAGTAAAACGCGGGCTGTATCTCACCAGAAACACTAAATATCTCATACATGATTATCCGCTCTCTTCGAAATTGCTCCACGACTCGAATACTCATGCAGCGCTCTGCGCTCAAAGGTTAAGACCAGCACTACCGTATCGCTTAAGCATAAAGGATAAGGGCCACCGTCACTCAGTTCGTCTTGGGATGCGCCACGCATTCCACTTCTATGGGATGTCATGGGGGCGATTTGAATGCGTATTTCGCCACACAATGACTTGCACTGGTAAGCCGATAAAGATGTCGATGTCCTTTCCTTCCCAGACGAGTCTTGTAACAACTCACCGACCCCGGAGGGATGGAAGGCTTGGTTGGACAGAAAATCCGAACCAAAAACCCGGTATCTGGCTCACACGAAAGCTCTGCCCACTGCGCTACACGCGCCCCGTCGTCTAACGATAACCGCCATCTATCTAGGTAGGTGCTATGCTTTGTCGGATTTGAATCGTCACATTCGAATAAGAATATCTATGAATACAGACCAGTTTTTCAGGCCACTGATAATAATGAAGGACTATAGTTTCGCTGGAACGAAACCCTGGTCTTTTGGACTCCACGAGTTCACTAAGGTCGGTTTCGCGACTAACTCACTGTATAAGCTGCACTGTTATCAAGACATTAAGCCATGGCAACCAGATAGACGATAGTGAATTCTGGACGTCTGGTGAGTATATCAGGTGCAGCACATTTTTGATGTCTTATTCGGCTAACTCATGAGTTGATTTCCACTACCGTATCCGTATGGATGTCTTACTCTTCCGTAGAAACTATAACAGCGTCGCTTGATAAAGGCCCTAATTCCCAGCGAAATGATACCTTCTCGTCAGGCAAAGATCGTAGTATGAGTGGGCAGGTGTTTTTGCGCTACCGCTCTTTTCAGGAGGAAATTTTCAGCTGCCAGCTTCCATGGCTGTAAATCACCGCCTAGCTCTAGAAAAATTAATAAGCAGAGGGTCGTAACAGTGCCATGGTAAGCAGCAATGCCTTCTCTCGCACATGGCCATTTTTGGAAGTTCTTGCAGTGCTCGACGAAGCCAAGAAAAAATTTCGTCAAGGCATGGAGACATGCAGTTTTGCTGCACTCTGGCTCTTTTCAGAGCTTCCCGTATGAGCATGCAGGTGCGGCTAGTGATGACGAGTACAGTTGTGCTGTAATCGTGCCTCCTTTTTCACTCAAATGGCCGGCTCTGAATTCTTGATGCTTTCCAAAAAGCATGCTTTGCCATCCTCGTTTAATCAATATAAAAAGCTCGTTGATAGTCATCTTAAGGCTCGCTAATACGCCGTTTCTCGCATTTTCGTGTCTACTACCAATGTGTTGCCGTAATGGTGCTTATTTTGTCGCGTGTAATACACGTATAAATAAATGAGTAGATAAATAAATATCCAAGGTAGACACGTTTCATCCACAACGCTTGAAATTACAGAATTACCGAGCTTTGAAAACGCCTAACGCCAGGTTTACTAATGACGTGAAGCACAGATGGAGAGGCTGGGCCCTATCCAAGGACAGGGCGCTAAAAGTTTACAAACATTTGACCAAGATCCTTGATATTTGAGGTGCAGGGCTGCTGGCGCCTTAAGCATGTCTGGCGCCGTCGAATCCGAGTCGTTCCACTAGTGATTCTTTCGGAAGCATGTGCTTTGTGCATGGCGCTCGCTATCACAATCAGAATGGACCTTCCTCGGAAGACTTTAGAAGCACGTCTGTTCTCAGGAACAGGCTGCTGCTCCAAAATCGAGACTCCTATGCTAGGTCTCACAACACGGATTCATCCGTCGCAGCGCGTTTATTTTGTCTGTGCGAGGCGTCCTGTATTGCACTACGTTATCTTTGGAGGAGCCTAAGGCATAGGTCGAGGATCTATTTATCCTTGACGCTTTTGAGGTCAATCTGAACATCTTCCAAATGAAAGCGAGCGTTTCCAGATGAAACTAGACTCTTCTAGAAGGTTAAGATAATTTTCCTTCCGAGGCAAACTCATTATGACTTGCTTTAAAAAAAATACTTCTCCTGTCTCAAGCACTGAACATGAGCTTTAAAATTTTGTAGCTTTTTTTAAGGAAATGTGGTTTAAAGTATTGAGCATTAAGCTATGCACTTGACTAGCTCAACGCGGCTTTGACTTGATAGCAAACACTCTGTTTGTGTGGAGTGACACATTCGTCAAAGTGCAACAAAACTGTTGTAAAAAGCGCACACATCTTCGTTTCGCTTTTCAGGAGAGCAGCGTTTACACTGCGAAACGGCCAGGGAGACTGACTGTTCGCAACGTTATGACAAAGGAATGACGGCGCAGAGTGTCCCATTCGCCACTGGTTGTCGACTAACTATGGATGGTAGCACAATCGCTACTCTCCAGTGGTGGAATTCTGTGAGACTCTGCTTCGAAGTTATGCGTGCACTATTGAGGTGGGTTCGAAAGTGATAGTGTTAGTGAAGCGCTTGGTTGGGTAGAATATCATGGTGAAGCCTCAAGCCCTTTTTAGGCCTACGAAGACGGACAACGGGTGGAAACATCATGGCGGAAATAAAACATCCACCTGAGAACCTCGTTTTAAAATAACATGCAAGAAGCTCCATTTACTGAATTCTGTCCTTCGTAAACCGGTGATGGAGTCAGGCACTGCAGTGCTTTAGGCTTCAATGTTCGCTATTGCTTGCGACGAGTTTCACGTTTCTGAACTGGTACGTGATATACCCTAACTATGAAAGCATTAAAGCGAAATCCGGCATTGGCGTACCGTAAAAACACTGCTTCGTGGTCTAAGCTGGCGCAACTGTTGCGGCAGAAGAAATCTGCTGTAGAGGTGAGTGAGAGTACGGTAAAGAGCTGTTCGTCACACTACCGTATTCACCGCACTGCACCACAACAGGTTTCGTTAGTTAAAATGCTTCTATGCCATCGCTTGACACTTCAGACATGCTCCGTTGAGAAACGGAACAAACCCTCAACATTCAAACACAGCGTTGCGCTGGACCTCGCCTACGCCATGAGCAGTCGTGACCCGGACAAAAAAGAGTGCGGAAACTCGAACGCTGATAGTACTTTTCAGATGATGCTTCAAGCGAAGGAATTGTGCTGTACGACCATTTGACGAGCCACAAATGTTAACAGGTACAATGCAACGTCAAAGGTGGGGGATCGTTGGGCCACCGTTGCGACTTCTATTCGACACAAACGTGTTCAACATTTTCGACTCCTGTACTAATGTCCGCGTGCAGACGCGTTCTAGCTTATTTCATAGGGACGTCTCTGAGTCCAACCCCTCGGACTACTTAGCGGCTTACATAACCTTAACAGAGAATTCACAGCGGAAAACTCAGATAACGGGGCTTATTGCTCACCATATCGCTTGATAAGCGTATATAAGGTTTCAAGGGAGCTGATTTTTTTCGCATTTCTACAGCGATTTCGGCTGTAATTTTCTCTGTTAAATTGCTGTAAATCGTTGATGAATCCAGCCCCTGGTCAACCTCTCACCTGCTACTAACCCTGATGACGCTATAAAATTCATCGGTATTTATCCGTTCTGTACACGAATGTCCATACAAAATCAAGGCAAAACAAATAAGTTAAAGTTATTGTAACCAGGAAAAAAACAAGAATGAACCTAGAAAGGCGTAAAACTGTGAAGCTGCATCATCAAGATGCCGGTCAAGAAGTTGTTTATGTTGTTTCATAGAGTTTTCTGGGATGTGCTACTTGAATAGCATATTTTTCGATCTTAAGATCTTCCGCTGCCCACCCCATGTGTTCGATGAAGAAAAGGTGTAGAACTCCCGAAGGGGAATACGAGCAAAACTGTTCATCGGCACTGTCTCCGAAGAGAAACCTCTTCAATTCTGGTACAAGACGATACTAGGATATTCGGTGGGTGCGCTTCAGTGCTTGCCGCAGTGCTGTTGTATGATTGCGCCTGGAAATATTGTAAAAGGGTTCATTGAAACTCCTGGTTCTGGTATTCTCGCATTAGGGCCGCGCGTTTTTCTGAGAAATGCTTCGAATCTATTCTTCTGGGTACTGTGTCATCATTCGAATTCTAGGAGTGTAAGAAGAGATGAGCACACCACGCTACAGAGAACGAGCTGGGTTGACCTCGTACCGAAGTAAATATTTATTTATCTGTAATTGCCTCCAGAGGTAGAGGCATGTACAGTGCCTATAAAGTACATAGTAATATAATCTACAGTACCGGACGCGTCTTTTGAATAGACGCCGAAAAAACCGCACTTTTGCGGTTTTTGCGTCTTTTTGCTATAACTCACCCAAAAGTCATCCATTTGAAAAACCAGGAACATATTTGAGCTCAGGAGATCGAGCTCTATCGTATGGTCTATACATTTCATATGAAAGATCAAAAATGGCCAAAATTGAAAACTTGCGCTCCATTGAGAAGGTCGGCCGCGGACGAGTTGTCGGCCGCAAGGCGTCAAAAACCGTTGCATGGTCACAATTCCTCTAATATGAGGTTTTTTGAGAAAAGGTTGGTACCGTCGGATTCGTCTCCTCGAGATCTACACAATCATATATACAGCTTCGCCAAACCGCCGCATTTTCGCAGTGGGTGGTCAAAAATGACGGGGGCAGACTTTTTGCTATTCGAGAAGCTTATATTCCAGGACTTGTATGCTCAAGGAGCACCTCAAGCATGGCGTAAAGTGCTTTGAAATGCCAGGCATCCTCCGAAAGTGTGCCGTGAACAATGCATATGGGATCGAACCTATCAATCGAGGGGGGGGACAGTTTGTAGAGTGAGCATTTAGGGAGCTTTATGAGAAATTCTCAGCTGCCCTACTCAGGAATTGCTGTACTCTGTTCCGGCGAGACTTAGGAGTGCGCCGGGAGCGATGCATATAGAATCGAACCTATCAACCGAGTGGGGCAACCGCTCGCAGATTGCACGCGCGGGCGTTTTCAGAGCGTAGTAACTCTGTCAAATTCGAATCGTTTCGGCCGCAACTTCTGGATCTTGTATTCAGTAGAACGGTTTAGTAGTATGCTGAAGTAGAGCGAGGTAGCTTAGGAAGAGGCAATGTTACAGGGGTGCAAATATGAAGGTGAGGCTTGTGTGACGTATTTTTTCCGATTTCGGTGGACCACTGCGGGAAGACGCGGCAAGCTAAAAACCTCAAAACGAGTAGGCGAACAGGCCGTTTAGGATACTTTACGATTACATGCTCAGAGCACCTCAGCTGCCTAAACTGCCTTAGCTTCAGCTGCCAGTTTGAAGCGGCAGAAGATAGCAGTTAGAGTTTCTTGCGCTCTTACTCGGCCAGAATTGAGTTTTCGACACTCGCAATGGTACCACTCTGTTCACCATGAAAAGCGCTATCGAACGGTTCCAATTTCGACCGATTTCGAGAACATCGATTTTTTGACGGTTTCCCATCGAGGACGAGGCGGCTCGAGACGCGGCAGGCGGACCTATCGAACGGTGTCAATTTAGACCAATTTCGGGAAAATTGATTTTTTGATTCAGTTTCTCATCGAAGACGGCCGCGCCAGACGAACGATGACGTCATCGAAAATCGATGTTTCCGAAATGGGTCGAACTCGATACCGTTTCATAGAGCTTTTCGTGCTGAATTGAACGGTGTTTATGAGTCGCGAAAACTGTTATCTGGGCGAGAAAGAGCACGGAGAACATAGACCGTTGTTGTGCTAAACTGCACGCGCGGGAGTGTTCTGAGCGCAATAACTCTGTCACGTTTGAATCGTTCCGGCTGCGACCTGTGGATTAGGTAAGCAGTAAAAAGTTTAAGAAGCGCGCTGAAACATAGCAATTTAGCCTATGAATGGACGAAGTTACAGCGGTGCGAAAATGTAGGTAAACCTTGTGTGGCATGATTTTTTCCGATTTCAGTCGACCACTGTGGAGACGCGCGATCAGCTAATGGCCTACGAATGCGTAGGCTATCAAAGCAGTTAAGCTGCCTTACGATGAAGTGCCCATAGCTCCTCATCTGCCTAACCTGCATTAGTCCCAGCTGCCATTTTGGAGATGCGGAGGGCAGCGGCGAAGTTTCTTCCGCCCTTACTCGCCCAAATTTGAGGTTTTGAAGCACCAGATGGCACCATTCTGCTCAGCTCGAAATGCTCTATCGAACGGTATCAATCTCGGCCAATTCCGGGAAAATTGATTTTTTCACAGTTTCCCTCGAGGTTGAGGGCGCTCTTCGCTGAGCCTGTCCGAACGATGACGTCATCGAAAGTCGACGATTTCGAAATTGGCCAAATTTTCTTGCCCAAACTTCGTCCAAAATCGTTTAGGGGTTATTTGGGGCGCTGATCACGAATCCAACGTCTGTTTTTGAAAATCCTGCCGAGTTGGGCATGTTACAGCCATTTGACCTTGGTAGGGTCAGGATCACTGACCACCCTCAGTTATCGGTATGGGTGGTCTCCTGCCACAATCAGCCAAATGGACTTCGGCACCGTATTTGGCCCCTCAATAATCCTGCCCTTGGACGAGGTTTGAGCAAAATCGGTGTTCCTGACCCGGCCATCCTCATTTATCCAGAAGAAAATCCAAAACCTATCGAAATCGGCAAAATTTTCAAAAACGGGCGTTGGATTCGTAATCAGCGCCCCAAATAACCCCCTAGACGCTTTTGGACGAAGTTTGGACAAGAAAATTTGGGAAATTTCGAAATCGCCGACTTTCGATGACGTCATCGCCCTACGAAGAGCGCCCTCGTCCCGAGGGAAATTGTCAAAAAATGAATTTTCCCGAAATTGGTCTAAATTGACACCGTTCGATAGGGCTTTTCGAGCTGAACAGAATGGTACCCTGGCTGGGGCTCGAAAACTCGGACATGGGCGAGTAAGGGCGGAAGAAGATTCACCGCTGCCGTCCGCCGCTCTAAAATGGCAGATGGGGCTAAGGCAGTTTAGGCAGCTGGAGAGTTAGAAGCAGATCATCGTAAAGCGCCTTCGCTGTTTTGATAGTCCGTTAGCTCGCCTAGTGTACCCGCAGCGGTCGACCGCAATCTGAAAAAGTCGTGTCACACAAGCCTCACTTGCATCTTCGCAGAGCTGTAACTTGGTCTAGTCATAAGCTACATTGCTGTGTTTCAGCGCGCTATTAGATCATATTCATAGCCTACGGAATATCATATCCTACGGAATCCACAGGTCGCAGCCGGAACGATTCAAACGTGACAGAGTTATTGCGCTCAGAACACTCCCGCGCGTGCAGTTTAGCACAACAACGGTCTATGTTCTCCGTGCTCTTTCTCGCCCAGATAACAGTTTTCGCGACTCATAAACACCGTTCAATTCAGCACGAAAAGCTCTATGAAACGGTATCAAGTTCGACCCA
>OX377201.1:40883543-40913958 GCA_947396885.1 Heligmosomoides polygyrus polygyrus
AGGGCTAAGAGTCCACCAGATCAGGTAGACCAGCGGAGTACATTCCGATGCCTTACATCTTGGACTAAATCACGGGAACAAGACATGAGCGTGTCTTCTTCTTATTCCTCTTGCGATCATCTATTCCGAGAGCTTCAATATCTCTAGCCCAAATTGTCTCATGTCACGTGGGGAATGTCAGCGCGAGGTACTATTCCAGTGGAGCGCGCTTTCACATTGGAGCGCATCACCTCCGCCTCCTGATATGGGCATGGATGTTTTAATGAGGATGAGGACCACGAACGCTAATAGCAAGTTATCAGAGAAGATATAAGCAATCACTTCTAACTGAGATCGGTAGTATGTTTTCTTATCCATTCGATAGACAGGAACATGACTTTGCATGAAAAAAGTCGTTAAATTTTCTGGTAAATTTGGGAATTTACCGGAAATTTTCGTTAAAAGAATTTATCGCAAAAATACCGGTAAATCCGTTAAACCGGTAAATCTTTAACCGGAAAACGCACACCACCGTTTGGTTCCGATGACGCTAGCGAAGGCCTAGATCGGTGTCGGGGCCCAGGTCCTTCCTCGCGTACGAAGACTCTGTATCTCTCACTGAGGGATTTCGAGAAGAAGTTCAGCCAACGCATTTGTGGCCTTTATCGTTCTTTCTACATCACTGTGGAATCCACACGGCTCTGATCAACGACGACGATCTCTCCGCACTACCCCATAATAATTCTTTTGTTTCAGTATATACAATTGATCAAGATCTATGGAAGCAACTTCCTAAGCAATCGAATTTTTTCGGAGCTGAAGTAGGACAGTAGCGGAAGGAAAGGCGACAAGGTGAGTTCCTCCAACGCTCTCATGTCCTTATATTTTGCTGCAATTCTCAGGATTGTTGTCTCCCTTTCATTCTTTCAGCGACTTCTCTTCACCGGGTAGCGTCCCCTTCTATAGAGACATTTCGCATGTATTATTCGTACTGTTATTTGCATATTTTACGCATTTAGCCTATACAATGAGTTGCGGTGGGCTGCACAAGTCAGTGCTTTATACTGTACAGGCAACTCTCGTGCCAAATCACCGACTGTGAAGGTATGCAAGGCTTCGTTGGCCTGGGCGGGAAAACCGAACTAATAGTAAGGACTTGGTATCAGGTGCACGCGGCAGCCGTCGCCTTCTCAAACGCGTTCAGGCGGGATGGAGACCTAGAACCGTCCTGTTTTCCTCTCAGTCATGTCGAAGTTTGCTATATGAATGCATGGATCCTTCTCAGTTTATTTTTTGCTTCTCGCTTCGTGTGCAGTCTGGCCAGTGTCATGAATATTTACAATCGTATGGCTATGTACACAGTATGAGATGTCGCTCGTCTAACAGCGATTCAGCTGGAGGAAAGCTTTTTTAATAGGCGTAAAATCGAAGTTTTTTTTTTAAAGTCATGTTTTAAGCTACGGATAGCTGCTATCAAGGTTGTAAGCTTTTATAGCAATGTTATGTGGCGACCAATTCATTTGCTCCCCTCATCCACGTACACAGCCTGCTTAACGAGGAGGATGCTTTACGCCCTCCATCACCGACCTGATTTGATGACCGCAACCCCGAGTAACACAAGAGTGAAGTTTGGGTAAGCCCAGTCGGGAAATCCGAACCAAAAACTCGAGCCGGAGTGAACGCGGATTCCTGCGCCTCCTCCGACTGCGATACTTACCTCGCGCCCAGGCCAGGCTCGAGCTTGAGGTACGAGAATCGAAGGAATCATATACTGCTTTTACAGAGGAATCTCACAAGCCTTTTTTATCCTTTGTGTCGAGTAGGGCTCTACATTTCGTAGGGTACAATTTCACTCTTTAACGTTGTTTCGTTCAGAAGGGAGAAATTTATTTCCGCGACAAGTCCATCCCTCATTATGACTCCGTCAATTCGATTTGAAGAGAAAGAGACTCGAAAAATCTTGGGTCATTACTAGTATGATAATTAGAACATGTAATTTTATTAAGCTCATTTTTGGAAGCAGATGCCACCCATTGAGGTAGAAAGCTGTCGTTTCCATGACATCTTGAAAATCTGAAAGAATAGAACACCTCTCATTGATACGAAATTTACTGCCAGAAAATATTTATTTTTGAATGTAGAACAATCATTATCCAACACTTTGATCAACTCTATGTTTTAGTTAATAAAATCGCTATATAATCAATCAATAAAATGTCTTCCTCACTTAATAAAGCACCGCACGAAGTCCCTACAGTTTCGAAGCCACACCTGAAAAGAAGGACTTATTAAGGGGTGCAAAAATTGCATAAGAACTCAAAAAATTATGGGAGATAAGAAAAGGGGTGGTACCAAGAATTTGGGTGGGAATCTTCGGCAGTACACCACGTTCAGACACCGCCTGGTCCAGACATACGCTTCAGCAACCTCAGTACACAGTGAGGAAGATGCTCAGAGTTCCGCGCAGCACCAAGTTGACGAGGTTTGATGTTCTTCGGCCTCTCAAACGAAGAAATCCTATTGAGTCGCTCAGGCACGTAACTGAAAGGAGCGAAGACAACGCTTGGCCCCCTTTCGAGCAAACCGAGGTCCGACTACATACAGATAGCTTAAGTGAGTAAGATCAGGTCTTCGATGAACCGCTGCGCAACACTTCTTGATGGCAATGCGGCTGCAAATCAATGCTCTCTGCGCAGCGTTTTTGTGCTCCCACCCTTTTACGGCATCACGTTACATCTGGCGTCGCTCCTGAAGACCTGGAGCTGTCCAGAGCGTGACAATTCACCGTCGTCGTCAGTCCGCGTGCCCGCGCCTGCTCGTTGCTATGCTCAGTGCTCCCACTGTCGAGCGTTTCTATGGACGACCAGGTCGTTCGTGTTGTATCCACCGCCACTGCTTTCCCCTTGGAGACGCGAGCCTGTAGCACTTCCATACTGACGTTGTGTGCGGAACGTCGGGGATAACAGTCTCTACTGACAACTGCACTGTGAATGTTGTGCTTACCACCTGATTGTCAGCAACATTTCTCAGTTCCAGTTGTTCAAAGTCTTGCATCCTACGGGATCACATAAACCAAATCTGGACTCTGAGCACATGTCGCGGATATATGTGCTGCGTTTGAAGAAAATGCACACATCACACCGTCAATGCAACTCAGCGCGAGTCTTTGTCATCTCGGTGACATCCAAAAGCAACGAATGCTGTCACTGGTATGTACGGTATCTACAGCGAGTGGAGTTCACACGTTTTTGAAATGTAGCGTCTTGTATCACAGTATTTAGCTGCTGTCCTCTGTTAGAATGGGCGACGGTTTCGTGTGAGCCCCTCCTATCCATTCATCTGCCACACTATTTAACAGTAAGAGCGGCATTTAGAGAGGGTAACGTTATTGGAGTGGAATGTTATCGTTTCTGTTACTCGCAATTCCGAATAACAGTCCAGAGTAAGAAGGGCTGAACTTTGGCTGTGGCAGCGTGCACTTAAGGATGACGCTGACGCTGCTTATCCTGAAGTAAAAACCTGATGATCGATATAATCCAGCTGTAGACACGAATTAGACGTTAAGCAGACTTTGTATGTTTCCTAGAAGTAGTACTGAGCAGCGCGCTTTCTCATGACCATGAATATACTCTCTGTCAGTGTACAGGTCGACCTTGGCATGGAATTCAACGCTTTTCAATGCCCTTGTTTTCCAGTGCATTGGAGGTTTTAGTGTTACCACTACGGTAGAAGATATAGACTGGTAATGGGCACTGTTTGCTGAGCATTTCCGCAATGTTTCCCACCGTTTCACAGCCTTAGTAGTTTTTCTCACAATAAACACTTCAAAGCCCAACTCCAACTTCCATTTTCTGCGCAGTGAAAGTAGAATCAGAGGCTTGAAGGCGCAAACCTTTGCGACTAAGGACTCAGCGATAGCGAGAGAATTGACATTCTACTCTGGGTGGCCTAGGAGGTGCTGGACGACTTACAGATATTTTTCCCACCAAATTCCATCTAGCGAAGCGTCGATGGCTCTTTTCGCATCTAGCAGCTGGTCTCCTTTATTCTTTAAACGCTGCCTCAAATCTGAAAAATCCTGCTATTTTCTTAATAGCCACACCATCTGTTCGAAGACACACTCACCAGTCATAAGTTAGTGCAATAAGACGTGAAAAGCGCGTTGCGATTTCAGAACGAGATTGAGGAGGTCGAGGTTCACTTCCGCGATTATTTTTACCGCGCTGTTCATTATTTTCTATTTGTCTCTCCTATCTCCCCTATTCCCATACGTTTTCACTGACCTATTGCTAGGGCATCGTTCTCTGCTTTTGCGTGATTCCGCAGGCAGCGCTGTTTTCAGAAATATTTAGCAGGTTATTTGATAAGGGCTGCAGGTCGCTATTCTTTCACCTATATCCGAAGTGAAATTTTTAGCTTCAAATAAGCTTTGTCGGAAACCCTAGAAATTATGTAGACATATTTTCCAAGAAGAGAAGCTGCTAACTGTTTATTTCACCTAAACAATTAGAGTTGTGGAAGGAACGAAAGCGTTTAATGGTCCTCCTATACGCTCTCTTCTTCTAGAGCGCTTCCTCGAAGACGAGATCATCGAGAAGACGTTTGTTAGGGATTTGGTTCAGCTGGGCAAATTCTCTGAAGGGACCAGTTATACAGTTCGTCCTGTGTACACAGTGTGTCGACGTTTTGCGGATCCTCTTGGTTAAACACTTGGGAGTGTCGTGTGGAAGTGTTGGAGCCATAACTTGAATTTCAATTGTTCAGCAGCGAATTAATTGTTCTAGAACGACCAAGTATCCTGAGACCGGATTCATCAACGACTTACAGCAATTTAACGGAGAAAATACAGCCGAAATCCCTGATAGCGCGGCTTATCAAGCGAAATAGTTAAACATTTCAGACGCGCCATGAAGGATTTCAGCTCTTCTCTGTTAAATTGCTGTAAGTTGATGAATCCGGCCCCTGGTATCAAGTGCTTGACGGGAGTGTCTTTTTCCCATACTGCCGCGAAGTGTTTCTGTATTGTGCGAAGTATTGTACACTGGTTCTTTTCTGTTTGTTCTCTTGTCTTCATCTTTCTTGAAGGCGCAGAAGCTGCGACCTCATCGGATACCTGTCAAGTCTGCGAAGAAATCCGCCGAGCGTCATCGCCTTTTCAATTTCGTCTGAAGCGTCCAAAACCGCCGACGTAGCTTTCTCGAGTTTCTTTGTTTGTCCCTTCCCGGAGCACGCGTATCTGCATCCTACATATTTTTGATTCTTCTATTTGCAACATCAAATCTACACAGGGTGTCCATTCGATTTTCGAAATACGATTCTCGTCCTACGTGTTACCTTCTGTCTGGTGAGTGCATCTTCGAGCATCCTTTCTTATGGTACCACTGCGACTTGTTAGAATAAATTTAACGAAATTCCAGTTACCACTTCTAATACTATTATTTATTTATTACATGACTAAATACGAATGAACGTTAGCCAATTCATGTGAAAAACAATTCGATCAGAAACTGTAAAAAACAAAATCCTGGATAAAATTGGCTATCGTTTAGACAAAAATAGGCTAATTAGAGAGATCAGGCAATGATGGCGTGCAATAAGAAACATCCCGAATTAAATATAGAAAAAAAGGTGAAGAAACCGAAAAGATCCCTCTATGGCTTAGAATTATTTATGAATTTATGAATCGACTCTCATTCTCAATAAATGGCTTTACAACTAACAAGGGAAGGGTCTCAGGCGTAGGTCTGAATGGGGGAAATGGATAGTACTGCGAGAATCTCAACCCCTCATATAGTAGAAAAACAAGTTTCGTTTCTGCTGAGTCCTTGAACCCAAAGAGCTACGGGCCCTCGAAAGGGGAGGGGGGGGGGTACAGTAGCGCACCGTCAGCACGTGCCCACATGCATGCGTGTGCGCGCGCTGTTGTATGGGACGCGGCGAAGGGCACAGTGTCAAGCGAGTCGGTGGCTCAGCGGGGTGCGGGGCTGCGTGCAGGTATAGGTCAGATGTTCGTCTCCCGTGCTAGCCAGCCTTTTTGTATTTTTCATGATTGCTGCCTTCTTTACCAGTTTGCTTCTTACACATCTCCTACATATTTATTTCACTCTAAGTTGCCAAATAAGGATCAGATTAGCACTCAACACGAGGTTTGGGGAAAAACGGTGACCATGACCTTACCATTAATCACCCTTACCTACTGTAATTTAACATACTTCAGGGTAATACGGAAAACGAATGTTAGATTCGTGATCACCAACCCAAATAACCCTTTTAGGAAAACTTTGGGCGAAATCGGTGATTATGACTTCGACGGCCCTAGTCTCCCGAACCTACCGTAGCCTACCGTAATCGGTCGAAAATTGAAAAACGAATGTCAGATTCGTGATCTGTACCCCAAATTACTCCCCTGGCCAAGGTTTGGGCGAAGTCGGTTATTATGACCTCGACATCTCCAGTCACCCGTACCTGCTGTAACCCGTGCCTGTTGTAAGGTCATTGTTTAACATTCGCTGAAAAACACAAAACATTGTATAAATCAGAAGCTGAGAAATTGAGTGAAGCACAGCTAACAGAAAACTTTATTTGACAATTTAGAGTGAAATAAATGTGTAGGAGATGTGTAGGAAGCAAGACTGCCGTAAGGCACGACTTTCACGACAGTGCTTTCGCGACTTAAGAGGTGGAGGAGAGGTTGAAAAAAAAGTTCCCCAAACCTCGCCCAGGGGGTTATTTGGGGTGCTAATCACGAATCTGACATCCGTTTTTCAAATTTCGGTCGATTACGGTAGGTTATGGTGGGTACGGGTGACGATGCAATGCTGTACCCCAATTTCGAGGACCCGTAGCTCTTTGCGTTCAAGGACTCAGCAAAAACGAAACACGTTTTTCTGCTATATGAAGGGTGGAGATTCTCACAGTACTATCAATTTCCCCCATTCAGACCTCCGCCTGAGACAATTCCCTGGTATGTATGTACAACTTTTTGCCAAGTTTCATGCAATCCGAGCCTACTCTATGAACAAAAAATTATGCCGAATGGAAGATTTTGTTGAATTTAATAAAAATTATGTACTACATCTAGGGTTCTAGATGGTCCCACTATGAAAAAAGCACGTTTAACATGTCCACAAGAGCAAGGGATCACAAAGATCGAACAACGGATATAATCTTCGTCCGTGTAAAGGTGTTCAATTCCTCGTTTCCAACCTATAACAGCTGAGAAGGCCTTATAGGGAAAGAGAATGGATGAATGCACAAAACAAAATTCGCATTGAATCGACGTGAGACACTGCACGATCGAAATGACCGAAAACTAGAGAACAACTTCTTCTTCTCCTCCTGAGCGTTTGGTCCCGCGCAGTCGCAGGGTCCGCTGATCCGTCGCCACCTCATCCTATCAAGGGCGTCGTCTGTCATGGCGCCGAGTTTGGCGAGATCTCTCTTGATGACGTCCTTCCACCTTTTCCTTGGGGCTCCTCTCGGACGCCTTCCGGGTGCTTCGAAATTTAGGGCCAACCTGATGGGGTGATCCTCTGGTCTTCTAAGGATGTGCCCGTACCACCTCAGGTGATGCTCCCTCATCTTCAGCTGGATCGGGGCTGTCTTCATCACTGCCCTATCATCCTCATTTCGCACTCTGTCCCGACGGATCCATCCACAAGCCCACCTGAACATCGTCATTTCTGCCGCGTGCAGCCGCAGCTCCTGCGCTTTACATAGGGCTAGGCGCTCACTGCTGTAAAGGAGAGCAGGCCTCACTACTGTTCTATATAGCTTGCCTTTGAGTGTCCTGGAGCACCGAGGGTCGCAGAGGATTCCTGTGGACTCACTCCATTTAAGCCATGCTGCATTTATTTTCCCCTCACCGCCTGCTCCACACTTCCTTCCTCAGATAACTCACTTCCGAGGTAGCGGAATTGTTCCACCTTTTCGATCACCTTCCCTTGACAGTCTAGAATCGGTTCGGTGCACTGTTCAGAGCTGATGAACGTCGTTTTCCTCACGTTCAGCCGTAGGCCGTTGCATGCGAGGGCTCCTTGCCACAACTGCACCTTCTCCTCCAGCTCTTCTCGGCTGTCAGCTGCTAGAGCGATATCGTCCGCGTAGAGGATGGTCCTGAGAGGGTCTTCCTCAAGGTGGTTCACTATGCAATCAAGCGTCAGCACAAAGAGAAACGGACTCAGAGCCCTTGATGCACCCCCAGTGTGATATACATCTTCTTTGACATCCCGTGTGGAGTTCGTACCGCCGCTTTCGAGCCTTCGTACAAGTCCTTTATTGCCGAGGTCAGACCTTCCGGGATACCCCTCCCTCGAAGGGAGTTCCAGAGCACGACTCGGGATAGCCTGTCGTAGGCTTTCTCCAAGTCCAGGAATGCCAGGTAGCAAGACCTTCGTTTCTCCCGATATTTCTCCATCACCTCACGAGCGATAAAATCACGTCTTTGGTGGATTCATGAAGCCCCACTGCTCCTGGGAAGTCGTCACCATCCCCCTCAGCCTCGAGTCAACCAGCCGTTCGTAGACCTTCATCGTGTGTGAGATCAGTTTGATGCCGCGGTAGTTAGAGCACTCGGACGCGTCGCCCTTCTGCTTGAAGATGGGGACTATGATGCTGTCCCGCCAGTCATCCGACATCTTACCCTCTATCGTGACTCTGTTGAAGAACTGTGTCAGCGAATTCACTCCACAGTTTCCAAGCACCTTCCAAGCTTCTACTGGTACCCCATCAGGCCCAACTGCCTTTCCGAGCTTTATCTTCCCTTGTCCTGCGAACCTCTTCTTGCGTCCAGGACGGGATGGGTCCTTCAGTTGGCTGTTCTTCTTGAACTTCCCGACGCGGGAATTCCTCATTCAGCAATTTCTTGAAGTACTCCTCCCATTTCAGCAGTACCCTACCGTCAGCACTCTTCATCGTCTTGAACATAGAATGTCGACGCAAGCTCCATGCCGTGCCTTGGCCAGCCGAATAGCGAACTTCTCTCCCTGTGGTTCGTCCTGCTTTTCGTATAGGGCATCCATGTCCGCGCTATTTGCCTTTGCTACAGCTGCTTTTGCCAGGCTCTCCAGCTTTCTATAGACTGTAAGATGCTCGGGTGCGCTTGTCTTCTGCCACTGCCTATAGGTCTCCTTCTTTTTCCTCACCGCAGGCTGCATCTCTTCATTCCAGAACCATGCAGTCTTATTTCCTCTGGTTCCTCCCTTTGTTTTGTCGAGGGTTTCCTTGGCACATCGTAGCATCGTTTGGGTCACCCTCCTTCAGGTCTCGTTCACTGGACCAGTTGGATCAGGAAGACCTGCTTCGAGCACTGCCCTTCTTAGCTCGTTGCGCTTTGTGCCCCGCAACCTCCATCATCGGATTCTGGGTTCTGTTCTTACTTTAGATTTGCTGGGTAGAGGAATGTTAAGATCCGCTACCAATGGCCTGTGCTGTAGTGCTACATCTTCTGACGGAAGGACCTTCACATCCCGGACAGTTTTCAAGGCAGGCCTTCGTACTGGGATGTGGTCGACTTCCGTCCGTCTTCCTCCGCTAGCATAGGTTACCTTCTGACTCTCCCTCTTCGCGAAGAAGGTGCTACAGACCGCCAGGTCGTGGGCGATAGCCATATCGAGAATTCTTTCTCCATCTGGGTTCATCAATCCGACCCCTTTACCTCCATGAACCTTTTCTACTCCTCTTCTGCCACTCCCTATCGTTCATGTCCCCTGCTATGGACAGGCAATCGCCTTCTGGTATGGACCTTATGGCCTCCTCAAGTGTGAAGTAGAAATCGTCCTTCTCGTGCTCGGGGCATACGATCTGTGGGGCGTAGACGGACATGACAGTCCAGTAACCTTCCCTCGTATCCAGCCGCAGCGACATGATGCGGTCGCTCATCCTTTGGACAGCAGCTACCGAATCCTTGAGGGACTCTGCGACACCTATCCCGACTCCGTTCCTCTTAGTGTCCTCTCCGTTGTAAAACAACTTGACCCCTTCTCCAATCTCCTTGGCCTTCGCCCCTTTCCATCGCGTTTCCTGCAGACACAGGATTTCTATCCTTCTGCGCTTCATCAAGTCGGCCACTTCTCTGGATCTTTCGGTCAGTGTTCCCACATTCAGAGTTCCCATTCGAACTAGCTTCTTTGGCCGAGGTCGTTCTGCCCTCGGTAGTCCTCGCATACTGACCGCAGAACTCAGGCGAGGGTTCTGCGCGTCACATGGCGTGTCGGACTTCACATGAGGTGACATCACAAACCAATAACTGCTTATGGTATCTACCTTCTTTTTCACCACGTGCGGAGTTGGTATAACCCCTTTCGTGCCTTCGGGATGTGCTGTGATTCAGACTTCGCTAGGCATCCGAAGAATTGTCGAACTCCTTCTCAGCCTGGGAGACCCTGCCTGAGATTGAAAACCTCCGCTGTACATCGCAGTTCGACACCCATTGCCACCCCCACGCCACGATGAGGTGCTGAACCATGTGGGAGAAAAACTAGAGAAAAAACTAGAGAACAACTGTAGAAGGGAAATCGGGATTTCCTTCCAGAAATCCGCGAAAATAACTAGTCTCCGTGGGTTTATGAAAATCCTTCCCCACATAAACGCAATTGTATTCTTGTGGATTGCTGCTTCATAGATGACGGTGGAAGGAGGCAAAAATCCAATTCTTCACCGAGGGTTATTGCGCATTTTTTAACTTTTAATTCGATACCAATCTCATTCCCTGCCACAAAGCCACGTCGAATCTGTTAATGAATGAACGGAAAGAGCCGGCTGGAACACGATTTCTCAGTGCGATTCCGAAGCCCTTACCTCTAATCGCAGCTACAAATCCTGCCAGCGTTACTGCTTGACTTGTCACCTCTCTCGCTCACTGTTGCACTCATATTCGACATATTCCTCTGCACTGTCTCGAATTACGCGTCGACGTGGCTTGAAGCAGAAGACGATTCCTCATGCCTATACCTCTGTCTTCTTTTAGCGACGAGCCCTCCGTCCACAAGCACTGAGGAGAAAAGTTCGTTCGCAAGAAGAACTTCCTCATTTCATCCGCACCTCTCTCGATAGCTCTCATTTCTGACTAGGCTACTGCGAAGGTCACACGACACCAGAGAGAGGTCGGCGCTGTTCAGTTCAATCCAAACTACTGCTCGATGCCTCACGGATTGCTCTCTTAACATTGCTTTCACCAATTCGTGGGATGTTTCTCCCGGTAGTATAATTAGCGGGCGCGTGTAGCGCAGTCGTAGGAGGCGCGACTGTCGCGTGCATCCGATACCAGGTTCCTGGTTCGGATTTCGCGCCTAGGCCAACCAAGCCTTCCATCCCCCGGGGTCGGTAATTGGTACCAGACTTGTCTGGGAAGGATAAAGCGCTGACTTGTTCATCGGCTGGCCACCGCAAGTCATTGTATGGCCAAATACGCATTCATGCCGCCTCCACGACATCCCGTAGAAGTGTAATGCGCTGGCGCATCCCAGAAGGGATTGAGTAACGCCGTCCTTTATCCTTATCTTATCCTTAATATAATTAGCGCTTCTCCGTCTTTCAATTAATCTGTAGGGATACTTTTTTGAATAGTACGTTGTGAGGAAAATGTGTCAGTTTTCACGCCTTTTTTATTCGAAGACGCACCAAGGAATCTTTTGAGCTGTACATCTCTGTTTTTCACTTATCTTATTATTATACCCAAGCTTGCTTATTTAGACGAAAATTGACTAAGACAACAGTGATCAGAGCACCCGCTAGAGTAGAAGGCAGTGAAGAGGGTGGAATTTTTCGCCACTAACTAGTAAGTTCACACCATATTAGAGTTATTAGGAGGCATGTGGGCAAAGAAGGACGAGAGATACACACGATAACCACATCAAGAGAACAGGCGTCGACGACTAACGACAACTGATGGAGTAGATAGCCAGTGTCGCAGCCTTTTCCCCATCGCTGTTGCTGACCAGTGAAGCCTAGAGCTGGAAAAATCGGGAATGCGTCTCTCCACAAAAGGACAGCAGCCGACGCGTGTGCTGTTGACGATTCGCCACACTTCATGGCGAATGGTGGGGGAGTTTGAAGACTATAAGTGACCGTTGTTAAGGGCTTGGCTTGTCACACGATGACCTATCTGCACACCCTTTAAGGGTCCTTCTGGAAAAATTGAGCCAGTGAGATGTTAGACGTACCGTCGCACTAAGCTGTTTCAATCTCTTACTTTAACTGCCAGCTTTTTCCAAGCACCTTTGTTTTTTCAATTGTCAATTTATAACACTTCCAAAAGGCAAACATAAAAAACGAGTTTACATTATGTTCTAAGAGCAACAGTACACGCAATTAGAAGTGAATAACCATGAGACCAGTGGTCGATACCAGAGACTTGCGTAAATTAAATCCGAAATGTCGTAAAGGGTAATAACGAATACCGGTTTAAATCGCAAACCGTAAATAATAAATGTTAGATGACGTCAGGTGTAATGCAGGAAATCTAATTTTTTTAGAGGTTTTCTCCTGTGATAATGTCAATGGTAGGGGTTTTGATTTTTTGATTTTAAAGGTGTCTAGTTTGATTTGAGGGCAATCCAATTTGAGATGGGGAGAAGTCCGCTTAAATTTGAAAAGGGTTTCGCTTAATTTATGAAGGTCGATTAAAGTGGAAACGATATGTAAACTGAAAAGAAAAGTGGAAACGATATCTAAACTACCGCACAGTGGTAACCCGGCGGTGGAGCATCATGCCTCTGAAGACGATGAGCCTTTGGTTTTTCAGATAGGGGATACGTTTAGGCGTTTTATAATATATCCGAAGGCGCGCCCGATAGTGTACTTGCAGTAATAGCGTTCAAACAACTTTAAGAAAGATTTTGGCACTGCTGGCGCTTAGACTCCATGTCCTATAACAAACAAAACAAAAACAAACAAATAACAAATTCAACGTTCAATCTCGACATTGCTGTTAGGAGCTTCAGTAGTACTTTTGTGCCACGAGGTTGTGAGGAGGAACTTCTATTATTGACCTAGTGTCTTGGTTGAAGATTGATACCATTCGTAACTTAGTCTCTTCATGAGCTACACTGTTATGCTTTAGTGTACTTCAAGGACTTTGTGCGCCCTACAAAATCCTTGAGTTGCAGCCGGAAAGATTCGAACTTGACAGAGTTATTACGGTCCAAACTCACCCGCAGGTGCAATTTGCGAGCGGTCTCCCCATTCGATGGAATGGTTTGATCCTATATGCATTGTTCCCAGAAAAGAAAGACGCCTCATACGCGTCCGGTACTGTATTATATATGTTTTTCGTGTCATGCGAATGGAAGGCAGTAACACCAGATATTATCATAGGTCGAATATTTGATTTATGATCGCGAAGAGGAATTTCTTTATTTATACTGCTCAGTGCTTCCGAGGAGTGGAAACTGGGCTAGTTTTCGAATTCCCATCGAGGTCATTCTCAGAAAAATCCAACGATAAGTCGCTGTTGCAGTGAAAGCCACGATTTTTAGCCAAACAAGTGGTAAAACAGAGCCATCATTGATATTGTGTGAGCAGGTAGGGTTGGTAAGCTCGTATGGAGCTGCATGAAGAGTGTCTTTGGAAGGGTTAGAAGCGACTGCCATTCTTTTGTCCAGTCTCATGATCAACCACTTTTTCTAACCTAGTTGAAACAGTTGGTTATGTTGCTTGTTTGTACCCCTTCATGCGCGTACATTTCTTTGGAGTTCCCAGCATTTGGTTTTCCTCTGCTAAACTAGCCGCGAAGACATTGAAAAGTACACGTGAAAGAACACCTCATTGAGATACCCTTTAGACAAGCTCTATTTCGGATACGTGTATCCTAAACTGATTTGGCGCGTCCTGCGAAACAGGTACTCAGCTCTTCCTTTGATGAGAATCGGAAGAAACAGCTGTGAACCATTCTGGCTTCAATATTAGTTGTTATGCGATACCCGGTTGCAAACTTTGGAATATGAAGCTGAACCAGCTCTCCTTACAACCTAATATTGTTGGCAACCTGTAAACCGTAGCTGCCACTAGCAAGAGGACAGGAGTTTCGGAAGGTCAGAGTTCGAGGATGTGTTAATGTTACGGTCCACGGAAAGCTGCCACGTTCAAGTTCTTTCTTACGCTTCTCATAACATCTATATGAGGACTGTAATGTGCATATTGCAGAACATGAGGTCGGCGTTATTCAATTCCTTCGTGAGATTTTTCCTCTCCGCAACGCCAGTTCGAATGAGCGGTGCCCCATTTTTTCGTGCCTTTTCTTTTTTCTTTCGGGCGTTCTTGGGCCTTGCACCTCATCACCACGCTATCGATCCTCGAGTACAAATAATGGTGGTTACGCAAGGCTCTAGCCGATCTCGGCATAATTCGTAGATTCCTATGTTCACGAATTCAGTAGGCTTTCCGAGACAATGAGACATTTTTCTGAGAAAAATAACCAGCCTGTCGAGTTTTGCACTCATCTCAAACCATTAGTTCTGCTTGGGATTTCTTAGCGTACTTTTCCGATTTTGAAAGTTTCCCTTAAACCAAAAGCTTGTCTAGGCAGGACGCAAGATCTCGACGATAATTGTTGATCTGCAAAACTTCATATCCACAACAGTGGCAGCTCTAGTAAGGTAGCAATTGCGACAGGTGGGAAGGAACTGGGCGCAACCCGGCATGTTAAACACGCGACAGAACTTTGCTGTAGCTGAAGACTTTGTGAAGAGCACCGCTGTGGTGAGGCTCTGCTAGTGAGGCCCGCTTGCCGTTGTTATTGTGTAAATTAGTAATCATTGTATGCAATGCTCTAGCAGACCTGAGGAACTTGCTAGGTAGCGAAAGCTCGTCAATAAATAGTGTCGAAAGAGTCTCAATTGTAATTTCAAACTTCTCTCTTCTTGAAACCTCGGCATTGTTGTGTGTTGTCAGTTTGTATATACTGTGCCACACGAGGTTTTTAGGTGGATCTTTATTCGCAGGGCCTGACGCGTTTCGACTTCACGTCGTCTTCGGAGGCCTGAACGTGGTGCATAGGTTAGAATTGCACTCTACCCCACCAAGCGCCTTAACTGCCCTAGCATTTTCGACCTACACCTACGACAACAACCAGAGTCTAAATGGTAGAAACGAACCCACCAATTGGATCCACCGCAGGGACCGATTCGCCCACGTAAGTTGACCAGTAGAGTGAATGAGGCACACTGTGCGTCACTGCCACAACCGGTCGTCTACAGTTCACAATGAGGCACAAATGGCAAGAAGTCACTCAACACAGAAAGGCACTCATTTCGGTTGTTCATCACTGGATTTCTTGCGAAAATCCAGAATGCCTCTAACCCTTTTCTCCCTCAAAATATCTCCCTCAATGGCCAAAATTGTACATTTCACCTCGTACTCATTACCGTTATGCGCATCAACCCCATGTTTTCCAATCCTGGTGAGCAATCCACGTCGTTTTCCAGATAGATGTTCCCTTGGGCGCATTCCTAGTGCCAGACACTCAATCTAATAAATTGCTCCTATTTTTGAACAATCCCCTAAACTACCATTTGAGCATATAGCGCAGTCTTCCGGAATGCACTGCTGATCATAGAGTCTATTTCGTACCAACTGCCGTCTAAAGTTGTCATTAGGAATATTCACTAAGACAACGTCGTCCTGCAGTTGTGCTCTCACAATAACCCTTTGAATTTCAGCAGTGACTCTAGCCGGGATGAAGGGTAGAACGAGAGGCACCTTATTTATACGGGATCTATCGTGAGAGTTAGCGTGAGTTCTCCGATGGCGAGTTGACGCACATAGCCATTTGAAACGGAAGAAGCCAACTGTAATGATTCCTGATATTCGTTCGTGCCCGTACACCTCGTTGCCGTGCGGAACATGTTGCTAACAACAGCACGTTTCATAGCAGCGGGGTGCGCGGACTTGGCGTGAATCAGGATATTCTTGGAGCTTGGTTTCCGGTACCACTTCGCGCTAACTGTCCCGCCAGACACTCTAACTTGTGTGTACAAATAGGCGAGCCAACCATTGTTTGGAGTTTCTCGAGTAAGTCTGATGTACTGAGACTGCTCGTTCAGCAGTCTGAAACACTCGTCCATTTCAGACTGTGTTGATGTTACGATAATGCAGTCATCTATGTATCTACGGTACATTAACGGTGAGCGACGTAGCACCGGTTGTTCAATCCTACTCATAAAGCAGACTTCCAAAACCGGCGCTAACCGTTGACCCATGGCCAATCCTCTTAGTTGTGAGTAATACGACCCTGACCACTTAAAGATGTTGCAATGCAAACATTCCTTGACTAGAGTAATGATGTGCGTTTTTGACAGTCTAAAGGTGTAGGTCGAAAATGCTAGGGCAGTTAAGGCGCTTGGTGGGGTAGAGTGCAATTCTAATCTATGTACCACGTTCAGGCCTCCGAAGACGACGTGAGGTCGAAACGCGTCAGGCCCTGCGAATAAAGATCCACCTAAAAACCTCGTGTGGCCCAGTATATACAAACTGACAAGTTTCAATTGTGCCTACCATATGTAGCTGAAAAGTTGTGAAATTTGAGATTATTCTGTCACCGCAACATTTGGAAAAAATTCCATATTGTCACAGGATGCTTTGTTGCGTTGCAATCGAAACTCTTGCGCCAGGGGGATTCGAAACTACACCAATCGCTAGGCTTAATCAATTGTGATAAAGCATTGGTACTAGTATGGTCTTCAGCTTCACAGGTTCTCCGCTGATATCAGTGGCCGATTCGTTCCGATATGAAGGGAAAGCGCTGATAGCTCTCGAGGAGATCGCGGATGTCACGTGCAAACAAACAGCTCCCGTGGTGTAAGGAGTAGCATCCTGTGCGCAGAGTACAGGGTGGGGTTGGAATCTCGCCTGACGCTAGAGCTTTGATCGCAACGAAGCATCCTGTAACGGCATTTAGCTTCTCTACCAGCGGCTCGAAATTCGAACAAATGTGTTAAAAACTTCCATATTCTTCACGCCACTTTGCCTTCGCGATGGCATATTATTTATTTATATTTATTTATTTTAAGGCGTAAACAAAAGTCTAGCATTGTCACAATACAATACGACACAACGCAGAATCACGAACAGGACACCGACAGTATTAAGAAACCTCCTTATAAAACTTAACAATCAAAGATTAAAAGACTTAGCTCTTTACAAACGACCTGCAAGCCACAGCAGAGAACCTCGCCAGATCTTCGTACTTCCCAAGTAACAAGTTGAAGTCTTTCGTGATTTGGCAATCGAGAGCCAGAGTTTGAGATTTCCTCTTATGGATCATGTCAGTACCCGTCGAAAAAATCAGATGGATCGATAGACAGTTTGCTAGCTAGAATTCTGTACAACATAGTGAAATCCGCAGTTTTCCTTCTACTTTCCAGCGAAAGCAATGAGAGATTTAGTGCTCTTTGCGGCCCCGCGGAATTGCAGTATAATCCATCAAAAAACACCTCTTCCCTTGTCAAACTGTTTTGGACACCTTTCAGAAGGTTGATATTTCTTCTCTTAGTCGGATTAAACACGGTTGTACCTGTTTCTACAATAGGGCCCACATAAGTCTTAAAGGCACGAATGTAGGTGTCTGGTTGTTTAGATATCAAAATCCTAAAGAGGTTGTATATTCGGTGATTGGCCTTTTTTACCAAGAACCCGCAGTGCTTAGAGAAGCAGAGGTCGCTCGTTATTGTGAAGCCAAGGTCACGCACTTCATCGACCTTTTCCAAAAGCTGACCATTAACTTTATATTCTGGCGAATGATCAAGGGTTTCGGGCCGATCATCAGAAAGTGTGTCTTCTCAACTGCAAGTGGCAATTCCCATTTCTCCGCTTAGCAGCTGATAAAAAATTAATCGCTGACTGGAGTGACTGAGAATCTTCCACGGCATCAACTCTTTTGTAAATTTTAACGTCATCAGCGTACATTTTGCACGTGACACCATGATTTCTAATACAGGTAGGAAGCTCGTAGGTGTACAACAAAAACAAGACTGGGGATAATACTCCACCTTGCGGAACTTCATTAAAAGCGGGAAACACTTTGGAGTAATGATCCTTCACCTTAACTTGATACGTTGTCTTTGTTAAGAACTGACGAGTCCACTTGATTACCATGAGATGAAGTCCTACCACTTCCATTTTGACCATCACCTTTTCAACCGGTACTTTGTCGAAAGCCTATGAAAAATCAAAATACACTACATCTGTGCATTTCCTGTTCTCTATGGCCCGCGACCAGTCATTTAGGGAGGTTAGTACATTCGTTTCTACAGACCTGCCCGTCAGAAAGCCACGCTTATCTTCCCATATTATCTTTTTTAATTCTAGACGTTTCACAATACGACTTTTGGGGATTTTTTCAAAGGTTCTTGCAAAAATTGAAGCAAGGCTAACTGGCTGATAGTTCCTTGGATCACTGAGTGGAGATTTTTTAGGAATGGGGGTCACAAACGCGTGCCTCCATCTGCATATCCCAGAAGGGACTTGCAGGAATTGAATTTTCGGCACTCCTCTACATCTAGCATGAATTCTTCTTTGACCATGGTGGGTCGAGCACACTCCTCCGATAACGGAAATGCGCTTTACGTTTAGTCGAGAACGATGCCATGTTTTCTTTGCTTCTTTCCTCTTCTGCCTCCTGATTGCAAATATGGAGACTCCCATGCTGTACGATGAGATTAGAAACTAAGAACAAGGGATTAAGTTTTGCTCTCTCCTGTGTAAAGAACCGTTCCGTCTACGTATACACTTTGGGCTCCGCGATTCCGGTCCTCGCTCTACGCCATTCTATAAAGTCGCTACCGAAGTTCGGTCGTTTTTGTTTTTCGATTTTCAATGCTGTAAAACCGAATATGTTTTACAAATTTGTAGCGGCGCTGGACATTTTTTTTTTGAAGCGCATGTCTTTCTCTATTCAACAATACTTTAACTTTGGTTTCAAGTGCATTTGTCAAGTTTTTTCAGGACACGACAATTCGAGCAATTTTCTTGTCCAAGTTCAGTCTGAGACGTTAAGCAACGGAAACAGCTCTAGATATCAACTATACATTTGCTACATTATTTCACGTTAGTGTACCCCATTTCACTATAACGTTGTCATGCTACACCATTTTTAAACTTCTTCACTTTTTGAACCAATTTGAGTCACTTTCAAATCAAAACGATGTCTCTTTTATTCAGCTGGACATGTTTGTAGAAAACCAGGATATTTTTTTTTATTAAAAACTAATTTTGCCTTCAACAGAAACCTTTTGGATCGTCTTTACGGGATCAATAAAGATGCAAGTATGCTATTAAGACGAGTCCAAGGAAAAGATTGCGCCACAATCTTGCTCGGCAAATCACTTTGTTAGTTCGATTGGTAGTACAAATGTAGTCAATGTGGCGAGGTGCAGGGTTTTTCCGAAACTGGTTCTACTGATCCGTTCATATCAATTCATGCAAATGCATGCAACTCCACCTAGGCGATTTTTACTATCAATCGGATAAAGATTGCAGCTTACTGGTTAGGCGCATCGTGCAACCTACTTTTGGAACACCAAAAACTTCCGCTTTTCTACACTAGGAAGTTTTGCAGAATTCAAGATTCGCGCGCGGTAAAATCGTCATGAACTGAGCACCGCGATAGCATCGAGGCGATGGAAGTATGCCCCCGGCCTCAAGCTTAACGCCTCCGCATGCTTTTGCGGTACGCGGGTGGCGGCATGCGGCAAAGGCATGGAGCGGCGAGGTAAGGTATTTCTAGTCGGGACCTACTGCTGCTACTCGCCTTTCCGCCTTCTGTCCGCGCTCTGGCCGCTGCCGTGAAAGGCAAGGCACAGTTTCTGCTGGCGGTGAATCGGCGGGAAATCAGCGGCGGCGCAACAGTGATGTGAATCATTATTGCCGCAGCCGTAGAGCCCACCGCCGCCGTTCGTCGCCGGCCCGAGCTCTGCGTCCCTTCCTCTGGCTAGGGATAGCGCCGCGGCTCTGCCGCAGAAGTGTGTGGGCCTTGAGATTGGACGGCATCCAGTTTGGTTTGAAAAGTGGTAAGATCACCCAGAATTAAGGCTATTTCGCCAGAGCAGCATGGTTTTCTTCCAGGACTTTCCACGGTTACGAATCTTATAGACAGCTTGCATGATTGGAGGCTAGCGCTAAATCTAGGTAAAATGGTAGACGTCGTCTATATAGATTTATCTAAAGCTTTTGATAAAGTCTGTCATTCAAAATTGCTTTTGAAATTGAACTCTTTAGGGGTAGATGGTCCGCTTTTAAAGTGGTTCGCTTCTTATCTTGAGAACAGGTCTATGACGGTTCGAGTTGGCTATGAATTTTCCGAAAGATACTCTTGTGTTAGTGGAGTACCGCAGGGTTGCGTTCTTTCACCTCTACTATTTCTACTTTATACAGCTGGCATATCCAATGTTATCGAAAGTTCCGAAAACATAAAGCTCCAGGCCTATGCTGACGATATCAAAATCTATGGAATATATGACAGAGATAAGCGTACTGAAACATGTTTAGCACTTGAAAATGCATTAAGCAATTTGAATAGCTGGGCTTTAGATCTAGGCTTAACTATAAATCCCGACAAGTGCTTTGTACTACACATTGGTGAAGGACAGTCCGCTGATTATTCTATCTGTGATGTAGCCCTTACTCAATGTGAGACTGTTAAGGACCTTGGTGTGATTGTCGACTCCAAACTTGAATTCTCGAGTCATGTTGATGAATCCACTCGGAAAGCCTATGCTGCACTATACTTAATTTTTCGCAATGTGTGCAGTGATAAACCTGACGTTCTTGTCAAACTGTATAAGGCGTACGTTCTCCCTCATCTGGAGTACTGCTCGCAAGTTTGGAGTCCTACCGCCAAAAATCTCATACTTAAAATTGAAAAAGTTCAAAAAACTTTTACGAGACTTGTTTACAGTCGCTTACACCAAGGTAGGTTTTCGAGAGATATGCCGTGTTATGGAGAGCGTCTAAAACTGCTGGGTCTCACTTCACTACTGCGCAGAAGGATAACCTCAGATCTGGTTTTCTGCTTCAAAATACTTCGCGGCGAACTTAATCTGCGTGCTAGCAAATATTGGATCTTCAGGCCTTGTGGGCTAAGATCCAACGGCTTCAATCTCCACTACCCCACAATTCACAAAAGAAAGTATGCGCAGTTATTCAATTTTATTTGCTATCGAGGGGCAAGATGGATTCGACATTTGCCGGCTGATGTGTTAAATTCAGAGAACAGCAAAATCTTCAAAGAACGGTTAAACAGAATTGATATTTTGCATATTTTAGGAATTCCCGACGTCAAATAGGCGAGATATCAGGCTATCATCATTCGTGGTCATGGTGCTGCTCCGCTAACTGGCGCATTGGGATAAAAATACCTCTTTCCTTTCTTCTTCCATTCACATTCATTTCGTTTAAATGCGTTGCTGTTTAGGAAACTACATAAATATCCTGCTCACGCTCTGCAGCTACATCTCAGTCTTATCTGATCGCTGCTCTGGCTTCTACATCGATTTCGCCTTTTTGAATGCTTTACTTCGCCCTTTTCTGTTTGTTTTGTTTTTCAAAAGAGGCGACTTTCCTTGGTAGTACACCTAGTTTTTGAAATGACTTTAGATCTACATGATTTGCGATTGGGCTTTTACATTAAGGTACTAGCAATTGTCCTCTCTGGTGGCAGAGTGCAGCGCGTTGTGGATTTTGTCTGATCTAAATTGCTGCTTGTCCTAGATGTCAGTTCCATGGGGCGGCCAGCGTACCCATGTGCCGAAGTTCTGGCATCTACCTCTGGGCGTCATAGCTGGCTGATGCGGACAAGCAGATTAGCTTCGCTGCCACGCTGCCATTAAGACCGTGCATATTAGTAAACTGGAGGTTGTTGTCATACATACAACTCAACACCAATTGTTTTGGCCCTCTCGCAAATTGAGCTAGAATTCTTCAAAAACCAAGAAAAGGAAGCAAAAACTAAAGTAAACCTACATATTTCTCTTTTATGCTGCCAACGGATGTCGCTGCCGCTTGCTAACTTGCTAATGTGATGATCTGTTAAGCTTATGTTTTTTTTCTACCATGGTGTTGCTGTTTCTTTTCTATCACCAAACTGTTAAGCCCGTCTTCTTGACGTTGACAAATAAATAAATAAATAAATAAATAAGATCAACAGGAAAATGGCTTACTTTTGCTCTCATATCCAATATTCAACACTACGACACCATCTCTCATTTAAGGACGAAAGCGACGAAGGGTTGCTGGTTTTTCATGTGATGTCATTGGTATCGTTGAGCCAGCATTTTCCTTCAAATGTTTGCTAGGCCTCTTAGAAGTGGCTCTCCTTCATTATTGCAATGGAAGTGGTAACTGGGAGAGGAACGTGTCACAAACACTCTGTCATACTTGTTGTTGAACTGGCGAATGACAGCGCTTTACACTCTCGCCTCAATCCGAATACTTTTGGTGTTTACCGAACCCAGACACCTACTATTTCGGGTCGCCGTCATCGAACATGTTATTGGAGAGGCTGGCAGCTGCATCCATCGAGATGAATCTCTTTGCGCTGAGGAATTCGGAAAAGAACTCGCTGAGAGTTTTCGTCTGGACGGATGACATAAATGACGTGACATTTAGGTTACTCATCTTTGGCATAGAGAGAGTAAGCGGATGCGTAGCGTAGCACGGAAGAGTGCGCCCTGATCGGCAGTAGGACCGAACCGGCGGATGTATGGTGATCTAGACTGTTAGCTCGGCTCTTGCACATAGTAAGACCACAAACCGAGAAGAAGTAACTGGTCAACAGTAAATCTTTCTTGTTTAGAGTAATCCCGCGTGTTGAAGAGCACTGGAAGAAATGGCTGTATTGCCCCGTGTAACATCTACACACTATGGTTCTGTTTCGCTCATTTTTCTGAGCACAACACAGAAACAGATTCTGCGTTTACTTCGGCATCTGTGCGAATGCTCGGATCTTTTTGTCGCAACCAGTTGAATTTGATTGCAGAACGTGAAAAGTTTTCTGCTGCTTCATTTCATGTCTCTTTTTAATTTTTTTTTCAGTTTTGACCCCATTGTCAATGACGCACAAGGAAAGGGTCTGAAGCGTATGTCTGAACTGTGAAAGCGAGTCGTATAGTAAGAAGGGTTATCCCTCATTTATTAGGTTGGAAAAAAGTCTCTTCACACTTCGAAATTTTTTAACGTTCTCCTTGTAAACGTACTAACCAATATTGATAGCTGATTTCGTAATCCTATCACACTTGTCTACCGTTCGCACACGGACATAGGTCAAGACCCTTCTTGTATTTCACTATCTACCCATTCATCCGGACTCAACGCCAGATCTGCCTCAGGGCCATTTTCGGCACGTCATTCTTCATGAATTCATTAAAGGATCTACAGCACGTCAGGCAGCCGACCAAATTAACCATATATATATGGCTTGGGATCTACTACTCATCGCACCTGTTATGGGTGGTTCGGAAAGTTTTTAAAAGGAGGTTGTTCACTCGAGGACAAAGCAAGGTCAGGAAGGCCAATGAATTGGACGACACTGAACTACTACGTCTTCTTCGTACCGATAATAGGCAGACGACTCGTCAGCTGGCAGAGAAGCTCGAAATGTCTCATAGGATAGTGGAAATCCATCTGAAGGGTCTCGGCTTTGCATGGAAATTTGGAGCTTGGATTCCATATGCCCTGTCAGACACTCAGAAAGGTCAGCGGCTCTCCATCGCTGCTTCTCTTCAGTCCAGATACGAAAGAGACATCGTTTCTGCCGCGGATTGTGACAGGCGATGAGTTCTGGGTTCTGTATGCCAACTTCCTAAGAAAAAGACAATGGGTACAAAAAGGAGAGAACCCTGAGCCTGATCTCAAGCCCAATGTTCACGAAAGGAAGATTCTCGTGAGTGTTTGGTGGAATGTCAGCGGAGTGATTTACTGGGAAACTCTCAGAAGTGGAAAGACAGTTACTGCTGCCACATACAGCGGCCAACTCCACAAAGTCGCCGCAGCTCTTCAAGAAAAGAGGCCCGAGAAGTCGAAGGTGATGATCCTGCATGACAATGCAAAACCACATGTTGCAAGACTCGCAAGAGAAACAATAAAGGAGCTGTGCTGGGGGTAATGCCACATCCATCGTGTAGTCCTATCCTCGCCCCTACCGACTACCATCTCTTCCATGCTCTCAAGCAAGAAATTGGAGAGAAATGTTTTGAAGCGGATGAAGACCTCAAAAATTGGATTCATCGATGGTTCGACTCCAGAACTGCAGTCTTTTACGCGAGAGGAATTGGAAAATTACCCAGTCTTTGGAATAGTGTAGTGGAACAAAATGGAGTTTATCTCAAATGATTTGACTTTGTAGTTGTGAAGTAATAAATCTTTGAAAAAAAATGAAAGGGCTTTTTTCCAACCTAATAGTTCTTTTATGCCAATGGCTAAAAAAAATGAGTAGGGGCGCCGAATCTATTATAATGGAGTCGAGGCGGCGGCACTCAGGAGTGCTCACTTGTACGACCGCAATGCCTGCTCCTACAAGCGGCTCAGGGAGTAGTGGATAGTGGGATTGCATCATTAGATGAAGGTTGGGGGTCAGGTTGTCCTGCGTTGCTGCATTTTTGCGTTTGAATTGATCAGTTGAGATTTGAGGAGTGCGGACATTCCGAGAGTTTTCAGGAGCTTTCTGCAGATTTTCCTGCTGTATGCTGTGGAAAGTGACCTTGTTGCAATCTGTTCCTTTCTGACCTCTTCTTAGCCATAAGCCAATGAGAAAGATATTCAGCATTGTGATGTATGACCGTTCAACACCACTGATAGACAGGCACAAGGTGCTTGACACGAAAGACTGGTCACAATACGGGCAGCGTACAAAAGCTACTGGTGGTTCTTCACAGCTTGTTTTCCTAATGACCAGTGACATCGGAAAAAAAACCATCATCCTCGGATTAAAAGGGAACCAGAATGTGACTTCGTATAACCAGCTTTGAACCATTCATGAGCAACCACCTTTTCGTTCTTTCACTACGCTCAGTTGTCTTCACCGACTTCAAATTGATGTGCTCCAAAGTCCTTGAGTATGCTGGCCATCCGTTCGCCCAGCCTGATTTCTTCCTTCGAGGGCTTCTTGCCTAACAGTGGACCACACTTAAGTGTGAGCAGGTGGATCACCACTCGAGGATCACCACACCACACGGCGACATTGTTGGTGTTAGGTTTTAGAAACCCTCCAGCGGACCACTGCTTTCAGGTGATAGGCGAAAATTAGGGAAAGAGTGTATCGATGGCTGGTTAGGTCAACTTGCGAGATCCACAAACATCGTTTCACACCTCTATCGCAACACCCTCGCCTCTTTGAAACTCTGGGCAAATTTTTTTCCGAAATCATTAGACTATGTAGTAGGGAAACATGCTGTGAAGAGCCCGTAGTTTGGCCAGTCCTTCTGCTTTATGCGGTTTGTGCCTGTGTATCACTGGTGATAGACGTTCATGCATCATAATATTGAATACCTTTCTCATTGTCTATTGGCTAAAAACCGTTCAGAAATAAACAAGCCGAAAGAAAGTTACTACCCACAGTACACAGCTGGAAAACGCCCGAAAATAGTTTACACGTCAGGGCCCCTCAAATATCAACCAGTCAGTTGAAATGCAAAAATACCGTGAACTAGGAAACCGAACGTGCAACCTTCCTTGCATGAAGCAACACCACTATCCACTGCGCTTCGAGCCATCTGAAAGCAGCGGCATCGCAGGCGTACAAGAGACCCCCGGCGCTCATGAGGCGCCAATTCCATAGTAACTTCAAGGACCCCCTACTTCTGGGGTTTAACGACTTGGCAAAAAATAAACACATTTTTGTACTAAATGAGGGGTGGAGATTCGTCTGATATGACTCGCTTTCTCCGTTCAGACATACGCTTCAGAGCCTTCCCTTGTAAGAGTGCAGTGCTCCCCCTCCCAATAGGATAGTTTCAGCAATCTGAATGCGTATTTGGTCATGCAATGACTTGCGGTGGCCAGCCAACGAGCAGGTCGGCGCATTGCCTTCCCAGGCAAGTATGGCATCAATTTGCAGATCCCGAAGGGATGGAAGGCTTGGTGGCTTCGGTAGGAAACCCGAACAGGGACCTGGAATCGGGTGCACGCGACACGCGGCACCTACTTCGGCCGCACCCCTCGTGCCTTTGATTATAGAAGCTGAGAATGGCGGGTCCGAGCATATCACATTGCGCTTACGTTTTATTGGTAATAGTTTTTTAAATTGTACATTTTTGAACGGTATTGTGTTCTTGTATCATAAGTGAAGTTCAAGTGCACCTTCTCAAACCGTACTCCAAACTTTCTACTTAAAACTTCTTTCTACTGAACTTTTGAAAATGTACGACTCCTTTACCTAATATCTTCCATGGGTTAATTAATTTATTTATTTATTTATTGAATACGTCATATGACGCGCCACATAAGGGGAAGAACACAACAATAAAAAAAAAACAGACAAACATTCTCAGCTAATCTAGGCGGAATTTCCATGGAAACAAGCGTCGTCCACGTACATTCCAGTAGAGTAGCCCTGACAGCCGACTGAAAAAGTAAGGAAATTTGGCGAATCGGAGGTGTTTAGCGCGGAAGTAGGGGTGGGAGATTAGACTAAGCATTAATAAGACATTTATAAGAATAAGAAACTGAAAAGAAACAAGAGTTGCTCCTTGAAGTCGTAGCTGGTCAGCTACCCAACTCAAAGATGATTTGCATCGTTTTAGTTATTTTTGCTTTCTTGATTATTCTAACAATTGGTGATACCTTGCAGTCAAAAGTGATCTGTAGCGATCTCATGTTGCCCACTAGAAACTCTCCGATAAGAGATTTTCTAGTCAGCAACATGAGCATAACTCAAAAAGACATTTGCCGACTAGTGCGCTGTCTTGTTCACTAGTGTGAGACTTCGCGAACCGTTACTGCTTCGGGGCCTTAAGAAACTTATAACCAGGTCACACCGCTTGAAGCCACGGGGTATGGCTACATACTCCTGCTGTGCCAAATAATCGTCTTTTCTGCCGCAGCGTTTTCGATTTGCTTCCTTACACTATTGCCTATGTATTTCGCTCTGCCATCTGCTCTGCCTTGATAATCGTTGCTAATTTGTTTTACTTACTATCTTTGCTCAAGGGCGCATGAAATCGCAGTAGGAGTAGACGAAGGCTGTGACACACACTCCAAAGCTCCTCGTTCGGATTTCCCGCCCAGCCATCCAAGCTTTCCATCCTCCGACCTTTACGCTTTGTCCTTTCCATCTAGCCGAAACTGGACAAAGCCTTTTCTACTCTATGATGATTATTCTTGTCCAGCTCAACAAAAAGCTTTCCCTTTCTCACAAGCGAAGACTATGAGCTATTGACCACGGGTTTGTAAATTGACACCGTTGACATATGTCCCTTCAAGCTGCGTCATCATAGGAGGTGAAAAAGCTAAACAAACGGATCGTGGTGCGTGGGAAGGCTGTGTGCTTCAGGTACTTCTTTTTGATTAGTTTTAATTGGTGATTTTTTACTTAGCTCTTTCCAGTTGTAGCATTTTATTATGCCGATCTCTGTGAGAACAGACACAACACCTAGTTTAGCGTCTCTTAGCTGCTGTTTTCGTTTGCTGCACAAAAACACTACGTTGAATCGAGTTCAGTCTAATTCGTGATTTTGAGTTCGTTTGTGATAAGCTGTAGTGGAGAGAAACTTTGAATACGTTGCCGAAGCATCGCCTGCTTGTTCACACTTGAATTTTTTTTTTCAGCGTGACAACAGATTTCAACATCCGTTATGACCATCCCGGCGGTTGTTCCGCCTATAAAATTTTGGGAAATGGAAAACACGGGAAAACACTGTGGAACTCTTTCGTTGCCTTCTCTCCTTTCATATCGAAAGCGTTTCTACTGACTTTGAGTGCTGGTGTACATATTTTTAGATATGGGCGCGATTTAAGCTAGGTAAGGGACACTAATACAGTACCGGACGCGTCTTTTGAATAGACGCCGAAAAAACCGCACTTTTGCGGTTTTGCGTCTTTTTGCTATAACTCACCCAAAAGTCATCCATTTGAAAAACCAGGAATATATTTGAGCTCAGGAGATCGAGCTCTATCGTATGGTCCATACATTTCATATGAAAGATCAAAAATGGCCAAAATTGAAAACTTGCGCTCCATTGAGAAGGTCGGCCGCGGACGAGTTGTCGGCCGTAAGGCGTCAAAAACCGTTGCATGGTCACAATTCCTCTAATATGAGGTTTTTTGAGAAAAGGTTGGTACCGTTCGATTCGTCTCCTCGAGATCTACACAATCATATATACAGCTTCGCCAAACCGCCGCATTTTCGCAGTGGGTGGTCAAAAATGACGGGGGCAGACTTTTTGCTATTCGAGAAGCTTATATTCCAGGACTTGTATGCTCAAGGAGCACCTCAAGCATGGCGTAAAGTGCTTTGAAATGCCAGGCATCCTCCGAAAGTGTGCCGTGAACAATGCATATGGGATCGAACCTATCAATCGAGGGGGGTGGGGACAGTTTGTAGAGTGAGCATTTAGGGAGCTTTATGAGAAATTCTCAGCTGCCCTACTCAGGAATTGCTGTACTCTGTTCCGGCGAGACTTAGGAGTGCGCCGGGAGCGATGCATATAGAATCGAACCTATCAACCGAGTGGGGCAACCGCTCGCAGATTGCACGCGCGGGCGTTTTCAGAGCGTAGTAACTCTGTCAAATTCGAATCGTTTCGGCCGCAACTTCTGGATCTTGTAGTCAGTAGAACGGTTTAGTAGTATGCTGAAGTAGAGCGAGGTAGCTTAGGAAGAGGCAATGTTACAGGGGTGCAAATATGAAGGTGAGGCTTGTGTGACGTATTTTTTCCGATTTCGGTGGACCACTGCGGGAAGACGCGGCAAGCTAAAAACCTCAAAACGAGTAGGCGAACAGGCCGTTTAGGATACTTTACGATTACATGCTCAGAGCACCTCAGCTGCCTAAACTGCCTTAGCTTCAGCTGCCAGTTTGAAGCGGCAGAAGATAGCAGTTAGAGTTTCTTGCGCTCTTACTCGGCCAGAATTGAGTTTTCGACACTCGCAATGGTACCACTCTGTTCACCATGAAAAGCGCTATCGAACGGTTCCAATTTCGACCGATTTCGAGAACATCGATTTTTTGACGGTTTCCCATCGAGGACGAGGCGGCTCGAGACGCGGCAGGCGGACCTATCGAACGGTGTCAATTTAGACCAATTTCGGGAAAATTGATTTTTTGATTCAGTTTCTCATCGAAGACGGCCGCGCCAGACGAACGATGACGTCATCGAAAATCGATGTTTCCGAAATGGGTCGAACTTGATACCGTTTCATAGAGCTTTTCGTGCTGAATTGAACGGTGTTTATGAGTCGCGAAAACTGTTATCTGGGAAAGAGCACGGAGAACATAGACCGTTGTTGTGCTAAACTGCACGCGCGGGAGTGTTCTGAGCGCAATAACTCTGTCACGTTTGAATCGTTCCGGCTGTGACCTGTGGATTCCGTAGGATATGATATTCCGTAGGCTATGAATATGATCTAATAGCGCGCTGAAACACAGCAATGTAGCTTATGACTAGACCAAGTTACAGCTCTGCGAAGATGCAAGTGAGGCTTGTGTGACACGACTTTTTCAGATTGCGGTCGACCGCTGCGGGTACACTAGGCGAGCTAACGGACTATCGGACTATCAAAACAGCGAAGGCGCTTTACGATGATCTGCTTCTAACTCTCCAGCTGCCTAAACTGCCTTAGCCCCATCTGCCATTTTAGAGCGGCGGACGGCAGCGGTGAATCTTCTTCCGCCCTTACTCGCCCATGTCCGAGTTTTCGAGCCCCAGCCAGGGTACCATTCTGTTCAGCTCGAAAGGCCCTATCGAACGGTGTCAATTTAGACCAATTTCGGAAAATTCATTTTTTGACAATTTCCCTCGGGACGAGGGCGCTCTTCGTAGGGCGATGGACGTCATCGAAAGTCGGCGATTTCGAAATTTCCCAAATTTTCTTGTCCAAAACTTCGTCCAAAAGCGTCTAGGGGGTTATTTGGGGCGCTGATTACGAATCCAACGCCCGTTTTTGTAAATTTGCCGATTTCGATAGGTTTTGGATTTTCTTCTGGATAAATGAGGATGGCCGGGTCAGGAACACCGATTTTGCTCAAACCTCGTCCAAGGGCAGGATTATTGAGGGGCCAAATACGGTGCCGAAGTCCATTTGGCTGATTGTGGCAGGAGACCACCCATACCGATAACTGAGGGTGGTCAGTGATCCTGACCCTACCAAGGTCAAATGGCTGTAACATGCCCAACTCGGCAGGATTTTCAAAAACAGACGTTGGATTCGTGATCAGCGCCCCAAATAACCCCTAAACGATTTTGGACGAAGTTTGGGCAAGAAAATTTGGCCAATTTCGAAATCGTCGACT
>OX377201.1:40914158-41057144 GCA_947396885.1 Heligmosomoides polygyrus polygyrus
GTATGAGAAGGGAAAGAGGTTCCTTATCATGTCACGCTTCGTTGTTTCTTCTGAGGTGTCTGGCTTTGCTCCAAAGTACAGCTTAATAGTTCAAAAAAGTAAGGTGCAAATCATTCCTTCATCGAATGAAACGATGATAATTGTGATAATTCCAAAAGCAGATAAACTGTCAATCCAAAAAGAAATATAGTAATATTCGATTAAATGTCGGATGTTCCAGAAATGTCTTTGAGTTTAATTAAGCTGTTTTAGAGTTTTGATTGAGCTTCTATTTTTTTAAAGCAGTCACAATATAGATCATTGCACTTGTGCATTGTTAGGCTTCCGTTTGCTTTCTTTGCTTTAGGATGACGTATGCATGATGAAATGAATGGTTTTTATGAACTGATGATTCGGTGAAAAGGTGTTTCGGTAAAAAGCTTCACGTTTTTTTACATTATCCCCGCTTAAAATAGTTGTTTTTGAGGAAATATTAAATTTTTAAAAAATTAACGGATTTACCGAAGTTACCGGAATTTGCCGGCGAATTTCCGCTTTAAAAATTTGCGGTAAAAAATTTACCGGCGGCAAGTCAGCGCACACCCCTGGAACCAAAGTGGACTACGACGGTGCTCGCAAAGATAGTCAGATGATCTGGTAGAGCATAAGAAATATTTAAATACTTCGCATGGCTCTAAGCAAGGAAAAATTGCAAAAGCGATAAAATTCGTGATCTCATAGTTCATCTGGACATGAGTTGCAGTCGCGTGATGTCAAGAAAACGTTTCTCGAGCGAATCGGAATCATTGCGGAGTTTGGCAGACGGCGATCGCGAATGGAGACATTAGCCGGAAAGCAAATCTGAGACCTGCGCAATAACGTACAAGCTGTCTCAAAAATAGCATTTGGTTAGTTCATTGTCTTAACCACCCGGCCAAAAATTGGGCAATAGCGCGGGTCTTCTTAACGCTACAGGTTGCTCTATGCCTTAACACCACGTTTCGCGAAATATGGTTGATCGGTAATTTGGGCATCTGTCTAAAGCTTTTCATTAGAAGACTGCGTTCTTTGCTTAAATATAGACCGACTTTGTGCGCTCGTCACAACAAAGCGATGTATAGCTGCATAAAGAACACTAATCGGCTTCGTATCCGTCGAATCCTCGATTCCTGCCATCGCTACCAGAACGATGATTGAAGGCGATTGTGGATCAGCCGTTGTAGCGTCAGCACTCTTTGTGGTCACAAGAACTGGAGTAGTTTAAGTTAGAAGCTTGCTCTTTCTGCGAGAAATAGGGCTGAGCGAACGAACCTATGCAAACTTGTGCTGATAACCCTAGGTTATTTGAACATGCTTTTGGTCAAGTAAGCACCGCGAAACTCTGCTGCACGAAATATTTGTACTAATAATATGCAGCGCTAAGCTTAAGTCAACACTAAAGTTTTTTGTCTTGCCCATTAACGTAAGCTATACATCTTTGATGTAGCTGAGGGGATGTGAGATACCCTGTGCATAATAGGGCAGATAATAGAGAAATACCATTTTATGTCAAACTGGACACTTTTCACATTAAATTGGAGAATTTTCGAATCAAACTGAACACTATTCCAAACAGGTTACAAGCCTATTTATTTATTTATTTATTTATTTATTATTTTTTATGTGTCAAATAACCCCTTAAATAACCCCTCAAATAACCCTTTAAAATAAGAAAAAAGAACACTGAAACAAACCATGTTCAAACAGAAATGAAACAAACGCAACACAAAAACAGCACCAATCAAGGGAGGGGAAGAATGGCATTCTTTTGCTTATCAACGACAGCCATTAGAACTAACCTGCTGTTGCCTGAATGTTCGCACCTGCTACAGTACTCCCAAACCTGCACATCACCCAAGTCGTTGTTAGTTCGTCCACTTGCCTTTTGTCGTTAAGCGCGCAAGGGACTCCAGGGTGAGGGCCATCCAACTGCTCGTGTGGAAACTGTCTTCGTTGCTCAGAGGAGTCCGTCGCTGTGTTCTGCCGCAGAAACGCATACAGTGGAGCGCAAACTGCTGCGAAAATGTGCAGAAAGCGCCAGCGATTTATGTAGACGTCAAAACCCCTCAGATCCCAACCAGTCAGTTGAAATTCAAAAGACCCGCAACGCAGGAGTACCGAACCCCCAGCGTTGCTTCGCTTCGCTGAAGTAACGCCACTCTCTATTGCCCACGATCCGCTTCTCGGGACAGCGATCACGAGCGCACAAGACATCGATCGAATGTCCACGTGGACGCCGACGCGATCCACGACGCAACGGCAGCAGCCGCACGCTACAACATCCCACAAATCTACACATCAACCCACGACTGCATTGGTAGTAGGTGCTTAGATCTAAGTAAGACCCTTTACAGCTCATAAGCCTATTAGTCCCGTTCGTTGAGAAGGTAATGTTCTAGCAAGTAGGTAGTTGAGGAAAATTTGGTGCATGATTTGATTCTATTAGGCGAAAAAGCGCTCAAAACGAATGACTCGCTAAATTCACCTAGAACGAAACATCAAATAAAAAATACAAAATTAATAAGCTAAATTAAGGGAAAGTTGGAAAAATTGTAAAAAATTTCTTGGAGTAACACAACGTAAATTGAATGGTAAAAGAGCGATTGTAAAAAAGACACACATCCCCACGCTCCTGTCACAAGTAATAGGCACCATTTACATTATCAATCAAATAAAAATTGTGCGATCTAGTGGTGTGCAAGACGCAACCTCTTCTTTTAATGCAACAAAAACCAAAGAGTCTATAACAAGTTTAAAATTTTTCAATTTTCCTCTGTAAAAATAAAAATTTCGCCAAATTTTAAGCAGGCTACTTAAACTAGCTGTTCCTTCAGCAGCACCTATTGGTGTATTGAGACAAGATGGGTTCATGTTGACGGTTCTCAGATTTCGTGCTTGGAAGCCAACAAATTGCGAACATATGCATTTTCGAGTGGTAAGGAGTGGCACATGCATCGCTCATAATTAATGTTTGAAATGGGCAACTGGCTGAAGAAGAACGACGGCGATCACTCAGTGATAAAATTGAATTCCGTGCTAACGGGTTTATAAGAGAGCTAAGTACATAATAGGGAGTATTTCCCAGCATTCCAGCATTGGGATTACCCTAAACAGGCCATTGCTCTCATGTGACAACGTCTACGCATTGGACTACCTCTGACAAGGTACCACAGGTGAGTGACTCCGCCTGAGAAAGGGTGAAGAGAAAACTTCAGTGAGCTTTACCGCAAAGGTGAGATTAACTCACAGTGAGCTAATTCCGGTCACAAAGTGGTTTGTGTGCTCAGCCACTCTTTCATCGGGCATTCCGCACAATGTTTTATGAAAAGAAACATCGCTGGACGCTAATAGTGTAATTTTTGCGACAAATGACAGAAATTCAGGCCATTTTTGAAATGAGAGAGAAGCAAAGGAATGCTTGTCAATCAAGAGCGAAGAATGACTGAATAGCAGGGTATGTAAGCCTATTGAGTTGCACATTGAGCTTTTATAATGAAGCCGATCCTCCACCATGAATAGGAAGTTCAGTAAAGAATGGAGGAGGAACAGTGCTTGTGAGAAGCGTGTTAAACCGCCCTGTCGTATAGCTAGTGGCGCCGAAAAACATCTACCTTCGTTTCTCGGCGTTGTAACAGCCGAAATGAGGAAAGCTGCAAGGCAGATGGCCGCTGGTCATAAGTGCAGAAAAATCGCCGGCTCCCAAAGATAATCCCCGCTCATGAAGTCTCCTCGACATCTGCAGACAATCTGCTGAAGCGCTTTGTCTGCAAATGTCTGAAGCAACTGGGCGAAAAATTTCAGTCATCACTGCTGATTTGGCTTCAGTTTAAACCTCCCAATCTCACTTGGTATCCTCTGCATCAACTAATATCCCACTTTTGAGCCACCTTCATCAGTGTCCAATCGTTCCTGTCGCGTTCGAAAGTCACTCAGGTAAACTTCTTCTCAGGCATGAAGCAACCAAAGTTACACATTAGGTGAAATACCTGCTTTGGGGAATATGTCTCCATTACTCCGACGCCAAAGAAAGTGCTGCACTATTTTGTTGTAAACTGTCTTCTCAGGGTATTCTAGAGAAAGTAAAAATCTGCTCTAGTTGGTTATCTGAAATCTAACTCTCTGATTGCAAAAAATCAGGATAGCTTTCGAACCGCTAGATCTACTGGGATATTAAAGTTGCCAACATTAAATGAATGGAATCAAGCTCTCCATAAAAGAATTGATGTAGACTTTCTCTCTTACTATCTATAAAGGTTTTTGATAAAGTTCCACTGAACAAGCTTTTCATCTGGCTTGAAAACACAGATGTCCATCTAAGAGTAACAAAATGGATAAGAAACTTTATGACAAGTGGATCTTTCCATGTTAGAGTTAACGAATCATTTTCAGAACCACTTTTTGTTACTGTAGAGGTGTCCCTCAAGGAGTTGTTCTCTCTCCAACTGTTTTCAATATTTACACATCTGAGATTCCCTATATAACTCATCAGTACGGTCTCTCCTTCAAAGTATTTGCGGATGATATAAAAATTTACAACAATATTGTCGGTGTGGAGGAACATGTTGTGCTTCAATCTGCAACTGATGCTATTGTGGACTTGTCAACAAGGTGGCATCTTACACCGTCGGGCCAAAAATTCCAAGAACTACACCTTGGAGAGCAAGTCGACAGAAAGATCTATTACTTTGGTGAAATCCAGCCTAACAGTACAGGACATGTGATTTATTCTAGACTCAGCACTGCCATTTAACGAACATTGTGAATTGATAGCAAAGAGTGGGGATAGGATTGTGCATAGCATATTTATGTCATTTAAAACAAATTCAATCAACCACATGCTGCTCGTCTGCAAAGCCAATGCCAGACCTGGGGCCGTATGCTCGTACTCCCCCGTTGGGGGAGAATCAATCAATATCAGCATATCTCATCACACCCCGACCCCCATCGGGGGAGACTCGGGGTAGACGAGCATACGGCCCCTGTGCTTGCATATGGTCCACTGGGTTTAGTCCTAGGTGTGAAGTCGCTAAGCTAGAGTCCGTGCAAAACAGTTTCACAAGAAGCTTCCGATAAGAGTACATGGTTGAGGCTACACCACCATTCCACCGACCGCTGAAAAGAACAATATCTTCAATTTGCAGTTTCTTGCTTACCGTAGAAGACCGTATGATTTATTAGGTTGTCCAATAAGTCCCCGTCGTTTTTTCAACGATTCATTGCAGATTTCGCCGGCGGCCTCTTGCATAGCGCTGCATAGCTCTCGAGAAAGAATGATTTTCTCTATCAGAACGTGTATTGCACTTCTTTCTTCATCACGAATTTTGTCAATTTTTTGGTCGTTCAACTGAGAAGTGAAAAAGTGAAAAAGTAGCCATTTGCGCACTTGTTCTCTCCGCTTAGGTTTGTAAATTTTTGCGCAGTTTTTTATAGCACTTGGAAGACAATGTTCTGTACTACAAGAATATGTGTTAGTGCTATTTGGGACACTACGACTTATGGGACAACCTAATATTATAATTAGGTGGATAAATGATACATTGAGCCTTCGCTTCCGTGATTTCTATTCTGTATCACCTTCCAGCACAAAAGGTGGTCAAAGTAGTATACAAATACCAGGAGCTAGGACTAATGTAGGATCGGTATTTTTTACACACCGGGCTGGCTCTGAGTTCCTAAAGTTTTCAAAGAAAATCGTTATTCACTGAGGCAATACAAGAGACTTATTCACCGGTATCTCCAAGAAGCTTCTAAATAATCATTCATGTTTGTGCATGCAGCATCTAGTTATCACTATTGGATTATCCTATTCATTAACACGTCTTCTTTTTTGTTGGTTCAAACCGAAACATAATTTAGTTTCGCGGACATAATTTTCTCCCATCTGAAGAAAGAACATCAAAGAGTGAAACTGTGCCATAAATAAATTTAGGTCGTTTTTATTTTATACAGTAACAACTAAGCTTCTCCGCAGCGATCTTTGATATGCTTAGTGAGGATCGCATTCAAAATTATCGTTTTTCATGAAAAATTAATTATTTTCTAATAAATGAGACCATCTGTAGATAACACAGGTAAAATCCTGTCACAAAAAGTTTTGAGCTTTGATCAATGCACAGAGAAAAAACCGTAGTCTTCTGAAACGAATAGGCTGGGTCGACCTCTGGTCGGTCCAGCACCGACACCATTGGTGTGACACAATTGGACGTTCTCAAAATTGGTCATACCTCGGTAGGCTTTTCTTTGAAATTCGAAACAGCAAATGGCTTTTTGAAGAATACTGCAAAAAGCTCTCTTACCATGTAAAAAACAGCTTTCAAAAAGAGGTCTTCATACCGAGGAAAATGTGAAGACGTTATGTAAATGATCATAACTAGGATAGGTTGTTGAAATTCAAAAAAGCAGTAGCTTTTTGAAAATTAGGAAACTTTCTTACAATACAACAATCATTTTTGAAAAAGACGTCTTCATAAAGGGCGATGGAAATTCAAGTATTGGTCAATCGTTGCCAAAAAAAACTTGCCAAAAATTGAACCACCTCCCCGCCCGTTTGAATATCACTTTTTGAAAACTGGCTTCTATATGGTTGCGTTTTTTCTCTATTTTTCAGAAAGCCGGTGGCTTTTTAAAATTTCGAAAAACAAATCGAGTTATGATTATTTTGATCATTTTTGTTAAGACGTAACCAGATGCCCTGTCGATCGTGCACCGACGTTATTGGAAGGATTTCACAAAAATGATCATAACTTGGTTTGCTCTTCGAAATTGGAAAAAGCCTATGACCTTTTGAAATTAAGGAAAATACTTTTTCAGTATTCGTTAAAATCATTCTTAGAAGAGAGGTGCTCATTTTTTCATCATTCTTCATTCTTGCCAAAAATCGGCCAGAAATCAAACGCCTCTAGCCCCATATTTTGGTGAGAAAGTATTTTCTTTCCATTTTTTCGAAGAACCATTGTTTTTAATTCCAGAAAATAACCCAGTTAAAAAATGCTCCAAAGAGCGGAAAAGGTGGGTGTGAAATAGGGGTATGGGGATGGGGTAGTATTTCCTATCCACCAATTTCCTGCGAGTCTGGAAAGCAACATGCTGGCAGGCATTGTCGTCTGGAAACTAATTTTTGGTTGCTCGGGTTTCCGATTCAGTGCGGCCTTGATACGTTCCAGCGGGAGAGTGTAGATATCGGCGGTCATCGAGACACCATCCTGCAGAAGCTCCCAGTATACAACTACAGAGACCGACCCCCCCCCAACCGACAACATTATTTTCTTTTCGTGAACTTTTCTTTTGATGTCCGTTTCTGGGTCCTTTCCTGCGTCCACTCATCTCTTACGCCTACTAATTAACCAAGAACACGTACACGTTCATCGCCCGTGATTTCGTTCCTGAGCGCTTGCAAATGGCGTTTTCTGGAGAACAGGGAAGGTTTCTGGAGATCACATCCTTAAAACTTGTAGGATGGGCATCGGTGAGGCCTCTGACGTATGTCTAAACGGGGGGAGAGAAAGGGGCTGAAGCGTATTTCTGAACGGGGGGAGCGAGTCAAACAGGGAGAATCCCCACTCCTCAATTAGTATAAGAATGTATTTATTTTTTGCCAAGTCGTTAAACCCCTAGGAGTGGGGGTTCCCTGAAGTCACAGTGGAATACGACGCGTCACGAGTTTGGGGGTCTTGTATACCCGCGGTGGGAAGCGGACCGCAGTGGAAGTGACGTCGCTTCATGCGAGGAAGGTAGGGAATTTGGTTGTTCTGTGCTACTGCATTTTCGCACTTCAATGATTGGTTGAGATTTGGGGGATTCTGACATCTATACCACTTTCAGACGTTTTCTGCGCATTTTTCAGCTGTACGCGAGGGGGAGTACCTTTCCTGCGACTTGTTTATTACTCCCCGGATCTTTGATTACAACGTCTTCATCAACTTCAAGTTGACGTGATTCAAAGTCCTTTAGTATGCTGGCCATTCGTTCGGTCAGCTTGATTTCTTTCCTCGAAGGTTCATTGTCTAAAGGTGGGTCACACTTCAGCGTGAGGAGGTGGATCACCACTCGAGCATCGGTAGATATCGCAGGTGTTAGGTTTCAGAAAACCTCCAGCAGACCTCTGATTTCCAGGTGACAGGCAAAGATGAGGGACACTGGTGGCGATGTCCGTTCGTCCACCGTTCGTCTACGTGGTGCCACTGGAAACTACCCGCTCTGCGAGCTAAGCCAAACACGGACGCTCGATTGCAGGCGACAGGCCCTTGTGACAGGCCGGCCTACGAAGACCCATGTCACATCGCATGGTCGTATGACAGTTCAAGTTTCTCGAGATAGTGCTACGGCGTCCGCTGGAACCGACGCGCACTGGCAGAGCTCGGCGAGTGTGAGAAGTATGCGAGGGTCCCTGGTGCGAGGACGGCAGCGGCGGCCACTGAGCTAGTCTGAAAGTCCCGTAACGTAAGCAGGACCCGCGAGGCAACGCTGAATGTGGGTACGTTGACGGGCCGCTCGTGTGAGTTGGTTGAAGCACTGGAGCGTAGAAGAGTTGATTTCTGTGCGGTGTAGACGAGGTGGTCCTGCCGCAAGTCACTGGACATAGGACGCGGCTTCAAAGCCGTACTATGTGGAAGTCCCAGGACCACCAGTGGTGTCGGAGTAATCGTCTCCGAACGATTTCGTGACTGGATTGTAAGCGTCGAGCGCTTTGGCGATTGATTGATGAAGATCGTTGTCGCTGCTAAGGAGCGACTCTATCACTTCTTCTCTGGGTATGCTCCGCAGACTGGCTGCTCCTATCAAGCCAAGGATGAGTTTTGGAACCTGCTTGATGAGAAGACAGCAGAGGTACCTTCGAAAGATGTCAACATAGTCGCTGGTGACCTTAATGGGCACGTAGGTGCAGCGAAGGACGGGTACAGCTATAATGGTGGTTTCGGATACGGAACACGAAACGCCGATGGTGAGCGTATTCCTGAGTATGCGGAATCGTACGCATAGCCTCACCATTGTGAACCTCGTTTTCCGAAAACGCGACTCCCACCTCATCTCATATTGTAGTGGGAGCTCCAAGTCTCAACTAGACTTTGTGCTTGTGAAGGATCGTGACCGGAGCATTGTCACACACGCAAAGATCATGACATATGAGACGGTCGCCCCACAGCTGACTTTGAAGATCGCCCCTCCGAAGCTGAGGCAAGTCGAGCGATGCGGCGAAACAAGAACCAAGTTTTGGCGAATGAGAGGGAAGGGAGCAGCTGTGATTTCTCTCCTGCGGTTACCGACAGACACGACTGTCGACGAAACTAGGAAGAAAGCGACCGACGCGAGTTGCACAGTCGGAACTTGGCACCACGAAGCCTGGGTGATGGAAGGTCGACAAGCAAACATGGCTGTGGACAGATGACGTGAAAGCAAAAGCGCGAGAGAAGAAGGCGCTTTATCACGTGTTTCTCGGCGAAAAGACAGCCAATAACTGGCGGAAGTACCAAGAAACGAAGAAAGCTGCAAAGAAGGCCGTGGCTGTTGCAAAAGCCACTCATTATGGATATTTCAACGAGAAGCTCGAGTACGCAACGGCGATCGGTATCTGTACCGACTTGCAAAGCTTCGCCATCGGCAGGCCCAAAATATTGAGAAGTTTTTGAGAACAATTATGAGAACGGCCATCATCTTATGGACCGCAAGAAGGCATTGAAGCGATGGCGCGATTACTTTGAGGAAGTATCCACAGTAGAATTTCCTCAGTCATCTCTTCAACGGCCCCACGGTCCCTTCCAGAAGATCACCGCGGAGGAGACAGAAGCGGCTCTGAAGAAGATGAGGCCAGGCAAAGCGACTGGGCCCGACGACATGGCGGCTGACGTGTGGAAGTCAAAGTTTTGGTACCTTGCTGGTTGGCGAAGTTCTTTAATCAGGTTGTGACGGAGAAGAAAGTGACTGAGTGTTGGCGACAAAGTACGATTTGGAAGAAGAAGGGCAGTCCTACAGGCTGCTCCAGTTACCGTCCGATTCGCTTGCTTTCGCACAGAATGAAGATCTTTGAGCGAATTGTCGATGGACGAATCCGGGACATCGTCCAGCTTTCCAACAATCAGTGCGGCTTCTTAGCTGGCTGTGGTACCATAGATGCCATACACGCCGCCCGCCTCCTGTTAGAGAAGCATCGCGAAAAACAGAGGCCAGTGCATATCTCCTTTCTCGACTTGGAGAAGGTCTTTGACCGTGAACGGTGTAAAGTGATATGGTACGCCTTGCGATAACATGCATTTTCTGAAGAGCTCATAGAGTGGGTGCGAATTCTCTACTCTTGCCCAAAGAGTGGTATGCAAGCTGCAGGTGGAACATCGAATGAGTTCCCCATCTCTGACGGGGTACATCACGGGCCTGCGCTTTCCCCACTCCTCTTTGTTGTCGCCATGGATGCCATCATACAAGATCTTCAGAAGCCCGTCCCTTGGACGTTGCTTATGCCGACGACGTGATGCTCGCTAGCGAAGATAAAGGTGAACTTAAGCGAGAGGTGCAAGCTTGGTGTGATCGTTTGGAGCGGTTTGGACTCAAGTTGAACGTGAAGAAGACCGAATATCTAACGACGAACGATACTGAGTCCAGCTCAGGGTCAAGCTTGAGGTTCGGGAATCGAGGGGGGGGGGGTCGTACTCTCTCGGTTTTGGCAGAGGACTCTCTCCAATTTCAGGTGTTTAGATGATGTTTGCATCTATTAATAAGTTGTTTTTTCCAGGTGTGACTACGACAATGCGGAGATTTACAAGCACTTGCGTTTCCTGGAGTAAAAAAATAGGATTGAATATCAAAAAAATCTCAATGCCGATTACTGTGCAGTGAAAAATAAAGATTTCCTGTCCGCAGATTTATGGTCAATGAGAGATTTTCATTTTTTCAGAATTTCCCAGGACGTCATGGACACGGTAGTTTTCTGCCTGATGAGCGACATCTACTTCCAGAATTGCACTCTATAAAATTTCAAGTGTTAATTACTGAGGACGACCTAAGTGCTTTCCCTACAAGATTTTTGAAGCGCTCTTCGAGTCGATGATGGAATGGCAACCGAAGGACGGACTTGCTTGAAAAGTAATTTCTCTCCTGCAGGAAACAGCATCAGAAGATGAAATCGCACCCTACAAAATTTTAAGCCCGTTTGACACACAGTGATAAAACTATGTTTCTCTGAAACGATATTCTATATGATCAGACGTCTCGATTTACCGAAAAGATATCGACACACTAATCACATGGAGCACGTTACCTTTAGAACCTGCCTTTTAAAGCATAGAAAACACATCTACTAAAGCTTTATGAATTTTCCAGGAGCCCCAAAAAATCTCCTTGTTATGGCAGTTTAATGCGGCTACTGCGTTCTCTGACATGACCAATCGCAATTGAAATATGGATGGACTCCTCGCTGGAAATTCTTTTCTGCCTTCTGAAGGACAGGACGACAGAGAGTGGAATTGCATCATATAAAATTTTAAGTCATGCTTAACATACAATAAAAACTATGCTTCTCCGCTGCGATGAAGATATGACGAGGATGGATCGCATACAAAATTCTCATTTTTCATGAAAATATTATTTTTTAGCCGAAGCAGATCACCCATACGGATAAAATCTACCCACAAGAATCTCAAAGTTCTAATTAATTCTCTGTGAAAAAATCGTGATTTTCTGGATAGAACAGGTTGTATCGACCTCTGGTCGACTTTGCACCAGCGTCATCGGAGCATAAAATTGAACATTCACAAAAAGGTTCATAACTCGGTAAGTTTTTCGAATTTTGAAAATTTTAGCTTTTCATAAAGTAGATAAAACGCCCTTTCTCACGGTGTAGAAATCGTTTTCCAGAAAAAGAGTCGTCACGCTTGGCTGCTGGTTCGATTTTTGAGCGAAAAAAATTGAAGTGGCTTCACAAAAATATTCATAACTTGACCAATTCTTCGAAGTTTCAAAATCCCGCTAGCTTTTCAGAAACTAGAGGAAGAGTCCTTTCTTGCTATGTAAGAATTAATGTCCAAAAATTCGGTCCTCATGCGCGGCAGGGGAGGTTCAATTTCGGCTCCATGTCGCGAAAATACGTACCGAAAATCGAACCCCCCCCGCCCCGCATGAAGACCCCTTTCTTGGAAAACGGTTCTTATATGGTTAGAAAGCATATTTGCTCTATTTTTTAAAGAGCAAGCGGGATTTTTAATTTTCGGAAAAATAGCCGAGATATGATCAATTTTCGGAAGTCGTGAACTGAATCGCGGATCGACTCTTCGCCGTCGTCATCGGAGTGATCTCACAAAAATATTCATAACTCGACTAATTTTTCGAAGTTGTAGGAAGGTAGGAAAGCGCATTTTATCTAGTTTTAGAAAAGGTAGAGGAGTTTTGAAACTTCTAAAAACCTACTGAGTTATGAGCATTTTTGTGAGATCACTCCGATGACGACGGTGAAGAGTCGATCCGAGATTCAGTTCACGACTTCCGAAAATTGATCATATCTCGGCTATTTTTCCGAAAATCAGAAATCCCGCTCGCTCATCAAAAAATAGAGCAAATATGCTTTCTAACCATATAAGAACCGTTTTCCAAGAAAGGGGTCTTCATGCGGGGGGGGGGGGGTTCGATTTTCGGTACGTATTTTCGCGACATGGAGCCGAAATTGTACCTCCCCTGCCGCGCATAAAGACCGAATTTTTGGGCATCATTAGTTCTTACACTGCAAGAAAGGGATCTTCCTCTAGTTTCTGAAAAGATAGCGGGATTTTGAAACTTCGAAGAATTGGTCAAGTTGTGAATATTTTTGTGAAGCCACTTCAATTTTTTTTGCTCAAAAATCGAACCAGCAGCCACGCGTGACGACTCCATTTTTGGAAAAGATTTTTACACTGTGAGAAAGAGCGTTTTATCTTCTTCTTCACAGGCTAGAAGTATTTTCAAAATACGAAAAACTTACCGAGTTATGAACCTTTTTGTGAACGTTTAGTTTCATGCTCCGATGACGTTGGTGCAAAGTCGACCTGAGGTCGATTCATCCTGTTCGATCCAGAAAATCATGATTTTTTCACTGTGCATTGATCATGACTTGGAAGTTTTTGTGGCAAAATTTTATTCGTATGGGTGGTCTGCTTCGGCTGAAAATTTTTTTTTTCATGAAAAACGAGAATTTTGCTTACGATCCATCCTAATCATATCGTCATCGCAGTTCCGTCATCGCTGCGGAGAATCTTGTTTTTTTGCTGTATCATGTACAGAGCTGGGGTTTTTAGCTCCATTTTCGTTTTTTATGACGTTTTCTTAGGATGGGAGAACATTATTTCCGAGAGAAGTCCATCGTCCATCCTTCCTTTTTTCGCTCCATAATCGATTCGAGGAAAGCTTCAAAAAATTTATAAGGAAAGCACTTAAGTCGTCGTCAGAAAGTAATACTCAAATTTTTATATAACACAGTTTCGGAGCACAATTTCAGATGCAAACGTCGCTACTTCAGGTAGAAGAATGTTCCGTGTTCATGGTGTCCTAAAAAAAACTCCATAAATTGAACAGTGATGATTGGAAACTGCTACCAAAAGATCTTTATTTTAAAGTGTCGAAAATAGCGTTCAAAATTTTAAAGAATTTTATTGTGTTTTGAAAACATTATTGATCAGAGAACTCGCTTCATTGTCCTCTTCAGTGCCGAAGCCGCACCTGAAAAGAAGAATCTATTAAAGAGTTCAAACTGCACAAGAAACCTTGAAAAAATCAAGAAATACAAGAAATAGAACAGTGGAAGAGAGAGGGAGTGGGTCGTGCAAATTCCAGCGAAAATCGAACCCCACGCTTGACCCTGGTCCAGCTCCATTAAGGTTAATGGCATCGAGCTTCCACGCACTACGGTCTTTAAGTACCTGGGATCAGCAGTCACGTCTGACACAAACTGATGGTTGAAGTGAATTCACGCGTGAGTGCAGCTTGGTCCAATTGGCGCTCGTTGACTGGCGTGCTGTGCAATAGGAAGATACCAGAGCGCTTGAAGTCGAAGATATACAGAGCAGTCGTCCGGCCAGTAGCGATGTACGGAGCTGAGTGTTGGCCTGCGACAAGGGAAGTTGAAACGCGGAGACGAAGATGCTGCGCTGGACGGCTGGGTCACCCGCATGGACCGCATCCGAAGCGATGTCATTCGGCAGAGGTTCGGTGTCGCGCCGATAGCTGACAATATGTGCGAAGCTCGCCTGCGATGGTACGGCCATGTTCTCCGTGGAAAGGAAGACAGCGTCCGCAAGATAGGCATTAGCTTCGAGGTAATTGGAAGGCGGCCTAAAGGGCGCCCGAAGCAGCGCTCGTCTGATACGTTACATATGGACTTGAAAGTAGCTGGTGTCCACCCTGATCTAGCGCTGGATTGGGAAAGGTGGCGTCGTGACACCAGAATAGCGGACCCCGCGACGAAGCGGGACAAACGCTGAAGAAGAAGAAGAAGACGGCAAAGATGAGGGAAAGAGTGTATCGATTTTAGGTTAATTAGCAGGATCCACAAACCTCGTTTCTCATTTGAGTTCAGCTTCATGCACTTTGTACCTGTATATCGCTGCTGTCGAACATTTATACATCATCATGTTGAATACCACAGCATGCAGCTGGAAAATGCGCGGAAAACGTCTGAAAATGGTGTAGACGTTAGAACCCTCAAAATCTCAAACAGTCAGTTGAAAAAACGCAGCAGCGCGGAACAAACAAACCCACAACCGTCCTCGAAGAAGCAACGTTGCTTCCACTGCGCTTCGAGCCGCTTGCTGGCAGAGACATTGCGGGCGTACAAGACCCCCCACTCGTGATGCGCCCTATTCCATTGTGACTTCAAGGACCCCCTACTCCTTGGGTTTAACGACTTGGCAAAAAATAAACACATTTTCAAACCAACTGAGGGGTGGGAATTCTCCGTACATGACTCGCTTTCCTCGTTCAGACATACGCTTCAGACCATTCCCTCGTGAGAGTCTCATCATTAACCTCCACTGGACGTCTCGACCTCGTGTCATCTTCCAAACTGCAGTAGCCTGAATTAAAGCGGGAGAGCCATCTTTGCAGGTTTTCTAAAGACCACCCCTTCACCGTATCTGCTACATATAGTTCGGAAAACTTCTGCTGCAGGGTGACCTCCACCGAACTCATAAACAAGCAGTGTCGAAGGGGTTGCGACAAGCCATAATTAGCCACAAATGTTCCCTTGTGCTAATCTCAGTCTTATATAATAAACCAAGGGCACTCCAGAAACATCTCACAGTCGAACTTGGTACGAGTTCAGAAGAATCTGAGTTACGTTTTGTCGAAGAAAGTAGACAGAACTTATGTTACATTCTGATGCTAGTGCAATTTTAGTTCATGACTTGTATTGCTTTCTTATGAGAAGGTAGTTTCCTTGAAAACGATCTGTAAATAGAATATAGTAAAGGTGTGCTCTCAGAAGAGTTTAAGAAATAATAGGTGTTCAAATCTCTTCGAAGAGCGTCACTATTAGACGCGTGTAGCGCGGTCTGAGGAGGCTGCGTGCACCGATATCAGATTCATGGTTCGGACTCTCGCCCACGTCAGCGAAGCCATCCATTGCTCCGGGATCGGTGAATTGGTATCAGACTTGTCTGGGCAGGATAAAGCGATGACCTGTTCATAGGCTGACCACCGACACCTTGGCGCTGCTCTTCACACGCTACCTGTCGAAATGCAAGGTTCTATCTCAGTCTAAGACACCAGTAAGACCGTGTTGCTACACAGGAACGGAAACATGCACAACATTGGCACCTATCGCCCGATGTGCCTGCTGTCCATAGCCTACAAGCTGTTCACTCGAGTCATCGTGAATAGGATTAGCGGAACACTGGATGAAGGGCAGCCATGCGAACGAACAGGATTTCGGAGAAGCTCTCGTAGTAACTCAAGCAATGGATTGGAGAGGCAACTCACTATGTGCCCCCTCCGATTAGAATAGATCCGCATAATAGTCAATCTTTGTGGGATGCGGCAGGCATTCCTCTTCTACGAGGTCTTCTGAATGAGGACGAACGTTGGATAACGTCTGTGACGTGTATTCTGAATCCCAAAGCTCGTTGGATGACTATAAACTATGTCACTATTTCTGAACCCGGACGCAAGTTGCATAACGTCTGTGACAAATTGCCAAGTCCCGACGCACGTCGTTGCCACAGCGGCTATGACAGCTCTTGTGCGCCTCGACACACGTTGGACGACATCTATAGCAGGTCTTCTGAATCCCGACGAGAAAATACTGATCCTTTTAGTGGTCCTCCTTTAGTGGTCCCTTCTACTGGCCCCCTTGCTGTTCTTCTTCACTGGTCCCCCTTGCAGATCCTATTCACTGGTCCTCCCTTACTCTTCTAAAACGCCCGTTGTACGACGTCTTCGGCACGTTTTCTGAATCCCGACGTACGTTGGACGACACTGAGAGAAAATACTTATCCTTTTAGTGGTCCCCTCTACTGGCCCCCTTGCTGTTCACCTTTACTGGTCCCATCTTACTCTTCTGAAACGCACGTTGTACGACGTCTTCGGCACGTCTTCTGAATCAAGACGCACGTTGGATGTCATCTTCTGCACGTCCTCGGAATCGCGACGCACGTTGGACGACGTCTACAGCAGGTCTTCTGAATCTCGACGTACGTTGGACGACACTGAGAGAAAATACTGATCCTTTTAGTGGTCCCCCCCCTTTAATGGTCCCTTCTACTGGCCCCTTGCTGTTCTCCTTCACTGGTCCCCCTTGCAGGTCCTATTCATTGGTCCCCCCTTTGCTTTTCTGAAACGCACGTTCTACGACGTCTTCGGCACTTCTTCTGAATCGCGACGCACGTTGGGCGACGTCTGCAGCAGGTCTTCTGAATCCTGGCACTTGGTACTTCGTCCCCATACGCGCTGCCCATTCAACATATCGTAAACTTGGGTGATCCCCCGCCAAGGTTATAGAAACTCGTCACATAACAGCTAATGAGATACAGGTGACACATAGAGTTTGAAATGCAAACGAAGAAGGTGTGGCGATTGGGGAATAACTGAGCTGAAGTAGTACCACCCGACAAGTGAGATGCTGCTAGTACGACTTCTTCTGCATGGATGCCCACAGGTACGAGTCTTCCAGAATGACAACACAAATAACAACACTACACAGAACAATCCAACAATTTCTCGCACAAGGGGTGCCGATGAAAAACTTACAACTGAATCTGCTAAAACATTGGCCAGAGGCCGGATTCATCAACAATTAGCCCGTGGGTATGTGGGAGATAAGGGGTAGAGATAAGATAAGAGTAAGGCAGAGATAACGCAAGACTCAAGCGGCTTTCACACTGCCGTTGCTGCTGTTGCAGCAAGGAGCAACGAAAAAGGGGTGGAGTTCGATGCTTGCTGCAGCCGCAACGGATGAGATAAGATAATGGGATAAGACCTGTGATATCCTCCGTTGACGAGCATCAGCAACAAGGAATGATGGCGATCATTCCACGTTGCTGAGGCCGCGCAACAGCTGTGCAACCAATGCCGGTGTTGCTAATGCAGGGTTGCGGCAACAGAGGTGTGAAAGCTACCCTCGTTGCTGCTGTTGCTCCTCTGCGTCTTTGCGGTATGCTTCACCATTACGGCATCGGTTGCGCAACAGCAACAACGGCAGTGTGAAAGTCGCTTCAGAGACGCAGGCTTCATTGTGGGTATCTCTACCCCTTATACCCGCGGGTTAGTCGTTGATGAATCCGGCCCCAGGTCAAAGTTTTTCAGACTTAGAACTCGTATCAGTTTTAATCGTGTTCTTCGTTGTTCTGACCTGTCATCCAACTATATATAAAGGAGTTAGCGGTTGTCCGTCCGTTTGCTCATCCGTCCGGCCTTCCCTAGAAGTCGAGTAGCAGGCGTCCGTGTTCAGACGAGGTGCCACCCACGTCGTGTCGAGACCGTCAGAAGAAGTGTCACCGATGCCGCGCAAAGGGCGTTTGAGTTCAAAAGACATGCCAGCGACGTTGCTCAACAGGCGTTCGGATTTACAAGATGTGTCACCGACGTCGTGCAACAGGCGCTCGGATTCTAAGGGCAGGTCAGGATGTCGCGCATAGGGTGTTTGGGTCTAGAATAGGTGTGAACGATGTCGCGTAATGGGTGCATGGGTCACAAGACTTGTCACCGATGTCATGCAAGGGGTGTCTGGGCTTAGAAGAGGTACTGCGGATTTCATGCAAGGGGTGTCTCGGTTTAGAAGTGGTATCACCTATGTCGCGCAAGGGGTGTCCGGATTCCGAACACGTGTAATGGGAGACCACTTAAGAGGAGACCAGTAAGCGGGGGTCCAGTGAAAGGTGGGAATACCAGCGAAGAGAGGAGAGGGGGAGGGGATACCAGTAAAAGTAGAACCTTTAATGGGAGCCAGTGAAAGGGACCAATAAAGAATACCACTAAGATGAGGGTTGGGAAGTAGTAAGGGGGGAAGCGAACGGGAACCGATGAAGTGGGGTTCTGTGAAGGGCGAACCGGTAAAAAGAAAACCATTAGAGGACCAGTGAAGGTAGGACCAGTAATGACGGCCAGCGAAGGGGAGGGGACCAGTAGAAGGAATCAGTGAAGGTGAGACCAGTAATGGGGGAGCTGTGAAGGGGGGGGGGTGGGGCAGTAAAGGAAAGACCATTAATGGGGACCAGTGAAGGGGACCAATAAAGAGTACCACTTAGGTGAGGTAAGGCAGTAAGAGGGGTAAATGGGGGTACAGTGAATGGGAACCAGTGAAGTGGGAAAGTCCTGTGAAGGGGGGGGGGGGGCGGTAAGGGAGAACCAGTGAAGTTGGACCATTAATAGGAAGGGGATCAGTGGAAGGAACCTGTAAGGGCGGACCAGTACTTTTTCTCATTATCGTCCAACGTGTATGTGACAGGAACGTCGTACAACGTTGTGTAGATTAAGAGATGTGCCACAGATCAAACATTGCGAAGCAAACGTGGGACTTTATGACCTTTCAAAGGCGGCGAGCGTGTGCGTGTATGTACATGCCTCTCACTCTCACTACTGACTGATGCTCACTACACATTTTTCTTCCTGTATCTGGCTGCACGTGGGTAAGGGGTATTGTGTATCGTCGAGGGGGGGGGGGGGTAGGGAGAATGACTTTGGAAATCGGTGGATTATTATTGCCGTCGAATATTTAGCGGTATATAGCTCTTACAAGATTATCACAATCTGTTCCTCACCTCGTAGAGAATACTTCAGAGAATAAATCGGCGTAAGTGCAACAGAGGGTGGATAAGCTTCATGGGAGCAGTTTTCAAGACTGTCCCGCTTTCTTCTATATCCAGTTTCTCACTGTAACGCGATTAGGAAGGCCTAGACGTGGTGTTCTTTTTTCGTGGTTTGGGGGCGAAGCCTCCAACAAGACGTTTGGCGGCCGTCAGGCCGCTGGACGTCTGGTTGAGTTCTATAACCTTTAAGAAGCGTGCTACTAAGTTTATTCTTTAAAGTTAAGTTTTATTTCATCCCACCGAGATCTATGAATACGTCTTGTTTGTCCTTCGGTATGTGATTGTTTTTTTGCGTCGGCTCTGACACCCACAATAAATAACTAAAAATAAGTAAATAATGTACACATATTTAAATGGACAAGACGTTGTTACTAGGGTACCACGTTTTCAAACGTTACTGTAACTACAATTGTTGCGGGACCATCACGTCTCAATATGAGATGAGTTCAAAAGGATGAAGAGCTCACGTGGTTTTGCAACGACTGCCCAAGTAATATGGGGAACTCGTCCAATTCTTGGTGGGTAACTCGTCGCTTCACTTTACTGTTTAGTCGCGAGTAAACAGCCAAGAGTATGCGACGACTTGTCCGCCAAGAATTGAACGAGTTGCCTGCAGTGCTCGGTCAGTCGTTGCGGTCACTATGTTTATGCTTAACAAATACGAGCAGTTACAGGTAAAAAGGCCTAAAGAAAAAAGGGAGTCTGAATTACAGCCCACATTGGATGACGTCTGTGGAGCACCTTCGGAATCCCAACGCACGCTGGCTTATCAGAAGTCATCTCTCGTGGTTACCACATGTGTTATTCTTGGCGGACTTCTCGGCGTTCAGTCTGTGCAGTCAAGAGTAGCGCCCAGTTGTCCACCAAGAATTGGATGAGTCCCCCACAGTACTTCGGCACTCGTTGTGGAAACACGCGATGATCCGTCTTAATTAAATCAATACACGGCGGTGTTGGATACGCCGTAGTCATTCCAAAAATTCCTTTTTACTTTGCGTTTTTGCGCTTTTAGGCCCTTTCCTTCACGTCTTTCGGATTCCATCGGAAACCATAATAGACGCGAAATAGCACATCGCATAGGGAAAACCCTCGCCCTTTAATTAATTTTTGCTTCAGAATTGAAGTCTGAACCCCATGCAACTCTTTTTCAAAGTCATTTAAGCGCACACCAGCTTGTAGGATATGATGTTAGCACGGCTTTTGCACTAATCCATAAACGACGTGTGATGGTCTAGCAGCGATTGTCCTTAGGTGACAGTACTTGAGCACTGTTACAGATTAGCTCTGTGGAAACGTCAAATAGCACTTCCTCCCAAAACGTTCCATCCAGAAATGTCTCAAACAGTATGAAACCTCTCATTTATGCAGTTCCTAGCTCCACTATTGACTACCATGGAGATTTGGTTCCTGCCTGTGTTGAACCAGAGAAGTGGTGGTCCCGCAACGACTGCTATTATGATAACAGTGTGAAAAGGTGCCACAGACGTCGTGCCACGTGTATCGATATGCAGAAGACGTTTCGCAGGCGTCATGACAACGTTGCGACATGTGCGTCGGGAGTCACTAAGCGTGTCACAAACAGGCAACACGTTTTCATATCCAGAAAACGTGGCATAGACTGTTTACAACGTGCGTCTAGATCCAGAAGAGGTGCCACAGATCTTCAGACGACAACTGCTCTGGACGGTGTATGCAGTAGTTGAGCAAATATGTGGCCGGTTCATTTTGACAGCAGAAGACTGAGAGTTAAATTTTTAGGCAGATATCAGGGAGTGGGCAGAAGACGTCCTTAGTAGAGTACCACGTTTTCGAAACGTTAACGTAACAACAATCGTTGCGGGACCACCACGTCTTGCTGACACCATGCCAACTCCAAGGTAATCAATAATGAAGCTATAGAACTACGGAAACGAGAGATTGCACACTGTTTGAGGAGGTTTGGGAGGAACACTTTGGGAGGAAATGCTAGTTGACGGTGCTGCAAAGCTAACCTCAAAGATTACTCGAGTAGTGTCGATTAAGAACAATCGAATCAGGTCGAGGATTCTATTTCTTTGTGTCTGTCTTTCTTGGAAACGAACAGGAAATGGTACAGAACATGGTGATCACGTTTCTGAAAGCACCCCCTTCGGCCAATCACTCTTACTTTCGCTGTTTACACCTAGAGAGGGAGAGAGAGTATTCAAAACAGTGTAGCAGTAGTTTCCTCAGTACTTTATTACTTCTGGAGACCGTAATGTAAATTAGCTTACCATCATTCTCACCTTTAAGAACATACCAAGGATGTTTTAATCCCCAGGAATGTCATACGAGGTCTAACTATAGTGTAGTAAGTATATTGCTTGGACATCTTAGCTCAATGCTCAACGATCTAGCAGACGTTTGTGGTGATATAATAGTAATAGTAATTGCCTTCAAAGTCTGGTGAGCTAGAACAGGAATTCCTGAAGAGGATGAAGACTGATTTATTTGTTTATACTTATACTCTCTGATTCGAGGCAGATCTATCCCGTTGGTGGCCATTTGGCGATATTGTTTCGTCCCTGTGGGTCAAAGAATTCGGAAGCATCCTGGCAGCTAGGTGATATGACGACCTGCTTATACTAACGTGCCGTCCAACATATCACAGTTTTGGTGATATAAAGTGAGACTCGCGTCTAAAGCTACCCGGTAGTGACGAGTTTTCCGGGGCGGGTTGGACGAGTTTTCGCACAGATGCAGGCAATCGTCGCGGGAACGACTGGCGAACCAGAACCTCGTCGATCCGTAACTCGGTCGAGGGTGGGGATACAATACAATGTTTACACATGTGTAAAACCTTCATCCCGCGATGTAACTCCAAGTGTACCTATGATCCTTAGGCTCCATCAAGAGAAAGATAATAGTGTTAAGTGCGGATTAAAAGCGGTAGGACACTTCTGCTGAAAGCATTTTCCGACGTTCTTAAATAGATCCATATTTTATGTCACTTTGTTGTTTTTGTACCTGCAGACGGAAACGAAAAGGGCCTTCTTCATCAGTAAACGATTACAGCATTTTTTTACTCGAATTCGAAGAAGATTCTGCTGCTGTGCTCCTTGCAGCTACAACGTTGTGGGTGATGCCAGCACAGAAGGAAAGCGTTAGCCACAGAAGGCTTCAAACGTTGCTTCGGAGCGCAAAAGACCAAATCCATTGTTGTTCAGATAAGCTATTTAATTTTCAGCTGTTCTTGTAAGTTTGGAACCAAGTTGTGAGGCAGCCTCAGGCAATCGAGATTTCTGCTTTAAAAATAGTTCGGGCGCTATGGTAGTTAGGGGAGGGATCACCATAGCATACCGTGGGATGCAGGAGTGGCGAGTAGCTACATACAGCGAATGTAAATGCAGTCTTAACTCCTATTTTCGATTACAGTTCCGTATTTTGCCTGCTTCCGTATTGGGGTGGGAGGGAACTTCAAGATGTAGGCAACTTTAACATGGGTGCGTCACTCCAGCCACATCCTGGAGTCCCTTCCCCTGCTCAAATCTAGAGCATAGAACAGAGCTATAGCATTGTTTGTTTGTTTCTTCATTATAGGTGTGCCATCATTTCTTTTTGTTCGTGTTAGTGACACTTTTTATAAGGTGACCCCCACGACTATCATAGCGGCATAGTTCATTATAGCAGACTAAGAAAACCATCGTTCAACCATCTACTGCAGAACTCCGCTTAAATGGAACTTCCACCAATGAACAATGTGGACAGGTGTATGGCAGACAGTTCCTCAAAACAAATATAACAGTGAGCCATAGACAATTCTTTAGTGGAAGCGAAAAGAGAAGCTCATGCCCATCCCAACATTGCAAACGTTTGCAAACATTTTTAGGGAATTAAAGGTTTTCTATTCCTTCCAGCTCCATGCTCGTATTGTAGTTACCGCTCATTCATAGCATTCGTCTCCTTTTCAATGCAATTTCCATAGATTCCTACTGAGTACAGAAGCCTACTCATAAGAATTGTGCGTAAGTGATACCAAATAGTGCCCACCAGCGAAATGAAGGTTGACAAGTGTCCGTTGCTTTCTTGATGATTGATTGGAGTACTTGGGTCCCGCAACGATCGCCTGCATACTGTGCGAAAACTCGTCCAACCCCGCCCGGAAAACTCACTACCATCCCATGTTCCCGTTCTCAAGTTTCTTCATTAGTTTTTGCTATTCGCCGATTTTCTTCGCGGAGCTTACTATGCTCTCCTGTCGACAAACTCGAAATACTTTGAGGAAGGGATGTGCGTATATCTGCACTGAATTACAATCGAGTTACACTCGCGAAACATGTCGTAACCACAGAAGATGAGTTTTAATTAGCACTGCAGGAAGCAATGAATCAGCACAATGGACCATTATGCAGCAAATATTTTGCACCTACGAGTGACACCTACGAGTACGAACAAATCATCTGTACAGCTCACTGTTCTTTGAGTGGATTTTATTAACAACTCCAGTCTTTAAATGGCTCACTATAACGGCAACCTACTTCCAAGCATCTACAACTCTTCTTCATCACAGTGCCTGCATAAATTGGATCGGTCCTCACCGGTCAGAATGTATCATTTGCGAAAGGATGCCCTCAGTTCTTATTTCACTTCAGTGAAATCACTATCTGCTAAAAGCCTCTCTAGCACTCTATTGGGTGCTGAATACATAGAGAAGTAAACCTCCCTCACTAGGGACCAATTTTTGCTTGAAAATTGAACTCCCAGCCCTATACAATTAATATGAACTCTCACATTTTTGCTGAAGTATTGCTTACACTGTCCAGAAGGTGTAGAAGAGTAGGCAGTTACACAGCTAGCTTCGTCGGCTGCCTTAATAAAATGCCTACTCAATTAGCATCAACCATTTACTCCTTGAGCTTTTTTCACGGTTTGCAGCTATGGGCGCTCATCACTCTTGTTGATAGAATTATTGCTCAGCCTACATACGGGACTCAGAAGACGTGAGACGTGCTACATATGTCATCCAACGTGCGTTCTGATTCAGAAGACGTGAAGCAGAGATCACCCGTGTATTAGGATTCAGGAGACGTGCCACAGACGTACGTCTGCTCGGATTAAGAAGGCGTGAAGGAGACACCAATCAACGTGTATTGGGAATCAGGAGACGTGTCACAGACTTACAACGTCTGCTGGGTTCAGAAGACGCTCCGTAAATGTCGTAAGTGTGTACGGGTTCAGAAGACGTGTCACACACGTCATTCAACGTGTATATTGATTCTGAAAACGTGTCACAGACGTACAACATGCGTTAGGATTTAGAAGACGTGCCACCGATAACGTGTGTATGGGTTCAGAAGACATGCCACAGACACCATCGGTGTATTGCTATCCAGAGGACGAGTCAAGGGCGATTACTAGGAAGCGGGGATTTGTGGTAGCATTCCTTTCAAGCGCAATTTTAAACTCACTTTTGACTTTTTGTTACATATTCTCTAAAAATATTTTTAAACATGGGCCACCCATTTTCTTCCAAACCAGTCCTATTCAATTCTCAGTGTGATAGGATTTGGACGCGTACAGCTTAGTCGGAGGAGAAGCAGGCCGTCGCATGCACCCGATACCTGGTTCTGGTTTCCCGCCCTAGCCAAGCCAAATCTTCCATATTCCTCCTGGGTATTGGTACCAGACACGTCTGGGAAGGATATAGCGCTGACTTGTACATCGGCTGGCCACTGCAAGTCATTTTATGACCAAATACACATGACGGTTTAAAAAATCGCCAACTGTTGAAATTCATAAAAAAAAACTGCTGAAAATTTATCTGGAAAGCCTCCGTATAGCACCAGGTGCTGTCATTATATTTAAATCTGTTCGTTCATTTACGAATTGAATAATGTGACCAGTTATCTGACCTACACGACAGCTGAGACCTACGGTAGTACTTCAAGGACTACATGGGAGGTGCGATGTAAGTGCGACGCACGTCCAAGTAGGTTAATTGCTCGCATCCATTACCCAACCTGAGAGGTGTGCAGGAAATCATAACCTCCTTACAGGGGTCTTCGACGCCAGAAAAATAAAAACTGCAGGAAGATCGCTTTTTTCGAAGTTTCGCCCAATAATCACTAGCAGACACTGCTAGTTTTCTAGGCTTACAAACCAAAAGATAGAAAGTCGAACATCCTGGCTACCTAAAAATAGTTGCGATTGGTATTCTCCCGTGTCAGGCAAGACATTAAGAAAAAGTTCAATGTGATCTATTCAGGAGGACTACAATGTAGTTTTTGGGAGGTGCTGTAATAAGGAGTTTTCGCTCTAGTATTTAGTATTTACATTGAAGTATCTTAACGAAAGAGGTTCTGCAATCTAAATGAATTCGAATTCGCGCGTCCTTCCCGGCAAGGGACTTGTGCTTAATCTCCGTTGTAGCGAAGCGGAACTTTATGGTTTGTAGCCTTCTAAGAAGGACCGCGACCATCTTCGGAGAAAATCTGTCGTTGAATGACTGGAAAATCGTTAGGAAATTCGTACATCTAGCTATTCTATGGAACGTTTCACCCGGATTTGATGGATGCGTTAATTCCTGACCGCTTACAAACAAAAAACACTGCTCCAGTTGTGAAATGTGTACTTCCGTGGCTCATAACTGCTCTCATTTCCTTAGATCTTGAATATCGTGTTATCCGCTTTTAAAGCAAATCCTACGCTACCAAAAATGTACAATAGGTCCCCTCAGCATTTGAAATCCTTCGAAATCTGACCCGAAATAGCCGTTGCGCACTCTCAAAACGAGGCGGTTCGTAGGAGTGGGCGGGGCGTACGGCGCCTCCTTGGCTGACTATGGAGGGGGGGCGTGCCAAAATTTCGTACATCCTGACCGTCTCCCGCGCCTCATCGCAGCGCGCTGCGAGCCTGCACGCTCGCTGGAGGACCGAGGTGACTGAGAAGGTCGCGAGTTGAGACACTACCACTCAGAAAGAAATTCTCCCGCGGGGGTTAGGTCCAGTAGCTGCCTGGCCACCATTAGGCTTAAGGCCTTTTGAATTTTAGGAGAGCATCGACTGCGGACCACACGGAATGTACGGCCGTCCCCGCTAGAACCGACCATGACCTTGGAACTCCATGAGGAAAAGGCGTGAGCGGAGCACCCGGCCGACTGAAATGGCAAGGAAAAATCTCTGCCGGCCGACAACAATACACACATGAAATGACTCCCACTGCGGTCTGAAATGCCTCGACTCCACACATATCCGAGGAGGCCTGCTCTGAGTGGGAACATTAGGCTAGGAACTACAGGATAGGGTGAAATAGATGATGTAGGATATCTGGACTAGACTACGACACTATATGAGATGTGACTACTAGAATAGCTAACATAACTAGGGGATCAAGCTACAGCCTAAAATGTCCATGGAGAATGAATTGACCCAGCAATGCCTCTTCGAGCGGAGTGTGTGCCATGAAACAATCTACATAGTACGACATAACGTAAGATGTGCAATAATGAAATGACATATATAACAAAATACAAAATAACAATATACAAATAAAATATGAAGTGCCGATATACATCTAATAATTTAAATATTTACATAACACTTGACCATACAAACATACTGAACTGCTGTTGAAAGGACTGGGTTCGGCCACGAAGGACCTACTACCATCGCCTATGTCGGTCCGCCCGTCCTGTCGCACCTCGAGCCGTAGATGGGTCGAAACCATCCATCGGATCACGTCTTCCATGCGGACCATGCTACCGACCACCAGAACTATAATGTCAAAATCACGTATGTTCAAAATGGTCTTAGTAATGATTCTAAAAAGTGAAATGTGATGAACAAAGCAATATAAAACTGACAATTTGGTTAGAAATGCCTTAAATGAAAAGATTTTAGCCCTGTAGAAGTGTCCGGCGTGAGTAGAATAGTTGATCGAGGACACGGCGCGATCCTAAACATCCATTAACCATCAACACTCTAAACCCACGTCTCCTATTCGGATCGCTGGCGATGTAGACTTGACCCTGCCTTGACGCTAGTCTGGAACAAATAAAAGGGCTAGGTGAACTAAACATATCTAAGACTACTACAACTAAGTGTGCTAAAGCGCTGAATTGACTGAAGCCTTAGAGCGGTGCAAGACTGAATTGAACCCTGATTGAACTGAGCCAACGCTTCCTGGCCTACGGGGAGCATATTAAGGCTGGCCATGGATGCACAAAGATCCTGTGAATTGTCCCAGTGCAGTGCCAGCTGCTCCTCCCGTGAGCCGAAGCATGGCTATGCCGATTCTCGGTCGGCCGGTCGTGCCTGAGATGTAGTCGAAGGCTGACGACCGTCAATACCGATCAAGTCGGCAGCTGTAGTGACCCCTGCTGACCGACGCGGACTTAAATGCAGGAGCGTTGGATGGAACTTGCTCCGTACGCAGCTCCTCGGCCTCCTCCATCGAGGCTCTCAGCGCCTTCACCGCCTTGGTGACCTGGACCTTGATAGAGCCGACAGTCGTCATCGTCGAAATGCATCAACTGTGAATTACCCAATACGTAGTAGAGTAATGACTCAAGGGGCCGCCTGAAAGGCGAACACCCGGGCTACGCGATGACGGGGTAACGAGCGGATGGATATAAGGATGGAATGGATGGGAGCTGAGAGCGCCTTGTGGCACGAATACAGTAAAGCGCCAAAGGGAGGAGATGAGGGAGGAAAGAAAGGTGAAGATATTAAAGAGGAAGGTGAAGGAAACCAAAGAAAGGAGAGAACTATGATAAAGCAAGAAACTACTAATAAGAAAGAAAAAATACTAACTAAGGGGATAAAGAGGTTAGCTAGAAAAAGGAGAAGAGCTATTGGACGAACTAAGGAAAGGGAACTGAGGAGAAATAATGAAGGAAAGGAGGTGAAGAAAAGAAAAGAAGGAACGGGAAAATAGAGAAGAGAAATGAACTAGAGAAGGAAGGAGAATGGGCAGAGAAAACAAGAAAACGAAAGGGGAATGAAATGAATTGGCAAGGTTTGGAATAAACCTGTGCTGGGTGCAGGGAGTGTGAAGAGTTACCTGTTACTATAAAGAATACTACGTAGGGGGTTGACTGCAACCCATTCCCTGCTGAATTGACACTTGAAGATGTGAAGATAGGACCCGGTTCGTCCGTCCTACGGACGGAGCTCAAAAGGTTACACGGGGGCCTGCTGTAGGTGTATTGAGTACTAAAAGAGCAAGGGGCGTTAGAGGGGCACGGATAACACAAGGGAACCCGGGGACCCAACCCGAGAGGGGGACATGATGTCCCGTACGACGGCAAGGCTGCCCCAACACCGACACCAAGCTACCTAAACCGGGCGGCCTGCCCGTACGGTAGTGGATTTGCAAGCGCTTGCCCTAGGTGTGGCCAGGTCCTACCCTCTGCCTGGCACTCACATGCTTGAAGCTGCAGCTATTCCCGTCGCAGACGCCCGAGAGCGTCACTCTACCTCCTGAGGGAACCCCTGGCACTAGAGAAACCCAAGGGACTGCACGCCCGGGGACGGCGCACAAGTTGGCTGGTTGCCATAGTCCAGCCAGGACCCCTGCGCCGTTGCTCACCCGGCCGTGGTCCTAAGATGCCCCCTTTTTGCCCCATCCCTGTAAAAGACCCTTTTGGCCTACAGCCCCCCTAAGGGCAACACAGCCCCTGCACCGGGCGTGGCAGGGCCGTTTTTATGGCTAGCCGGCTGTCTGCAGACCGACTGGCCAACGGGTCCGCTTGCCAACGTCCGATGCACCAAGTCGGCGGCCTCAGTGCAGCGGCTATGCCGTTAGCACGTGAAACACCAACCTACCCCATGGGGCACCAGAAGCTGCCAAGGCCTAGTACCCCGAGGAGGTTAACTGGTCCCATGCCCTGAAGTGCCACTTCCGCTGCAGGGATCCTCCCCACCGAACTGTATCCCTTCAGCCCTGGGCTGCAGTCAACATGTACCGTGGGGGAAACACTACCCAGTGAACTATTTGGTTGCCTGGCATTGACACCACTGCCCACGCGGTGTCCACGTGGAGGGCCACGTGCAGGCTTCCGCCGTGAGCGCCCTGCCCCTCCACGCGGACTCTGCCTTGGGCTTCCTCAGGCAGAGCCAACAAACCCCAAACCAACACCCACAACAATACAAGCAATACCAGACAACACTATATGAACGGACTCACACATTCCCTCTGCTAGCACACCGAATACCACCACAGATTTATCACACACCATATGCCGAGTAGAATAGAGAAAGGAGCCGATGACGCAATGAGGGAATCGGATGGAGGGCCGGCCTTCTTGGAAGGGTCGCCCTCTATCCGATCGGCAATCGATGCCAAGGTAGACGACGGGGGTAGGAAGACGGAGTGGCTAGTAGACATTGGATCCGACACCGATTTTCCGGATAATCGGATGATTCGGATAGGCCATTTTTTCAAACCCCGGATCTTCGGATGATTCAGATGAGGGCAATTTCGAAAACCCCGGATCTTCGGATGATTCAGATGAGGGCAATTTTAGAAACCCCGGATCTTCGGATGATTCAGATAACGCCATTTTCAGTCGAGCCGGATTTCGGATATCCGATTCGGATGCAACCGGATAAGTGATATAATAGGGGCACGCAACCTCTTAAAAACGGAACACATCAGTAACTCCGCGTTTATTTCCTTGACCAATTGAAGTCACTAGCGCGCAAAGCAGCTTGGAGCGCCTCATCTTGACTTAAATGTCTATATGCCCTGGTAGCAAGGCACATGAATGCCTAGTTACATTATATCTGGCCTAGCTTAGTTCACCAATGGAAATGGAACACACCAGCGCTACGTAAAAGATGTCGTATTTGGTTGCCTTACGAGGGGAGCCCTCCGCAGAGCTATTTTGCGCTTCCAGAACAAACAAAAAACAGCTTTAAGAACCCAGAGAGCCAATACCAACTCAATAGTGAGTTGGTAATGTCTTGTAAAGGACAATAATGAAACGATTCCGAAACGCCCCGCAAGACATTTCTCTGAAAAGGGAAGGGTCTGAAGCGTATGTCTGAACGGAGAGCGAGTCATCCCACCATATATATAGGAATAATCCCCACTCCTCAATTAGTATAAAAATGTGTTTCTTTTTTGCAAAATCGATAAGCCCGAGGAGTAGAGGATCCTTGAAGTTACAGTGGAATCGGCGCCTCACGAGTTCAGGAGTCTTGTACGCCCGCAATGCCGCCGGCGGGAAGCGGCTCGAAGCGCAGTGGATAGCGACGTTGCTCCATGAGAGGGAGGTAGAGGGTTCGACTTTTCTGCGCTGCTGCATCTTTGCATTTCAACTTATGGTTTGATTTGAGGTATTCTGACATCTGCACCATTTTAGATGTTTGCTGTGCAGTGTTTCCAGATGTATGCCGTGAGAGCAGCTTTGTTGCCACTTGTTCATTACTGACCGGTTTTTTAACCAAAACTCAATTGGAAAGCTGTTCAACATAACGATGTATGAACGTTTGACATCAGTGATACACAGACACAAAGTTCCTGGAACATAAGCACTGGTCACAATACGAGCAGCGCATAAAGGCTGCTGGCTCCTCACAGTTTGCTTCCATATATGGACAAATGAGATCGGCTCCATAGGCGAAATCCAATTGAAGACATTCCCTTTCCTCTGAAACAAGAGTTCCAGCCGAAAACGTTATCATATGCCCACTGCTTGCCAGCCTTTCCACGTCTATCAGTTCATTTTGCGGATCCCAACCTTCTCCTGGTTTTCCACCACTTTCAGCCTTTCGTCTTCGTTAACATTAAGTTGACGTGCTTCGAAGTCCTTGGGTATGCTAGCCATCCGTTCGGTCAGGTTGGTGTCATTCCCATGAAGGCTGCTTATCTAAAGGTGGACCACACTTCAGCGTGAGCAAGTGGATCACCACTCGAGCATCGGCGACTTTGTTGGTGTTAGGTTTTAGAGAACCTCCAGCACACCTCTGATTTCCAGATGACAGGCAAAGATGAGAGAACGAGTGTATTGATGCCGTTTAGGTCAATTTCCGGGATCCACAGACTTTTTCGTTTTAACCACATGTGACGTCACATCATGGTCTCCTTTGAAAATCCGAGCAGGATGCTTTACCCGAGGTCATTGGCCGATGTATGGCAACAGACTGAGAGGAGCCTGCAACATTTATACCCTGCCCATTGTGTCCAGTGCTGCTTTATGCACGTTGTACCTGTGTATCACTGGTGTTGAATGTTTATGCATCACCCTGTTGAGTACCACAGCATGCAGCTGGAAAGTGAGCAGAAAACATCTGAAAATGGTATAGACGTCAGAATCCCTCAAATCTCAACCAATCATTTAAAAATCATTTAAAATTCAATTAAAATTAATAATAAAAACAATCAATTAAAATCAATTAAAAAGCAGGAATGCAGCAGCGCATGAGGATCGAACCTCCGACCTTCCTCCCATGAAGCATCCTCACTACCCATTGCGCTCCGAGCTGCTTGCCGGCAGAGGCATCGCGGTCGTACAAGAACCCAAATTCGTGATGCGCCGTTCAATTGTGACTTCAAAAACCCCACTCCTTGGGTTTCACGACTTAGCAAAAATGAAACACATTTTATGCTAATTGAGGGGTGGCGATTATTCCTATTTAATAAGATGACTCCCTCTCCCCGTTCAGATATACGCTATCAGACCCTTCCCTTGTGAGAGAATTCCCGCCAAATGATTGTAAATCTGCCCGAAAAAGTCAGGTTATCAATGGCGCAGAGTTTGCCAGCAAGGCGCGCTAACCTCCTATTATCCGATTTTTATCCGATTTTATCCGAATCATTGCGTTTTTCAAAACCCCGGATCTTCGGATGATTCAGATGAGAGCAATTTTGAAAACTCCGGATCTTCGGATGATTCAGATAAGGGCAATTTTAGAAACCCCGGATCTTCGGATGATTCAGATGAGGGCAATTTTCGACCGAGCCGGATTTCGGATAATCCGAAACCGGATAAATCCGGCCGGATATCCGAAAATGCATGATTCGGATCCCATGTCTAGTGGCTAGGCCCCGCGGCTGGCTCCGGTCGAACTGACGAAACTGGCGGATAAGGGCAGCCCCTCTCGGTCGGCGCAGGCGTCGAATGAACTGCCGGCTTTGCGCGGGGAGCGGGTTATGCCCGCTCCGGTGCGCGCGCCCCGCCCGCAGATCGATGCCGGCGGAGGCGGAGGCAGGCCGTGCGATGGGCGCCTCATCGGAGCGCTGCGAGCCTGGACGCCCGCAGGAGGACCGAGGGGACTGCGAAGGTCGCGAGTCGCGACAGCAGGTCGGTACAGATACCGCTCACCATCGCGTGACTCGAGCTTCTCGTTGACTTCTCCACAATGAGTGGCTTTTGCACAGCCACGGCCTTCTTTGCAGCACTTCTTGGTACTTCCTCCAGTTATTACCCTCTATCGTTACATCAATATAAAAGGTACGCTGCAATAAGTCAATATTTCAAGCAAGATGTGGCAGCTACCAGGTTGTTCCATATTTCACAACTGAACATCCATGTTTTACTGTTCACAAGTCAACACGTATACAGGATGTGGCGAGCCATAGGACGAAAAGTAATAGAAAATCACTGCAATTTGGCGATGTGAGGTTCAACCAATGTAAATCCGACCCATGTTTTCGTAGAAAGAATAAAAGCTATGTTCTCGCGTCCCATAAAGATTGGAAACAGGCTGATATGCCCAACTGACAAAGCCTTTCACTACTGTTCTGCGATACGGGTTCCACACCACTCTAACTGAACGTCCTTAGCTGTTTTTCAGTAATTTTGAGACAAAGGTTAATCCTGCTATTAACTTTTGCGATGCTATCGCTGCATTGGAGAGTACTTAAATAACTGCAAAACGACGACGAGCTAGGATTGTGGGAAGCTCTACAGCACTCATTTCGATAAATTCTGCAACTAATCTGTTTCTTGTTGATGACCTCCTCAAACATGCCCATTTTGCTTCTTCAAACAAACGGCTCTCGGATGATTACGACTTCACGTAGACGCTGGCTGGTTTTGTGTTTCCTAGAGGGTTTTAGTGCATTGACAAAAAACGATTAAAATAGAACATCTCATCATTTTTATTGGGTCAGGAAGAAGATTTAGCCGTTTTCCCGTTTTCGAGCTCTCTAAAGCCGATGTCTTTCATTCGGGGGCGGATGTCCAAGGGTGTGGCTGAACCAGACAGGGAAATCGATTTATTTGACTACTATATGGCACCAGTAGGGGTCGGTCCTCCTCTGCTGTGCAACCGCTCCTCCAGAACCGGCCACTCGCCAGCTCACATCGAGGCAAGAATCCAAGACCGGCTGCTCCCCACCTCGACACCAGTCCAGACTGACCCCGAGCCCGCTACCGGGCCCGCTTTATATAGGATTGCGCGGGGGAAAGGCCGGCACTCTGGCACCCCGCCACCTCCGAATTGCCGGCGCTGGGCACAGCCGAGGTGGACTGTCCATCGATCGATCCCGCAGCTGGGAAAACAACAGATACACTGGAATAATGATCAGAATTACTAGCAGAACACTACATAGAACAACATAAAATAACCTAGAAATACACCAATACACCAGAGACTTCTACGAAGCCCTGCGCCTCGCCTCCTTCAAGTGCCGCCCCTGCCCCCTAAGGCTGGATCGTCCCGATTCAGCACTACAGACGATCCCTCTCGCGACTGCGTCTGTGACCTCGAGGCCCATCCTGTGGTCGTCGCGGTGATCCTCGCGTCCGTTGGGAGTGCTCCTTTTCCGTGTGTTCCCAAGCGTACGCCATTGGCTTGTACCACACCTTCAGGTGGATGCTGCTCGACAAACGTTATCTCCTGCCGTTGTGCATCTGACATCACGGAAGCGTTTGGGCTGCTCTCGTCCCGACCTCGTCGACCTCTTGCGACTTTGTCCTGTCCTCGTCGCTTCTTCAACTCTGCCGAGACGGCCTTGTCTTCAAGATGCCGCCATTCGTATGCGCGACCTGACGTCTAGTGAACGACGTCTGCCTATAGCGTAGGTCGGTTTCCGGCACGGAACGATGCATATGTGGTGAGGTCTCCAACACCGAGTAGTGACAGCATACCACAGCTTCCAATCGCAACTCCAGTGCGATGAGGTATCTAATGAGCTCTGCATACACCCCCCCCCCATTGCTGTCTTCGCCTAGTCGACCTCATCGCTACTAACCTTTGACAGCTGAAGTTGGCTGCTTTCCTTTCAAGTATCGATCGTTCGACTGGCTCTTTCTTTATCACCATCTTACGCTTCGTGTGGCCTACACGAGGTTGAGGAACACGAGTAGCTGCAGGAGCCTTTGTCTTGATTTCCTCTGAAATTGCCGGAAGAGAAAAGCGGGCCTTCTCCGGGCCTAACTTCGCCTCAGGTTGTTGGAGAGAAATCGCTTCTGGAACATGACTTAGCTCAACAAGGCGAAGTCCACTTTTTTGACGGGGTTGATTAAAACCTGTTCGCCTGCCGCAGATGGTGTTGGTAGACTTTGGAGCGCGAGCCTTTCCGACTACGCGCTCAGCCATCTCTTTGCCTTCGCACATGCTCACCACCTCCCCTCACAAAACATCGTTGCTCCCGCAAAGGAATTTGCCACTGGTACCTGTATTTGGTGTTGAGCACCCTGTTCTTCCGTATCGGGAAGGATCTCGCCAGAGGACCGCAACACTCCATCTTGCTTCATGTCATCACAACGTGGCGAGACAACCTTTGTCTCTCCCGGCTTCAGACATAGCCGTTGAGCCACTGTGACAGTCTTAGAAGCTTTTGATCTTTGCTACCGCTCCGCAGCATTCCTTTTACTTCCTTGTGCTGGTACCTCCTTCCTTTGGACACTTCTGCCCGACCTCGCGTTGACTGTTCAAATGATGGCAGATTCCAGCCTAAAGTCTTCAGTGCATTCGTGCCTAGCACGATTACGTCGTCACCTCCGGCCATTACAAATAGGTCGACCCTAGACCGCGGGCCCTTGTCAACCTGTACCGTTAGCCTAACAGCACTTTTGAACGACATACAACTAACTAGCAGAACTACGATGCTTCAGCAAACTCTACAATACCGCCCGCGTCGCGCGGTCAAAAAGACGGTTTGAGACGGAAAAATCCGTCGTAAACGGTCGCATGCTCATAACTTCTTTAATTTTGAGTTGTTTAAAAAACCGTTGGTACCGTTCGATTCGCCTCTTTGAGACCTACACAATCTTGTATAAAACTTTACCAGATCACCGCGTTTTCGCCGTGGCTGGCCTAAAAGATAACCGCAGTACGCCTCTGCGATTAGAGTACCTTAATTTCCATGACGTCCATGTGAGGTGCAGTGTTTTCGGAGTATCTCAAGCATGGCGTATGTTGCCAGTGCGCTGTCATGTCAGGAATGCTCCGAAAGTGCGCCGTGCACAGTGCATATAGAATCGAACCTATCAATCGAATGGGCGGAAGCGGCTCAAATGTCGTGCTAAACAGCAAAGCTTACCCTCTTTATGTGCTTTGGTGGACACACTTACAGAAGCTTATACAAATGAAGAGGTTTTATGAAGCGAAAAGTGAGAGTGCGCCGTGCACAATGCACATACGATAGAGCCGTTTGAAATTAGAGTAAATTAGAAATTTCGGCACGCCCTTCTCAGGAATTGCTGTACTCTGTCTTGACAAGACTATAGAGTACGCCGTGGACAATGCATACAGAATAGACCTATCAATCGAGTGGGGCGACCACTCGCAAATGCACGCGCGGGCGGGTTCGTAGCACAATAACTCGGTCGAGTTCGAATCGCTTCGGCTGCAACTCGAGGGTCTTGTAGGTAGTAAAACGGTCTATCAGCACACTGAAACGGAATGATGTAGCGTACGAAACGGCAATGTCACAGAGGTGCGAAAATGCAGGTGAGGCTTGTGTTACGCATTTTTTTCCGATTCGTTAGATCAGGCCTAGCATCAGCTTCCATTTTAAAGCGTCTGAAGATAGCGGTTAGAGTTTCTTGCGCTCTTACTCGCTCAGATTTGATCTTTCGACACTCGCAATGGTACCGTTCTGCTCAGTATGAAAACCGTTATCGAACGGTGTCAATTTCGACCGATTTTGGAAATAGCGGTTTTTTGGCAGTTTCGCACCGAGGACGAGACCGCTCGTGGTGGCGGGAGACAGACGATGACGTCATCGAAAATCGATGTTTTCGAGTTGGGCTACGCTTAATACCATTCGATAAAGCTTTCAATGCTGAATTGAACGGTGTTATGGGAAGTAGGGAAAACTGTATTCTGGGTGAGTAAGAGCGAGGAGAACATCGACCGTTGTTGTGCTTGCACGCGCGGGCGTGTTCTGAGCGCGATAACTCTGTCATGTGTGAGCCTTTCCGGTTGCAGCTTGTGGGTTTTGTAGGCAGCTAAATGATCTAGCAGTGCGCTGAAGTACAGCAATTATGAACGGACAACATTGCAGCGAATTATGAACGGACAACATTGCAGCGATGCAGGTTAGCCTTGTGTGGAAAGATTTTTTCAAAATTCAGTCGACTCCTGCGGGAAGACGCGGAGAGCTAATAGCCTACAAATTCGCCGCCGAGCAGAACACTTAAGGTGATTTAAGACGATGTGCTCGCAACTTCTCGGCCGCGAAAACTGCCTTAGTCTCAGCTGCCATTTTAGAGCGGCGGGAGCTAGCGGGACAACCGGTAGAGTGAGCATTTAGGGAGTTCTATCACCAGTTTACAGCCGCCCTACTAACAATTGCTTTAAACTGTCCAGTTAGCCTTTGGAGTCCGCCGTGAACAATGCATATAGAGTCGAACATTTCAATCGAGGGAGCGACCGTTTGCAAATTGCACGCGCGGGCGGGTTCGGAGTGCAATAACTCTTTGAAGTTCAAATCGTTTCGGCTGCAACTAGTGGGTCTTGTAGGCGGTAAAATGGTCTAGTAAAACACTGAAGTAAAACGGTGTAGCTTAGGAAGAGACAATGTTACAGGGGTGCGAAGATACAGGTGAGCCTTGTGTGGCACGATTTTTTTCCAATTTCAGTCGACCCCTGCGGGAAGACGCAGAGAGCTAATGGCGTACAAATGCGCAGATGAGCAGAGCGCTAAAGGTTCTTGACGATGACGTGCTCACAACTCCCTAGATGATTAAGCTGCCTTAGCATCAGCTGCCATTTTAGGGCCGCGGACATAGCGGTTGAAGTTTCCTGCTCTCTTACTCGCCCACATTTAGGTTTTCGAGACTCGCAATAACAACATTAGTTTTATCACAAAAAAGCTCTCTCGAACGATATCAATTTCAACCAATTTCAGAAAAATCGATTTTTTGACAATATCGAGGACGTGGACGCTCTAGGCCGAGCTGCGTGGACGATGATGTCATCGAAAATCGATATTTTCGAAAATGTTCGAATTTTCTCGTCCAAAATCGTCTAGGGGTTATTTGGGCGCTGACTATGAATCCATCCGACGACTTTTTTTGAAAATTCTGCCGATTTCAGTAGGTTTTGGATTTTCTTCTGGATAACTGAGGGTCAGAATCACCGATTTTGCTCAAACTTCGTATAGGTGCGGGGACCTATTCGGGATGCCGAACGCGATGCCGAACGCGATGCCGAAGTACATTTGGCCGATTAAGGCAGGAGACCACCCATAACAATAACTGAGGGTTATCGGTGATCCTGATCCGACCACCTCAAACGGGAAGTAATCTACTGAAGTCTTCGCAATTTTCCAAAATGGACGTCGGATTCGTAATCAGCGCCCCCAAATATCCCTGATGATTTTGGACGAGAAAATTTTGACATTTTCGAAAATATCGAGTTTCGATGACGTCATCGCCCGCGCAGGCTCCGCCCACATCCTCGATGGGAAGTTGCCAAAAACAATCGATCTTTCTGAAATTGGTCGAGATTGATATCATTTGATAGAGCTTTTCGTGCTGAACAGAATGGTGCCGTTGCGAATGTCGAATCTGGGCGAGTACGAACGCACGAAACGCTAACCGTTAGCTCCCGCCGCTCTAAAATAGCAGCTAAGACTAAGGCTGTTTAGGCAGCGGAGGTGTTCTGTGCACATCATCGTAAAAGACCATTAAGCGTTCTGTTCGCAAACGCATTTGAAGGCCCGCGTCTTCCCGCAGTGGTCCACCGAAATCGGAAAAAAATGCGTAACACAAGCCTCACCTGCATATTCGCACCTCTGTAACATTGCCGTTTCGTAAGCTACATCATTTTGCTTTAGTGCACTGATAGACCGTTTTACTACCTACAAGACCCTCGAGTTGCAGCCGAAGCGATTCGAACTCGACCGAGTTATTGTGCTACGAACCCGCCCGCGCGTGCATTTGCGAGTGGTCGCCCCACTCGATTGATAGGTCTATTCTGTATGCATTGTCCACGGCGTACTCTATAGTCTTGTCAAGACAGAGTACAGCAATTCCTGAGAAGGGCGTGCCGAAATTTCTAATTTACTCTAATTTCAAACGGCTCTATCGTATGTGCATTGTGCACGGCGCACTCTCACTTTTCGCTTCATAAAACCTCTTCATTTGTATAAGCTTCTGTAAGTGTGTCCACCAAAGCACATAAAGAGGGTAAGCTTTGCTGTTTAGCACGACATTTGAGCCGCTTCCGCCCATTCGATTGATAGGTTCGATTCTATATGCATTGTGCACGGCGCACTCTCGGAGCATTCCTGACATGATAGCGCACTGGCAACGTACGCCATGCTTGGGATACTCCGAAAACACTGCACGTCACATGCGTCCTGGAAAATAAGGTGCTCTAATCGCAAAAGCGTGCTGCGGTTATCTTTCAGGCCACCCACGGCAAAAACGCGATGGTAAAGTTTTATATACGTTTGTGTAGATCTCGAAGAGGCAAATCGAACGGTACCAACGGTTTTTCAAACAACTCAAAATTAAAGAAGTTATGAGCATGCGACGGTTTGCGACGGATTTTTCCGTCTCAAACCGTCTTTTTGACCGCGCGATGCAGGCGGTATTGTAGGGTTTGCTGAAGCAACGTAGTTCTGTTTGCTGCGGTCGAGATCAATTCCCTCGACGTCAGAATTTAGGTCGTACCCGTTCGCAGTACATCCACAAGCATCTGCAGCGGTATGATGCTTATTTGCAAGCCAGTGTTCAAGAGGGCAGTTCGTGTCATGCCCAACAACTGGACCTGCGCCGTGGTTTGCACGCCCACCAGGTCTTCATGGAGACCATCCGCTTTGTTGACTCCACATGTCCACTTACTGAGCGAGGCAGTGAAGATCTTCGCCTTCCTTTGCAGGTTAGCCAGCACTGTGGGTTTGTCCTCGGCTCGCACTGCTTTCTCCTGTGCGCAGTCTTTCCTCAAGTGCCCTACTTCGTTGCACTTGAAGCACTTCCTTTCTCCAGGTTGACGCCTTTGGGCTCGCTGCGCATCCGTGCTACCTTCCAGTTTCTCTCCTCGATCATTCTTGATCGGTTCACCGCAGTAGCATGATCCTTCCGCGTCCTCCTTCCGACCGCTAGGCTCGGGCCCTTCCATGCGTGCCCGTATTGCTTTCGCCATGCGCTTGCTCCTCTCCAATCGCTGCGCCATGGCCTTCACCATCTCGTAGGCCAACTCCTTCGGCGCGATCTCCATCATCGTGTAAAGCTGGAAGTATTCCGGCCAGTTCGTCAACTGGTTTACCAGCTCTCCGACTCTGATGCGTTAGAGATCTTCCTCAGACCGGTCTGGGTACACACTTTGCGTCAGCCTTTCCAATTCAACGCAGTACGTGCTGACGCTCCCAGTTTCCCTTAGGCGTTTCAACTCTAGGTAGGCCTTTAGCTGCGTAGACGATCGTCCTTTCCAACTTGTCCTCGAGCGCCTCTACCAGATCCTCAAATCTCCCTTTACGTACGTGCTTGGATAATGACTGGACCACTGCCTTAGGGTAATCATCCATCTTGGAAAGCAACATGTGCGACAGCATGTCATCCCTCAGCCCTATGTTGCCGTACTTCATGAGGAAGTTCAGCACAAAGTTGCTGAAGTTTTCCCCCCGAGGATCCGTGTACGTCTCTACATCGGGTAGTGTCATTGCCGCGAACAACACTTTTCCTGCGTTACAAGACCCACTTGAGGATCTGCACGATCTCGTCGTCGACCTGCTCACGCCCCTCGTCGACGGATGCGATTAGCTCATTCTGTCTTGAATACACCGATTCTGACCGAATCCTTGGTTGCTCGTGTACGCTTCCTCCAGACGTTTATCATGAGCAGCTGCTACCGGATGAGAGCCCACACGGTGGCCCACATCGTCGGAATCGTGTGCCTTCGTCCGATCGTGAGCTGGCGCTCTACCAGTGTTCTCATTCTGCTCCGCCTGGACCACGGAGCGTGACATCTTCCCTGGCATATTGGCCTCCTTGACCATCCCTCCACCCGTGCTAGCGCTGGTGATGGGCTACCTCGCTGCGCAACGAGAAAATCTCGAGCAGCGAACTGCTGTTCCAGTTCATCCTGCGCATCCTTACCCAGCACCTTCAGCGAGAGCAGTTCAGTTTCCAGCTTCTGTAGTCCCACGAGCTGCTCCTGGAGAGCCTCACATTGGGCCTCGATCTCCTCGCTCGCGCCTTTCTGTAGCTGACTCAGTCCTTCCTTAGACCTCGCCTTAGTGCCTTGTGCCTGGTGTCTCCTGCAGCAGGGCTAAAGAGATATATACCTTGCTGATCACAACTATCACCTGTGCAGGTCCTTTATTGCCGACCTGATCTACTTTCGCCACGAGGCGTTCACGTTCAACCCTCGCCTTCATGGAGAGCTGCTCGGCTTGTGACGGATCTTCGAGAATCATCCTCTCAATGTCGTCAACCCTTACGTTCGTAGCGCCTAGCATCCGCGCTACATCGCCTTCCTACGTTGGTGTACGGGGGAATCTCGCCGCGCGTAACGAATCCTGCAGCAAAGGGTCGGAGCAGCTGTAGTACGGTCTATCCACCGCGACCACTACTGCGCGCCGACACTGGAGATCGGAGGCAAGGACGTCCCACCGCTGCGCTTCGACACGCAACTGCATGAAAAAACTCTGTCCGAACTTTAGCGAAGACGCCGCGTAGCACGCCGGTCAGCGGTCCACACGACCTGCTATGCTGCCTAGTCTATGGCAGGACTCGCGCCGTATCCGCTCCTCGCGTTCTTCAGGCGGTATCGGTATCGACTTCCTATCCTTTTGTTCGGCCCTATGTTGCACGGGGGTCTTTCACCCGGGGCGGATGTCTAGGGATGTGCCTGAACCAGACAGGGAAATCGATTTGACTACTATGGCACTAGTAGGGGTCGGTCTTTTCGCCTCTACTGTGCCCCCACTCCTCCGGAACCGGCTGCTCAGCAGCTCGCACGGAAACCAGGTCCAGATTTATCAACGACTTACAGAGATTTGACAGAGAAATTACAACGGAAACACTTGAAAAGACGCGAATTAACGCGACTTGTTAACAATAAAATATTGGCGTTATTAGGGTTTTGCGCTGTAATTTCTTTGTCAAATCTCTGTAAGTCGTTGATGAATCCAGCCCTACAATGCTCCGAGATCGGCCGCTCGCAACCTCGCACCAGTGGAAGATTCCACGACCGGCCGTTCGCGACCTCACGTCGGACCAGACTGAGCCCGACGCGCCCGGGGCAGCTTTATGTAGGGTTGCGCGGGGAAGGCCGACCCTCTAAGTGAACATGCGCTGCTCCGCCGCCGAATAGCCACAGGCGAGGCGGACATCCATCGATCGATCCCGCAGCTGGGAAAACAACCGATACGCTGGAATAATGAACAGAATTACTAGCACAACACTACATAGAACAACACAAATTGAATTCCAAACAACAACAACCTTGATCAATGTTAGCTGTTGGAATTAAGGTAAAAACCTTTCTACTTGTCAGATATTTCATGTGCGACTGTCTTTGAACCTCGGCATGTCTTAGAGCAGTACGGAAGGTTGTCGAAGAGCTGTCGTGCCAAGACTGATAGCAAAGGTTTATTCGGCTTACGTTTCGGCGCAACCGCCTTCTTCTGAGCCTCGAAAAGACAATGTGAGTTAGAGAAATTACTCGTCCAAGAGTAACTTCAAGTTTCAGCCATCTCAGAAGCTAAATGGAGAAGGAGACGAAGCGTGGGGCGACAGCCCAACTGACCTTATTTAAACAGCCGGAAGGCTGTTGAGTCACCCTTCGTATTAAGACAAATGTGGTGAATGAGGTCCTCCCTTCAGGTCAACCCCTCAACGACCTTCGGGGTCAAGCCCACAGAGGTCGGTAAACGATGCCAACACTCCTGGGTTACCCATTTCTCTTTTTTATTGATAGCGGGGTCTCTGCACGCAACCCAGTGCGCCTCCAGGGCCTTGCGCGCTGCCATGTCGACCTCGCGAACCAGGATCGTCACCGCCGCTCCAGTGTGTCTGATACGCAGGCGCCCTGATTTGACGCGCAATGTCAGGTTTGCGAGAACGAAAGAAGGGAAGTAGTAAGTCGTCATGTCGTCATCGTCCTCGTTGTGACTGTCTTCGCCGTCGTCGTGGTTGTCGATGTCAAATTAGTTGGGAGATCGGCTGCAGTGGCCGCTCAATGCGCTACTATGACTTCGCAGCCAGTGCTCCACCAAGAGTGTGGTGACGTTGCACCTGTTGGGCCCATTCACATGATCTTTCACCCTTACCCAAAGTGGTATGCCCGTCTCACGAATCTATTTCTCCTTGCATTCAATGCAAGTCATGAGGTATACTGCTCCTGAAAGCCTATAGTCGCCTTCCCTACCGAATGGGCAGACCACGCAGGAGGGCGTTTTACAAGCGCAGTCATAAAGACGATTCCTCACCAGTTGCGCCTTGAGATAGCCGGAGGTATCTCAGCGACTCTAACGATGTCACCCAGGTCAGCATTACAAACGCATTCCCGTACTTGAGCGCTGAGAGCGCCCGAGATAAAAGGCACCGTGAAGGCGATTTGACCACGCAATTGTGCCCTGTGTGTTAGTGCTAGTGCCCGCGGTTGATGGCCTTTAGGCATGTTGTGGGCAACATACTCGTTGGATAATGCGAGATGAGGACTTGAACTCGCTGTTCAAGGACACCAGGACAGCTGTTTGAAACATATTCCGGACAATGGCCCTCTAAGTGCTGTATGGGTGTGCGGAACGATAGTCTATGTGCTGTAGGGGTGTGCGGAACGGTAGTGCACAGTGATGTTCTTGCTGCCGGGCTTCCGGTACCACCTAGTTTGGAAGGTGTCCATAGAGAGAAGAATTTCCACGTTGAGGAACGGCAGCCAGTGACTTGTCGGTTTCCTCTTTGTGAGCTTCACATGCTCAGCCCGATGTTTCAGCAACTCGAGGCAGGCATCCATTTCGCCCTGTGTGGGACATCGATGAAGCAATCATCTATATACTGAGAATACTACAATAGTCTGCGTTCCAGTACGGTCTCTCTATTTTTAGCATGAACGCTATAGCTAGCACCGGAACCAAGCGTTGACCCATAGCTAGGCCTCTGACCTACCTGTAGTACAGATAGAACCATTTGGATATGTTGCACTGAAGGCACTCGTCTTTGATCACCATTATTTGGGCGATTTTGAGTCCAAAAAGGACCAGTTGGTCCTCATGCTCAACAAGAATTTCGTGTGACGTCGTCTTTGGGGACATTTGGGAGCGTTCGTAAGGCTGACCTGGGTGCATCGTTAAGGTCGCTGAAGTACTGGTTAATCTTAACTGATGAGGAACCGTCTTTATGATTGCGCTTGTAAAACGCACCCTGCTTGGTTTGCCCATTCGGCAGATAAGGCGACTGTGGGGTTTCAGGAGCAGTATTCCTCATAACTTGCATTGATTGCAAGAAGGAGTACATTGGTGAGACGGGCATACCACTTTGGGTAAGGGTGAAGGAGCATGTGGATGGGCTCAACAGGTGCAAACTCGCCACATCCTTGGTGGAGCACAGGCTGCGAAGTCAGCGGGTGGTGCAGAGATTGGAATAGCAGTGACGATCCTGGCTCGCGAGGTCGACATCGCAGCGCGCAAGGCCTGGAGGCGCTGTGGATGTTGTGGGTGTTCAAGAATCCAGCAATCAATAGGAAGAAGGAACGGGTAACCCACGAGTTGGCTCCATTTGCTGAACTCTGTGGGCTTGACCTTGGGGGGAGGGGAGGAGGGTGTTAGTCAGAAGGTGGTTGAGGGCTGACCTGAAGGGAGGACCTTATTCACCCACATTTGTCTCCATTAGAGAAGTGACTCAACAGCCTTTTGGCTCTTCACATAAGGTTAGTTGGGTTGTCTTCCTCACGGTTTGCCTCTTTTTCCCTTTAGCTTCTGAGGTGGCTGAAACATGAAATGACTCTTGGACGGGTAATTTCTCTAACTCCCCTTGTCTATTCCAGGTTCTGACGAACGCCGAAGCGTAAGCCAAATAAACAATCGACATCAACCTTTGCACGGCAACTCTACGACTACCTTCCATATTGTTTCTTCTCGTCATCTCTCTGCCAAACAAACTTCTGGTAAAGGCCCTCTTGTTGTGAACAGTAGGGCAGCATAATTTAGGCAGAATAAACCCATAACATTGCAATGCAAATGCTATATCATTCGCAAGGACGAGTTTAACGGCGTGTTATTTGGAGTTGCTACTCGAATGGGGAGGGACCCTTTATCATAGCATGGCATACTTCCATTAGATTTTCATACTTTGCTGTTTTCCGTCAACCTGTTCTGTTCTACTTTATTACTTTGATTGTTTGATCCCATTATAAGTCGTGTCAATAATAAGTCATCAACTGACAAAATGACCACTTTAGAATAACTTATAAATCTCGTGATTACTCTAGGTGCTCTAGATCCAATCTCTGAGTCGCTTTTAAGATAGGTTATAGAACTCTTCCTCTCGAAGCCGCCCAGCAGCGGGCGTTCCGGTACATGTCGCGTAGGTGAGCAGCATTGGTAGGTGGGAGCGCGCTAACCAATAGTTGCAAAACAGAGCACAGGCCGAACACATGCCAGTACATCAGGGTACAGACTGCACATACCTTCTCTGAATGGCATGCCAATTCCATGCGGTCTGATTTGTTTAGGCGTTCCCACCTACATATGAACACAAGGAAATGTATTTATGGAATTATCTAAACAACCTGTTACATCCTGTTTTACCTCTAAGCCCTATACAGGGTATAACAGAGTGGAAGAAAACTAAGATAAGAACCTCCGACATACTCCCGGAAGATCATCAGTAGGGCAGGGAGTAGTGGTGCAGTCCAGCCTTTTTCGGGGGATTATATAACCGAACCCTAGATCAGGCTGCAGCGGGAAAAGGGTCAACCAGATCAAGAGGAAAGACAATGGGATAGAGGTGGTCCTATGAGGGAGTGCCTACTACACAAAAAGAACTAGTTAAGAAATTTTAAGTAGAGTTTCGACGAAGCCTCCAGCTTCTCTATAAGTGTTGAAAAACCCATATCTATAACTAATGCATTCATTTTTTAACATACAGTTTAGTATAGTTTAAGTAATAGCATTATGGTAACCTAATTCTATTAGGGATTTTATAAGTAACATGAGTCTATCTATAAAATCTCCTTTACGGCTACAGTTTGTGCATATTCGTAAAGCCTCTGTATATATTACGGATCTTTTTAAGCATCCATTTGTGTATGAATTATAATGTGGAAGTCTGATAATCTTAAAATCAAAATAATCAGTTTTGGTATATTGTTTTGTAAATATCTTACCTTCCTTTAATGTTATAGTGAGATCCAAAAATTACATTCATTATTATTGTCATTAGTATGACTAACTTCTAAACAATCTCCAAATAAACAAAACAATCTTCAAATAAACAATCTAAACAATCTATGCTAAGGCTATAATACCTTCTATATCTTTATCCTTAAAATTATGAATGATCATTCTTCTTCTTCTTCTTCTTCTTCTTCTTCTTCTTCTTCTTCTTCTTCTTCTTCTTCTTCTTCTTCTCCTTCAGCGTGTGTCCTGCTTCGTCGCGAGGTCCGCTCTTCTGGTGTTACGACGCCACCTTTCCCGATCCTGCGCTTGATCAGGGTGGACACCAGCAATTTTCATGTCCGTGTGTAAGTTATCGGACCAACGCTGCTTTGAACGTCCTCTAGGCCGATTTCCTGACACTTCCAACTCAAGGTCTATCTTTCGGACGCTGTCTTCTTTCCCACGTAGAACGTGGCTGTGCCATCGTAAGCGAGCTTCGCGCATCTTGTCAGCCGTCGGCACGACACCGAACTTTGCCAAATAGTTTCGTTTCGGATGCGGTCCATGCGCCTGACTCCAGCCGTTCAGCGCAGCACCTTCGTCTCATCGCTACCGGCTGCACGACGGCTCTGTAAATCTTCGACTTTAGGTGCTCAGGTATCTTCCTATCGCAGAGCACGCCAGTCAGCGAACGCCACTTGGACCAAGCTGCACTCACGCGTGAGTTCACTTCAACCATCAGACCGCCGTCAGACGCTATTGCTGATCCCAGGTATTTAAACACCGAAGTGCGTGCAAGATCAGTACCGTGAATCTTAATGGAACCGGACTCGTTCACGTCAGTCGTTAGGTACTCGGTCTTCTTGACGTTCAATTTGAGTCCGAACCTCGCCAGACAGTCGCACCAAGCTTGCATCTGCCGCTCGAGATCGCCTTTGTCATCGCAAGCGAGCACCACGTCATCAGCACAAAGCAGCGTCCATGGAACAGGCTGCTGAAGATCTCTCGTAATGGCATCCATGACGGCAACAAAGAGGAGTGGAGAAAGCGCAGAACCCTGGTGCATCCCAACAGAGATGGGAAACTCCATTGAGGTTCCAGTTTCAGCTTGTACTCTACTCTTTGGGCAAGAATAGAGCATCCGCACCCACTCTAAGAGTTCCTCAGGTACGTTGTGTTGTCGCAAGGCGTACCATATAAGCTCACGCGGACGCGGTCGAAGGCTTTCTCCAAGTCGAGAAAGGTTATATGCACCGGCTTCTGTCTCTCGCAATGCCTCTCCACCAGGAGGATGGCGGCGTGTATAGCATCAATGATCCCACAACCAGACACAAAGCCGCACTGGTTGTCGAAGAGCTTTCACGGTTTCGACTATCGAGAATTGCTCGAAGATCTTCATGCTGTGCGAAAGCAAGCGAATCGGACGGTAATTGAAGCAGTCCGCAGGACTGCCCTTCTTCTTCCAAATCGGAATCGTCGTACTGTTGTGCCAACACTCCGCTACTTTCTTCTCCTTTACTACCTGGTTGAAGAACTCAGCCAACCACTCAGCAGGATACCAGAGCTTCGACTTCCAAACATCGACTGCCAGATCATCCAGCCCTGTCCCTTACCGGGCTTCATCTTCTTCAGAGCCGCTTCTTTTTCCTCCACGGCGATCTTGTGAACGGAACCGTGAACAGAAGCCACAAAAGGGATGGCCGGATGAGGAAATTCCATAGTGGAAATTTCCTCAAAGTAATCACGCCATCGCTTCAGTGCCTTTTTGCGGTCTGTCAGAAGATGGCCGCTCTCATCATTGATGCCAACGAACTTTTCAATATCTTCGGTTTGGCGATGGCGGGTCTTAGCAAGTCGGTACAAGTACTGCTCATCATCGCGCGACTCGAGCTTTCGGTAGACATCACCATAATGAGTGGCTTTCACAACAGCCACGGCTTTCTTTGCAGCCTTCTTCGCCTTCTGATACTTCTGCCAGTTGTCGGCTGTTCTGTCGCCGAGAAACACACGATACAGCGACTTCTTCTCTCGAACCTTCGCTTTCACATCATCCGTCCACAGCCATGTCTGCTTGTCGACTTTGCGCCGTCCAGGCTTCGTAGTGTCGAGTTCCGACCTTGCAGCTTGGCGTCTCGCGTCGGTTGCTTTCTTCCAAGTTTCATGGACAATCGTGACTGACTCACAGGTGCTTCCTTCTGTTTCATTCGCCACAACTCGATTCTAGCTGCACCGCATCGCTCGATCTGCTTCAGCCTCGGAGGGGCGATCTTTGGGGTGCAGATCAGCGATCGATGGGGCGACCGTCTCACATGGCACGATCTTCGCATGTATGAAAAGACTACGGTCGCGATCTCTCACAAGGACAAAGTCTATCTGAGTCTTGGTACTCCCACTGCAGTATGAGACAAGGTGCGAGTCGCGTTTTCGGAAGACGGTGTTCACAATGGTGAGGCTATTCGACTCCGCATAATCAAGAATAGGCTCACCATCGGCGTTTCGTGTTCCGTATCCGAAACCATCATTATAGCTGTACCCGTCTTTCGTAGGACCTACGTGCCCAATAAGGTCACCAGCGACTATGATGACATCTCTCAAAGGTACCTCTGCTGTCTTCTCATCAATCAGGCTCCAAAACTCATCTTGGCTAGATCGGAACAGCCAATCTGCGGAGCATACGCTGAGAAGAAGTGATAGAGTCGCTCCTTAGCAGCGACAACGATCTTCATCAATCGATCGTCAAAGCGCTCGACGCTTACAGTCGAGTGATGAAATCGTTCGGAGACGATTACTCCGACACCACTGGTGGTCCTGGGACTTCCACATAGTACGGCCTTGAAGCCGCGTCCTATGTCCAGTGACATGCGGCAGGACCACCTCGTCTCCTATACCGCACAGAAACCAACTCTTCTACGCTCCAGTGCTTCAACCAACTCACACGAGCGGCCCGTCAGCGTACCCACATTCAGCGTAGCTACGCGGGGCCGGACGATACGGGACTTTCGGACTAGCTCAGTTGTCCCCGATGCCGTTCTGGCATCAGTGACCCTCGCATACTTTCCACACTCGCCGGGCTCTGCCAGAGCGCGTCGGCCAGGTTCAAGCCTGAGGTTCGGGAATCGAAGGGGGGTCATACTGTAGCCTCGACTGGAGGGGGAGGTCGTACTCTCTCGGTTTTGGCAGAGGACTCTCTCCAAATTCAGGTTTTTAGATGATGTTTGCATCTATTAATAAGTTGTTTATTCCAGGTGTGACTACGACAATGCGGAGATATACAAGCACTTGCGTTTCCTGGAGTTAAAAAAAAGGATTGAATACCAAAAAAATTTTAATGTCGATTACTGTGCAGTGAAAAATAAAGATTTCCTGTCTGCAGATTTAGAGACAATGAGAGATTTTCATTTCTTCAGGTTTTCCCAGGACGTCATGGACACGGTAGCTTCCTGCCTGATGAGCGACATCTACTACCAGAATTGCACTCTTTAAAATTCCAAGTGTTAATTACTGAGGACGACCTAAGTGCTTTCCCTAAAGATTTTTGAAGCGCTCTTCGAATCGATGACGGAATGGCAACCGAAGGACGGACTTGCTCGAAACGTAATTTCTCTCCTTCAGGAAACAGCATCAGAAAGTGAAATTGTACCCTATAAAATTTTAAGCCCGACTGACACACAGTGATAAAACTATGTTTCTCTGAAACGATATTCTATATGATCAGACGTCGATTTACCGAAAAAATATCGACACACTAATCACATGGAAGATGTTCCTTTTAGAACCTACCAATTAAAGCATAGAAAACACATCTACTAAAGCTTTATGAATTTTCCAGAAACCACAAAAAATCTCCGAGTTACGGCAGTTTACGGGCGGCTACTGCGTTCTCTGACATGATCGATCGCAATTGAAATATGGATGGACTCCTCGCTGGAAATTTTTTTCTGCCTTCCTAAGGATAGAACGACAGAGAGTGGAATTGTGCCATATAGCAATTGAAGTCGTGCATAAAAAACAGTAAAAACTAAGCTTCTCCGCTGCGATGAATCTCCGCTGAGGATGGGATCGCCTACAAAATTCTCATTTTTCATGAAATATTATTGTTTAGCCGAAGCATATCACCCATACGGATAAAATCCAGCCACAAGAATCTCACAGTTCTGATTAATTCTCTGTGAAAAAATCGTGATTTTCTGGATAGAACAGGTTGAATCGACCTCTGGTCGACTTTGCACCAACGTCATCGGAGCATAAAACTGAACGTTCACAAAAAGGTTCATAGCTCGGTTATTTTTTCAAATTTTGAACCTTTTTTTAGTTTTTTATAACGTAGATAAAACCCCCTTTTTCATCGCGTAGAAATCGTTTTCCAAAAAAGGAGTCCTCACGCGTGGCGGTTGATCCGATTTTTGAGCGAAAAAAATTGAAGTGGCTTCACAAAAATATTCATAACTCGACCAGTTCTTCGAAATTTCAAAATCCAGCTAGTTTTTCAGAAACTAGATAAAGATTCCTTTCTCGCTATATAGAAATCAGTTTTCAAAAATTCGGTCTTTATGCGCGGCAGGAGGGGTTCGATTTCGGGTCCATTTCGCAAAAATACGTACCAAAAATCGAACCCCTCCCGCCTCGCATGAAGACCCTTTCTTGGAATAAGATTCTTATATGATAAGAAAGCATATTTGCTCTATTTTTTAATGGCCGTGCGGGATTTTTGATTTTCGGAAAAATGACCGAGATATGATCAATTTTCGGAAGTCGTGAACTGAATCACGGATAGCTAGCTCATCAAAAGTAAAGGAAAAGCGCTTCTTTATGATTACAAAAACGCTTCATAAAAAAGTGGTCTTCATGTGGGGCGGGTGGAGTTCGATTTGTTGTCGATTGTTGCCGAAAATCGACCAGAAATCGAACCCCCGCCCCGCATGAAGACCCCTTTCTTAAGAATTGGTTGCTACATATTTGCAAAGCATATTTTCTCTATTTTATGACGGCCGAATGGGATTTTTGAGTTTCGAAAAATTAGCTGAGTATTTTGTGAGATCACTCCGATGACATCGTGAAGGGTCGGTCCGAGATTCAGTTCACGACTTCCGAAAATTGATCATTTCTCGGCTATTTTTCCGAAAATCAAAAATCAAACACGGCCTTCAAAAAATAGAGCAAATATGCTTTTTTATCATAAAAGAATCTATTTCCAAGAAGGGGGTCTTCATGGGGGTTCGATTTTCAGTACGTATTTTTGCGAAATGGACCCGAAATAGAACCCCTCCCGTCGCGCATAAAGACCGAATTTTTGGAAACTGATTTCTATATAGCAAGAAAGGAATCTTCATCCAGTTTCTGAAAAGCTAGCAAAATTTTGAAATTTCGAAGAACTGGTCGAGTTATGAATATTTTTGTGAAGCCACTTCAATTTTTTTTTCGTTCAAAAATCGAACCAACCGCCACGCGTGACGACTCCTTTTTTGGAGAACGATTTTTACGCGATGAGAAGGGGCGTTTTATCTACGTTATAAAAAACTAAAAAAAGGTTCAAAATTTGAAAAAATAACCGAGCTATGAACCTTTTTGTGAACGTTCAGTTTTATGCTCCGATGACGTTGGTGCAAAGTCGACCAGAGGTCGATTCAACCTGTTCTATCCAGAAAATCACGATTTTTTCACATAGAATTAATCAGAACTTTGAGATTCTTGTGGGTAGATTTTATCCGTATGGGTGATCTGCTTCGGCTAAAAAATAATATTTTCATGAAAAATGAGAATTTTGTATGCGATCCATCCTCAGCGGAGATTCATCGCAGCGGAGAAGCTTAGTTTTTACTGTTTTTCAAGCACGACTTCAAATTCATTATGGCACAGTTCCACTCTCTGTCGTCCTGTCCTTAGGAAGGCAGAAAAAATTTCAGCGAGGAGTCCATCCATATTTCAATTGCGATCGATCATGTCAGAGAACGCAGTAGCCGCACGTAAACTGCCGTAACAAGGAGATTTTTTGTGGCTTCTGCAAAATTCATAAAGCTTTAGTAGATGTGTTTTCTATGCTTTAAATGGTAGGTTCTAAAAGTAACATCTTCCATGTGATTAGTGTGTCGATATTTAGATAAATAATTTTTTGATGAAAAACAAGGATTTTGTATACGATCCATTCTAATCATATCATTGCAGCTTCGTCATCGTTACGTAGAAGCTTTTTCTTTGTTGGACGATGCACAGGGCTTGGATTTTTGTAGGCTTCATTTTGATTTCTTATGATGTTTCCTTAGGATGGCAGAACATTATTTCCATGGGAATTCCATCGTCCACCATTCGTTTGCCGCTCCGTAGTCGATTTGATGAGCGCTTTAAAAAAAATCCAGGAGAAGCACTTAACTCGTCGTCAGAAGGTAACACTCAAAAATTTATCTAATACTATTTCAGAGCATAATTCCAGATGCAGTCGTCGCTCCTTCAGGTAGAAAAATGCGTCGTGTCCATGATGTCCTGAAAAAAAACACCTGTACAAATTAAACAGTGATGATTGGAAGACTGCTACCAGAAAATCTTTATTTTAAAGAGTCTAAAAATAGTATTCAGCTTTATTGTGCCATCAAAGTATTATTGTTCAGTGACCTCTTTTCATTGTTCTATTGTGTCGAAGCCGGCCTGAAAATAAGAATCTATTAAAGGATTTAAAATGCACATAAAACCATAAAGAAATCAAGATATATAAGGAATAAAACAGTGGAAGAAGGAGGGAGGGGTCGTACAAATTCCGCTTCGGAGGGGGAGGTCGTAAATTTTCAGCGAAAATCGAACCCCACGCTTGACCCTGGCGTCGGCTCCCGCTGACGCCGTAGCACTATCTCGAGAAACTTGAACTGTCATACACCATGCGATGTAACATGGGTCTTCGTTCTCCTGTCACAAGGGCCTGTCGCCTGCATTCGAATATCCGTGATTAGCTTAGCTCGCAGAGTGAGCAGTTTCGAATGGCACCACGTGGAGGAACGGACATGAATAATCCATATATCATCCATATATCTAAAAGGATGGAATTCTTTGTTAAATAAAATTTTATTGATTGAATATTTATATTCAACATAAGAAAGAGTTAAATCAGCTATAACGGGACTAGCATTGCCTCCTTGAGGAACTCCCTTAATTTGATTATATGTTATTACCTATCCTACAATAGGAGTTAACTAATAAGTGATCTAAAACGTTTGTGGAAGCATTTGTAACGCCTCGTGTACAGCTTTCGATAGCTTGTCCTTATCATTTCTAGCAGAGTGCTCACTGTCAACACTCTGCTAGAAATGCGACACACCACAGCCTATCGCAACTTCTCGAGCCCTTCTGTAGGCAGAAGCGAACATAGTACATCACGAGCGAGGCAGACCGAAAATTCCGCCTAATTTTCCACCTGCAGAACTCCGTCAACTATGTCAGGCTCAGCGACGGCGACGGGCTTGCGCACCCGGAACGAGGCGTCCCGCGCGATTGGAACGCCAGCTGCCGGACAGCTTCGAGAGAAGGGTTACCCAGCCTATCATAAAAGCGATTCCAGAGATTGAATCTAGATCACCTAGGGTAATCGCGACATTCATAAGCCACTCTAAATTGATGTGGTCATTTTGTCAGTTGATGACTTATTATGAGCATGGCTCATAATGGAATCCAACAAGCGAGCTAATAAAGTAGAGTAGAACAGGTTGATAGAAAGCAACAAAGTATAAAAATCTGATGGAAATGCTCATGCTCTGGTAAATAAAGGGTCCCCCTATTCGAGCAGCAACTCCAAAGAACACGTGTTAAACTAGTCCTTGCAAAAGATATAGCATTTGTATTACAAAGCTATGGGTTTATTCTGCCTAAATTATGCAAACTTCCCCACTGTTCACAACAAGAAAACCATTACCAGAGTTTTTGTTTGGCAGAGAGACGACAAGTAGAAAAGTTTCCAGCTTAATGCAAACAGCTAACATTGACCAAATTTGTTGTTGTTTGATATACGAGCTCGAAAACGGCGGAAACTTTGGGCACGGCCCAATAGAAATGACGAGATGCTTCGTTTTCATTGTTGTTTGTCTATTTGTAAACGCACTAAAAGAGGCTTTTCGCAGGCTCCACTGTACGATGCACAGCGCGTTTCATCGCAATCACCTGAGCGATTCCATTGCATGGGGAGGCGGTTGTAGAAGCGATCCGAATCGCTCTGCTGAAGGGAAAAAAGGCTCGGCGCGATAAGTCTCAGCAGGCTCGACGTGGACCCAGGATTTATTAATTTCTAGAACTATAATATGAAATACTTATTTTATGCTATATTCTAAAATATTTTTTTTTATTTCAGAACATAACATGAATAGAATTATGTTCTAAAATTTAACGGAATCTTTGAGGCGGTGCTCCTCTTGGATCTTATGTTGGATTTCGTTTCACACATTTTCTGATTCTATTGTTTTTTTCACAGTCTGCTGTTTTTTGGCTCATAATTCCAATAGATGAGATAAAGGTGTGCGCGATATTCGACTAGTGTGGATGCGGTACCTTGTAGACTTGAATATTTTCAATATACAGTTTGTTTCTTCCCAAATCTATGAAATTTACCAAATACTAGTGTGGGGACGTTCAAATAGTTGTGTGATTTACTGCTATTCTGATCACTCGCTGTTATCTTCGCGGAGATACTTGTTGGAATTTTGTTGTTTGGCTCACATGCAGGAGTTCCAGCAAAGAGCTGAAAGGGATGGGTTAATATTGTGTTAATGGTAGGTGAAGTGGTGCGTATTTATATGATGTATGTCGTTAGCCACATCTTCCCTCACCGCCATTGCCGCGCCTCTTACATCGGATACGTACATTTTGGCCTTTGGATTTGTAATTTGGATTTTTGGGCTTGTAAGTCGTCTGCAAAGTCTACGGATATTCGACACTTGCATTCCTGAGATAAAGGACTATGACTCGTGTACTGTGCCTGGAGTAATCCTCGGTTGCACACTCCGTGGTACGCAGAAGCTCGTGGCCGCGCGTCTCTGACGCTTCTCATTTTAACTACAATCGCGCAGCATCAAATTCGGAGCGCAGTGCGTCCAGCCGCACTGCCCTGCGGCGAGAGTATAAAAGGCTCGTTAAGGCCCCCACACACTTCTGCGGCAACGCTGCTCGCCGCTATGGTTAAGGATATGGCAGGGACGCCGCCGGCGGCGAGCTCTGCGTCCCTGCCCTAGGATTAAGGATAGGGCCGCGGCGTTGCCAATTTCATTTCCGAGCGTGATGAGCTCAACTTTTCTTGAGCGTCTGATATCCTTTGCACTAGGAACTCGTCAGCTATTTCTTTCCTTCTGATAAATCGTCACTTCGAACAGTAGCCTCAACTTGGATACCTGAGACTGCTCCCAAAACTTTAAGCCAATAATGTGTTTCAAGACAGTTAATATTTTATTTATTTATTATTACGTCGCGAAAGGCAGACGCGTGATACAATAAGAAAAAGTAAACAACAAACTTCAGAAAAATACACAATCAAACAAGAATTGGTTGTGGTCGATCTCCATGACTAGAGTCCGTCAAACTTAAGCAACATTTTTGATGTTACATTTTCCAATTAGAAAAGACGTCCGTTTCATATGTCATCTTGAACATTCATAAACTGAAGCTTTAACCAAAGGTTAATACGAAGCATACGGTCCCCAAGTTCTTTAAACTGAATCCCAATTTTTTCATTCGTTTCTCCTTGTTGCTCAATGGCAACCATTTTCTTTGAGTGGTAATATGACCTGTTTCCAGGATAACGATAGGTGTATCTGGAACTACACTCAACTTAAAGTGTACCTTGTGCCACAGGCTTCGAGATGGATCTCTATTTCGCAGAGCCTGACATTTAAAGTTCATCTCGTCTTCAGGGGACAAACTAGGTTGGCGGAGAAGGCCGGAGTTTGCCCGCGTTAGTTGACCAGTTGGTGGCGAACATCGGCTTTCAAGGTACTTCAAGGAACTTGGGGACCAATTGTTCTCCGAAGACGACGTGAGGTTGAAACGTCAAGCCCTGCGAAATAAAGGTAGGGGACGAGGGGGTAGAACGCTCGACCGGGTGCGTAGCGTTCGTATCGGCTGGTCGTGGGCGCCGCGGCGGCGGCGCGCCCAGGCGGCCATACCTGCGGCGTCATTCTCCTGCTCGCCGTCTCCACTCACGCTGTGACACCCGTCGCGCGCGCGGCGGACAACGGCCTGACGGAGTCCGTCGTCGTCGGCCCACGTCGGCGGCTCGACGGACGAGCGGAGCAAACAGGTCGACCAGACTTGCTGGGACTGGAGTCAACAAGATGTTCAGAGGGTTTACAAAACCAGGGTAAAGAACTATGTTGGTGTGAAACAAGCACAGTTCTACATCAGAATTTCGAGCTCTACTTCAAGCTTATAAATACTACCCTTGATGCGATACTCATCAAATTTCAAACTGAAAAATAATTCTTCGCAAACCTGCCACGAAGCTGCGAAAGGTATATTTTCAAGCTAAAATTTCACACAGAATTCAACAACGTCGTCGAAATACCTTCTAGAAAAGCGCATTTATTGAAGAAGAATTGTGTGTATCAAACCGTTGGGGCGTGTCTCCAAGCCAACATTATACCCAGAATTCAATTACGAATTTTATATTCACAAGTACAGGGTGTCAAAAAAATGTATGCACTGTTTGAAAGGTGATAACTTTGCTCGAAATAAAGACACTGAAGAACTTTATAGCTCATATGGAAGCGTAGGAAAGTGGAAAATTTATGAATAATGAGCGGTATGTGTCGCGCCATGCACTCGTCTGAAACCTTGCATTCTATACTCGATTGACTGCTTTCGCTTGAATACTTGTTATAATTTCTCCACGAAGTGAAAGCTTCGATTGATATGAGCCTCTTAAAAGGTTTGAAAGTTAAAATCACACTACGGCTCGCGAAAAATCCAGGGTAGCTAAAAAATGCATGTATTATTTGAGAGGTTCCACCATTGGTGCTAGTGAAACTTTTGAGGATGTTTGAGACTCAAATGAAAGCACAGGGTAAGAAATTTCTGTGGCGTGCAAATAGTCAAGATTGCGCCGTGCACTCGACTGGAACCTTGCATTTCAAACTTGATTGATTGTGGATGGGTTGACTGCTTGCTAAAATCCTGTTACTACTTGGCCACACTAACCTGTGCTGTGCCTCTTTTAACGTTTAGAAATTGACAACTACGTGAAAGGCACGTAACATGCGGGTTTATTGACTGCACAATTTATCGCTTTCGCTATCGCTCTAATAACCCTCTCTACATATCTATGCCCATAACAAAAGTCAGGCCCGGCTCTAGGCTTTTCTTCGAAGAAAGAGCTTATCCTGGAGTCCCACTGAAGGTTTGAAAACGCCGTCGAAGTGCATAGGCGACTCAGATACTTCACTATATAGTCCATTCACAGAGGTAATGAACGGCCGCAAGCAAGGATTGATTAAGGTACATGTTTACCCCTGGAGGCATAGCTTCCAGAGCTTGAAGCAGCGAGCAAAGGGCAATTAATAATCATGACTTCAACACCTGGAGGCACTGCCTCAGGGCTTGCTAGCAGCAAGCAAGGATTAATAGTTAACCTCAACCCCCTGGACCCACTGCCTCCAGGAGCTCGGGGTCTTATGGGAGTGCTACGAAAGACTATATGTGTTCAGAGACCTCGATTACCCCGAGGACTGAAGTTTCGCACCGCATCCATAAAGAATCGATAATTTGATCAATATCGGATGATGGCGATCGGAACTTCAAAAACGAACTTCAGATTCGTGTCCAGCGATCTCGATTACCCCCACGGCTAATGTTTCAGACCGCTTGAATGACATACACAAAGAATACACACAACCCTTTTATAAGTAAAGGGATAGGATATCAACTTCGTGATTGAGTTCTGCGTAGAAACGGTAGTAAATTCAATTCATTTTACTTAAGCCTGAAGTGGCTGGACTGAGGTTTTAAGCTCTCACAACGACGTTTTGTTGCTATCAAAACCCTAGCTCCAGAAGAGACTCGAAACCGCACCTGCAGACCGGGCGGGAGTGCTCTACGCCATTACACCACCGATGCTGTTTGATCGAACGCAGCATCCACACCTGGGACCTGTCAGCACTCACCCGCATATCGGGATGGGCCGGCCGCTGATATCAGCATAAAACCAATTAAGCTGTTGGTCTTGATAGCTCAAGCTGCCGGTAACGAAGGTAATAATTTTGTACGATAGTGCGAAAATGTGCTTTCTAACTATGCATAACGTGTCGATAACGTGACTGCATACATTTAAGGTTTTGTTTAATTATCAGCGCTGAAAATAGCAAGCACAAAAACGGCCATTATTTTCGTATCCACCTGATACTTGCGGGCAAAGGAGAGGAAGCATATTTCCTCTTTTCATGAGGTGAATAGTTTTCACTGCAACACAACCACTTTTCATGCCAGAACAACGACTATTTTTGTTTCACTTCCGTCTTTCGCCCTAAAAAGCGAAGCTCGAAACACGGAGCGGGAAGCCAAAAAATAACGGAAACCGGAATTAACCTGAAAACCGGAAATCCCACACCTCCCTGACGTGTGTTGTGCGCGCGTCAGGCATATTTTACATTTCGGCGGCGCTGTCGGCGACCGCGCTGGGCGGATGCTACGCAGTGCGTAGCAACCCGCGCAACACTGTCGGCAACAGCGCCGAAGGGGTGTTATGCTCCCGTCGCGACAGAGTCGGCGACGGCTCCAGGACCTAACTCCGACGCGACGTCGCGCGCTATCCGCGTGCGACATCGCGGCGCTGAAACGCGGACGTGCGCTCGGTGACGCATGGTTAGCCGCGGAGCACGAAATGTTCTCAGTGTTCAAGCTCCCAGACCACATTTCTAGCAAGAAACTTAAGATTCCACAGAATGTGGTAGGCAACTGTCTGCAGTAGGACAAATGATCCGAGAATGGGTGGTAGTGACCTTTTCCCGTAGTGTAACCATAATCACGGGTAAAAATTGACCGAAGAAGTTGTACATGGCAAATGCTGACGCTGGAAACCAACCACACGACCAAGATTCCTGTATAAACTGTCGCTGATCGTCCTATTGAAACCACATTCATATAGCATCTCCAAGAAACGTTGAAATGAGGCGTGCCGCGTGTCCCTGTCGGAAGCGTTTGTAGCCGTCGGAGGCATCGTACCGCGACAACTGGTCCAATTTCGTCGCGCACCGTGCGCGACGCCAGGGGTGTTCGCGCGGCGTCGGAGTTATGTCTGCCCCCGGTCGGCGACAGCTTGTCGCTGGCCCTCTGGCCGCGGAGGGCGCACGTCAGCGTTGCTCTCTCACCTACACTCTCTCGGAGGGCTCGAGAGAAACAGAGTGCACGCGCGCTCTTTAGCTCGTCATGCTGGAGCTCCCGCGCTGTCGGCGACAGGTTATCGGCGATAGATTGTCGCCGACGTGTCACCAAAGTATATTACATATGCCTCAGGGTGGAAAGCAACCCCTTCGTTTCTGTCGATGTCTTCATTTTACCATCTTTATAACGAGAGATAGGACGCGTGTAGCGCAATCGAGGTGCCGGCTGTCATGTGTACCCGGCACCAGGTTCTTGGTTCGGATTCCCATCCAGGCCAGCCAAGCCTTCCATCCTCCCGGTGTCGGTGAGTTGGTACCAGACTTGCCTAAGCAGAATAAAGCGCTGACTTATTCGTCGGCTGGCCACCGCTAATAGTTGTGGACCAAATACGCATTGAAATTGCTGCACGACATCCCGCAGAAGTAGAATTCATGGCGCATCCTAAGAGGGATTGAGTAGCACCGCCTTTATCCTTTTTGTAAAGAGAGACACTTATGAATTCCATGCGGTCGTTCTGTAGATCGCTTCTCTGACCTGTCGAGGTGAGGCTCGCGTGAAGAGGATCCGATACAGCTGGTGCTGGCCTGCAGTGCACGACCTCGACGCATGGTCTTCTGGCACTCCCTACGCTGGGGGACAGAGGGCGGCGGCAGGACCAGGCTGCCGGGCGGGTGTCTGGTGGCGGATGGCCGGACGGGTGGCGGCCGCCGCCCAGTCGGTCGGGCGGGTGTGGCGAGGGATCAGCGACTGCGAGCAGCAGCGGCCACCGGGCGGGCGGCCAGCGAGCTGCACTGCTGGGCCGGGACGGGACGGGCCGGGACGGACGGCGAAGGCGAAGGCTGCGACGGCGGTGGCCGCGATCGATCGCAGCCCTTCGGCCGCCGGCGGCGTCGTCGTCGCCGGCCTCCTCGTGCTCCCCGGCCTCCTCCGGCACTGCTCGACCGCCGACCAACCGACGGACGACGGACTGCCTCCCGGCTGACGACGGGCTGGCCGAGCCCGATCTGCGAGCCGGCTGCCGACTGCCCCCGTGGACGGAGACGAACGCGAATGCGTGCCAGCGAGCGTGCGTTCCTGCCTTCCTGCACCTTCGCCGTCGTCGTCGCCATCGTCCGCTTCCCGTCACGAAGCGTGCGGCGTAGCTGCTGCAGACCGCCCAGTCAGCTTACGCTCACGCTAGTTCCCCACCCCCGCCCGCTATCAGCTCCTTGAAACATCGATCGTTCACCTGCAACTGAGCTGACCTCCCGACACAGTCCATTCGGGTGAGCACTCACTCCGTCCAGCTACTGCTGTTACCAGGTTGACCTATCAAACCCTCCTGCTAGTAGTTTGCCGGAGCGAACCTTCGTCGTGCGAGAGCCACATCCACGCCGGGCCAGATGGCACCAATACTGTCCCATGCCTGTCAGCAGGCATCTTCGCCAGGACCACCTCGTTTACTCCGACAACGGACTGAGACCCGAGGGAACTTCAGCTGCTGAGGGATTGCAAATGCCCCGAAGTGAGACCCATCCGTGTGCTCTGATCGAGTGGAAATCGATGGCTGAGCTTCAGTGGAGGGATGTGTAGCATATCGCCTGCCGGATAGTAGCGTGGTGAGTCGGCGACAACTGCCGCGCCATTCTGGCGGCGGCGCCGGCCGCGAATGAATGCCGGCCGGCGAGTGGCGCATGAATCCTTCCGACTACCGAGTGCTGCCGAACGGGCGCACTACCGAATCTGTCCGTGACTGCTGTCAGCCAGGTACTGCCCTCTCCGCCGGGCGGCATAGCGCTCTGTTCCTCCGCTTTTGCCGGTTTTCGATTACGGACTTGTCATCTGGTCCGGTTGAGCGACGAGCATTTAGCACGAGTCGAAGCGCAATGGAACGCACTACTCTGGCAGTGAACATTTCCTACTCCGTTCTGAATTGGCATTCGCAAGCTTTCTTTAAACGAAAGTTTGGTACAGCTGAATTTTTTCTGGATGAGGGGTAGCCTCTTAAGGTCTACTTATCTCTGACATTCGTTCACTTCTGATTTTGATTCCGATCGCTGTTTAGCTTTTCGATTCCTTCTTTTCTGTGATTGACTCTTACATTGGTCGTTGCCGGAAGCTCCATGAAGCCATTGTGTTCCATCAACATTCATACCTATGTGTCACTAAGTGTGTTGAGTTCAAACCACATGCCAACAGTTAAATCGCTGCACTTTAGGCTCTCTCAAGAGGTGAAGGAGCTCATCATCACGTTGACCTCCTGGCTAGCGCTGGGCTTGATCGTGAAGGGCCCCACCTTACCGAACGCCGCTGAGCTCTTCCTTCCTCTGCGGCGGTCCACTCCCTTTTTTCCGACCCACAGCCGAGCCGCGGTCGAGATTTCGCGTATCCCTGAGGCCGCTATGAATCCGGATCTATAATGTGTAGGATGGCGTTTTACACCGACCCGGGCCGCCGACGGCGGCGGTGCCGGCAGAGCGGAGGTTACGGAGCCCGGGGAGTCGTGGGGCAGATCTCTGCTGCTCAGAGCCATCGCTGCTATTTCGCATCTCGTAAAAGAGGTATCGGAACTGAAATGAATCGCTGCGGAATGCTCTATATCGCTGTGTATTCTCAAAGTTTGTGACTCACGTGCGGGGCTGTAGAAAAACCAAAGAGCGTATCAACAGTGGTCGCTATGGGAATATCACTCTTACGGGATGCTCGGAGAAGTTCTTCCTGTTTCCCCGCACACCTCGAATAACTTCCACTATTACTGTCCCCTTACGGGCACGGCTCATTCCTGGATGTGGAGCTTTTTTTGTGCTGCTGAGTGAATGTATGGTACGCAGCATAGTCGGTGTGGGGGGGGGGCTATTTTGCGGAGACTGTGGATCAATTTCGCATCATCGTCTCAGGGAGCATCATAGCGCAGTCGGATGAGGCGCTGACGTGCACTTCGAACTGAGCTTTGTGATGCGGATCCCTCCCAGGCCAACCAAGACTTCCCTCTGCTCCACGTAGTTAAATTTATACTTGTCTGGGAAGAACACTACATCCCACCATATATATCTTCCATAAACTGGACCGCCTGTGTCATCACATAGGCCAGAGGTGCTCTCAAACCACCTACGCGATATCCCATAGATAAATACGTGGCGTATAAAGGGGATTGATTGACGCCAATTTGTATTGTTGTTGTTCCCAGCCCCTCCAGGTTTTCCATGCCACCCTGTTGCAAAAGAGTTCTGTGCATGCCTATAAACACGTCGATGTGTGTTTTTTTTTGCAACTTCTGTGACCTATGTAGGCCAAATACGCACTGAATGCACCGTTAAAGCAAAGCGTTTGGCGCATCCCGAGAAGGATGTATTCACTTTGGTCTTCAACCTTCAACGAGGAGGTATAACAGTCCTAGGCCTCCAACAAAATTTTGCGTCATGTCACCTTGCAGCCATTAGCGAGGCGGTAGCCACATCCCTCAGCGGGAGCTATTCTCTAGCGCTTTTGGTTAAAGCTAGTCCACTCGCAATTCTTGGCAATAATCTGCCGCCGAGAACTGCGGCTACACTTGCGAGGCACGGAACGGCATCGCGACAACCTTCTCGGCGTGGCTTCCACCACAGTGCGGGAGTGGGTTCCACCACTAAGGCCTCGTGCATACTTCCCGTCGCCGCGATCGAATCGCGGCGATGAGTTTTGCAGAGCGACGCGAAGGAATTTGAACTTTTCAGTGCTCGTCGCATCGCCCATCGCTCTGCAAGGGAGCGCGACGGCGATCCGTCCAGGACCAACGCTAAACACCGCGCGCGGCGCGAAAAAGTATGCCGTGCCCGCGATGGGCGCGGGAAGCTATCGCGCATGCCGACCGCCACTGTTGCGGCGGCCGCGGCGAGGTTTTCTTTGACTACTCTTCCGCGTGCGGCGGAATGGCCATGAACTGAGCGCCGCGATGGCATCGCGGCGATGGAAGTATGCCCCCGGCCTTATGCCATGTCCGCGATGGGCGCGGAAGCCATCGCACATGCCGACTGCCACTGTTGCGGCGGCCGCGGCGAAGCTTCCTTTGACTTTTCCACCGCGTGCGGCGGAATGGCCATGAACTGAGCACCGCGATGACATCGCGGCGATGGATGTATGCCCCCAGCCTAAGGCCTCGTGCATACTTCGCATCGCCGCGATGGAATCGCGGCGATGAGTTTTGTAGAGCGACGCGATAGAATTTGAATTTCGCTGTGCTCGTCGCATCGCCCATCGTTCTGCAAGGGAGCGCGACGGCGATCCGTCGAGGACTCCAACGCTAAACACCGCGCGGGGCGCGAAAAAGTATGCCATGCCCGCGATGAGCGCGGGAAGCCATCGTGCATGCCGACCGCCACTGTTGCGGAGGCCGCGGCGAAGTTTTCTTTGACTACTCGGCCGCGTGCGGCGGAATGCCCATGAACTGAGCGCCGCGATGGCATCGCGGCGATGGAAGTATGCCCCCGGCCTAAAGGAGAAGGAGGAGGATCGCGGTGCAGTGCCGCAGGACTCTGTTGCAGGTCTCCGTCTTCTCCAAGTAGGATGAGCAGCGACTCGTCGCAGCATTCGTTATCCGTATGAATGCATTGCCGGTTGGCAGCTGCTACTTTACGGCTTCTTTTGGCCTTCGCATGTGATGTCCGTAATTGCGTATTAATGTATGTGTGTGTGTGTGTGTCGCCGAGTGACAATCAATATGCACCGCTAGCGTACACATTCTATTAATTGAGGACTCCGGAGCGACGAGGCAGCATAGGTGTCGGTCGCAAACCGGCCACGGCAGCACGGGTTACCGGCAGCGCTTACCGCAGGTGTTTGTTTGTGCACTCGAATCGACCCGGAACTCGTTCCAGTGTTTCGCTTGAGCTCTGTGAACTCGTAGGTGTCTTCCGACTAGAATTCTGACCAGTGAATGTCGGCGTGCATTGTGTGAATCGGGTGCATATCACGAAGGTGTGCAGCATTGATAGGTGGGAGCGCGCCAGCGAATAATAGCCAAGCAGAGCACAGACCGAACACATACCAGCTGATCAGGGTACCGGTTGTACACGCCCTTTCTTTAGGGCACGCCCATTCAGTGCGACGTGATTGGACGGGCGTTCACATCCTTCGATGCTGCCCGTATTCGCGACATATACAGTGGGTCGTGATGAAGAAGCAGAGCGCTTAGTGGAGAGGAGCTCGGTGCGCTGATCTGTATCTCTGCACATATACTCAATTAATGTGTGCACGTCGACTCTGTGAATGCAGCGACACACAGTTCTCCGTGGTAGGATCTCCCCGTGAACCTTCTCAATTGGTGGAGTGCCCCACCTCGCGTTAACTTATTCTGTTCATATCTGCTCGGAATCCACATCTCTCACGGGTCCTATATAACGGGTACTTCAGACGTCGTAGTCGCGTTCTTATCCCTGATGCTCCGAATGGAGGAAGAATGTGTATGTCTCCTAGATTCCGTAAGGCAGCCACTAGACTAGAAGCCAGGGACTGGGAGTTCGCGCTGCAGCGGTGGGAGAGGAGCAGGGGAGGGAGAACAAGGTGTCACTCAGCTGGCTCCTGCTTAAAGCCGAGTTTCTGAGGATGGCTGTGACGATTAGAAATCTGTGATCGCAAGTGTTGTCGGTTCGGTAGAAGGAACTCCGCTGCAACGACGACTCAGTGAAGTAGCCACTATGTAGTATTTTGTAGAAACCTGTAGTTCTCAACGCTGGAAGGAGTTTGGCACTCCATGTCCGAGAAGTTACATTTTCGGCCCAACAATGGGCGTATTCCTTGCTAGTGCGAGGCAGTGGCTCAGGTGAGTCGTGTCGGTACTATCCCCTGTCGTCTGGCCTTCTGAAAGCAGAACGAAGGCCAAATCAAGAAAAGACTGAAGGCAGTGGTGCTGACGCTTTCAGTCCTGTGTGTTCCGCTTTTGGTCACACGATTCCTCATCGCCAAGTCTTTGGATACACAGTTTCACTCTGTGGATTCCACTCCTCCTTGTGCACAGATAACTTTAAACAGCCGTCGATGAGGTTATGTATCGATCGCTCTGCTCCTGCAGCTCTGACTGCATCGGGAGATTGAGTTTCAGAAGCACGGTCCCTGTCAGTGGGCCTCGCTCTTTGCCTATCAGCCCTCACAATAAAGCGGTCTAGAACAGCTTGGAGCTCGATTTATTCAAGCCAAATGGGACCGGCAAGTACGACACTTTCTTCCACCGTTCCATGATCGTAATTTTAACGGTTATTGCTGCGAGGCATTTACGTGCAAGCGAACGGGCACCGCTCATCTGGCACAGATTAGGCTTTTATGCTGGGAACGATGTGGTCGTAGCACAGATTTTTGATTCCTGCAGGCTGAATTGCTAGCATATTACCATCTCATATCTAACTGAAGGATTTTTTTGAAAGCCTTCGGTACGAAAAACTGCGAAGCAATATGCCACGGTTGACGCCAAAGTCTCCGTTCTTCTAGGTGCAAACATGCGTTTCAAGCAATTCATCCGTAAGCGGTTTTGGCCACTGTTTCCGTTTGAATGGCTTCCGTCCCAGGAAACGTCAATCACCGCATTTCCCAGTACCTTGAGGGCATGACACGAACATGCAACGGATACCCATGCCTTTCTCACTCTGAACTTCCTGAGGGTGGCCCGTGTGCAAGGCTATTCTTTCTCGTTATTTCCCCTGTCCATACTTCTGATTCCTCCCTTTGTACGCAGCATTGATTTCAAGTTCAAGCCACGAAATCATACTTCTTTTTTCCTTGACTGGTTCTGCCGAAGTTGTCGAAAATCTTATCAAGCTTCACGGTGTTGTAGTTGTTCCTTATTTCTACTGACTCCCACAGAAATGTCTGCTCATAAGTGTAGTGTAGCTCCCTAGCGAAGCGAATGCTATCTGTTTTCGTCCACCAGTCATTTCCGGTAAATGGTTATATTTCGTTCGTTATTTCAAGTGAAAAAATCAGAACAACGTTTTATGCTAGTGCTTCAACAGATGAACAAGTGCAACGAGCGCAATGTATGTAGCATAGGCGATTTCTACCGACCAAGATTGGGCAGCTGAATAAACCAGTTTTAGGCAAGGAATTAAAGTAGAAATTAGATCGGACAGACCCTGGAGTTTCCTACCCTTCGCAGCTCTCCGAGAAACCGTTTTGTGTGGCTGTTCTACGAGCATGCACAATCTCGCTGCGGGCAGCGGCCCGCTAAGGGCCTAAGCAACGGCGCACATAGGCCTGGGTGATCACGTTGTGCGCAGTGGATTTTCGCCTTGGCGGGAAGGCACATGCATGTCCAGTTGCATCAGAAACAGCGGCCTAGATCAGTTCATCACTGGTCCGGGCGGCACAAACGATTTATAGGGCCGTCCTGCAAGGTGGCCCTCCGAGCCTAGAAAAATACAATTAGAAGTCTATCAGTGGATGTTAACGTTCAGGAAAAGTAGCTTTCCAAATTCTTATGTTATTAACGTTTTTTCAAATCATTAAAAACGTGCAGCGGCCGAAAACATTCTCTCCGTCTCGACCGCTCCAGGTGGCGTACAAAACTGTTTTGGGAGAAGCAGCGCCAAGTGTGGATAGGCAGATCTTACGAGGGGGCCAGACCAGTGTCTCACTGCCAGTGGACCCGATGATTCGGCGAGGAATTTTCTAGCTCTTAAATGCATTACTTCTAGGCATTCAAATGCGTCACGAACGTATGAAAAATCGCATGGAAGTAAAAAAACGGATTCACGCGCTGTGCCTGACGCAACGGGCGCAAGCCCATAGGCCCTCAAACTCGTACAAATTGGCAGTGCAGCGCAATATCCTCTCGCCATTTACGGCTGTGCTAGAACGGGTCGTGTTTTTCAGGAGCACTCCTAATTGGGAGGGTGAAGCCTGCAACACTAGTGAGGACTAAGAGGAAAAGTGATAAATTTATCAGGAAAACGGTCCGATAAAAATTTCCATCAGGTCTTTAAGCCGGATGTCAACGAAAATGCCGTCAATTCGTTAACTTCGTTGAGTCGTTAGCCGTTAAATGCGCACCCCTGGTTGGCAGGCCGCCTGATCTCCGACGCACACGAGTCGATCACATGAGCTCTCACCACACTCGGAACGTCCCCCCCCCCTCCCCTCGTTGACGAAGGGTGCTAGGGATGGCTATAAATGATAAAATGCTGCTTTTTCATCCCAGGATGCGTAGGGCATCCAAACAGTAACTGCATAACGCCTCCCTTTGCACTCATCTCATCAAAACTTGAGTGAGGCAATGAAGTGTGCTGAATATTCGGTTACGTTCTGTTCATGTTCGACTTTCAATGAACCTTAGCATATCCATTTGAGATCCGATTCTGTGTTGTTGAGCTGGTAGTCGAGATACTTATCAACCTTATTTGGTTCGGCTTCGGTCACTACGCCTTCTGTTTTTCCGGCTCTGAAAAAGGCTAGTCCCCTGAAACGTATGTCGAGCCAAGTAAGGACGACCATACCCTTAGCTACCAGTCTTCGTCAAATTCGCCAAGGTGTTTGAAGCAGGTTTGTTCCATGTTCGTCTCAAAAGGCTTGAACTCTGAGTTCCTTGACTACTGATGCCGATGAGATGGTCTGAGCCAAACAGTGATCAAAGCTTGGCTCCATTGAAAAACTGACTAGTTTCGGCCTTTCTCCTGAAGTTTGATCCTTGAGCCTTCCTGAACTTACATCAAAATGTTGGTCTCTATCTCGCTGCCAGTGCGCAGGACTCCAAAAGAAATGAAAGATGCTTACACGCCAGTATCCCTGCTCTTCTTTCCGTCAGCTTCACCATGCTCTGTGGTGGCTCGTCAGGTGGGCAACTGATCTTTTTTGTGAACGCGGATTGCCGTTACCCCTGGCGAGGGCAACGGGAGCGGTCGATATTTTCTCGGCGTGAATCCGCAGCCGGAGCTGATGAGTCCGAGGATGAGGAAGCCATGCAAGCCGACGAGGCGACTGGTCGTCGCTCCCGTGGATTTGGAGGAAGCTGAGTGAGGGCATGTGTGCTGGAGCGGCTCAGGGCGGCTTCGTTGCGAGCGCTTGATTTATGCTGATAGTCGCGCGACTTCATCCATTATCGGCCGGCGAGCCTCATCGCATCTTCTTCGCTGCTGAGAGCCGTGAGGGAATGGGACTGCTCCCGCTGCGGCTCCTCCTCATCCCTCCCCCACGCACAGCCCACCGATCCGCTATCATGTCGCATCATGCACAACATCATCCCGCCGCCGACCCCTGCTCTTCCTTCCCCTCGGTTTCAGCCTTGCTGCGCCCCTCCGTCTGGCTCGTTTACAGGCCTCGCCAATGATCGCCATGTAGCGAGAACAGTGAAACTCCTTGGCCCTTTCACGAGGTGCTTCTGACATCGCGAAATCCCCCGCACCGTTTGAAAGGCGACGCCAGGTTTTTTATTTACAAGAACCGCTGAAACTACATGCGCACCTAAGGCCTATGTTATACTTCGGCGATGGAGTTGTCGGCGACAACAGCGTTGCCGAAGTATTACATAGGCCTAATTGACCTAAGGTACGATAGAACTGGAAGCTGAGACACTGTGATGGGAAATGACAGAGGCAGGCGGTACGAATCTCTTTTGGCCGCTCGTTCCACTTCTGTGAAAAATGGTGAAGGCCTGTAGAAAAGACCGGTATTTTGCGAATAGACTACGGGGGAGAGAAGTGAGTGGTCCTGGTTCACGGAGACGTCAGGTGCCGAACTGCCAATCCCATATGCATGGGAGTTTTGTGGTGCGTACAAGCTCGCCATCTGATGACGGCTGCACTACTTTCTCCTGACAAGCTGCTAGCGATGTAGCTGATACTTCCAGATATGCATGAATATCATCCTTCTACCATTTAATCTTTTTTTCTTTCTAAAGACCTTTTTTAATTCCACGTTTTGGTGTGAGGAACTTTTTTCATGTTGTTCGTGACTATTTCTCTGGTGTGAAATAATTTTCCAGACGTATTTTATCTTGATAAATAATAAAAAGTAGTTCACATAGACCACCCCGTGCAAAAACATCACAGTTGTCGTTACACTACAATTTGCTGTGCTTCATGATCGCTACCTAGCTCCGTTCTGCCTCACCATGGATTCAGCTCCGTAGGAGTTCTTATCAGAGTTTCGAACTAACTAGAAAGCTAACTTTTGATTCCTGTAGGTTAGCTACTGGTACACAGAAGTAGCGCCGTGTCGCTTACTTAGGAACAGCTGCGCAGTATGGACGGCCAAGCGGACTAGATTTTTCCTCTGGATCTATCCTAGTCAGAGGGTGGGCACCGTTAGAAAAGCGAAGCAAATGTAAACAGTGTGGCGTCTCCCAGCTAGCAAATGGCAAAAAAGGTTCTCTCGGCCAGCTCACGGTATTGTCGTGTAGAATAGTCTGCTTTCACAGCGATGTTTTGTTGCGATCAAAACTTCTAGCGCCAGGCGGGACTCGAACCCGCACCTCCCTCTGACCGGGCGGGAATGCTCTACGCCATTACACCACCGGCGCCGTTTGATCGAACGCAACATCCACACCTCGTGGGACCGATCAGCACCCAACCGTATCCGGGATGAGCTGGCCGCTGATATCAGCATGGGACCAGTTAAGCTGATGGTCTTGATAGAAACAATTCAAAGGCTTAAAGGCTTAAAGAAACTGATTTGAATTGTTTCTATCAAGACCATCAGCTTAACTGGTCCCATGCTGATATCAGCGGCCAGCTCATCCCGGATACGGGTGGGTGCTGATCGGTCCCACGAGGTGTGGATGTTGCGTTCGATCAAACGGCGCCGGTGGTGTAATGGCGTAGAGCATTCCCGCCCGGTCAGAGGAAGGTGCGGGTTCGAGTCCCGCCTGGCGCTAGAAGTTTTGATCGCAACAAAACATCGTTGTGACGGCTTACAACCTCGATACCAGCCAATTGAGGCTTAAAGAAACTGATTTGAGTCTGCTTTCAGTTTTGCCGCCGTTGTGAAAGAGTAAGAGTGGAGTGGCCGCCTCCACTAATACAGATCCTTTCCTCGCTCCATTTTTCTCAAGCTTCGACTGCAGGATGGCGCAGTCGAAGCAGGCGCCTGCCTCCTTGTGAATCCGATTCCGGGTTCTTGGCCTGGATTTCCTGCCCAAGCCAATCAAGCCCTCCCTCTATCCTCGGTCCAGTGAGTTGACACCAGACTACCTTGGAAGAATAGAACGGTGACTCCATGGGTTGACACCTCAAGCCATTTTGTTGCCTAAATACTCATCGGCATTGCCTCCATGAGAACACAGAGGCAGAATGCGTACGGCTCTCAAAGGGCAGCTCTCTATCACTTAACTGGGCCATACAATTATAACACAAGTGGGAAGTTTTTTCGCATTCATTTCCACATCCTAGATCTGCTTTCGCAACCTTTTGCAGTACACTGCAAAAACGGCTTCCATACTAATGGATAGCTGTATGAAACATTCGGACATTTCTCTTGGTTATGCATAGAATGAAGGTTTGGCAAAGGTTCGATGTTTCGTCACTCGTACTGACTTTAGTTCCCTTCCGATTCTCGCGAAACCAATATTTTAAAATAACTAGAGGAGTAGACAGTTTAGATAAGAGGAGCTGGTTCTTGACACATAGATTTTTATACTTACCAGAAATGAACCAACTAACTACAGTATCCCACTACAATTGTTTAGCTTCACCCAGCAGTATACCCTTTGAAGCTTTCAAAAGAATTTCCTCAGATCAGCAAGTTGAGTGCTCGCCTGTGCCCCACGCAGTGATGTGGTTTTGTTCTGACTGCTGCTCTACACTAAAAGCGGGCTTGTCTAATCACTTGTTGAATGGATTTTCGGACCGTGACTATGAGTCCACTCCACGACTCCAGTAATTGGTGACAAATCGTCAAGGAATCATCGCAGAGGTGGGAAGCGTCTCGTCTGCTTTATAATTTCGCAGCGAGTTGCTTAACAGACGTGGTACGTGTCCATATTTATACCTAACTCAGGATAATTTAATGGAACCGCTGCATAAAGATGTACAGAACTCTTGACTACCCTCTAAGATTTCTTATCTATCAAAGACACATATAAGGCGGCGAAGCGAATACACTTGTTCCTTCAACTGCTTCTCGTGCTTTGTCGTTATTGTACATACATTTGAAATGAAAATTGGCAAAGGCGTTATAAGGTCATCTTCTGAAGGGCTGTTAAAGGCTGCTGGAGGAAACTAGTGCTGGTGCGCATTTTCGACCTCCAGATTGGCTGTGCCGCGCTTTTCTTGCTGCTGCGCTTTTCGAGTCGGTTAAGCGTGCTCAGCGCCCATGCATTCGTTTCTACCTGCGAATATTTGAAACTGGCGCTTGGCCGGCTCCTGGCCTCCGGGTTATTCGAAGGTCACGTCGCCGAGACCGCTCATGAGCTGTGCTCGTTTCAACGGCGCTGCGACGGGAACGGAAACCCTTGGGGTGTTGGGGAAGCGCGAAAAGCGATAAGAATGGCCACGGGCTGGTTGGTGCTCCCTTATCTTACTAATCCCCTTCCGAGCGACGTTCTCTGCGTGCTCTGCTTGAATTGGACTGTCTTCGCTATTCGTTTTATCCAGTTAGCGAGGGCCACAGGAGAGCCAAACCGAGACATATATTCCACAAGTAGCCTTCACACCACTACACAGTGCTGTGTGTCTCATGTGCTCGCGTCTTTCAATGTCCAACTACATTCTGCTGTGCTGAAATAATTTTGGATTAGGACTAGGAGATGGGAAGGAAATCCGTCGGGAGTGCTCTCTTAAGGGAGGCGATTCTCAAAGTGCGCTTGTACTGAACACCCTTTCTGGTAGACAATCTGCGTTGCCGACTTGTGGGTGTTGCACGTTTCGAACCGTCTGGGAATTTCGATGAGCAGACCTCATTGTCCGGACATATGTATATGTTGTGCGAGGAAAATTCGAATGTTTTCAAACACTCACTGTTGTGATGCTTCCTCTAAAAGCGTAGAATGAATTAACCTTGTTTTTGTTATGCCACTATTATTATATTATTATTAGGATGGCACGCAAATGTCACTATTATAGTTTAAGCTTTCTTGTAGAGCTTCAGCATCAGCATCGCGCGCATTCTCGGGAGCCAATGTGAATGGGTATTTGACTTATACCATCATTTGTAGTGGCTTGGGGACAAACAAGTCTTTCAGATAACAGTGTTATCCTTCTCATAGTTCTTGTGCTGATTGATTCACCGACCGAGGAGGGATGGACGGAGGGGGTGCTTCTGATGGGCAGAAAATCCCATAGAGCGTCGTTGATGTCCCTCATCCCAGGCTTCAACGTACAGAGCCTGCAGTAAGGGCGTTCCATGGCTAATAAAAAACCAGGTTTGAATCGCGCGGCTGTGAGCGTTGCGCATCGGACAACTTGGACAGGTTTTTTTTTTCGGTTGTAAGTTATCGGCGAGTTGCCGTCGTTACCCCTTAAGCCATCATCTGGAGAGATCTGTGCAACTTTCAAATCTGTTTAAGAAGAACGTACACTGGAGAACTCCGTCCTTGCATGCACGCATTCGGCACCCTCGCTGAGCCAGTATTTAGAAGGACGTTTCCGTTGAAAATACTGCCAACATCGCACAGCTAGCTATACATATACCGACCTTCCACTAATGTCATTGACATGCAGGAACACTCTGCTGCTCCTAGCACTGTCGCTTCATGTCCGCCGCAGACGTCGTTAGAGATGTGAAGTGACTGTGACAGGTGCTTGTGTACGAACGAGTGCGGACGTGGAGTCGTAGAGGGTTTGTGCCAACGTCCAAGTCCTGACCTTCCTGTCCCTACCCTGCTGCGTATTGTCTGCGGAAGCCCAGTCTTTGCTCCTTCGCCAATCAGTCATAGACTCTTCTGCTGACCTTTATGGTGCGATGACTCTTGTGGTGATCATGGAAAACGAGGATCGAGGACGAAATCCACGCCGGGGAGATTCCCCGTCGCGTCGTGATCCTCGTAGGCACCGTCGTTGAACTCTGGCAGCCCGCGGCCAACGTTGTCATCTGCAGACAAGTGTCCGACTGAAGGGTGGAAGCGGAAGCGGCGAGTGCAGACGGCTGCGCACTGCTGCATGGCTAATTCATTTCTGCGCACTGCGTTTGGAGAAGGTAATTGCAAACGAGCTCCGTCGAGCTGTTAAAATGTCAGTCGCACTGAAGTCGGACGACAAAAACGCTTGCTACGGTGAGCAGTGGATTTGTCCGAACAATAAATAAAACTTTCTCTATGGTTTGGCATTACTCCTGTAGGCGCACACCTCCGATGATTCCCGCTGTGCCTCATCTTCTTGCGCGCTTCACGAACTTTTGAAAGGATTCTTCATTCATTCGAAGTATCTTCTGCCTCTTGACGCGAGGAGCACAGTCGGAGGTGTTGACTGTCTCGTGCACACGATTTCACCTTCTTACTTCGGATTTCCTGCCCAGTCCAACCAAGCGCTCCATCCCTCCGGGGTCGATGAATTGGCACCAGACTTGTCTTGGAGGATAAGACACTGAATTGCTCATCGGTCGGCCATCGAGTCGTTGTTTAGTCCGAATACGCATTCAAATCGCCTCCACAACATCTCGTAGAAGTAGAATGCGTGGCACATACTTAGAGGGATTGATTACAGCCGCATTTTATCCTTTAGCGTTCAACTTCTGTCCGATCGAAAAGGTCGCGCCAAGAGCTGGTGTCGAATGGCCGACCTGAAGCGCATCCGCAGTTTACGTCGAGGTGTGAACCAGCTGATGACAACGAGTGCTTCTCCACTGTTCGTTCTTTCATGCACAGAAGCGTGCTCCGTCACAAGGAAACAGCCACGGAACAATAACTGTCAAACAGCGCTGCAGCAAGCAGAAAGCGCTGAAATGCTCAGGAATAGTACGTATTCGTATGTACACAGGCAACCATGTTATGTGAACAGCATCAAAAGACTGTTTTTTAGCAGCGGCTACTAGACGATGGTGCGGACATACTAAGGGATAATAGGCTGGGTTTAGTAGCACCTGTGTAGGTACGTCATGAATTCGTCTTGTTCCAGATTTTGCGGGGTGGGGTGGTTTCATGCTCTACGTAGTGAAATGCGGAGGCCAGCATGCGAACCCATCAGTGTTCTTTCATAAGCATCTGGTTACATACATGTCTGGTACCAAAGCACTGACCCCGAGGGGTGGAGAGCTTGGATGCCCTCTGTATGAAGCGAGCTGGTGATCCGTTCACTCGACATCAGGCCTTCTTCCGACTCCGTCATCCTCGCCTTACATACAATACCGCTCAAATTCTTTGCAAAAAAGACGCTTTGCGACGGATTAATCCGCCACAAAGCGTCGCATTGCCATAACTCTTCTCAAAAGTATTTGTTTAAAATCTAATTAACACCACTAGAAGCCCCGTATCATTTTCTATCCAGCGATCTAAACATTGTCTAAAACGATTGCACAGTGACCTAGTTATGAAGCTTTTGCTTCCCCGGCTCCGTTAATTGATTTACAACCCCTCCGAGATCCCCAGTGGCATGTCCTTAAAGCTTTTCGTTGACGAGGTTCATCGAAACTCAGAAATTCCGAAGTTCAAAGATAGGAGAAATTCTACGCCGCATATTGAGATTGGACCAATCCCTTGTTGGAAAAAAGAAAATCTAGTCATTTCTGTCTATTTCTCAAAGCCGTTTTACACGTTTTATAAAGACCATCGTTCCCACAATGGAATAGTAGAATACTGTCTTCTGTAACAGGCTACCAGTTGGGTAATTCTTAACTGAATCTTAGGTTTCCGCGCGTTTGTGCTTCTCTGAAATCGGCCCAATGTTATTCAAACTTAGCACTATTTAGTACCACAATGACACTTGATGCGTAACAAATACAGATCTGCTGAAACAATAGAGGATTTCTGAGTTTCGATGAACCTCGTCAACGAAAAGCCTCAAGGACATGTCACTGGGGATCTCGGAGGGGTCGTAAATCAATTAACGGAGCCGAGGAACCAAAAGCTTCATAACTAGGTCACTGTGCAATCGTTTTAGATGATGTTTAGATTGTTGGATTGAAAATGAGACGGGGCTTCTAATGGTTTTAATTAGATTCTAAACAAATAACTTTGAGAAGAGTTATGGCAATGCGACGCTTTGTGACGGATTAACCCGTCGCAAAGCGTCTTTTTTGCAAAGAATTTGAGCGGTATTGTAGGTACATAGGTGATACGACCGAAATGCATATACGCAGGAAAAAATTATGAAGTGCAACGCAGGGAGCATTTACATCCCCGTTGTACCGAACATGGCGCCAAATGCGGAAGAGTAATTTTTGCGTAAGCATTTTCATTTATAAGCTTGGGGTGCGGGAAGCCTCAAAAACCTGGAAGTTCAGGCGAAGATGGACTTCGAGTGCATAGTAAACTTGCTTCATGGTTTTCCATTCTCCGAATTCACTATCCGTTTCCTAGTAGGCATGCGTTCTTCTCTTTCTCCCCTACGCGTTGGGGGCTTCACACTCTCAATGTGTGAAGCCAAGATCAACCAGGTGCAAAGATCAGTCTCAGCTGCCTAATTCCATTTCCCGAATTTTAATTTTTAGAACGTCGTAGCACTGAATAGAAAATAAGCCAAACCACGGGTGGGGGGGGGGGGCAGATTTTTTCACTAGTGACGACGATGTCTGCCTTGGGAAGTATGAGCTGTTTAAGACAAACCTTGGCCAAATTCCCCTTTCGAAATCCATTTTTTCTCTTTGTCACTTCAAGTTTTCTTTCAGCCACGGTCGAACCTTAAAATGTTAATTTGTAATAATTCACCACATGAAGAACATAGTAAACAAAAGGGCAGAGGTTTAAGTTAACGTGGAACAGCTGTACTTTATTTACTGTGTCGTGATTTATTGAAAACGGCTCGATTATGGAAAACTTATCTGAGTAGTCCTAAAAGTACACGTTATCGTTAACATGCTCCATGCGTGGGGAAAATCGCCTGACGGAGCACACGAAGTTGAAGAAAATTAACCAGCTCTGTGTACAGCTGCGTCACGCAAGGAGGCAATGGCTGTTGACGAATTTTCATTACCTTCGGCATCTTCAGACAAGGCAGTATTTGTATTTGTCCGCAGGCGGCACGAGAAATTGCCGGCCGAATGCCTCTTTTTCCCATTCTTCAGGCGCGAGTGGATTATGAATTCGGCGCGTGATGTACTGGTTCCGATAGAAATTCTTCAAATTACAGTACATTCGGACTACTTCATGAATTTCCTCCGCGGAAGATTAATCACTCGATGGATTTCTCGCCTGGTTCGCATTCCGCGAACCTAATTCGTCTCGATCCACTCTTTCTTGTATTTTGTCGAAAGGGTTGCGGGGCAGTTCAGTCCATCTTCTATCAAAATTACTACATAAAAGTGTAGAAAGAGCCTTTCGAGTGATCTGTTCTCTCCTCCAGAAGCACATCATTAAACAAGGAGGTTCAACGAAGGAAATTGAGATATTCACGGAATGCTTTGCTTTCGTTCTGGACCTTCTCAGAAAGGGAGGTAGCGGTTCACAAGGCAACCAGATCCACCTGCCACTTACTAATTGTCCCACTTGGCTTAATTTTGAAAGCGACTCCGCAGGCGTTTAGCACAGAACCGTCGTCATAATGCACCACGATAGAGGTTTTTGGCGAAATTGTTGTGAGCGCTGATCTCGAAATTGCTCTGTTTTGTGCGAGGAGGCCTGTCCTGCCGGTCGTGTTTTGTCCTCCACTGCCACTCCTGCCTATTTCTTCTTCATCACCCCATTAGGCAACGTTTTCCTCGATATCCAGGACCACCTTCTGCTGCGCATAGTCAGTGATAGGCGAGGAATGGTTTCCCTCCCGGTAGCGGCTTCTCTCAGCCATCTCTGCCGAGGGTTAAAAGAAGCAAAAAGCAGGCGGATCGATGCGAAATTCGTCACACAACGTTGTTTTGGCCGTATCCACCCGGCCACGTCTTGCGGCGGCGAGGTTTTACCCACATCTGCGCGCAGATTCTGTTCCGCGCTGGGAGCTTTAGGTCCCTTCAGCTGCGTTTTGGGCTTGGTCGGTGTACCAGAACTAATCCAGACTTCCAAGGCCATCACTCTGGTTTCTTCCTACTTCTTTCTACGCGCTTCTGCCATAAGAAATCCTGGATTTGACTCGTCTGTGAAAGTGAGATTTCCAAGGCTGCGCACTTGATTTTCGAAGAACTTAGGCCTTTGGAGATCAAGTGCGCAATTTTGTTCAACCTTTCCTTAGTGATAAAAGCTATGTCTATAACGCTTCCTTCCATGCAAGCGAAGCTTGAGAATGGCTGATCTGATTATATCCGTTCAATCTATGTTTCGTTTACTCCAAGACAATTGCCTTGGAGCAGTGGTATGTGCGAACCAGCCTATGGCGTCGCAGTACTACTTCGAGCCTGCACTTACATGTTCTTTTTTACCCTATTTTGCTAACTCCCTGAATAGAATTATGTTGTTCGATGCTCTTTCGCAGTGCTGAAGCCGCTCCATAAACCGCTTCCTGGTGACGTAAAATTTGAAGGATACCGAAAGAAGGAAAATAATGTGTTGAAGTGTGTAGAAAACAGCATCACTTACATTAAGGACTAGATAGTGGTGCACTAAGAGTTAGCCAGTTTTATTTGAACGATAAAGAGCAGCGTTAGTCAACATCTTCGTGGGAGGTGCCATACATTTTACATCATCGAGAAGGGGCGGCAGTTTGAATGGCGGCGTGATTCGCCTAAAGAAGGCCTTGCGTTGGCCAGTCCATAGACAGTCAAACTCCTACCCCAGCGTGACGGAAGACTTATCATTAGTTGACCAAGGCGGGACCCGACCCAGAAACCTTGGATGCGCACCTGCGCCTCCGACTGCGATGCAATCCACTTGCTTTATTTAGGCTACCAATTTAATTCGAATACATAGATTGGTCAGCATCTGTTTCTTATTGTCTGTGAGGCAATTTGAGGTTGAGATAGGCTACACTGAGTCTATTGAATCATTTATGAGGTTTCGAAGAGAGCTGACCGTAAGCTGCCGATACAAGCTTTGCACCTAGGTGTGACTGTGAGTTTATCATTTTCATAATGAGAGCATCCGAGCGTTCGTTTTTAATGAGTGCTTCTGAACTTGTATCCCTCTCTCTCCGTCTTTCTTACCCGAACACAAGACATATTGCTGCCTCAGGAGAGCCGCTCACTTCTTGTAATCGTATTCTCTATTGAAAAATGCTCTGTGCTTGTGCTGCAGAAGCCGAATTAGGGAAAGAGATAGCCCTGTGTATGCTTTCTTGCAGTTTGTCGCCTCCTGTTAGGCGAAATGATGCTGATTGGATTTCTGGCGAAACCACTGAATTAGCAACGCTCCATTAGCGCCGACGAGAAGGTGTCATAAACCGACAGCTAGGGGTGAATTTGAAATACGGAGCTGCCGTAGCTGGACGGACGTATCATCATGCAAATGGGTACGAATGGGTGGAGTGCTTTCTCTGATGGAGGAGCGTACCTCCTGCATCACCTATCACCCAGTTGATCGCAGGATTGCTAGACGGGGACACCAACGTTCGCTTCAGTCCAGAATCGCCCAAGGAAGTCTGCGTTGCTCAAGGGACTTGACGAGTGTCAAACCTCACGTCTAGAGCTTGCACTAGGGAAGCCTAGCGACGTGTTGGTGGGTGTTCTGCGATTCTTCTGACAACGTGGACCTGTGGCCACCTTCTTTCAAGTTCATAATTGCACCTTGTGAGGTAGACTGCTCTTACAGATAAGGGTTTTAACTTTTGCTCCCCTTTTTGTTTTCCTATTTGCTGAAACCCTACGTGCAGAAATAGTGTTAGAGCTCAGTATAAGTACATAAATATAGTAGTACCTAACAGTAAAATGCTTGTTTCTTATCAAAGCACTTAAGCTCTCAATTTTTAAATGAATGAAGAGCTCTGAATACCACGAGTTACATAAGTAAAAGAAGTGCATGTCGTGTCCATGGCTTTCAAAAGAAGTCGATTCGGCAGTGTCTGTCTGTTTATCAATCTCTTGTTTGGACTGGCAGCACATTTGCTGCTTACAGCTACTATATGCGCGCCTGCTCAGTTGTGCTTCTTTATGTAAGAGGACTATTTTCACCTTTATCTCTTCCTATACTTACGTAGATGCGTTCCACCTGTGAATTCCTCCTCTGAGTTTGCGAGTCTCGTTAAAAGAGATGCCGTAAACACATTGCCTGCTTCTACAGCTTTAGTTTTTTAACAGCTTGTCATCGTTCTCCCATATGAACAGACGCCATTTACGGCGTTCGTCAGTGTATGGAGCTAGGGATAGAGACGGCAACACGATACTTTTGGGTGCAAGTCTAGAGAGGGTCCGCCCTGTGTCTCCTCCTTAGTGACCGGTTTTTTTAGTTGCAGCAAACCTTGGCGTCCTTCCACAGTCATCGTTTTTTCTAAGGATGTGTTTGATATTTTCATTTAAAAACTTCGCAGACATATTCTCTGAATGCAGCTAGGAAGAACTAGGGGTGGCCGCGCTGCATCTGCTTTTGTTACCGGCTCTTTGAAAGAAAAGCCGGGAACTCGTTTTTTAACGAGGACCGAAACTCGCCGGTCAGACCTTCCGCTCTTCATTGTGACTGCGTTTCTGCGCCTGTCCCTAATTGTGGCTCGACTAAAGATGAGATCTCCCAAGGTATTTCGTGCAGAAACAGCGTCTCAAATCGACAGGCTACGACAGATCCTGATGATGAGCAGCAGCGGGGCGACGGTGCTATGACGGCGATCAGGAAGCGCTCCCATCCGACCTTCGCGTCTCGCTCTGAATTCTCCTGGGTGCCGCCCGGATGCAGTCGGCGTGCAGTCATCTGGTGGCGTAGTGGGACGCATCTCGTGCAAGAACTCGTTCCCGTGTATAATCACATCGAAGGCGCATTGTAATGCAAGGCACCAGGGCCGTAGCGCCGCCGGCTCCCGATGCATCGATCGACATGCCGAAATCGCCGGAGCTGGCGAAGACGATCGGGCGGCGTGTCGGGACTCCTGACGACGTCCACTGAAGCCGTCCCTCCGCTAATACGCAATCAATGCACCGGCCGGCACCTCGCCGGTGTCGAGTGCGCTGCGCGTCAAGGTGAGCTCGCTATTGACTCGCGGCGCCTCCGCGGATCGCGTTCGCCCTCTCCGGCCCTGATTTCGCGACCCCGAGCGCCCGGGCTGCTCCTGGCCGGACTGGCTGACCGGCTCGCGCACGCGCAGCTGGCTGTACCAAGGTCGCGACTGCGCCACCCTGCTCACGGCATCCCACAGGGGTCCCGCACTTCTCCGCTGGCCGAACTGCGACCGAGTTTAGTGCGATCTTGTCGTTGTTTTTTATTCGCGCAGATGTAAATGACTGACTCCTTCAAGGAACCGAGGACAGTGGCTAACCCCTCAGCGACGATCTGTGTTGTCACCTGCCCGTCGCACTTTCAACTCCTACTGGTAAACATCTTTGTGGATAAAACTTTACCAAGAAATCACAGCACCTCTTATTTAGTCAGTGCATAATAATGGATTGTTTAAAAAAATGTCCAGGAAACGTTGACGCGTTTACATATGGGATCGCCGAAAATTGTCGGATGCGACAACTGAGCATCGGATAGCATTGTCCGACATTGTCGCTAAGTGATGTCGCTGAGGGAAGGGAAGGACTAACACATTGCCTCCAGGCACATTGACCTTTTAGAAAGCCATACCTACCATGGCTTGAAAATTACTGCTGTTGTTCTATTCAGGCTTGCCGGTGGGTTTTGATCGAGTTTATTACTTCTTTGTGTCACTTGAAAGTACAGAAGAATTGACGTATAGCTGTTATTGGACTTTTATTTGTTTGCCTCCACGAAATGGCTGAATCTAGTCCTCTATACCCCATTCGGGTAGAACCGTTCGGAGGGGCGCCGGCTGGGCATGCACTCAGAGTTGATCCACTGTTCGCATCCCAATCAGATCTTCCTTCTTCCGGGATAGGTGTGTCAGTATTAAACTTGTCTGGAAAGTGGAAACAATTTATTGTTCGTCGGCTCGCCACCGCTTCTCTTTGTAAAGGCTATGTACGCATGCACATTGCCCCGGCGGCATTTCTTACGGTTAGAACTGGAACCCTGTTGCACCCTGCAATGAGGCTGATGAGCGTCGTCCTGCATCCTTCATGCTTTATTGGGTCTCTTTCTTGAAAAGATTCTCAGAAGTCGTATGTTGTCAAAGACGCTTTTCGAGGGCTTCAAGGCACGAAAGATATGAAAAATAGCAGAAAAAATTGTATATAGTTTCCAAGTGCTCACGAAGGAAATAGTTTCTGTGGGTTGGAGTATCTTTTGTAATTATGACAGACTTTTTTTAGACTTTTCTAGACTTAAAAAACTTTATCTCCGTTTAGAGAGTTACTATATTTTCCCACCAGCTTCTTTGAATACTGGTTGGAGGAATCGAATGACCTTGACAGAGAAAGCGGTCACACGAATGGAGCAGTGGTACTTATTTCACGAAAGCCTTTCTCTGATCGTTTTCCCATTCCCACGGAGAGCCTAGTAGCTTTGTGGATCCTCATCATTCCGTTTTTTCGGCGTGAACTTTGTTTTTGTTCTGTTGTGTTTCCATCGCCTTCAAACTGACGAAAATATAGGTGGGTGTCATACTGACTCCGCTGTGCGCAACAATAGATCTGCCCTCATCTTCCTTTCGGCTGATTGTATTTTCCTTTTTCAATTACTTAATTTTTCCATCCTTAAAGCTTGAGCAGGGTTGTCATTTTCAAGCGAAACGCTCAGAGATAATCTCTTCTGCTCATTTACTACAGCATTTCTTCTTAATGTGTGCTGAGAGTGTGTTATTTCCCGAAACCCAACTTCCAACCGAACCCAGTGCTTGTGAAGGTTGTTTCTATCTACAGCTTCTGAAGAGTTCCCCGGTGCGTTTCCGTGCTGGCATTCTGCTTTTTTCAACGGAAACGAGAGGATCTTCAGCATAAGAGTGGGCACTGAATTTGTTCCACTTATTGAAACGTTTCCTCAAGCAGACAGGTAAACATCTGAGTCTGCAGCTGGAAAATGGCTGTACTTTCCTCGACAATCAAGCACAAATCGTTACTGCCACTCGCTGGAAACTCGTCAGCGAAGAAGAAGCTGCCCGGACCTGAGGAAACTGGATCCTGTCGGTCGGGGCCGCGACCAGCTCTGACCAGCCGTTACTGTCTCGTTGCTAAGATGAGACTCCTGGTGCGATGCACAGCGACGTGCGGTCCACGCCTCGCCGCTAAACACCATCCTGTTGTTTACGCGCGAGTAGCCGTGGAGCTTCCGCTGCATGTTTTTGTTGATTCAACTCAGCCTCTCTGGTGGAACTCTTACGTGAATTTCCTGCTCCGTCTGCCGTCTTCAGCCAGCATCAGTTACCACTCGCTGTCTCTAACGGTGTAATCAGCTGGAAATCTGCTTTGAGCAGTTGAGGTCTATTAGGTGAAAGGACGTCCTTGCTTGCAGCTGAGGGAAATGGTTGCTCGCAGAAAAAGATCGTCTGACCTACTCTGCTCCGAACTGCACGCACAGGCCGTGTCGCTAAAGGTGAGAAGGTTGAAGTGATTGAGGGATACCGTCATTGGTCTGGTAGTAGATCAAGAGTTCAGCTTCAAAGTCCACTGAGTGCTCCACAGCCTTGCTACATGCCAACTTATGCTGTTTGCTTCGGGAGGAAACATGGTTACTCTGGCCGGACGGGAGTTGTTGGGCCGTGTCCCGAGCCGCGATCTGCCCAGCACGTGCTGCCCTCAAAAAGGATGAGTGCTGCGAGCTGGGCAGGTGGTCCGCCCACTTTTGCATTCTTCGGCCGTAGCTGAGCAGATCGCGGCTCCGGGACACGGCCCAACAGCTCCCGTCGGCCAGAATAGAAGTGCTGGCGCCTTTTCAAGGGTGGACGAGTTTCGCATCCAAATCAGCGTCTATTCTACAAGTCGCTTGAGTCCTTATCTGCACGTCTAGATTTTTTCCCTGGGAGAATAAAAGGATACTGCACGAGACGAACAGCGTGAGGACGCTGCAACTGCTCCTGTCTCTGCATCTCTGCACCCATAGAAACGTGACGGTCTTTTCATGGCGGGGGTGAGCGAAACCCATTCTATTGTGTGTTCCTCTGCTTCGATTCGCTCTCTTCTTTTTAGACCCTGGATACATTGATTTAAAGTAGTATTTGTCTGTGTCGTTCTAATCCTTTGTTATCGATATCGAAGCCAGTCAGCAGTCATCTTTTATGGAAGTGTGTCTCACTCTCTGTGTGAAGCCCTCTCTAGCTATTTTGTGGCTAACCACCAAACTCAATAACAATCACTTTAAGAAAAACCTACCTGTAAGAGATATCGTTCAGGTGTTCAGAACCCTCAGTTCTATTTCCACACCAAAGTCACGCTCATGCGTTCTTGCTGAGCACTCGCCCAGCGTTCGACGTGTCTGTCGACTGTTCTTTGCCTAAACGTCTTATTTATAACTTTGCATGTTTTCCGCCTGCAGGACTTCAGTGGGACAAATCAGGCGACTGAGGCTCTGCTATTCAGGGTTCATTCAGGGTTCACGTCCTGGAGATTCATTCTGCATTGTGCTGCTCCTTTGTATTTATAGGAGGATGGACAGGTAGCTGGGAGCTTGGTAGCGCAGTCAGAGGACGACCTGTTGCCGTATGCTCTCCAATTCCAGGTTTTCGGATCGGGTGCCGCTCAGGGCAACTGAGCATTCACTGCCCTCGGAGGTCGGCGAATTGGTACCAGACTGTCTGGGAAGAACAAAACGCTGACCTGCCCATCGACTGGTCACTGCAGGTCATTGTATGGGCTTAACACGCATTCAGATAGCTTGAACGGCATCCCCTGGAAATAGTATGCGTGGCGCACCCCAAACAGGGATTGAATAACTCCGCTCTTGAAAGGTAGCTATGCGTAGCGAAGAGGTGCGCGAAAGGAATAATGGTATGGGTTGCACAACGATAACCCTTAGAGACAACTGGTTCATGTACAGCTCTTGGTTTGTGTACGCAGCTGTGTGTCACGTACCATGCGCTTGTGTCATTTCTGGCGAGTTCCCAGATTGAAGTGTGCTGACTGCTGGAGCAGTCTCTGTCCTTTGTGGAGCAGTTCGAGGAAGTTACTCCGAAAGTCTAGTCGAAAACTCGAACGACAGGCAGCAACCAGCGGTCTTCGTCCCCCACCGTGTCAGTAACCGGGACTAAAAGGAACTGGAGGTTGCAGGGGCCACCGTCTTGATGCTGCTTGTGTTGAACCTCTGCAGTTTGATCAGTCTATTTCGTTGACAGTCTCTCATCCATGCGTTCGAGCCGCTTGTTCTGTGACTCTCGGGTTCTCCACATCGCTCGGCCAGAAGGCTGTGCGGGACGGAGCCTGTAATTGTTGTCCGTCGGTTACTCGCACGTGATGCATTGTCACGCGTGCGGATGGCTCCTGTTCGGCACCACCGCCTGCCTGCCTTCTGCCCAGCTCTTTGTGTGCGCAGCGAAGCCGCATTCTGATTCGATTCCTCCGCCGACGATTTTCTTCCCGACTTCGGAGCCATTCGGGTTACACAGGACCCGGCCGCTCGAAGCCGCAACGAGACAGCAGCAGCCGCCGCCGCCGCTTGTCGGCTATGTGCTCAGCTGATTCGCCCCTCTACTACATGTGTAATGTGCTGGCTGAGGCCATCGATTCCGGTTCCTCCCGCGTCCGCTCCTGACCCTGATAGTTCGTCTCGGGGTTAACCTGCCGCTCTTGAGAGTTGAGGAGAGAGGAGCTGTGCGACGGTGCTAATCCGCTGACAACCATCCTCGGGCCTTTGCTCATGAATCAATCCCTCGACCAAATGAAACATGAGGGCGGCCTGCCTCTCCTCGTGATTGTGGAGTCCGCTTTTCTGCGACCGCTCAGCTTCCTGCTCTACTTGTCATTCCTCGCTGATTTCCTCTCCCTCTGCTTTGTCTTCTTCGTCTCGCTTGATCCGCTCTTCTCTTGTAGTGAAGCTACTTCTCCAGACCACGTGCTTGATCAAGTTGAATCGGAGATACCATCTCTTCCATGCGCGACTTGCCAATGCAGTGCATTGCGCCAGTTGTAGCTTGGGATAGAAATGACACCCAAACAGACGGGGGAGTTTACCGCTATTCTCGACGTTTTTCTATACTAGCTCACATCTGGTAAATATCACATCAGTGCTGTTCAACAAAGCACCGACACTTTGGCCAGGGGTAATTTCGCCGTACTTTTCGAGTTCAACCGAAAAATGCAGACTGCTATTACGGTTGAAATGAGTGAAATCTCAGTCACTGGGAGAGATCACCTGAAGATGAAAAATGCGTGAACTACTCGAGCTCGAGTAGGTGACCTGATTTTGACCTGTAGGTGAGCGATCGAAGACCTACAAATGACTGGATTACGGCATCTAGGCGAGAATTTAGAAGGGGTTTTTGCAGTGAACGTGAGTCTCGCCGCGCTTTTCACATGTACTCTTCAGATAAGGTTTACTATACTAGGCTTAGTTTCGGTCTATCCCAATATCCAAAGAGGTGTGTAGGTTACATATAGCAATTAACCTGTAAGAACTCGTAGATGACTCATAGATTTTTATTCCTCGAACAATGGCAACAAAAACAAATAGTTTTAAACTTAAATAAGAAAATTAATGTATTGAGGCTATAATCCAATTTTGCGACGCAGTAGCCGGAATCATTAATGCCCCATTAAAGTTCGTACTTTGAGCTATCGTCACACCTAAAAATTGCAGTCCATTTTGTTGCCATGCTCATTGTATTAACACAACCGCTATCGAGAACAAACTCAGAGAGGTCTCTGTAAAACGCGACGTAGACATTTAGTAGAGCAGTTTTCCGGACGTAGCGTATTCTTATTAGCGGTTATTTCAATGCTTAGGGGAACAAACTGGACGGAAGAGTGCTGAGGAATGAAACCATACCCGTGAAGCTTTCCAACCTGAGTTTCACGAATCGGAAACTCTGCCGAGCTGAAGTTCATCCACTGCGCATCCTAATATGCCTTGGACGCACTTGCCAAGTCTGGTAGTGAACGATTCGTGTCTTGTACATATTACCGGGATGATTCACACCAGTGCGCCCGCGCCCGAATGCCTCTTTCGGGATTACTAGACTGGTGTTCAGAGTAATGCCTCTTTCCGCAAATGAAATATGCTCACCCTTTTATGTACGGTTCCATATCTCCGAATGTTTCCTAGATGCATCAGTTAGGACTTGCAAGGCAATATTCCGACGTTCGCCTACTTCTCCACTTCGTCTTCAATTCTGTAGTCTTGTTTGGCTCTTATTTTTCCTTAAATAGGGTGAGTAAGCAGCTTATGTCAAACAAGCTGCAAGAACCAACTGGGTTGTGTGCATTCACTTCGTCCTATCGACCGTGCGAACAAAGCCTACCGCGCTAAATGATCTACAATTGTTTGCGTAGCATCACACGCGCGGTGAAATGGCCGACAGTAGACCGCCATCTAAGCTGTGTATAAGGTGGATCCCCCCCCCCCCCCCCCCACCCCCAACTGAGATTGCACCTTCCAGTCTTATAGCGTGTATGCACCAGGTCAAAAGTTTTGATCTTAAGGATGTTTAGACGAATTCTGTGGGTGTCATGTAGAAGGCGGGCGCATTAAATTTCACGTACATTCCTGTCTTGAAACGGTTGGACGAAAGTTCAACTGCGATGGGACTGCGGACTGGCACGTAAGGACCGTTATTTGAAGAAAAGGTGAAGATGAGCCCCGGCCAACTCTTCCTTCTCACACCACCCCTCTACGTAGATGGCTTCTCGGAGAAAGCGCGCTCCAGTGTGGTGATCGAGCTCCACTGAAGCGAAGTTCTTTAAGGATTTAAATGTCTCTTCAAGAATTCACATAAACCTTGGAGGAAGCAGCTTCGCAAGGCACAGATGGGTGAGTGAGCTTTGCATTAAGTGTATTGAATCCCTGGTCCCAACCGGTAATGAGCGGGGTTGAGTCGCACCGCAACGACAACCGCATTAGATGGGTGGGTTAAGGTCCCCGTACACTTCTACGGCAGCGCCGCTCGTCCCTGACGCAGACCTCGCCGCCGGCGGCGTCGCTGCCCAATGGTTAAGGATAGGGCCGCGGCGTTGCCGCAGAAGTGTGTGGGGGCCTTTACACCAACGAGAGCACCTTCGAGTGCCGAGCTCTGTTTCTCAGGGGATATGGCTGCTGTACGGGCATGTGCAATTTCGATGCGGACGCGTGCCCACTACGTTCCCTGCGGGAATCGAGCAGGTAGCGTATGCGGAATATGCAGTGCCTGTATATTATGCGCAGTATTGGGTACAGGAAGCGTCTGGCACTAGTTCACCGACCTCGGAGTGAAGGAGCGACTGGTTAGACTGGGCGGAAGCCGAACCAAAAAATTCGATTCGGAGTGCTGCGACAAGCGTTTTCGGAGCCCGAGGACACCATTTTTTCTTCATTTTTCGGCTCCAGGGGCGAAGTGTCGTGGAGCCAGATGTGTGCTCCTGTCTGCCCAGCGTATGCTTCCATCATCTTCCATTTCCTGGTTGCACGTCTGAATTTCGAGCGGCATTTTCACCTACGTCTCCCTGCGCTCGCCGAGACGGACGCTGTGTCATCACAAAGCGCTCAGTCGTGTGTGGGCCCGCTCTTTGGCCCGGTGCCAGCTGCTCTCTGCCGCTGCCGCCGTTTCTCCTGTGTTGTTGACTTCTTCGATTTGTTCTTAAGACCGACACCTGAAGTGTAGGTTGTCCTCCAGCAACCCGCTGTGTTAGATTTATGCATGGAAATCTCTCGAACCGCTTCTGAAGAACCTGCTCCGTGCCTCTACCTGGTTCGACAGCAATAGCTGAGGTGGGGGGGGGGGAGGATGTCGCCTTATATACCTTGTATACCTTGGTAATAAACCTCCAGCAGCCGCCTGGCGAGATGAGCGGTGAACTCTCACTGTCTTCGGATTTTTTTTGCATTTTTTTACGGGAGTTCAACCTTCTAGCGCAGTCCTAGCTCTCGGCTGCGCGACCGCTAGAAAATGAAATATTCTATTCGTCTGGTGCGTTGACGTAGCCAATGTCTAAGTCTACAAGAGACTGACCATCAACGTGCGCAGGGTTACGGGAAAAAGTATCAGCCTAAATCAAAATTAGTGACACACAGTCTAACCGAACTACTACGTAACATCGACTTGGACAATTTTCGGTTGTTTTCAGTACCTAATCTAATTTCATTCCATTACATTTATTCGTAGTAATATAATCATTGAACAACAGTGGGTAGCTGAAGAGTAACAGCGAATGGCTTTACGAAGAAACAAAAAATCACAGGGCATGGTAGATAAGTGTATCAAGAGGAGAGCACAAGTACAAGGCTGAGAGAGAGAAAACGGGAGGGGGGGGGGAGAGAGAGAGAGAGAGAGAGAGAGAGAGAGAGAGAGAGAGAGAGAAAAAAATAGAATGTTTTTATGGCTAACCTCCGCTGAGTCAGTGCTAGATAGCGTGAAAGGATTCTCTTCTCTTGATATACTGGGAGTTAGCAGTATATCAAGAAAAGAGAATCCTTTCACGCTAGCAGTCTAGCTATTCGCGGGGATTTGAGTCATTCGTTGAGCAGGCAGCTATGATACTACTACGTTAGGGCCGCCATTAGCATTAACTATGGCGGGCGAGTCCTGTGTCTCTTCTTGTTCTGTCTGTTGCTTGTGTCTAACTAAGGCTTTCTTAACACGTTGGCGGCCGTGTGACACGATGTCCAGCCTCACCCTTGGCCGTGTGGGACCGTGTGACACGATGTCGTGTCACAGCTTTGTAACTTATTTTCCTAGTTGGATCCAAATCTTTGAAAGGAACTTTTTGTGTTGCTCCAACTTTTGTTGTTGTTGTAAAGAGCGTGTTCAACGAAAGCAGTTTCTGGTTAGTGATTTATTGAGCTTCTCGACAAAGCTTCAATTATCAAGCAACTCTGGACGTAGCAAAAAATCGATTGGCCCCGCGCGCTAGACACGCGAAGATCGTGCGGTCATCTGTGTTGAAGTGGCACGCTCCCGAGGTTACCTTGATGGGAGGTCATGACAGGGTCGGATTCATCAACGACTTATCTAACTTTAACAGAGAATTTACACAGCGGAAAACTCAAATAACGCGACTTATTGCTCACCATATCGCTTGATAAGCCGCGCTATCAGGGATTTCGGCTGTAATTTTCTCTGTTATATTGCTGTAAGTCGTTGATGAATCCGACCCCTGGTTGCCACTGCCCACTCTTGGGTAATGGCAAAATAATGTGCAACATGTTGAAAACACCCAACATTCGTTTTCTCATTACATAAATTGAAGCTCAGCGTTGCACAAAGCAGGTGAGCAGCAAGTCAGCCATGAATTTGGAGCTATCAGCGAAACAGGATAAATATAAAGGACAGCGTTACTCAATCCTTTTTGGGGGCATTCTACATACTTCTACGGAATGTCGTGGAAGCGGTTTGAATGCGTATTCTGCCTTGCAATGGCTAGCTCATGAACAGTCGGGGCTTTACCCTTCCATAACAAGTACCAAATCACAGACACCGAAGGGATGGAGAGCTTGGTTGGCCTGGGTGGGAAACCCGAACTAGAAGCTTGGGTGGGATGCACGCGACAGTCTTCACCTCCTCCGACTGCGCTACGCGCGGCCAGCGAATCGTGAGTGTATGAGAATGATTGGACTGAGCTGTAACATTGTGAGATGGAGTCAGCATAGGAAGGCAGTGGTTAACAACTCGGTGCAGCAGCGTTCCTGTGGGTGTGTCCCTTCGCTCCTTGGAGTTTGGCATGGTCGGCGCTCGTCGTGTGGATCGCCATTATTCGGCACCGGCGGCTGCCGCGCCGCGACTTCGCGTGCGGCACATTGCGGCGTTGCGCTTGCTGCGCTGCGCGCTCTTTTAGCACTGCTGCTTCAAGACTGTTGAATCTGCCGCAATGAGAATAACTCCACTCAACAATTACACTCAATTGGTTCCAAGTAGGCTACAATCTAACGCTCATTCAAGAAAAGGAGAACGGGTGGCCACGGCACGTTGAGGTGATGCGTGTCAGCGGATGCAGCTTTGAACATTATGGATGTCTATTTCCTTCCTGAAACAAAGTTTGGGAAAAAGTATTACGAAATGTACTTCCACAGACTTTTGTGAGGCGGTAATTGATGCGTATTCAGATTACTATACAGACTTGCTGTGGTCAGTTAACCAAAAAATCTGTGCTTTACTTTTCTCAGAAAAATCAGGTACGAATTCACCGCCCTCAGAGCGATAGATGACTAAGTTTGCCTGGGTGAGTTTCGCTCTCGCCCCTTCGTAAAATCACTGTACATATTACCTCCAAGTGTCACTGCGACCTGGTGTGTCCTTCTCTCATTAGTACAAATATGGGTATAGGTTTCTGGTGTGATTGTTGTAGTATTCGCTGACGATTTCACGAGTAGTCGACGGTTGCTCATGCTTAACAATTACGAACAATCCCTTCGAAAAGGCGATTAGTTGATCATGGACCCAAAGTCGCTGATTATCTGAGCTGCACTACAGCTACTTTCCCAATACAATATACTGCTCGTTCGAGCTCTTATGGGCTGAAATTTCGTACTTCAGTTATCGACAAGTTAGTCAGCCAGCAAGCAAGGGCGGTAGCCATCCATCTGACAACCGTGGTAAAGATGCGTAATGTTTTCGTGTAATCCACGCATTGTAATTTCCATCAATGTAGAGTGAGGTTTAGCCCAATGTTCAATTCACGGGTCAGAGTACTCGAGTGTCGGTGGATCGCGCGCACGAAACAGCTGAGTCATTGCGCTGCGCGGTTGCGTCGCGGCAGCCGCCGGTGTCAAATAATTGGGACCCGTCGTGTGTCCTCGTGCGTCGTCGTCGATGTCATTGCTGTCCCTTCGGCTGCGTGTCCGTCCCATATTCCTGTGCGGTCCCTATTGGGCAGTCGCGGTGGGTGGCCCACTCCTTTAAAGAACCCTTATATGCCCCTCGGAATGTTCGAGAAAGATCGCAGTCCCACAAGCAGACCAAGGGTTTGTCAGCCGTTCTCACCAACTGAGAACGGCTAATTTGATGTGCTCGATGGCATACCAAAAGTGTTTCAGAAAAGGATTCCACATCGAGCTAATCTGTGTTATCGTATGGGATTGCCTCAGTTGGTTAGCCTGGAACCATTTCTGCTAACCGCCTTTCGCTCGGCTGTTCAGTGGAATAGTGCATAACCGTTGTGTATGCGATTTCAGCATTTCTCTCTCCTATTTTCAGTGTTGAGTTTTCGATGTTTTACACACACTGTATGACCTCCAGCTAGCCCACTCATCATTCGTTCCTTATTGTACAGATCTTTTAAATGATATCATTGCGCACATGTCGCCTACGGTTTCCATAACGTTCACCGAGGCTTTAAGTCTCTAATAAATGGGTGGAAAGCAGCGGCAGTCTGGTGTTTCGATTCCTACGTTGATTATACTTGTGCTGCTAAGGAGATCATTTCACTTTAGGTGACCCTTGGGATGTTCATGCTTAATCGTCTATTTTGAGAACTTTCGATATCAACGTATACTGTTCCCATTCGACTATTGCTGAGTCTCAACATATGTTGCTGTTTTGTAGTAGCTTGAGCCACGCGAGATTATTAATCTTCTTTATTGGCCGTTGTTTCTGCAAAAATGGCCTTCTCCAATAGCTTAAATGTGGAAGAACCGATGTGATGTAAGTAGAGAAATGAGGGTCCTTCTTGATTTTGCTTCACAAAGTCCGAGTAAGCTTGAACGATGAAATGGGTCAATGTTTTTTCGCTCAGCAAAATGTCGGACCATCATTTTAAGTCCTATGTTATACTTCGGCGACGCTGTTACGCTTGCTGCTACGCACTGCTTAGCAGCCCGCGTAACACTGTCGCCGACGTCGTCGGCAATAGCGTCGCCGAAGTATAACATAGGCCTAAGGGAACGCTAAGGACCGATCGCAGTGACCAAGTGTAACCCCGGAAGAGATTCACAGACGTGGAGTGTGGGTACACTTACTTAGCTAGGCAGCTGGTATTTAAATGTGCTTAATAAGCTTATTCGGCAGCAATCGTCTATATAGAGCTGTGGACGCTCCATCACTGACCTAGGAGAGGTTGTGTTCTGTTTTAGGTCAACCTATAGGTGTCTAAAGATGAGGCAAGTTCAATATAATCTTTCTATGTTTGTTATTTTACCAGCCGGACGAAGCACATATGCTTGTCTTAAGCTTATTCGCTTTGATGAAGAACTACGTTCCTCACTTGAATTTTTTGCTGTTTCTTTCTGTGCTGTTCGTATTTAAACCTCATTGTTTCTTAGACCTGAGCTCGTACTCCTGATGTCCAGCGAAAAATCTGCCAAGAACACCTTGGCTGTAAGAGGCCCTATTTACTCAAGTGCTTTTAATTCTTTCTATGGACGTGCCTCCTGTCCGTTGACTATTCTACACCCCATTTGTGATCATTCTTTCCTGACCGATTTTGTGCTTGTATCAATTTTCATTCAGATAACGTTGCAACTGTGCCTTACTCTGCTCACCGAGCTGTAACTGACATGTAACGCCCGAGTCCTCTGATGGGTGCTGTTAGAAGAATTCGAGTTTTATCGTGTGCCATGGTTCGAGCCCCTTCCATCCACTGTCGTTACCATCCAAGCCTTCCATCCCTCCGAAGGCAATAAACTAGCAGCCGGCTTCTGCGGGAGTGATGGAACCGGTTGCCCATCCTCTGCTCGCCGCATGTCATCGTATAGGTCAAGAACAGAACCATACTGCGTCCACGATATCCCGTAGAAGTAATGTGTGTGGCGCATACCAAAAGAGGATGTCCGTCAAGGTCTAGTTCTGGTTTGGAAGTGGTTTATTTCCAATGGCTCCTAGGCATAGATATACTTTTCTTGTTTTGCTATTTTGTATGTTTATCGCTTTTGTCTTCATTGGTGGTAGTTTGTTGTTTTGATGATCTGAGGTGCAGATCCAAAGCACGGCTTCGAATGGTATGAAGGTGGACAGCACGAGCCGCCTTGTGGCGCCGTCTGCGTGTAATCACTTGTTTTCTTGCACGAATTTTCAGCCGCATTGTCGGCACTTCCTGAATTCATGTTCCCGTTGTTTTTGTTTTTCGTTTGTTCTCTAAAAGCGCCCACTCAAGGGAGGATTCTGGTTGATCTTGTTTACAACCTGTGGCGGTGTTCGGTTCACTTGTTTTCGTGGTTTCTGTTGCTGTGGCGGATCAGTATTGGAACATATGATTAACATTTAGTTCTCGACTGAATTTGCTTTGAATACATTTATTCGCGAGCGTGTTACTCCCCCAAACGGTCTATTCTAACCAGAGGCGACGCCGGGTGTCAGCTGGCGTTACCGGCGTGGCCGAATGTGTCGCTCATCTTTACTTTCCTCGAGAATTTCTTCGCCTGAGCACATTCCAGTCGTTTCACCAGTGTCGTTTTGCAGGCTGGTGTCCGATTGTGTTGCGAGAGATCGGGACTGGTATGTTGTAGAGCGCCTCAACACACGGGCCTTATCTAATTTGTCAACGTCGTCTTCGAATACCAATGGCCTCTACTTCGTCAGGGCAAGGTCTGTGATCATTACTCGATCGGGGTTGCACTCACAAGTCATTCTCGTTCTGTGGTCAAAATTTGATTTTTTTCTTTAACATTTTCGACGCAATTGTACCTTGCGACTCTGGAGAAAACAGTGTTGTCGCCCAAACGTCCATAGTGCTTTTATCTCGGGTGCTGATCACGAAGGCTGGCAGCATGGCTCCTTGGCCATCTGATCAAGCTGTCGCCAATTACAAAAAGGGTGAGCTAATGTTGGCTGAAAACTATGCTGGCCACCGAGTAGTGGTGGCGCAGGGGGTAGAAGAGCGGCGAGGTGAAACGGAAAGTTCATGGTTCGACTCCCGTTAATGCAGGATTTCTGCACTCCCTAAAAAAATGATCTGCCACGATAAAAAAGCTCCATATGTTAGATCACAACGGAAAAGGACTCGTCTTCGCACTGACAATTCCATACTACCACGGAGATCAAATTTATTATGAATAGTTGCTATAAGCATAGCACAACTTGAAAGCGAGCGGGTGCCGTTTTCAGTGGAACGGTAGAGCAAAATAGCTTCATCCACGTGGACTAGGTTGTAAATTTAAACGAATTTTCAAGTAATTCAGAGTTGCGAAATTCACCTTCTCCTTCAACACCACCATTTCATCGAAACGAAAAGATCACCGCTGTTGGCTAGTTTTCTTATCATCTTCCTCTACTGACCATGTAGGATCCTCCTCTTCTGATTCCACACTGATACCTTCCTCGCAAGATGGATGCGAAACTACTGACCATCTTCTTCTCTTGCCTTGTAGGAGCGCGAGAAGTACCGCAAGGAACGAACTCCGCCAAAAGAAACGCCAACGCAACCGCTGGTGAGAACAGCGGTTGAATAGCTTAGAAGAAAAGTAGGCAGTATTGTCCTCATCGATCCCTGGTGTCGAAAAAAAAATCGCCCGATAGGGTTAAGGCATTGATCACCCACATTAACTATGAGCGGTGGGACACCATAGATATGATGAGCGCCCTAAATAAGGCCATGTTTATGCGAAGAAACTTTTCCATCCCTAGATTCGTGAAAGCCCAATAGTACCAAGGCCTCCTTTCTGGTGACCTTTTCATTGCGATAAGATATAGAGAGCTTTGGTTCATCATGGCACATCGTTTTTAGGAGGTGCAAGAATCCTGCGTCACCAGGCATCACCAGGGAGTCGAACCACAAACCACCCCGTTTGACTACGCCGCTCCACTATCCCATGCGCCACCACTGCTCGGCGGCCAGAGCAGTTTCCAGCCTGCATGAGCTCGCCCTTTTTGTGATTGGCGGACAGCGCGCAGTCAGAGGGCTAAGGAGCTGATATTGGCCACGTGCTTCTTTTTCGAGACTGACATATGCATGTTGTTTAGATTTTCACTAGAACGTGGTCTTCTGCCAAGTTTAAGCTAAACACATCGATGTATTGGCAACCCATTGTTCCATTCTGTCGTAACTTTTCGTTGTTCAGATACTCCTTCTAATCCGAACAACTCACAAGCCGCTGCGAAGGACACGAAGCAGTACACAGAGCGAGTCGTAAAGAGTAGGTTCATTCCCAAAAATAGCTAGCTATCTCTTCATCTTAAACCTTATGTTATGGCACGGTTTTATTTCACTTTTACTGGCTACTAGAGGCGCGCGCGGTTTCTCGACGGAGTCCATTTGTATGTTGCCGGAATAAGTCAACTCCCAAATTTCTTTTGATTACTGTCTAATTTTGGGTGTTGTGAGTCTGAGGATGATGTAGCCACCCATCGTTTGTGTCTTTTTCTAATCAGCAACAATTGATTCCTCTTTCCCAATCCTCAAGAAATGTTCTTGGACGGAATTTTCCCCTCTTTATGGTGCCTCGCCTTGACCAGTTTACCTTTGGTATCTTCACTTTACTCAGGAGGAGCCTGTTGAGTAGAAGGTGGAAGTCTCGAGAGCCAGTAGCTCAGGTGGAAGTCGTGCCATTCGATGTTGTGGTGGACTACTTACTCCACGGCAGCGTGTCTCTGGGGAAATCGTGAAGATAGCTAACGGCGCTCCCCAAGCTCATTCCGCAGTAAGGCTCATACTTCTTTTAAAACTGAGTGCTCGTCAGCGCAGTGGCAGTACACACTGCGATGTAAGTGTAACTGAGCGAGCTGAGGCTTCACTGGTGCGAAGTATGAGGGTTGACGGTTTTTAGAAGGGGAGTACAGCAGGCTCGCTGTACATATGCTGTTACGCTTGGTTAGAGCCAGTCATTTTGGCGGTGTAGCTGCCGCTGTGCCTGGCTGTATGGAAAGTTAGTTAAATGAGGCTTGGTCTCTTCGTTCGGGCGATACGCTCTTTTGTTTTCGCAGGCTGTGCGGAATTCGTTTGGAGAAAATTGGTTTCTCCGGCTCGTGAGTGACGATGTGAAGAACGGAGAAACGCTCTATTTTCTTGGCATGTCTTTTGTCTGATTTTACGTAGCAGATTTGGTAGATTGGTAGTTGAGATTCATAGAGGTGATTTCTGTGGGACTCTGGGGTTATTTAGTGCTGTGAGGTGTTAAAGATATGAAGGAGATGTTGGGTAATGTGAGTGACGATGTAGTCGCGCTTCTTCGTCGTTTCCACAGGTCACAAGTGGCGCATTTGGTTGGTGACGTTGCTTAATAGCCGGTTAAGACGAGTCGAACCTACCACTCGCACTCTCTGTGTTGTCTCCGTTGCTTTGCTTATCGGTTGGAAGCTAAAGGTCACTAGGTGGTGTGAATGCCCACCTGTCCATGTCATCGCGTAGCATGCTGCACTCCAGAATACTCCACTGCTCCAGCACCATGAACACCAGCTATGCGGTGTTTCGTTTGTCGTCCAGCTTTCGCTTGCAATGACCTGGACGACGGTGTTTGTTGGAGACACGGCCAGCCTCTGCGACTGCTTGTTTCCCCGGTTTCTGTCGTGGACTGCGTCCATCGCTCGCGACGCAGTTTAGGACACCTTGTGGCTCGGGGCGACGAGAGACGTGTACCATTTCGGAGCATCTCCGAAGGGGTTTTTGTCCGTGAAAGGACATCTGTCGTGGCGCAAATCGATGCGCTATTCCCCGCAGTGGTCGGGCGATTGGCGTTGCAAATTGGGCTCGAATTGAAATGGGGCGCGTTTTCCGATTGATGTGCTGCGTCGTGCAGCAGGGCGGTCGTTGGGGACGCTCGCTGGACGGCTGCTCTCGACTGATGACGTAGCGAGGGTGGGGGTGGATGGAGGGAGGAGGCAGGCCCGATGCGCGGGGTTCGCCTATGGCGACGCCGGCCCGAAGGCCTCACTTGCAGCGGCTCGAGGGCAGCGACCGGGGCAGGAGGCGACGCGCACCCTCCTGCGGTCGATAGCCGTCACTGCCGGCAACTAGTGCGTGCCTGCTACTGTTGAAGGGAGCACGTCCAGCCGTCTGGACAGAGCACACACTTCATTTCACGTTCTGGAAGCGTGAGGTGGCCAAGCAGCAAGTCGTGTACTGTTTCAGTGCAGTCTCACAGACGCTGCCCGTAGAGACGTAAAAGTCGCGTTTATCGGAAGCGCATAGATTAGAGCCGCCGATAAGGGCCATTCCTAAACGATCGCCTGTATTATTGCGCTCTTACACAGGCAGAAATTGCCTTTATCCGACTAACCGCTGCTGAGTGGGGGTGGTGGCGGGGGTGTGCTACATCATTGAAGGAGGAGCGTATTGGAAAAGCATAGAGGTGCCCATCTCTAGCCATGGTTAGTGCGCGTTTAGTCGTCAAAAGAAGGGGAGAGACGATGGATTGATGAGATGAATAGTGCTGCATATAGCTTGATCATCTCGAACTTTTCATCTTCCATGACGCTTTGTGGTGATACTGATTTCACAGGTTAGTGCGATTCTTGTCAAGGGTTGCACTTCTTTCACCCCACGCTTCCTCCCGAACGATTTCTTTGAGGCTGAATTATGACATACACTACATTGGTTTGAGCGGACTTAAACAATGACAGTGGGAATTCGCGTCATGAACCCACTGTTAGCGCTTTGTGGGACAGTTTTGTTGTTGTCTGGCGACTTTAAGGACATGATATGAGCTGCGCGCGGTCGGAAGAGGCGACAGCCGTTGTATGTACTTCCTGGTCGGCTAAGTGTGGGTTCCGCCTTGCAAGCTGAACTTTCATTTCCTCCGAGGCTGGTGAACTGGTATCAGACATATTTGGGAAGGACAAGACTGGTCTATGCGGCGCATCCTTGCAATGAAACTGGGGAACTGTTTTATTGTGATAGTCAACAGCTAAAGAGGATGAGAGGGGCTTTAGTAGCGTTCGCTTCAGAATACGCCGACCTATGGTGGAACTGGCAGCTATAGGAAAAGCAGTGTTTTCGGATCTATCCTAGTCCGGGGGAACCACATAAAAAAACGTAATAAATCGACCTGAGACTTACCGACCAGCTCCTGCAGAAGAAGATAGGGCCTAAACGAAACAAAAGAGAACTAACAAACAAACGAAAAGTAAAATCGTCGCGGTTTTACAACCGTCTCGGCGGGCAAAGAGCAACGCAATGGAGGCTTGCCGCGTGCTACCACCGTCTGACATGTTATAACCAGGGTCTTACATGGTGAGGAGGGCGCATAAAGCCGCATGCCGCGTGTTGACCGCCGCCTGAAATGTTATAACCAGGATCTAACATGGTGAGGAGGTTCATAACTTTGCCTGTTTACAATTGCGACGAAAACAAATGTAAATTTTCGTTTTTTCTTTCTTCTCGAAGTTTTCTAGTTTAGGTCCTCTTTTGTTCTGCAGGGGCCACTCGGTAAGTCTCAAGTCGATGTATTACATACTTTTTAGTTATGTGCTGTCCCGGACTAGGATAGATCAGTGTTTTCTTCAGTATCCTTTAACATTTCGAAAGATCCCGATTAACTGATGGTTAGGCAAAGTCAATTGCGAAGAAATAGTGTCTATCCGAACGTTAACGGCGTGTGGAACATCAATTACGTGGATAGCGCAAAAGTGTGCGTGGCGTAGCCTTCGCACCCAGATCACAATGAGATGTTTGTCGTTCTGAAATATAATGTAGACGTTGGACGTCCCACTGTGGCTAAATGGCCAAGGTGGCCAACATTGTCCAAGCTGCCCGTACGTTTCCTGACAAGAAATATCTCGCTTAACTCACTTTGAAAATTTGTAGAGTTTTCGTAAAGCCGAGTCAGCTAATCACTTTTGTTTTAGGCGTGCAGTATCCGGTGTCAGAACGACTGAACGTTGAGCAGGTTTTTGACCGACGGACAGGCAAACCTCGTCATGACGTACTCAAAGATTATTTCATTAAGGTAAGTGCTCTCTAATATACCAGGCTGTCCAATAATTTCTGTCCGAAAATTTTCAAAATTCTATAATTTTCCTTAGAAGTGTTATAATATCAGGCAAGTGTAAAAACCTTCTAGAAGATTCTCCAGAGTTCCACGCCAGGGGTATATAAGGCGTAGTCCCCGCGTCTAGCTACCAGTACAAGCTAAAATGGACCAAGGTCGAATTCGTACGTTCATGTACTACGAGTGGCTGCTGGGCAACGACACAGGCTCCGCGGTCGCCAACATCTGCAGAGCGTGCAAGGAGGATGCAGTGTCCCAACGCACAGTCAGGCGCTGGTTCAATCGTTTCGAGAGCGGCGACACGAGCCTCGAGGACAGGGAGCTCAGCGGGAGGCCTTCTGGTGGGACGCCAAGGGCATGCTGTATTTCGAGCTGCTCCCGCAAGGCAGGACGGTCACCGCCTCCATCTACACCGATCAGCTCGAGAAACTAGCCGCCGCCATCCGAGAAAAGCGTCCCCGACGGGCCTCGGTCCACCTGCTGCACGACTACGCGCGCCCCCACGTGGCGAAGGAGACCCAGCAGAAGTTGGCGACGCTCGGCTGGGAGACGGTTGCCCATCCGCCGTATTCCCCGGACCTCGCCCCCTCCGACTACCACTTGTTCCGCCCGCTGAAGCACCATTTGGCCGGAGGAAAATTCACCAACTACGACAACCTCAAATCCGACAGCGCGGACTTCTTCGAGTCGCAGCCCCCGGAGTTCTGGGCGAAGGGCATCGGCGACCTGCCCAATCGATGGGCCACTGTTGTGGATAACTGTGGTGATTATATTGTTGAACAGACTTGCTTTTCAAGAAAGTTGAAAAAAAAATTAAAAATGGTGAAATTTTCGGACAAGAATTATTGGACAGCCTGGTACTTGTATTAGTGTGAATTGGTTTTCGTACGTTTCCCCACATTCTACACTCTTTCAGGGATAAATGGCCTTTCGTCGGCTTTTCTATATAAGATAGGAGAAAATGGGTGTTATTTTATAGGAGGGCCGCATCGAAGAGGACGCGGCGATACGAATTATCCAGGAATGTACGGTGTTGTTTCGGCAGGAAAAAACTATGTTAGACATTGAAGCTCCGGTTACCGTGTGTGGCGACATTCACGGGCAATTCTACGACCTTATGAAATTGTTCGAGGTAAGTACTGCGTCCAGGCCGTTTTCCTTTCCAAACATGTCCACGGTTTGGGGATTTACACAGCCTTATTGTTCTTTCCACATTTCAAACGCCTTTGTTATCTATGAGAGATGCTTGCTGTAGGAGTTACAAATCTGAAGAGCTTGATCTGTGTTAGGGAATCCTCTAAAGATCTTAAATCTGGGGTCGGAATTCTCGAGGCTCGCTTATTTTGTTAATAGTGTTGCTAAGTAGTTGAATACTCCTGGATTGTCTCGAGGAAGAAGTGCCTCTTTTCTTCATCTCCACAAAGGATTTCTCCCATCGATTCTTCTTTTTTCAGGTGGGTGGCTCGCCAGCCACCACGAAGTACCTCTTCCTTGGTGATTACGTGGATCGAGGTTACTTCTCGATAGAATGCGTATTGTACCTCTGGGCACTGAAGATTTGCTATCCGAACACGCTGTTCCTGTTGCGGGGAAACCACGAATGTCGTCACTTGACCGAGTACTTCACGTTCAAGCAGGAATGTGAGTTCCTTTGCTCTGCCTTTGCCAAGATTACTGCGCCTGAAACCCTTTCGCTGAGCGAAATATAGGGTGTGAAATGAATTGAAGGTGACTGACGGTGGGTTTGTTCTTTAATAAGATGCTTCCATTGTTAAAGCTCTGAGTGTGCAGTTAGCCGACATAGTTGAACCTGTAGTGCTTACTGGACGACTTTTTCGTATGCTTCAACCCATGCTTAATCCTAGGGAATTAGGTTACTGGATGAGCTTATACAGTATAATGAGGTTTATTTAACATATTAGGAATCCAGAGTTAGAGATTAATATTTATCTTAGCCTGCTATCATATTTTGAAGTTTTAAAGTGGTAGATAAGTGCATCTACGTCGAGATCATTAGAGAATGTCCACCTATATCTTTCTGTATCCTATTTTGAGTCTCCTTATTGGGCTGTTTTTTCTTCGAATTCTTTGGGCTGCTTTTTCTGTCAGTTCTAATTTGAATGTCGTTGGAGCAGAGTGAATGTCGTGACGCGGTCTCCACATCTGAGTATCGTTTCCTCCAAATTATTCCTCGCCTTTGTTCTCTCCACATGGATGACCACGCAATGGCCTGCGCGAAACCAACTAATAACGCGGAACAGACGAGCCTATTACTCGCCCTATCCAATTAGTTAGCCTTCGGGCCAGCCGGCAAATGGGATTCGTACTGCAAAAGAGTATCGTATTCGACATACAGGAATGCTCGAAATGAACTGCATAGACCTTTTAGACTTACTACTGATAGAGCAAATTTATTCTCGAAGACTTATTTGGTACATCCCGGGTGGCTTATGAAGAGGTTTCATCGAATTTTAAGTGCCTTCTGGTGCTCACCTGTATATCCGCACCGGTTTTCTTTGGTTTTTAAGCAGCGAAGATCTTTGTTGTCTGGAAGAGTGTCAGCGCCTCATCCGGGGGTCACCAATAATAAGCAAGGGTAATGATGATGGTCTCGTTGCGATGACGTCCAGGATGCCTGGATTATATTATGTGCTGTGATTAGCCATCGCCAGCCGTGGTCGCCTTGGCGACAGCAGCATCCTGAACGCGGCGACCGCACCTCACTTTCCCGCCCTTATAGGGGAGAAGATGACATTTCCCGAAGGAGAATAGCCTTCAGCGGTGGACAAGGTTTCCTCTCTTTCCCACTTAAGAACTAGGGGAGGACCACATAGTAAAGTTTGGATGAAAACCGCGGGCAAACGAACTTGTAAAAGTTTGCTCTCATTTCTTTAACTCATTTTGTTTATTTTCTCGGTGACCCAGATCAGTCTCGATTAAAGCACCTATGCGCATCACATATTTCCTCAACAGACACCAGTGTGGTTGAGATGTTTTTTGAAGGACAAACAGCAACGGATAGATAGAGATCTCAGACGATGTCTTCCAGTGCCATCGTTTTTTTTTTTCAAACCTGAATTGAGTTGGGCAAAGATCTACATAGCTCTTGCAGTATATTTTGCGCTCCGCCGAACTTTCACAGTTCAGAAAGACAATCCATGTTTGAGGTTTTTCTGGAAGATTCAGTTAAGTGAGCTGAATACATAGGGTCATCAGAGCGGACCCCGCTGCTAAGTTGAGAAACGCTACGCTGAAGAAGAAGAGCGTAGGGTCGCCTCCAAAGTTTCTGGCTTTGGTGAGCACAGGAGCAGCCGAACTCCACGTGGTATCTCCTGGCGTTTGTTCGGAATGTGCATCCACTTTCCGAGCAGATAACTTTTAAAATGTGTTTCTATACTTTCCGTGTTGCTGTAGTAAGGGAACGAGATTCTTCCTGAAAAGGTCAGCACTTACTGTTGCACAGTGCAGTGTTCTAGAAACTACATGTTGTCGGTAATTTGAGGTAGTATCGTTGGGCACAGCAAGAGACAATTTGTTTAACCTTTTCGGACGTCAGTGTTCGCAGCAAACGGTTGTGGTTCGTTATGGGGCACACCCCATACGTTTGGTGGATGTGACCGGTTGTTAAATTGATACTACCCTTGTACTCGAAGATGTCGTAGGTATCAGTTAATTTTACATCAGACTTAAGGTCATAACGTTGCACATCTGCAGAAAAAGATGAGGAATGTTTATAACTTGTGAAGTTGTCGGAATTTGGGAAGTGTACATCTTGTCACTGCTGTTCTGAGGAGCATTTGTTTAGGTCTTGTAACTAGCAGTTTTGATAAGCGAAGGCGTACAGCCGCTCTGGCATTCTTCGCAGTCTAACATCACACGTTTCTCCTGACATTACCAAACGTTGCGAATTTTTAGGTAAAATCAAGTACTCGGAGCGTGTATATGATGCGTGTATGGATTCGTTCGACGCGTTGCCGTTAGCTGCGCTGATGAACCAGCAGTTCCTGTGTGTCCACGGTGGACTTTCGCCTGAGATACATACGCTCGACGATATAAAGAGGGTCTGTTTTCGATACAAGTTCATGTTTTGCCAGCGCTGAAATTCTTTCAGCGCAAAGAAGTCAGTGGGCTAAAAGTCTATAAGTCGTGTATTGTTCCAGTTGGACCGCTTCAAGGAGCCTCCGGCGTTTGGTCCCATGTGCGACCTTTTGTGGTCAGATCCATTGGAGGACTTCGGCAGCGAGAGGAACGCTGAGCAGTTCAGTCATAACTCAGTCCGAGGCTGCTCCTACTTTTACAGGCATGTATAGTTTGAAGGCCTTAAACCTCACGTTTCTCCATACTTCTGAAACAGTGAGCTGGGGTAGGGCGTTTCTTTGTTCTCGTTCATACAGAGCAGTCTTGGATATAGGATGGCCTTGAAGATTCAGCCTTCAACTTCAGGCAGGTGCTTGCTATGAGGCAGCAGCTCCTACTAGCGGAACCTTCTCACCTAGACATTACTAGAGGTCATCGTTTGTCCGGCTAATGTTCCTTAGGCTAACAGCGGGCGATTTGCTTCGAAACTCGGTGCAAAGGCCAAATTCATATTCAAAATTCCTCCAAGAGATTTTTCGAAACTAGAATATTTTTTATTTTTATTTATTCAAGCGTGGGTTAAAAAATCATCACACGCGTAAAAAAAAACGATCGAAAATAACATGAGAAATTCTAGAAAATTACATCGACATAACACCATCTACAGAAAGTTTTTACGAGCAACAAGGTGTCTAAAACGAAATGTTGACGTGTTAATAACATTTTCATCATCACCTAGGAGTAGGTTGAGCTCCTTAAGATTTCGATACGTGAGGAAGTTATGTGTACTACATTCCCAAAAGGAAGCGAGTAATGCCGTTTTTCATTCTCTTCCTTGTTTATGTGAACAGGCAGGTGAGATGCCAAATCGGGTACCAAGTGCATTCAACTGGACAGAATCATGTCGTCAGACTTTGTCCCCGCGCAGAGTTTGTCACAGTGTAGCGACCACGTTTAGGGTCATGCATGAGGTCTCTGGATGTTGGCCACATTTTTTATTCAAAGAAAACGGTTTGCGGCTACATCTGATCTATATTTGAGGAAGAAGCGTGAAAGAAGACCTATAAACGCCCCAGTTTCGCTGGAGATATCTGCCTTCCTCAAGGAATAACTTGAACACAATTTCAAGGAACCTTGTGGTACCGCCCCGTCGGTTAGTGGGAGATCCTCATAAGCGCCCTCATCGAGTGGTAACCATAGATTAGAATTCGCTAAGAATTGGCGTAGCTGAAGTTTTGACTGGTCGTGTGGGAGTGAGCTGTTGAATGAGACAAAAAGAAGCTTTGAACTGAAAGTGCTGCATAGTGCCAAAATCGGCACTAAACAGTATTCTGCAGCTTGAACGCAGGACTCTGTGAGCAGTAAATATCACTAGCACCTGTGGTGAGCACTAAATGGGAGGAACAACGTTCGAGCTCTGGGCAAAATGTGTGTGTGTTCATAAAGTGTATCCAATGTTTTCGGGAACGCTACACGATTTACTTCCATTGGTCAGGGCAGCGGCGTTGCCGCAGAAGTGTGTGTGTGGGGGGCCTTAACCCTCATCTGAGAGATCTGGCACCAATAATCGATCATGGAGGGGCGAAAGGTTTGATTGCTCTGGGCGAGATCCGATCAAAGAACCTCAATGTGTACGTGATAGCTGGCAACAACTTTAACAGCCCGTATTGGCGTCCAAATGGTATCTATTTGTAACTATTCCATAGTGTGATTTTATTGAACCTTGCCTTTTCCTTAAAAATTTCGATTTACACCGAAGTAAAGATGTTGATAAAGTCTTCGGCTCAGGCGGGATCCTAACCCCTTCTTCGCTTGGCTTATGAAAGCGAGATGGGAATGGTCCGTGTTTAATCGGAGCCAGAGCTTTTTTCCTCTAACCTTTCTCGCGGATAATTTCTGGTGTAGTAACTGCTTAGCATAAAGCAGAATACAAAAGTGTCCCAATATTCCGATAAGAATCCGATGGTTTCGGTTGAAAGTTCTTCTGGTGGATATCGAGAATTGCTCCCTTGTGTCATTTGGTAGGGTATTCGTGATTTTACATAGTATCATGTGTGTGCTACTCGATTCTTTCGATGGTGTTTCTGTTTCAGCTACGCTGCCTGTTGTGACTTTCTCCAACACAACAACCTCTTGTCCATAATTCGTGCCCACGAGGCTCAGGATGCGGGGTGAGCATATTTCTAATTCCTCTAGTTTCCGGTTTTCTGATCAACTGGAAGTTTATGCTTGCTAAATACGAAGTTCTATCCGTTAAGGTATCGTATGTACCGAAAATCGCAAGCGACGGGATTTCCTTCACTCATTACCATATTTAGTGCTCCAAATTATCTCGATGTATATAACAACAAGGGTTCGTTCCACAGAGCCTCCTTCGCCTGATTGCTCTTCATTTTTTGTGAACTTTTTTCTTGACATTTCTTTGCCCTCGACTTTCTGTTTGTATGTTTAGCGGCCATCCTGAAGTACGAGAATAACGTGATGAACATTCGGCAGTTCAACTGTAGTCCTCATCCGTATTGGCTGCCGAATTTTATGGATGTGTTCACCTGGTCACTACCGTTTGTCGGCGAGAAAGGTGAGTTTAATGGACAAACAGTTTAATGGACAATAATGGATGGATAATGGACTAGAGAAATCCGACTTCTGATCCGAATCCGATTTATATAACTGACACGGTCCAAATCGGAAGCCAACTGTAAACTAGGTACGCTTAATAATAGGCTAACTGTTAACAGCGATTCGACTTCCCAGGGTGAATCGTTTCTGTATGCTCACTCTCAAACATCTCCGCAAGCCATCTTCTGCAAGACATACCCTTGATGGTCTTCGGTAGATTGTCGGCAGCTCCATCCATGGCTCGGGTGATGGTAAGGCGTAACTGGTGCCGATAATCAGTATTGTGCGTTTGTTCGGCATTCGGCAACTCTGGCCGCTTAACTCTTCCACAGCGTTGTGCGGGAGTCGCCATGGCCTGTCTTCGTTTTTTCGTTTGTTTGTCGATGCTGGAATTACTCTGGATGACGCTAACCAACGAGAGTGGGAGTGCAGCCATTAGCAAAGCGTCTTCTGAGCAATAAACTGACTGGGGGAGGCAGCGTGAGAAGGCTGTGCTAGCAGTGCCTTCTTCGTCGATCGTTTGCTCTCTAAATGGTCTTGAATTTCAGTGACAGAAATGCTGGTGCATATTTTGAATATTTGTTCCGACGACGAGTTGATGGCGGACGGTGACGACACATTCGAAGGTGCGTCCTTGCGACTCTTAACTTTTCGCAGTTTATCTCGATTTCCAACGCAATTCCTGTGGTCTGAGCTATGGGAATGATTTCTAGCAGATTGGTGACCTTAGTATAGTACAGCAACTGGTTTTTCACCGATCTTTTAGCAGAGTGTTCTACTATTATACAGGGTGTCTCAAAAAATGTATACACTGTTTGAAAGATGATAATTTTCCTCACAGTGGAGGTACTAAAGAAGTTAAGGGCTCATCTGAATGCTTAGGAAAATGGAAAATTTCTGACGTATGAGCGGTATGGAGTGCGCCATGCACTCGTCTAAAATTTTACATTTTACACTCGATTGATTATGCATCGCTTGAATGATTGATTTGTACTTTTTTTTATGGTTTTAAACTTAAACACACATTATGGCTTGTGAAAAATGCAGGGTGTCCTAAAAAATGAAGACACTATGTGTAGTGTTGTAACACTGCTGCCAGTGAATCATTTGAAGATGTTTGAAACTCATATGAAAGCGCTATGCTTCTTTTAACGTTTTCTGTCACTCAGTAGCTGCACTTATGCCCATTAATCTCTCCATTCAGCTTGAATGCTGCTTCACCAGTACACAGAATCCGTCTTGTAAAATGGGGCTCCTGCTCACATTTAAATCCTGCAACCAATAAACTCGCAGGTCATGTCTCTTTGACATGAATGTCAAGTTTTAAACGTTAAAAGAAGCACAGCACAGGTTAATCTGGCCAAGTAGTGACAGGATCATAACAGGCATTCAGCCCATGCACAATCACTCGAGTCAGACATGCAAGGCTTCAGGCGGGCGTATGGCGCAGTCTTGACTATTTGCACGCCACAGTAATCTCGTAACCCTGCGCCTTTATATAAATCTCGGACATTTTCAAAATCTTCATTAGCAGCCATGTTAGAATCTTTCAAATAGTACCTGCTTTCTGTAGGATACCTTGCATTTTTTGGGGGGCGCAGTGTGATTTTTAAGTTTTAGACCTTCAAGGCATAATTCAATCGAAACGGCAACTTTGAGAAGAAAGTACATCAAGTATTCATGCGAAAAACAATCAATCGAGTGTGAAATGCAATGTTTCAGACGAGTGCGTGGCGCAATCCACACTGCTCATGAGTTTTTAATTTCTTCAGTGCCTTCACTGTGAGCAAAGTTATCACCTCCCAAACTGTATACATTTTTTGAAACACCCTGTGTATGCTTCTTATATTCAGTCAGTTGCGTTATTCAGCAGCTGTTCATATTTCAAACAAAAACATATCAACTAAGAGGTGTAAGCATCGAAAACCACATCTTTGGTGTAGTCGAGGTGATGAGGCATATGTTTCTCATTTGACCAAGGGAGACATCTAGATGGCAATCAGCCGTTAATTTCTTTTAAAGGTGAGCATAATTTTACGCCTCCCTTGAAAGGAGCACTGCTATCTTCCATACTTCCACTCTCAACACATCAGAAGTAGAACCGAGATAGTTTCGTACTCCGCTTTTGCTAAGAAAATAGAAATTTTCTGACATATGAGCAGTGTTGATTGCGCCACGCACTCGTCTGAAACATTCCATTCCACACTCGATTGATTGCTTTCGCATGAATACTTGTAATTTCTTCACAAAGTTGCCGTTTCGGTTTAATTATGCCTTGAAGGTCTAAAACTTAAAAACCTCTTTCCTGAATATCCTCTTTTCTCTCGAGATATCATGAGAAAACAGCGTGGAGGAGTTTTTAATGCGGAAGGATAAGGTGAAAAGTCAGTTGCTGAGCTGTACCTCCCTTTGCTGTTCTTCGAAATAAGACACACATTAGGCGGCGGCTAGCCGAATCCAAAGACGCCCTCCTAAAGCCCATCCTTCGCCTCAGATCTGTGGGCCACTAGTGCTTCCTTCTCGCTATCAATCTATTGTCAGTCAGTCAGTCAGTCAGTCAGTCCACGTTGTCGTTTTCCTCTATGCTATCCCCCTTCTGGGTAGGTGTGCTGTTCTCGGTACTACTTCTGTCCGATTCTATCGTAGGCGCGGTCGTAGGTGTGTCAATTCCCGTCTTCAGCATGCATTTTGGGGTCGATATATCACGTTAGTATATATCTGCCCCTTATTTTTTAATGTGCTAGTTAATGACGACTAGCGGCAAAGCATAGCGCAGCTGCAGTCGATTTGGTCGTGAACAGTTGTCCTGCGCGGTTCCGGTCTTTGTTTCTGCTTCACGGGACGGATAGTAGGTTGGCCTCGCGGTCGGCACTCGGTTCGCATCAGCTACAGAAGTCTTGGATTACAAAAAATGTAGGCTCTCATATAATAGTAAGTGTTCTCAAAAGGGAGGTGACCAGGTAGTGTTTCCAGAGGTTGCATTTTCCGTTATTTTCGTTCATATTTTTGCTTATCAAGCATAGAGGCCAGAGCACCAACGTTGTTCGGGGAACAGGCGTCTTACACCCTCCACCCCCCACCCTTTCTGTGGGTCAAGAACAAATGTTGAGCTTCATAAGAGCAGCTCGCCTTTCGCCTTCCTTATTTTGGAGTACAAGCATACTTACATCAATTTTACAGAGTGTTGCTCTTGTACTAGAGTTCAAGAAAACGAAGGTGTTTCGGTCTTTTACATGCTGGGACTTACGCACCAGCCGAGTGCAGGCGGCTCTTATTTAATTGACAGTGTAGGTGACGTCCACTAAACTTTGCGTAGGTTGATGTTTAGTTTATGGCCTCGTTTTGCTGAGCCTTGATTCGAGCAAGAATTTGGCTTACCTGGGAGCATTTACGAAATCCTAAGGCAGAAGTATTGTTTCGGGGTGAAGCTTGAAAATGAATTCTACGTCATTTCACGAAGGACAGGACTTTCTAAACAACCGGGATAAACTGAAGGCCTCTAGGCCTCTTTAGGAATTCATGAGTGTCCCCGAGACCCTAGTCATAAGAATTACAAGATTATTCTATCGCGAAGTTCTATTTATACGATCAATCAGGTGAAGATCGTGATACACCGGACAAGTCCCGGCGCGATCTCAGTATCCAACAGACTAGATCTTCGCTTTCTGCACTGCAAAGCAGAATATAGAGCCGTGTTGATTGTACCAAAGGGCTTTGCATTTTGTGTTCTTTAGGGATTCTGTATGTCTGGTAAACTTTGAAACACCTGGTGTTATTCCTATGTTGAGGCCTGGAAACGCAGTGATGATTCAATGAAGATCTTAAGGAAACTAGAGGCGTAGCATTTCGATCAGGCCCGTTCACTGCTCAGCAGAGTATGTATTGTGGTCTTTGGAATCCATTCCCTTGGACTCGTCATAGTGCTTGCTCAAGGAATGGCGCTTTGGGAGATCAGTTCATCCCTTCAAATGAGTGACTTCCGCGACTAAACTCTGTGATGAGTTCGTCCCCCGATCCATAAACGATTGCCGACTGCGAACCGTCAGCTTGCTATCCGTCCGGCAGGGTTTCCATACGGAACCGCGTCCAGTGCATTCGCTACCTGACTCTAACCAGCGCATTCTCTTTCGATTTCGATGTCGAACAGGGTCAACTCGTTATGATGATAGTTTGATAATGTGTGAGTGTGAACTATGCTCTTCAATCACCACCATCTCCTTCTCTTGGTCTTCGGTATCATCTAATTTCACTATTTTCATGCTATCTCAGGCGGCGACGGTAAGTACTACTTTTACGTAGCGCTACGTGTCGAAGTCGACTGCTCAGCGAGGTGACCCTGGTTGCCATCGGATTGCTCCTGTGTGCGATCCGGTGTCGGCGAGGTCCTTCCCGCGCCGAGCAGTAGGCTCATTCGAGCTTGTGTGCAGTGTCATTTTAACCAAGCATGCAGTCCTTAATTGTCCGATCTTGTCGAGTTGAATGAATATCGTGGGTTTCTTGGAAGCGAACGAGGTACGCAACGATTGCGCTTGGCGTGGGTTCTCGAATGAATGGCTTCACTTCTTCACTGCGCTTCAGATGTTGTGTGAGTCGGAGGTGAGACCTGCTGTGTTTGAGTTTTGCCGCCTCAGCTCACAAAACGACTGAAGCAGTGCTTTGATCGCTCATCGTTTGAGTACCGCGCGGATCTTGAGTTGGCATGGGTATAAAGGTACGGGAGGAGAGAAGGACGTACACTTAGTAAACTGGGAGTTTATAGAGCTTACGAGGTGGAAATAGCTGCGAGCAACTGCCCTTCCGATATAATAGAACTTGTAAACTCCAGTGCCTCCAGAGACACCTACAAGTTCAATTTGTAGTGTGCGGCACTGAACTTACACCTTACGAAGGTTAATTCGGGAGGGGTTGGGGGAATAGTCGACCTTCTGACATTCATTGGCGACCTAAGAATGCTGGAAATTTATCCACTGAAGGCATAATGCTTCTCGAATTTTTTTTACTGCTTCTGGTTTTGCAATTTTAAAACCTATACAGGCATAGGACTCTGTTTTGATGTTAACCCACCCGTTGAAATGCCTTAACCGATCGGATGGGGGGGGGGTTATAATTTCCACGTAGGATAGCGGACAGATGTTCCTGCTCCTATATCGATTAATTTGGTGATATGCTATGCAGGGGTTCCGCGCTTAGATGTGCTGCTGCCTTGAGGCCTAATCTTTCTCATTGAGAGAGACACAACGGTAGATTACAGAGTGAGAGTTTCCTGACGTACGCTCCTTCTCTTCACCCTAAATGTGTCTGCGTTGTGGATGTAGTGCAGTGAGAGAGATCCGTGCCGTACTTGAAGATGGCTTGAAAATGAGTTCGTTTTTGTTGACGGCGACGCAGCCGAAGACGCCTCGAGAGTCGGAGGGAGAAGGTGCATGACTAGTGGCCACCGGCATGCTGTTTGATATGCGTCCCGCTCGTCTCAGTGCTCGTCGTGATCTGACCGCCGTCCGACCGCCACCGCCGCCGGCTCGTCTGGCCGCCGAAAAACAGAAACACACCCACACAGAGTTGAGGTGAAGAGGACCAGCATGCCCGTCCCGGGGTAGCCCGTGGATGCGCTTCTCGCGACCCGGTCTATCCGTTTCTCGGTATGTCCCGATCGCTAAGACCTATCTATCGCTAGGGCATTTCCGCACAGCCATTCATTCGGCCCCATTTCCTAGCGGCCCACGAGGCGCTCGTTCATATGTTTTCGTCATTTCTCGATTAGGGCTCGACTCACCACCGACACGCTTTCGTGGCCACCGTCGAGTTTTGCCTTCCATAGCCGTACTTAGTGCTAGTGTTTTCTTTCGATTTTTTAGTCATTCCATGTATTCAGTTGATCGGGATTTGTAGTTAACTGCAGTGTTTTCTGGTTTTTATTTTAATGTCAATGTATCTCTTTCTCTCAAACCAACCTCGGTTCTACGTCGAGTTCGTGGCGGTTTCGTGCAATGAGTTGCGTTTTGCAGTCAGCAATCATCCCTTGTTGTGTGCTAGCCACAGACACGGCACTGATGTTCAGAATGCTCTCTTATATCCCCAAGCGTTACGTCAATTTCTCAGGTGGAGGTCTAGCGAGGGAAGGAGTTCGCCTGTGCGCTGCGGAGCTGGTGGCCTTAATTGAATGCTGACGACACTTATTCCCTAACTATCGGGAACAACTGTCGACTTGGTCCCATGGGCTAAAATTGGCGAATAAAACTGTGTAGCAATTTATGCGCTCCCCAAAGATCTCTTCATTACATGCCCTTGTTTTCCAAGCAGAAGTTGTCCAAGCCTTTGCCTTCCCCATCTGAAAGGTATGAACGGTACCTACGGATAGCGCTCTGCTCCGGAAAACCAATAGGGTTGGAGCTCAAGGCGATGTGAACATAGGAGGTCATCGAGTGTGAGTTGCATTAGGTGACCATTAGGACAGTTATCTTATGTGGTTTAGGTTTAGTTAGAGGTCGCAGCGTACGTTATCTATCTCTTTGATGTGCTTGGCGCCCAAGTAAAGATTTGTCGTGACTCCTTTCACATGTATCAGTTAAGGATGCTGCGTCGGTGCAGCTCAAATTTGGTGAGGCGGGCCCATATAAACATGAGTTGACCTAGTAGGTAACTTCGTTCCTTATTCAAACCTATTGGAGTTGCTATCTTCATAAGGTACCTCATTACCTTATGTCATGTTACGTATGTAGTTTCCCTACCTTCTATTGAGCTGCAGCGTTATATCAGCTTGTGTCAACTGAATTATAAAGCTGAGATATGAAACCGACGGGATAACGTTCAAAGATGACTTCGAAGTGGCGCGCTAGTGAGGTGCTCGTTCAAGTCTTGTTCGCGGTCTGCGCTTCCCGACATCTCAGTGCTAATAAATCGAGTGTTTGTCACTGAAAGTCCACATAAGCAAAATGAATCGGCGTTATATGTTCCCTTAGAACGATTTCGAGCTTTTCACCTTTCCTATCCATTCAGAGGACATTCTGTAGTGGACACCTAATGCACCAGTAGGCCGTTTGCATTTTGGAAGAGTCTCTGTCCTCAAACGACATCACGGGCGAAATTCTCCGAAAGAGTGATTTGTTGGAGGCGTTTGACGCTCAGAAATCGCATTTGTTGTGGCTAATAGAGCTGGGGCTAAAACACGCGGATGACACAAAAGGAGGCAATATTTTCAACGGACTTTCTGAGGGGTTCTTTTGCCGTCAACCATGAACAACCACCAGGAAGCAGATTGAGACCAAATGGCTATGGATGTTGACTATATCTGTGGGCGCTTACCAAGTGATCGTTATTTGGTTACCAGTAATCTGATGAGTTACGTTTTAAACTGTCGGACAGAAAGGAGTTGAAAGATCTCCCAGCTTCCTGAGATACCTAAATGTCAGTTGTTCGAAAGAACTAAATATCGTGGGCTGTCGTGCAGAAGAACCACGATCGGAAGCTTTGGGACTCTCTCTCTCCACAATAACCGAATCCGCCAGCTAACCGCACTTCGCTCCAGCAACGCAGAATTTTCCTTCCTCGCTACACCTCAGCAGCCTCAGGGTTTCCCACATTCTGAGCTGCTCCCCAGAGCCCGCACACCCTGCGACATCTGACGTAACGCTTGACATGTCGAGCATGCATTGAATGCCCCATGAGATGCGCACGTCCGACTGAGCCGAGGTTGGGTCAGCCGCAGAGAGGTGTTGTCAAAGAGCTGTCGTTTCAGGTGGAGTGCCGTCGGCTCGAAAGGAGGTCATTCGACACAAGATTCGAGCTATAGGAAAAATGGCACGGGCTTTCTCAGTGCTCAGGTACCTTTTACATAATATTACTTTACTCTTTGTGTCTTCCCTCTGCGTTTGCTATCCGACTAACCACAGTTCCTCGTCCGAAAATTTATCTCGGACTTCTCTTTTGCTTCCATGTTGACTGGCTGGATATGCTGTGCAGGTCGCTAACGAGCTCAGGATTAGTTTAGCTCCTTATTAATCCCTTGCCTTGTAGTTCGTAGCAAAAGGTAGAGAGGAGTAGTTGGAACACGTTTTAGGACGGTGCAATCGCATCTCTTTTTCTGGAAGTTTCATTTTGAAGGGTGGAGATATATCAAGTGGGACGAAGGTGTTCTCTTGGTCTAAACTGGGGCTGGTATTCGTTCCTTACGCAATGTCGACAAATTGCATCACTACTCCATTGGTGTCATCGAACGCCTTGCAAAAGGCAATCCCCCATATCCCTTCAAATAACTCTCTTTAAGTTCGCTCGTTATCATTACTTACCCTTATAATAGAGGTTACCGATTTGTGGGCTTTTGATTTGTGCGACAGGCATATATGGTCTGAAGTACCTCCGCGGCGCGGTTTAAGGAACACTACCGAGTTCGCAGTATAGCAGTTCGTTTCATAGCTGCTGTGCGACACAGTAGAGTTTATTAAATGTTATCTCTTGCCTGTTCCTCCTCGGGTAGCCACTCGATAGCATCAGGAATCGTTTGGGGGAAGGGCTGCTCGGGAAAACCTCGAGGCAGGCGACCTTCGGTGCTCACCAGCACCCACAAGGAGCTGCAAAGGGAGCAATCATGGCGGAACGCTCGCGAAGCTATTGCCCTGCATGGATAAAACGAAGTCCATTAGTTCTGAATCCATTGATATTGCCACTGTGATGGCAAAAAGCGGGAGATATTCCGATACCTAATGAGTGACCAGTGAGACGAACGAAGTGTGGACAATGCGTTCAAGGGTTGGATAAATCCCTGGACTGGCACAATGGCATTCTACCTCGTTTCGCGTTATCCCGATGCCTGGGAGTGAAGGGTCAGGGGCTCCCAGAGTATGAGGACAGAACGCACGCTCCTGGCTTAAGCGAAGAGAGCTCTGGCATTTGTGAGCTATAAGAATCCCGCTAGCTTCCCATGGAACTTCGAATTGAGACCTATATCACGTGAAAGAGCTCGAGACGCTGATCACAGATATGTAGACCAAATGTGCTGAATGGATCTCCTGAGCGAGTTGTGGCCGACAGAAGCCGCGATGTCTTCCGTAGGTAAGGCTCGTTCAATCAGCGTTGGGCGCAGTATTGCGTAATCAGCGGTTCGGTTGGCGGTGCTGACAGGAGCGGCGGCGTGGTAAAGTGCTCGCTCCACAGGATTGTGTTCATTGGTTCGGTTCCCGTGTCTGACGACTTTTTTGCATTTTGTGACCTATGTTCGACGAGACCCTATAATCTCATTTTTAGCACATTTTTGGGCGCTATGGTAGTTGGAAGGGGTCACCATAGCATTACTGCACCCCTTCCCCCTTATCACCTCATTACTGGTTCGCTCTTCACTGATCACCCATCGGTGACACCGCTTCTGAATCCAGACACGCAGACACATCGGTGACACTTCTTTCTGAATTCGGACACCCATTACGCAACATCGATGGCACGTCTTTTGAACCCGAACGCCCGTTACTCGACGTCTATGAAAGGCCGGATGGACCGACTAATAGCGGACGGACAGACAGACAACCGTTCACTCTTTTATACATAGTAGGATATCCGCGTTTTGTCTGCTTCCGAGTTGGATAAGGAAGGTAACTCCAGGGGCCGGATTCATCAACAATTAAACCGTGGGTATGCGGTGTATAAGGGGTAGAGATAAGATAAAAATCAGGTGGAGATAAGGTAGGAGTCAGAGACGCAGGCTCCATCGTGGGTATCTCTACGCCCTATACCCGTGGGTTAGTCGTTGATCAATTCGGCCCAAGGATGTAGGCAATTCTAGCACCGGCGCGTCACTTGAGCCACACCCTGGAGTCCCTTCCCCCGCCTAGAGACCTCCGCACACTTTTGCAGCAACGCCGCAAACCGAAGGCAGAAAAACTGCCTCGTGAGCGGCAAAACCGCCGAGTAGGAGGCACTCATGCTCAGCTTTGCCACCCTACTCCATCACCAATGCGACATCATTATCAGTTTCCATGGCAAAGCGGCTGCAGCGGCAGTAATGCCTTGAATGATTATTGCCACAGCCGCGTTGGCGGCACATCAGCTGCTAGCTCTGTGTCTCTGCCCTATACTTATGGATGCTGATAGATATGGATAGGGCTACCGCGTTGCCGCAAAAGTATGCGGAGGACCTAAATCTGTGCTCTCCTCCGAGTCAGCACAGGAAAACACAGATTTAGGCGGAGGAAGGAACTCCAGGGTGTGGCTCACCTTTCCGCCGCGGCATGTTTTGGTGACCCCCCCCCCCTCCCCGCAATTATCATAGCGCCCAAAAATGTGCTAAAGATGAGATTATAGGGTCTCGTCGAACATAGGTCACAAAATGCAAAAAAAGCCGCCAGACACGGGAACCGAAGCAATGAACCCAATCCTGTGGAGCGAGCACTCTACCACTGCGCCGCCGCTGCTATCAGCATTGACAACCGAACCGCTGATTACGCAATACTGCGCCCAACGCTGATTGAACGCGCCTAACCTAGGAACATCTCGGCTTCCGTCGGCCACAACTCGCTCAAGAGATCCATTTAGCTAATCTGTAGACGGATTCATGAACGTTCCCGGGAACGTTCCCGGCTTCCCACGGGAAACGATCAGGTGAGAGAGCGAGGTGTTAAAGAGAGGCGAGAGATGGTAGATGAGGTAAGAGAGCGAGGCGGGATTGAGAGGAGAGAGATAATATCGCATCTCACCCGCTCCCGCCGTTTCATGAATCCGGCCCCTGGTATACGTGTCTGTGATCAGCGTCTGGAGCTCTTTCACGTGATATAGGTCTCAATCCGAAGTTCCTTGGGAAGCTGACGGCATTGCCTCGTAAGATTCATGAGAAAAGTGTATGGGAGAGCATACGTATGTGGAATGCCATGCCATCTGCGATAGTGAGGGCGTGATTGTAGGTAGAGTATGCCAGAATAGCTGCGATGAGAATGTTCATACGGATGGATCTTATGACGCTGTCAAGCGCGTGATAAAGAAGTCCCCAGTACTGTTGGATCTGGGAGAACAGTGCATTGGGAAGTGTGTGCCCATCCGGAGAAGAGCAGAGGATGATCGCTTGAGGTTGACCTTGAAGCGCACCCTTTTGGTTACGCGGACACTGGTGTCACCACGAGACGACATCATCTAGCCGAAGTGCCAGGCAACACCTTTGTGGGACGTTTACCTGAAAAGAGCAGCGAACTCTGAAACTTGGGAGATCTCCCACGGAACTTCAAGTGGAGGCAGGAGTCATTGGAAGGAGCTCACAACGCTGATTACGAACATAGGGTTCAAAAATGCGAAATGAAACTGCTGAATGAATTCTGACCTGTCAAAGTTCATCGGGGTGACTGTAGGTCGGCCGTGCGAATGAGATGTAGTGAGAGCGGTGAGTGATGAGAGCTGATGGGAATAGGCCAGGCTAGCTCCTAACGGCCAGAAAACTGCCTGTAGCCAACGCTGCCGTTGCCTGTCTAATCTTATCAGCTGTCATCACCGCTCTCACTATAGCTCATTCACTTTGGCAGGCCAGAGCTCCTTCAGGAGATCAATTTTGACCTCCACATTCGTAGTCAGCATCCTGAGCTCCTTCTAATAGCCCTGGTCTCCACTTGAAGTGCCATGGGCGGCAGGACTTCTTTCCTGGTCGGTTTCTCCTATGTGTATCCTTTCTATGTGCCTTTATCTTACAACAACCATGTAAGGGAGCTTCTTCAATATTCTACGTTGACGTAGATTTGGGGGCCATTAACCTTGGTCTAGGTAACCACGTCATCAGTAGGACTAGCAGAGGTTGGCAGAAAGTGTCGAGAAAGAAATTTTGGAAGACGCCCGTAGCCATACAAGGAGGGTTGGGGACGGAGAGTAGAACGCGGCCGCTCCGAATACATTTGACATTTATCGTGGCTGTAGCGCAACCTAAATTTGGGCACATGTGTCGCTCGTTTGAGACTACGACTGCAGCTTCAGTGCTTTTCCTATGGGTGCTACTCTATATGTGCTGTTCATGTGAGCCCGATCTGTGCTGATTCCTCACGTTCTCTGTCCAACTGTCCTCCCGAGGGTTCCCGAGCACTGCTAGGGAGTGAGGCGGACTGGCGCCAGCGAGGGAAAATGCGGTCTGACGGCTGTGTGTGTGCGTGCTGAGTGTGTGACGCGCATGTGTTTCATGTCTGTTTTCAGAGAGGAGAGCGAGACGGTGTTGGCGCTGAAGGGTCTCACGCCAACCGGAACGCTGCCGCTCGGCATTCTGAACGAGGGCAGACGCGGAGTGCAGGAGGGTAGGTGTCCGCTGGCGATCAGCTCTGTTTCTAGCCGCGCGGCTCCTCCGGACGGAATAGCGCGCTGCTTCGGTGGCGTTTGTGGTCCTCCCAGCCTTCTAACCCGCGTTGTGAACTCGTTCTGATTCTTTGGGGTGTGATGCGCCTGTCCGCTCTGGTGTGCTCCAATAGCAACAACAACACGGAGTAGTTCTGCACGGTGTTCTACCATTAACACAACAACCTTCTCGTCCTCATCACTAAATCCGTTTTGAAGAGTTTCTCTAGTAGACAGGATAGACAGAGCAAGTCCTCCACATGAGAAAATTCGCATTTGAAGACACGAGAGCGAGACGGTGCTGCAGCTCAAAGGCCTAAACCCGGGAGGCAAACTGCCACAAGGCATTCTGTCCGGAGGAAAGTCAGCGCTTGTCGAAAGTAGGTTGTCATGTTCATGTGTTCACTAGCTATTCGAGTTTTGCCAGTTGTTGCCGATGGCCACCATTCCTCCGGTCTGACCCCCATTGAAGTTTGTAAGTGCAGACGATTTTTGGAGGTGGCAGCGGCCGTGTGCATTGCTCCTGTCATCCAGCCTTGAGAAGTGGTTAAGGTGGACAGTTTGTTTGCAAACAGCTATAGCAGTGGAGCTGCCAGGTTGAGGTAAGACGCAGCTCAGGCAAAAAGTGAACTGCCGCAGTGCTCAGCCGTGGAATAGAAATATTGGCGATCGTTGCTGCCGCCTAGCATCCTCAGAAACTTGCTGATGGTGCTCGTTACTAGGAATTAATGTAGCAAGAACGGGATCACAACCTCTAGGAACGATATCTGCGCTCGTCACAATTGCTATTTTTGTGGGAATCTAGTAATGGCTTCCTGGATTCAAAATACAAGGCAGTACGGGGACTAAAGAAAAACCGCTGTAAGCGTTGAGTAACAGTGGGGTGTTAGGCCTGACCCCGAAGCTATTTTTTCTTTTGAAGACAGCTGGGATTTTTAGCGGATTTTGGTCATTCCTTGTAGGTGATGTTTCACGGATTTCAAGCAGGTTGCCTGCAATTTCCAGCTCGTATATCCCTATGACTTTGGCACATTCACTGCATCTTCTAACATTTTGAAACCTGTGGGGCTGGTAATAGACGGACAATGTATGGTGGGAAGCACTTATTTCTCAGGCAAAAGTGAGCCATACGCTTCTGTGCGTGTTGGTACGTCTTCATGTTGAGGCCTCTCAAACAGCCGCCAGGCTTGAAGAACGCCTCCAGCATTTTAGGTTTGGACTATTTTGTTCCCAACGTAGCGAATACTTGGACGAATAATCAGTAGGAACTGGTCATGCGGTGAAATCTCCAAAATTCAGTGGTTTTGTGAAGTTAGGGTTTTATCGAGGTAGATCTGGCGAGAGACCTGACGCCCTTCCACAGTCGTTGATTGTACGGACCCCCTCTTTTGGTGAATTTCTAATATAGCAAGTCGAATGCTCCATTCTTCGGAGTCGGCTATTTCATAGTGTCTATCTGAAAACTGCGACCAGGTGGAAAACAACATGTTTAGAGGTTATGAAACCAACCCTACAGAATACCAAGCGAAGATACCTTAACTGCTACTTGTGGCATGCATATCCTGGTGCACCCTGTAGTGTTTGATCGTTGAGGTTCCTTGCCCCAACAGTCCAGCCTCATGGAGTTACGAGTTGATCACGCAACTATTGGGGATGGTGCGCATGTTCGCTTGAGTCACCATTCAAGTGCGGACACATTCGAGCTGTAACGCTACCGGAGGGGGAGGGCGGCTAATGGGCACTGATCTGTTCAGCATGAAAAGCAACAACTGTAAGGTTAACTGGCACATGTCGCGAAGAAGACGCACTCGCGAGGAGGGGGACCGCCGTTGCTCCTTTCTTGGTATTTGGTCACTGGACTGAGAGGTTAAAGGATAAAGGATAAAGGATAAAGGACGGCGTTACTCAATCCCTTCTGGGATGCGCCAGCGCATTCTACTTCTACGGGATGTCGTGGAGGCGACATGAATGCGTATTTGGCCATACAATGGCTTGCGGTGGCCAGCCGATGAACAAGTCAGCGCTCTATCCTTCCCAGACAAGTCTGGTACCAATTCACCGACCCCGGAGGGATGGAAGGCTTGGTTGGCCCGGGCGGGAAATCCGAACCAGGAACCTGGTATCGGGTGCACGCGACAGTCGCGCCTCCTCCGACTGCGCTACACGCGCCCTAACTGAGAGGTTATTGGCGCAAAATGACAAGTGTAATCTATTCCAGTATGGGGCGGGGCACCACTGGACTGTGTGCCGAAACGATAAGTTCTGGCAGCGAATCGCATAGCACTGTCCACCCAGGTAGTTTAGCGTCTGTCGATGCGCCTTTGTATAATAGTTTGCCATCGGTTTTGTGGCGCTGCCAGACGAACAGTGAAGTGTCCCCGCTTCCTGCCAGGATCGATCCCGGCTATGGCCCCTGTTATACTCCCGCGGGAGCTCCCCGGATGGGCGGAAATCGCGTCGGGACCCCGCGCCGGGCCACTCGTCGCGGCCCGCCACGCCCGCCTCCGCCGTGTACCATTGGTCCGCGGACGTTCCGCGTATGCTCCCGCGGGAGTATAACAGAGGCCTATCTGTGGTGTCGGTCTTCCTCATCGCGAGCAGCGGTGATGGGGACCGCCGCCCACCACGACCTTCGAGATCTTCAGGACTTCTAATCTTGTGCGTTTCAGCTCTGACGGGAGTGCAGCCGGGACACCGAATCCAGTCGTTCGCAGAGGCGAAGCGGCTCGACCAGATGAACGAGCGCATGCCGCCCTCGATGGCGACGCCCGGACAGTCGCCGTCGTCGTCGCCGCAGCCGCGCGCGCGCAACGGGCCCGACGCCTGAGCGGCAGCAGCGCCGCCGCGTCGCCGAGCCGGCGACGCGCCCTCACCGCCTTGTCATGCCATGCACCAGACACACACACTCATCCCTCGCCCTCGTCTCGTCAGTCACTCGGTCAGCCTGTCACTCCCTCCCTCTCAGCCGCCGTCTGTTTCTCGTCGTTGGTGACATTTCTACATATCGAGCTAGTCCGTAGTGTGCGCATGACGTTTAGCTTTATCTAGTCGTATGGATTGTTCGTTTCGAAGTAACCTGCATCACGAGTATGTCCCGTAGAGTTGAAGGGCACCTGGTTGACGGCTGGAGCACGGAGAGGACCGGAGCAGCGTCGTCTTCTCGGATCCATGCCTCCCTTCCGCAGAGAAGCCGAATCTTCCAGTGGCGGACTTTCTCGTTAACCATGTACCCTATCCGGAGCGCGGCGGTTGCCGTCCTCCGTCGTCGGGAAGCCATCGTGTCCTGGGCCGCCGAACCGGTCGTGCTCGAAGCTGAGGGTGATCGACGTTGTTAGTAGTGTATCGAAGTAGTGAGGAACGTTGTGCAGGAAGGTGTACTTGCTGTGCTATACCCTAGCCATACTTATATTGAAGTCCGTTCACCGTCCGCTCTAAGGGGATTTGCGTTTCCGTTGTTCCAACCTATACAGTACTCTTTCCGGTGTAGAAGGTGTTTTCTTCTCGTTAACGCTCGGTCTGGACTGCTTTTTCTCTTCGTTTTTACCACTTGCGACATGCTCCATGCACCGCTATCTTAGGTGTTGGAATTTTAGCAGCGAAAGCAGCCGGTGGGCCTCTGGGACAGCTGCCCTATCTAGGATTCAAGTAGTTGCCCTCTCACGCTTACTAGGTGAAGTAGGTGACCGGAGGGGTTCAGTCATTCCAGTCGTCCGCGTCAGCTTTCCCTGGAGTCGCGGGTTAGGCATTTCGCTGAGAGCAAATTCCGGCGCCACACACCTCTATGCCGCTATCTCTGAGCAGATCGAGAGCGACGGGGTCCATGGGCTGACGCGGATCGCCGCTGCGCACCCTCTGCCACCGTGGGCTTGGCGCTGTCCGGCGGATCCCGTGTATTTACATGCTGTGCAGCGCTGGTGTCGTTCAGCTTCCCCCGACATATAACCCGTCCGTCCCGTCCGTTCCCATATCCCACCGACCACCATCCACCACAGACACACGACACCTTTCCGTGCGTTGCTCATTGTGTTCTTCGTCGAGTAGTCGACCTGCTCGCGCCCCCTTTCTCGCCCAGAACTTCCACACGCGCACTATTCTCTCTGTCACCACCATCATCATCCATGACGACAAATCCCTTCGTTCGATGATTTCTATGATACTATTTATGTCCTCATTTTTGTTATACACGTTTTTCAATTGTAATTCTGTGTTGCAGAAGTCTTTTATTTATATAAAACTATTCCTTTGTAGAGACGTGTAGCGTTGAAGACGAGCAAAAATCATGGAAGAGCAAGAAAGTGTGGAGAATCACTCGAACAAAAAGAAGGCGATTCTTCCTGCAGCGTCTTGTTATCTTGCACCTTTGACAGAACAGTGAGTGAGGATGGCAGACGGTCATGGATCGCGCTTCGAACAGGATCAGTGGGAGATAGCGAGGTTTTCTGTATGAAGCGGAGAGCGAACAAAAGGAAGAATAGCGAGGAACGACTTCGAAATGGAAATTGGGGTCTGGAAACGAAAATGCAGTGGTGCTGCACTGAAAGCGCCTACAGAGTTGACCGGACAAGCAGCCACGTGCACTGGTTCACAGGTGTTCCCAATTACAATTCTGTGCTGTGACTCAACGTAATCAAAAAGTTCTTTGTAGCGACCAAAGTAGGTTCAGCCTCCTCAAAACGAGACGGTCTATCAGGCAGGATGGTCAAAAAGTTCCAGGTGTTCGAGAGACTTTGTTCCTGCAGAAGAACGCGGCGGGACCAATACATATCCTAATTTGAAGTGCTATTGTAGAATAGAATACGGACCCGTTATTCCAATCGGAACCGCTTGTGGTGTCGAGCTTTGTGTGAAACTCCTGTCCGTGGTGGAATCAGGCTACCGGGACTGTAAGGCCACTCATTTCGGATTGGTTTTCCAGAGCGCCCTCACTTTTGGTATGATGGGACTAAATTGATGTCGATTCGTTGGAGATTTGGCACTTGCACACAAAAAGAGTTGAGTGTCTGCTTCTGTTATCAGTAGTCTCGGCGAAGCGACGCTGACATGCTTCAAAACAGAATGCACCGTTCGCTTAGAAGACCCAAGCAGTGGTGCTAACCGAGAGTGGCAAGAGGGCCCAAGAAATGTAGCAAAACGGCCACGCGTATTTGGCAATCTCATTTCACTCCCGTTTCGCTTTTAATAATCAAGGACGAAACCTAAAAGAAAGTAGCCAAAGAAGGAACGGAGAACAGAACCAGGAAAGGCGAATGACGCCCCCGCAATGGCTGAAACTATAGGGGAGCACATCTGCCCACTACATACTTGCTGGGCGGAAGACAAATTAGGATATCACATAACGTCAGGTATCTAAAAACGAAAGGTTCTCAACTCATGGTGAGCTTTTGCGATGCTATTTTGAGAGGGTGTAGGGTTCTGTGAGCGGAGCCCAGAACCACAGTTAGTTTTGGCTGAACGCCTTTTAAAGACCTGAAAAGTCTGAAAGCGTGCGCGCAACTGTCATCAACCCCTACGACACCCACGAGATGTGCTTCGGCGGCGCAGTTGGTTGGAGTGCCGCCTTATGGCAGCACACCGGCGGGCGGGTTTTTGAGTTCGAGTTCGCGTACTGCCGATATTTCTGCATATATTAGGGTGGGCCAAAAGTAATGAGACCCTCCATGTCGTGCCCATATGTCGTGACTGGAGTCCGCTTTCGTGCTTCTCGTATTTGTATGTTTGTTTGCTAACCACCTGAGAAGTGATCACTTTTGCCCTTTCCAGAAGCATGCCAAAGCCCCAGTCTGTCTCATGCCGAAACCCTAGTCTGACGAGTCGACTTGAGTCGCGCAAATCTCGCCCAATTCCCAACCCTGAGCAGCCTGGACTCAATATTCATGCAAAACGAGAAGTACGTCTTCTACCCTAACCCTGCCAAGCAGCAAGTCTGGGTGAGGCCTGGTGACCTGATACCGACGTTCGTTCGGCGGGATGTTCACGGCGAGAAAGCACCTTCTGAGCTTTTGAGTCTGCTTCCAGGGACCGGTTACTGGAAGCTGTTTTCCAAAAGCACGACGATGGACTACAAGGCCATGGTGAACGAAACAGAAGAGATGGGCCTGCCACTCGACTTATTCGGTCTCAGCGTTTCAAGGAGGTCCTCCTCTTCGACAACGCCGCACTCCATCGGGGAAAAGTGACCACGGATAAGCTTGCTCAGCTGGGCTACGTTCGCATGCCTCACCCCGGGACATCTCTCCATGCGACTACCACTACTTCTTGAGCCTAGGACTTCATGATCGGAAGGGACACAACGACCCACACAGACCTCGACAACCACAACGAGCAGTGAACCAGCATACCTAAGCAGTTCCGGAAGGATGGGGTCAGGAAGTTGGCTGATCGATGGTAGCAAGGTCACTGACCTTAATGCCGAATACATTCCTCAGCACCGTTGAGTTGTAATTGAGTTATAGAGAGATAAAGAAAATTGTTGAATTTGTCTCATTATTTTTGGCCCACCCTAATATTAGTTTGTCGTTGTTACGCTTTTTCATGATCACAGGAGTCAATCTTAGACCATCAATGCTTACAACAAATCAAGGCTGCATATTTGCGTCATATGTGCTAGTTTTTCAACAATGCCCATCTGCACCATATCATTTCTCTGGAAGTAAAAAGTCCTATCTTGGTCTTCCATTTTAGTCAACAGCTATGGTACAAATCTATGGAACAAGTGAAACACAAGTGCTTATCACACTAACAGCATCTTACAAAAGCCAGTGAGGAATAATCTTCTGCCTGGCAAGGAATGACCACATCTTCTTCGTTGAACGCGTATTCCGTGGATGTAGAGAAAGGTCCTGGGTGAACGTCAACGCAGCCAGCTGCCGGCCACGAAAAAAAGCTAGTACAAATGAAGGCGCAAATAGACAGGGGTTTGTTGGAGCTTTGATGGTCTAAAATTGACTCCTGTGGTCATGAAAAAGCGTAATAACAACAAACTATGTGCATAAACATTGGGAGTACGCGGACTCGAACCCAAAAGTCCGACGGTGTGCTTCTGTGATGCGCACTCCTACCGACTGCGCCAGCGAGGCACATCTCGTGGGGTGTCATAGGAGTTGATGAGTGGTGCGCATACGTTTTCACACATCTTTTTCAGGTCTTCAAAAAAGCGTTCAGCAAAAACTGACTGTGGTTCTGGACTCGGCTCACAGGGTCCTACACCCTGTCAAAATAGCATCGCAAAAGCTCACCTTGAGTTGGGAACCTTTCCTTGTAAGGGGTTTCATGATAAATAATTTATAGCTTGCCAAATAGTGTAGGATAAATAAAATGGCGAAAAAGGATGACTCCCGGAACAGAAACTACTTTGGAATTCTAAATTCATATTTAGAATTTCGCAATAGAACCCTACGTAAAAGACAATTAAACCGCACACAGAACAGCTTTGTTTAGAAACCGATGTTAAGGTGCTCACTAAAGTGCTATCATATGATGCTCAATTTGATATGTGTGCGCTGAAAACGAGAAACGAAGAACGAATACTCCGGTGAAGTCCTGATCAGCTCGACGGTAACAGAGCCGGTTCAAAAATAATGTCGGCTTTAAGCAGCGACATTCCAATTAAAATATCTCACTCAGTCACCAGACTATTAGCCCAAATGCACTTTCCGGGACTTACATATTACGTTCATTTTACTGGCGGTAAGTTTGTTAAGCAAACATCTCAGGAACATGGATCACCACGGACTTCTGGCGTTGATGAATTCGTAAAGATCGATATCATTATATGTTCAGTGCTCAAGCTATGTATGTCTGCTGCATTTGATGAAATGGTTTTTGGGTCTGGAAAGACGTGCAGAGTTTGTCGAGTGCACAAGTATTTGCATAGTATTTAGAACGAAACAATGCGATTCTCCATTTTTGATTACCTTAGGACACTGGTTTTGCCTCAAAGTGTTAGGTGTATACGACTGGGCGCGTGGTAGCTCAGCTAGAGGAGGCGCCGGCTATCGCGTACATCCGATTCCATGCCTACATCATATCCCGCAGAAATAGAATGCGTTGCGCATCTAGCAGGGTTCCATTAACTCTGTCCCTTGCCCTTTCATCCCTTAACTCTTCGTAGCGACGAATCTCTGACGTTCAGATAAGCATAATCATTCCGTTGGACATTTTCGCGACTCCCGATCAAATTTCTCGAATTAATAGCAATTGTGGATAGACCTTTTACCAAATGTTACCGATAGTCAGGTAACAAAAACGTCGCAGTCCACAGTCAGCGGCCCTCCCCAGTCACACAAAGAAGGCAGTCGTAAGAAGCATGTTTCCGGACGACAGCTAGTATTTGCACAACAGAAAGTTAGCGAAGAAATTCCTATAAAATGGCCACGCAAAGGCTGCCCAAGATGACTACAACACCGCTCCTAACTAGTGTCGCATTCGGCCTCGCTGACGCTCGCGAGCGTCGCAGCGTCAGAATCCTTGGGAGCAGGAAATTTGGGAAACCGAGCACACCGCTGGATTCGGCCTGTCGAGTAGAGTTCAGATATCTAACTAACATTTGTCCTACTTCAAATTTGACCTAGTTGCAGTGCTTTGTTTCATCTCGTCGTTGACTCCAGTTCCTCTTAGTTCACACTGTTTCAAGTTGTCTGATTTCAGAATAAACTATATATTCGGAATCTCATTCAAAGACCATTTCAAAGTTGAAGCAATTAAATAGTTAATCTCGTCGAGTATCTCCTTTCACCTAAATATTGCGCAGTGCAGCGTGTTCTCGCCCTATTCCGACATAATTACACCCACAGCATACGTTTAGCTAATGACCCGCTTGGTCCACACACAAGTTGCAGGAGACTTCACCTTTCTCAAAATTCCTTACCAAATCTATATTCAGTGTTTTGCTGCGACCTCGTCGATAGTAAACACTGCTTCACTTGGTACTTTCTGCGATTAGATGCAGAAAACGATTTCTTCAATTTTAATGACCCGACAACAAGCTCTCCTAATCCTCCTAATTTTCTAATACTTTAGGTGGGGTAGAATTTCTTGGCTATGATAAAGAAGCAGGTCCTAGATCTCGAACGGCTGCCCTAATTTCGCTCCTCAAACTCACCTGTTTCGCCTGCTAAACTGGGTTTTTTGAATCTAGCAGCGGCTGTAACTGTTTTGGGAAACAGATTGAAAAAGCGGGCGTTCTCCGTTGTGTAGAATCCTTAACTGGCTTTGATATAGTAACACTAGTTAGCACTGACTTCCTTCAGATCAGCTGTTTTTAAGCGCTTAAAAGCTGTAAAAATTTATATATTTTGTTATTTCTTTCCATAACCCTTTTAGTTTAGATTGATTTGAAAAATAGACCCGACAGTGCTTATATCCAAGGGGAGGGCTTTCCGCGGATATAACACAGTGATTTTTTGAAGTGTTCAGGATTTTTAGTCTTTCCATCTACCGTAGGGCTCGCTGGGATTGTTGGTCGACCCCGCACAGCGCTCCTCAGTCGGGCCGCCGACCTGCCGCCCTAGCATCTAGGTGTGAAAGCCAGCGGTACCGCGATGCGTGCGTTCAGCAATAAGACAGGCAATGGTAAGCAATCCCCCGGCAGTGCTGCTGATTATAAGTTTTTTTCCGGTTTCGTTCGCCTTTTAAGCACACAATTGTGGTCTGTAGCTTCCCGTGCTAACTAGCATGGAGAGCCGTCTTGCAGAAATTCGACGTGCAAAATTGAAGTATACCGGTTTCTCGTCGAATTCTACCCTTTTCACATAAAATTGGACACTCTTCTAAGCAAACTTCATGCTTCAGTGTTCCTTAGGCCTCTGTTATACTCCCGCGGGAGCATCCGTGGAAGGGCGGGAATCGCGCCAAGATCCCTCACCTGGCCAATCGCCGCGCCCCGCCACGCCCGCCGTCCGCGGATGCTCCCGTGGGAGTATAACTCAGGCCTTATGCACGCAGTTAACTAAACTGCGCAATTCAAAGTGACTCTAATTATGAGAAATGCAAGTCTACCATAGATTGTTTGGAAAAGTACATAAGTGAATTAAAAGAGGGTGAACAAAGCCTTCAAAAACTTTTTATCGAATTAAGGGATGAATACATAAACTGTAAAGATAAAGCAGAGAAAAAAGAGTTGATGGTTGAATGGGAGAAAATTAGCTAGAATCTCAAGGTTACTGCAGAAGCTGTGGACCTTACATGTACTTCAAGGGACGAGTTGACGAATTAAGGTTCAGTAAAGAAAGGAAAAGAGTTCAATTTGGGCGCTGCTTTCAAAATAACGGTGTAGTTGCTGCCGCAGTTCCAATACCCTCAGTGTGTCAGAGTAGCCAATTGAATTTCGAAAACATTGAAGCTAATACCAGCTCCGTAACAGTGCAGGTAGCTAAAACTCTGATAGGTCAAGGAGTACACAGCTCCATAAAGGCGCCGGAGGTGTCCTTAAATTTTTTTGGTAATTCAGAGGAATTTGCAGAGTATTGGGCAGCTTTTGAGACTCTGGTTCATAAAAACGTTGAACTTTACGTCATCGAAAAAATCCTCCTGGAGGAAAAGCTTAAAATGTAGGGCGAAATCCGCCCTACAAGTCATCCAGAGACTGTCGCATAACTGTGAATGAATGATACAAACTCGGAAGGATACTAGCTGCGACTATTCAATAAATAGGTCACAAATTGCCCGAAAGCTGCTTGGAGCGCGAGTTTTCAATTTCGAAAATTTTCATGGCTCTACATGAACTATGTATACCAAACGATAGCGGTTGAGCTCCTACATTCAAATATGCCCCTCGTTTTTCAAGTGGTTAACTTTAGGTGAGTCAAATGACGCAAAACCGCAAAATCGCGATTTTTGCGGCGTGTTTTCAAAAGACGCGTCCAATACTGTATCCTCTCCCAGTCGACTATGAGATGGGACTTGGACTCGGCCTGAGCCCAGCGCTCAGTGGCTACGCCGCCGACGGCAATTGCTCGGCTCGCGCCTGAGTGCAATGCCCAGTGGCAGTGCCTTGCTAGCAATATAACAAGACCAATCGATGTTCTGAGAGCTGTTTCATGTTCTACCTTTGCTCTTCAGTCGTTTGTGTTGTTGCCCTAACCCAATGTGAAAATCTGTGAACAGATGCTATTTTAGAGGATTTAGTGCGCTGTTAAAATCGTCTTGGTGGGACGTCAGCACGCCCTAATGGCGAATTCCGTGAAAAGTGACGACAGCCGTTTTTAATGCAAATTCGTCCTTGAGAATTATTTAAGTGTGTAGATGCTCCTTAGTATAGCTTTCGTTGTCGCACAAGATCCACCTAATGGTAAAATACTAATAGTAGGTGAAAATGTAACTGAGAAACTGCATCCTGCATTTGTGAAAAATGATAACAAATTCCTCTTTCAGCTTAACGCCTCTCTATTCGCCGGTCAAGTCGTGAAAGGCAAGGTTATTAGTCTTCTTCTTCTTCCAGTTTCGAAATAACTACATTGGCTATGTAATTGTTTGAAACCCAGTTTCTCATCCTGCTTTAACCGACTACCACGTTCATTTATCCCTATTTCTTCGCCCAATAAGGAATTCTTCAGACCCTGTCACCTATCTGCGGCACATACATAAAATGAAGACACGTACTTTCTCTACCAAAAGACTAGTAGCACAGCTCCACTCCACATTTTTGAGAAGCATCCTGTTGGGATGCGCTAGGGTTCTTAGTTGATAGCAAACTTGTTTGGGAGAGATAAAGCACTAACTTGTCCATCGGCTGGCCAGCACAAGTCATTATATAGGTGAAACATGTGCTCATAACCGCTCCAGGATATCCCGTAGAAGAAGAATGCATGGTACATCCAAAGGGAATTGGATAACGCCGTCCCACATCCTTTATCCTCATCCACCAATTTTTGTCTATCTATCGATTAAAAAGCGAGACGACCTAATCGAGTAAAAGGTGAATCTCTTCGATTAATACACTAAAAATTGGAGAAAAAAAGAAAAAAGGAAGAAGGTAGCTGAATTGGAAGGAAAATTGGAGGAAAAAGGTAGTTGAGTCTAGAAATCAGCAGAGTTTATAAAAGTATCTAATGAAGAAAGTCCCTGATACCAATCATGTGGGCTGCCTCAAACAAGAGAGGTTATTGCTACAACAGCTAAAGACAAATTTGTTAGCAAGTACATTCGTAAAAGTATATCAGAACGATGATGGAATAACGCCGTGTAGTTTGTCGTTCGCCAGTAATCGATCCCATGACTGACTTCCAGTGGTTTGAATTCAAGCAGCTTTATGGCTTACTACTGAAATGGCAAAATCGGCCAAAGTCTAAATATGTTACACCTATGGGTAGCATTGAGCAGCCGGTGCTTGACCGCTCACCGTTAATGTACTGCAGATACATAGATGATTGCTGTGTCGTAACATCGACACAGTCCGAAATGGATGAGTGTTTCAGGTTACTGAACGAGCAATCTCAGTACATACTTCATCCCGCTCTTCTTCTTGCGAAAAATTGCTTGTGTTATATATGCACCTCTCGCGCATCTTTTCAACCAATCAACGATGTATAACGAGGTGCCCTTACATTGGAAGCATTGATTTATAACGCCAACTTTGAAGAAGGAGCCGACTATTATCCGAGAAAGTCTGAGTATTACTTCCATTTTATGTAGACTACTTGTGAAAGTACTTAAGGAGCATATAATTAATTTTCTTTGTGCACGTAGAAATAATTCTTATCAACAGCATGGTTTTGATCCCGGCCGATCTGTCGAAACGAACTTGTTTGAATCCATCAATGATTCGACAACTGCAATATATAAGAATAGTTGCGACATTTGATCCCACATAGAAAATTAATATGATGCCACATAGAAAATTAATACTAAAGCGAGGAAAAATTGAGGTTTCACCCGAATCTCCTCAAGTGTATAGCCGCACATTTACCTGTCTGGCCAGACATTCCAAGCCAATTTATTAATTTTTTCATACTTTTCTCAGCTTATGCCTGCCACAAGCGGAGTACCTCAGGGAGCTGTTCTTTCACCAACTCTGTTCATTGTCTATACGAATGACTTAGCAGAAGTAATCCAAAATCTTAGAATTTCTATAAAAATGTATGCAGATGGTGTAAAGACATATCATGTAATTAGAGAACCACATGATTCTTTTAGGCTGCAAAGGGCAATTGATTCTCTGGTAAGCTGGACAAACAAATGGCAGTTGCGTTTATCTACTCAGAAGACAAAATTGTGCAGCTAAAGACTGGTTCACCAATCCACGCTCACTCGTACAACATCGATGGTGTTATCGCCTTCTTCAGAGCCTGGAATAGCCGATAACATTTACAGGACTACCAGCCCAAACATAGTTTCATAGTACAGTGTACTAGTCTTAACGAAAACAGGGACGTGATCCGACACCACAGTTTCCAAAGACTAGCCCCAGAGGTGGATACGGATCGAAACCGAAGATCGAAACCCACAGAGTTGTGCGAAGGGTGTCAACTCTTGTGCTACCGCCAGGCATTCCTCGTTCCGGTTGACCCGAGAACTTGTAGCTGCGAGCCAAACTGCTTCTAACGTCTAATGATATATAGACGCTTGCTTTATACTATGCTCCACTCAGAATAGATGGATGCTTGCTTTGAGCTGTTGAATCAGCAGTCCAAGCACATACAGCTCACACGCGAAAAACCTGCAGAAAGTTGGTTTGCTTTTCTCAACGTCCAAGTCCACCTTGCTTACGGGAGTATCAAAACTCGATGGTAGCGAAAGCCAAGTAACAAAGATATCATCATTCACTGCCAAACTGCACACCCTTCTAGTACAAAGAAGAGCATCACTAAAAATTTGTTTCGGACCGCCGCATCAGTTTCGTCTGATAGTGAACTGAAACTGTTCTCGATAAATATGGCGCTTCCTCATTTTCGTTAGGTCTGTCCCGCTTGGTGGCGGGGTCCGCTCTTCTGGTGTGGTGACCCCAGTTCTCCCGATCAAATGCTTGATCAGGATGCACACCAGCCATCTTTAAGTCCAATTGCAACGTGTCTAGCCAACGTTGCTTCGGGCGTCCTCTGGGCCGCTTTCAAGATCTCAAGGTTCAGGTCAATATTGCGGACGGTGTCGTCGTTAGCGCGATGGACATGACCGTACCATCGAAGGCGAGCTTCGCACAGCTTCTCGGCTATCGGGGCGACAGCGAACCTCTGTCGTATGGCGTCAATGCGAACGCGGTCGAAACGCGTTACTCGAGCCGTCCACCATAGCATTTTCGTTTCCATGTCCTTCGCGGATGACTGTCCAATACATCTTTAATTTGAGGTGCTCAGGTATTGTTGATCCAAGATACTTGAAAGATGTAACTCGTGAGAGCTCAGTACCATTGATCATAATGGATCCGTGCTCATTCACATCCGTCGTCAAGTATTCCGTCTTTTTGACGTTTAGCTTGAGTCCGAACAATGCCCAGCGATGGCACCACGCCTGTGCTTGTCGCTTGAGTTCGCTTTTGCCTTCACATGCAAGCATGACATCATCAGCATATAGCAACGTCCAAGGTGCCGTCGTTTGGGGATCTTGTGAGATTGCATCCAACACGACCAAGAAGAGCAGTGGGGTTACCGTAGATCCCTGATGCACCCCTACAGAGATAGCAAATTCCGTCGCGGTGCCCGCTGGCGCTCCTACTCGACTCATTTGGCAAGAGTACAGAATGCGCACCGACTTAATAAGCTGTTCAAGGATGCTATGTTGTCGCAACGCTTCCTCTTCTTCTTTTTCTTTTCCTGAGCGTTTAGACCCGCGCAGTCCAGTGTCCGCTATTCTTGTGATCCGTCGCCATCTCATCCTATCAAGGGCGTCGTCTGGCGCAGCGCCGATTTCGGCGAGATCTTTCTTAATGACGTCCTTCCACCTTTTCCTTAGGGCCTTCTCGGACGTTTTCCGGGTGCCTCGAAATTTAGGGCCAATTTCGTGGGATGATCCTCTGGTCTTCTGAGGGTGTGTCCGTACCACCTTAGGCGCTGCTCCCTCATCTTTAGCTGAATCGGAGCTGTCTTCACCACTGCTCTAACATCCTCGTTTCACACTCTGTCCCGGCGGGTCCATCCACATACCCATCTGAGCATCCTCATTTCCGCAGTGTGCAGTTGCAGCTCCTATGCTCTACCTAGGGCCCAGCACTCACAGCCATAGAGGAGGGCCGGCCTCACTACTTCTATAGAGTTTCCATTTGAGTGTCCTGGAGCACCAACGATCGCAGCGGATTCCTGTGCACTCCCTCCATTTGAGCCATGCTGCACTTATCCGTCCCTTAACCGCCTGGCCCACGCTTCCTTCCTCAGATAGATCGCTTCCGAAGTAGCGGAATTGTTCCACCTTTTCGATCACCTCCCCTTGACAGTCTAGGATCCGTTCAGTGCACTGCTCAGAGATGATGAACTTCGTTTTCCTCACGTTCAGCCGTAGGCCGTTGCATGCGAGGGCTCCTTGCCACAACTGCACCTTCTCCTCCAGCTCTTCGCGGCTGTCGGCTACTAGGGCGATATCGCCCGCGTAGAGGATGGTCCTGAGAGGTTCTTCCTCAAGGTGGTTCAGTATGCAATCAATCGTCTGCACAAAGAGAAACGGACTCAGAGCCGACCCTTGATGCACCCCACCGTGATACACCTCTTCTTTGTCATTCCGTGTGGGGTTCGTACCGCCGCTTTCGAGCCTTTGTACATGTCCTTTACGACTGTGATCAGACGTTCCGGGACACCTCTACCTCGAAGCGATTTCCCGGGGTAGCCTGTTGTAGGCTTTCTCCAAGTCCAGGGATGCCAGGTAGCAAGGCCTTCGTTTCTCCCGATATTTCTCCATCACCTCGCGAGCGATAAAGATCGCGTCTTTGGTGGATCTCTCAGGCATTAAGCCCCACTGCTCCTGGGAGATGGCGACCATCCCCTTCAGCCTCGAGTCAACCAGCCGTTCGTAGACCTTCATCGTGTGTGAGATCAGTTTGATGCCGCGGTAATTGGAGCACTCGGACGCGTCGCCCCTCTGCTTGAAGATGGACACTATGATGCTGTCCCGCCAGTCATCCGACATCTTACCACCTATCGTGACTCCATTGAAGAACTATGTCAGCCAATTCACTCCACAGTTTCCAAGCACCTTCCAAGCTTCTACTGGCACCCCATCAGGCCCAACTGCCTTTCCGAGCTTCATCTTCCCTTTCCCTGCGAACCTCTTCCTGTGTCCAGGACGGGATGGGTCCTTCCGTTGGCTGTTCTTCTTGGACTTCCCGACGCAGGAGTTCCTTATTCAGCACTTCCTTGAAGTACTCCTCCCATCTTTTTCTAAGCTCGACTGGTTTCCGCAGTACCCTATCGTTAGCACTCTTCACTGTCTTTACCACTAGAATGTTGAGGCAACCTCTATGCCGTGCTTTGGCCAGCCGAATAGCGAACTTCTCTTTCTGTGGCTCGTCCAGATTTTCGTATAGGGCATCCATCTCCGCGCTCTTTGCCTTTGCTACAGCTGTTTTTGCCAGCCGCTTCAGCTTATTATAGACTGTAAGATGCTCGGGTGTCTTCCTTGCCTTGTGCCACTGTTTATAGGCCTCCTTCTTTTTCCTCACCGCAGCCTGCACCTCTTCATTCCAGAACCAGGCAGCCTTATTTCCTCTGGTTCCTCCCTTTGTTTCGCCGAGGGTTTCCTTTGCACATCGTAGCATCGTTTGGGTCACCCTCCTCCAGGTCTACGGGGCCGGTTGGATCAGGAAGACCTGCTTCGAGCACTGCCCTTCTTAGCTCGTTGCGCTCTGTGCCCCGCATCCTCCACCATCGGATTCTGGGTTCTGTTCTTACTTTCGATTTGCTGGGTAGAGGAATGTTAAGATCCGCTACCAAGGGCCTGTGCTGTGATGCGACCTCTTCTCCCGGTACATCCCGGACGGTTTTCAGGTCACGCCTTCTCACCAGGATGTGGTCGACTTCCATGCTTCTTCCTCCGCTAGCATAGGTCACCTTCTGGCTCTCCCTCTTCTCGAAAAGGATGCTACAGGTAACTAGGTCATGGGCGACAGCCAGATCAAGAATTCTTTCTCCATCTGGATTCACCAAGCCAGCCCCTTTACCTCCATGAACCCTTTCCACTCCTTTTTTGCAACTCTCCACATGTCCATTCATGTCCCCTGCTACGGATGGATAGTCGCCTTCTGGTACGGATATCATTGCCTCCTCGAGCACGATGTAGAATTAATCCTTGTCCTGCTCGGGGCATCTGGTCTGCGGAGCGTAGACGGACATGATGGTCCAGTAACCTTCCTTCGTATCCAGCCGATGCGGTCGCTTATCCTTTGGACAGGAGCTACCGAATCCTTGAGAGACTCTGCGATAGCTATCCCGACACCGTTCCTCTTCGTGTCCTCTCCGTTGTAGAACAGCTTGACCCCTTCTCCGATCTCCTTGGCTTTCGCCCTTTCCATCTCGTTTCCTGCAGACACAGGACTTCTATCCTTCTGCGCTTCATCAGGTCAGCCACTTCCCTGGATCTTCCGGTCATCGTTCCCACATTCAGAGTTCCCATTCGAACTAGATTCTTTGCCGAGGTCGTTCTACCCTCGGTAGCCCTCGCATACTGACCACAGAACTCGGGCGGGGGTTTTGCGCGTCACTTCCGGGTGACGTCCTAGCCTTCACACTGATTCCGTTGCGATTCTTGATCATGGTTTTTGACGAGTTTCTCCATCAGCCGGCTTGTCATCCTGGGCCTGACGTTGGAACCGTTGCCATTTTTGCCCTTTCTGCAGGGCATGGCAAGCCGGACATCACATGGGGAGACATCCCATACCGACAACTGCTTATGGTGTCTGCCTCTTTTCTCACCCCGAGCGGAATTCGTGTCACCCTTTCTTGCCTTCGGAGTGCCCCTTTCTTGCCTTCGGGGCGTGCTATGATTCAGACTTCGCTAGGCTTCCGAAGAATTGTAGAACTCCTTCTCAGCTTGGGAGACCCTGCCGGAGATTGAAAACCTCCGCTGTACATCGCACTTCGACACCCATTACCACCCCCCATGTTGTCGCAATGCGTACCATTTAACATCTCGCGGAACGCGGTCGAAGGCCTTCTCCAAGTCCAGGAAGGCAAAATGCACCGGTTTTTGTTTCTCGCGGTGCTTGTCTAGCAAAAGACGAACAGCGTGAATGGCATCAACAGTGCCACAGCCAGGGGCGAAACCACACTGATTCGTGGAAACTGGTGGAAACTGGACGACATCCCGGATACCTCCATTGACAATTCGCTCAAAGATTTTCATGGTTTGCGAAACAAGGCGAATTGGACGGTAACTAGCGCAGTCAGCAGGACTGCCCTTCTTCTTCCAAATCGGGATGGTCGTGCTTTGCAGTCAGCTCTCGTGCCCTTTCTTCTCAGTAACAACCTGATTGAAAAACTCTGTCAGGCGTCATAAGGGCACAAGCCCTTCGACTTCCACAGGTCGGCTGGCAGGTCATCGGGACCATTGGCTTTGCCTGATTTCATCTTCTTCAGGGCTGCTTTGGTTTCGCCCACTGTGATCTTCTGAACGGGACCCTATACAGGAGACGCAAAATGAATAGCAGGATGGTTAAATTCAACGTTCGAGATTTACTCGAAGTTGTCGTGCCACCGCTTCACAGCCGTCCTATGATCCATCACAAGACGACTGTTGTCGTCGTTAATGCCAAAAAACTTCTTTATGTCTTTTGCTTGGCAACAGCGAGCTTCCCAAGTCGGTAAAGATAACGCTCACCATCGCGCGTTTCCAATTTTTCGCTGACATCAGCATAATATGCGGCTTTAGCAGCGGCCACTGCCTTCTTTGCCGCTTTTTCGCTTTTCGATAACTCCGCCAATTGACCGACAAATACGTGATATAGCCGTTTCTTTTCCCTGACCTTCTCTCTGACATCGTCAGTCCACAGCCAAGCCTGCTTGTTGACCCAGCGTCGTCCAGGCTTCGTTGTTCCAAGTTCGAAGCGTGCAGCCCGAGTTATCGCATCGGTAGCATCCTTCCAGGTTTCGTCGACAGTTGACACCGTCGGCAACCGAATGCGAGAAATAACTGCTGCTTCCTTCTCTTTCAGTCGCCACCATTTGATTCTAGCCGACCAGCATCGCTCCACATGTTTACACCTCGGGGTGTGATCTTCAGCGAGCAGATTAGTGGGCGGTGTTGCGTGGCAACCGTCTCATACGGCACGGTCTTCGCGTCTGTGACAAGGCCTTGGTCGTGACGCCTAACAAGAACATAGTCAATCTGCGTTTTGGCGTTTCCGCTATAAAACGAGATGAAGTGGGAGTCACGCTTTCGAAATTTGCTATTAACGATGGTGAAGACGTGTGAGTCTGCATACTCAAGTATACGCTCACCATCGGCGTTACGCGACCCATAGCCAAAACCACCATGACAGCTGTAGCCGTCTTTCGTTGCTCCGACGTGACCATTAAGGTCACCTGCCACAACAATCATTTCTTCTGACGGCACTTCTGCGGTGTTCTCATCAAGCAGGGGCCAGAACTCGTTCTTGGTTTGTTTGGAACAACCGTCTGCGGAGCATACGAAGAAAAGAAATGGCATCGTCGCTCCTCTACGGCGACAACGATCTTCATCAAGCGGTCATCGAAACGTTCTACGCTTGCAATCGCGTCACTGAAACGTTCGAAGACGATCATACCAACACAACTTGTGGTCCTGGGACTGCCGCACAAAGCGGCTTAGAAGCAACGGCCAATGTACCTTGACTTGCAGCAGGACCAGCTCGTCTGCTGCAGCTCACAGAAGTCTATCTTTCTTCGGTGCCTGCCTGGTGTTTCTTCCAGTGCCTCTACCAACTCGCACGAGCGGCCCGTCAACGTACCCCCATTCAACGTTGCTGCGCGGGTCTTGCCCACGTTACGAGACTTTCGGACTAGCTCAGTTGCTCCCAATGCAGTCCTCGCATCAGGTACCCTCGCACACTTTTCACACACGCCGGGCTTTGTGAGTGCGCGTCGGCTCCGCGGACGCTGTAGCGTTATCTCGAAAGCCCATAAGCGTCGTCAACCGTATGATGCGACACAGAATGTTCGTAGGGCGGCCTGTCGCCTCAATCCGAATGTCTGTGTTTGGCTCGTCTCGCAGAAGCAAGCAGTTTCCAGTGGCACCACGTGGAGGAACGGACATTGCCACCTGAATATGGCGCTTAATATTGCGATAGGTAAGGGGTATCCAGGGGAGCACTGGCGTACGGCACTCAGGCTGCAAGCCAGCCACCCTATTTGCCAAGAGGAAGAACGAAAATACTCTTTTGCGTGCCTTTCATCTCAGACAACTTATGTGCGGAGATACGCATATGTGTTCATAACGCTGATCTCCACGATGTGGTGGGGGTTTTTGACTCCCCTTTTAGCGCTTTAAAAGGCAACTGGCTCGAAATCGAATCTACGATAGGATGCGTCTCACACCATTCTACGTTGTCTGCCCTAATGGGAAAGAGGTGACTGTACATTGACATCGGGTGTGGTGTATCACATGTCGTGCAACGAATGTGGGGAGAATTATATAGGGGAGACAGGAAGACCCCTCTGTGTCAGAATAAAAGAGCATTTGGATGGCCTTAGAAAAGGTACGGTCCAGACTCCTTGGGGGGGGGGGGAACACAGGGTTCGATGCCGCGCCGGCGCGTTGATAGAGGTTTCCGTGTTGATCTTAGCTCGAGAGAGTGACATATCGGCCCGCAGGACACTAAAGGCACTTTGGATCGCAGCTATGAGTCCTCGGGTCAACCATAAGGAGGAATGCCTGGCAGTAACACAAGAGCTGGCACTCTTCGCACAGCTCTGTGGGTTTCGAACTTCTTCATCCTATCCACAGGCTGAAGTCGGTTTGTCTCGGGGCCTTAACTCATTCACCCACGTCTACGTCCATCTGCTGGTGTTGGTGGACCTCTTCTGCATCCACCTCTGAGGTTAGTCGCTGGAAACTGTGGTGACGGATCACGTCCCTGTTTTCGTTAAAACTAGTACACTGTAGTATGAAATGATGATTGGGCTGGTAGTCTTGTAGATGTTATCGGTTATTCCAGGCCCTGAAGAAGGCGAAATTCGCCGAAACGTAAGCCGAATAAAGAAGAGCGTAACAAGCTTGGTTAACAGCTACATGGATAATACACTAGCAGTTATTGCGTCTGTGCAATTTGCGCACTAGAGATGCTCTACTAAACATATCGTTAACACTTCCAAAAACAGGTTCATATTCAATCTCATTTTCATATAGAGCAGGTAGTACATACCTGAAGCTTGCGAAAATCTATCAAGAGTGTTATCAATAAAGCAGTTTAAACGGGTTGCTAGCAGCAAATTACTTTGTTAGGTGTGATTTCTCTTGAGACAGGTCGACAAATGCTACCGATCACTGATTCGTTGTACATACTTTGTACAGCAAGCTGTTTTCGTCTCGGCTTTATTGTATTGCGGACATGCTGTGTGTTTCTACAGGGTGCGTAAAAAGTATTGACGCACTAAATGACGGTTGTGGAAATAGTATTGCGCAGTAAGTTTTAAAATATTCACTTAAGAAATATGGCAAATGATTTTGCAAACACGATAAAATAACTCGTAATTGACATTGGCTCCTTTACTGTGAATACAGTAGCGAAAACGGCGGAAAAATTCATGAGCACGCGCCGCAAACACTTGCTTGCATTTCGTTCCGTGCTTTGAACACTGTAGCCTTGTGCGACTGGTCACTTCTGTTGAAAGTAGCCCAGACCTCATTCTCCAAAATCGCCTAAAAAGAGTAATCCAGCGGATTCTTGTTTAAGCTGTGCTCGTCTGAGAAGCTGTCTACACCTGCGCGCATTATCTGTTTACCTTTATCGGACAGAGGTTGATAATTTCGGATTTGAACGTTAACGTGCGTGAACCTCTTGTAATCATCATCTGTTATGACAGAGCCGTGGCTGACGTTTGGGTTGCTGACATCTTTCCTCACCTACCGTTTCGAACAGCGCCTAAATCTCTTGTTAAGGAAGTATTCGGCTCTTTGGGTAACAGACAAAAAAAGGGCCACCGTAAAGATGACGACCATGTTTCTTCAGTTTTTTCGTGAGTGTTTTTTGAGCACAATACAGATAACAAAAATAACACACAAAACCCTAGAGGGGTAGGAAGAAAAAGCTGGAGCTGAATCAAAACGTAGGTGCGTCAATACTTTTTACGCACCCTGTAATGTTCGCCTTCTTCAAATGTAATACATAAAATAAATAAATAAATAAATAAATAAATAAATAAATAAATAAATAAATAAATAAATAAATAAATAAATAAATAAATAAATAAATAAATAAAGATTGATGGTTTTGTATGCTTCATAAAAAATCGAATTCATTATTTTACTTGAAAAATAACAAATTTATAAATTTTCAAACAATGTCTTCACTCACTAGAGCAGGTGGAAATCCGTCAGAAAGCGTCTCTTTTTCAAAGAATTTGAGCGGTATTGTACTGTGGGGCCTCTGCGGAAATAACTAAATTGGACACTGTAGGAGGCGGCCATCCAATTAGATGGAAATACATAAATACAAGTGCTCCGTCACGCCTATCGGCGTGCCTCGCACTTGCGCGCTTCGTGCGATGTTGCAGTATCACTAAGCTAAGGACAATCACATCGAGCTAGCTGCTCTACTTGTACAGCTTTTTCCCTACCTAGGAGTAAAAGGCTCGCAGTACGTACAGTGTATAGTATAATAGGGCGATCTATTGGTTCCTCACCACTGGTCCTCCCTTAGTGAAACGGTCTCCCATTACTGGTACTGGTCTCCCTCAATGACCCTCCCCCCTTAGCGGACGACGTCTTCGGCACGTCTACCTGAATCCCCAAACACGTTGTGCGACGCATTCGGCACGTCTGAGTCCCAGGCAAGTCAAGCGACGTATTCCGCACGTCTTCCGAATCCCCTGATACGTAGAATACGTCTGGGTATTTTTCGCTATTTTCGCGCCACATAATTTGGTCAGTATCGATTGATGGTTGTCGAAACTGCAAAAATGAACTTCAGATTCGTATTGTGCGACCTCGACTACCCCCAGGCAGGGTCAAGCTTGAGGTTCGGGAATCGAAGGGGGGGGGGGGTCGTGCTGTGGCCTCGTCTGGAGGGGGGGGGTCGTGCTCTTCCGGTTTTGGCAGAGGATTCTCTCTTATTCTTCAGGTTTTTTGGTAATTTTTTTAATTCTTAATAAGTTGTTTTTTCCAGGAATGCTTACGAAGGTGTGGAGTCTCTCCTTCGTCCCGAAAAGTTGTAAAAATTAATATAACAAGTTTCAAATAATGATTGTATTACTCGTTAGAAATAAAGATTTTCCGCCGGCAGATTTGGAGTCAATGAGAACTTTCCATTTTTCAGTTGTTTTTTTTTCAGGAAGTCATGGACGCGACAGCTTTCTGCCTGAACGAGCGACATCTACGTCCTAAATTGCCGTCTATAAAATTTGAATTGTCAATTGCTAAGGAAAATTAGGTGCTCTTCCTACAAGATTTTTGGAAGCACTCTTCGAAGCAATGACCGAATGGCAACCGAGGATGGACTTGTCACGGAACTATTTTTCTCTCTTCTGCTGGAAACAACAACAGAAAGTGAAGTTGCACCCAATAAAGTTTTAATCCACCGGTTGACACGAGGGAATAGAAGGTGTTTTTGTGAGACAATCTTCTGTATAAACAGACGCTCCGATTTGTACCATTTGCCGAAAAAATTCGACACCGTTAATCAAATGGAAGCCGCTATTTTGCAAGCTGCTTTTTAAAGCGTAGATCCCACACCTCTTACAGTTTTGAAAGCTCTGTGAATTTTTCAGGATGTCGCACAAACTCCGAAATATGGTAGGTTACGGGAGCCATTGCGTTCTCCGATATCACCGATCGCCACTGGAGGACGGACTTCTTGCGGCAAAAAAATTCTACCTTCTGGAGGAAGAGCATCAGAGAGTGAAAACTGGGCCATCTTAGAGCTCAAGATGTGATTAATATACAATCATAAACTAAGCTTCTTCGCAGCGATCTCCGATATGATTAGGGCTGATCGTATTTAAATGTTTCGCTTTTCAAGAAAAATTAATTAATTTTTACCTGAAGCAGATCACCCACACAGTTGAAATCTTGCCACAAAACGTTTCAAGTCTTGTTCGATGCACAGTGTAAAAATCATGGTTTCCTGAAACGAATAGATTGTATGGACCTCTGATCGATATGGCACCGTCGTCATAGGAGCGACGAAATTCGACATTCGCAAAAATGACTATAACTCGGTAAGTTTTCCACAATTTTAAAAAGTCAATGGTTTTTTAAAAACTAGAAAAAAGGTGTTTCATACGGTGTGAAAATCGGTTTTCAAAAACTAGATCTTCATAGGGGCGGAGGACTTCGATTTTTGTGCGAAAAAATTGAAGTGATATTGAATAAGTAATCGTAACTCGGTAAGTTTTTCGAGTTTTACAAAAGCCAATAGCTATTTGGAAACTAGAGGAAAAGCGCTTTCGAACCATATAAAAATTGGTTTTCAACAGGGAGGTCTTCATAGGGGGCGGTAGGGGTTCGATTTCTGGTCCATTGTTACAGAAATACGTGCCAAAAATCGAACCCCCCTCGCCCCGCATGAAGACCCCTTTTTTGAAAACCGTTTTCTATATGGGTGGAAAGCACCTTTCCTCTATTTTTCAAAAAGCAATTGGATTTTTGAATTTCAAAAATTGAACCAAGTTATGATCAAATTTGTGAAGAACTGGTGGTAGACTCTGCACCATCGACACTGGAGTGATTTCATAAAAATGATCATAACTCCGTACATTTTCC
>OX377201.1:41057344-41083132 GCA_947396885.1 Heligmosomoides polygyrus polygyrus
GTTCGAAAGCGCTTTTCCTCTAGTTTCCAAATAGCTATTGGCTTTTGTAAAACTCGAAAAACTTACCGAGTTACGATTACTTATTCAATATCACTTCAATTTTTTCGCACAAAAATCGAAGTCCTCCGCCCCCTATGAAGATCTAGTTTTTGAAAACCGATTTTCACACCGTATGAAACACCTTTTTTCTAGTTTTTAAAAAGCCATTGGCTTTTTAAAATTGTGGAAAACTTACCGAGTTATAGTCATTTTTGCGAATGTCGAATTTCGTCGCTCCTATGACGACGGTGCCATATCGATCAGAGGTCCATACAATCTATTCGTTTCAGGAAACCATGATTTTTACACTGTGCATTGAACAAGACTTGAAACGTTTTGTGGCAAGATTTCAACTGTGTGGGTGATCTGCATCAGGTAAAAATTAATTAATTTTTCTCGAAAAGCGAAAAATTTAAATGCGATCAGCCTAATCATATCGGAGATGGCTGCGAAGAAGCTCAGATTTTTACTGTGTAATACTCATGACTGAAAAATCCATGAAGCACAATTTCACTCTCGCGTGTTCTTTCCTTGAAAAGATTGAAAAACTTTCCGCGAGAAGGCCACCCTCAGTCTCCATCGATGATATCGGCGAACGCAATGGCTCACGTAACCTACCATATTTCGGAGTTTGTTCAACGTCTCTGAAAATTTTACAGAGTTTTTAAAACAATAAGAAGTGTGAATTCTACGCTTTAAGAAGCAGGATCCATGCTTCCATGTGATTAACGGTGTCGAAAATTTTCGGCAAATGACACAAATCTGTTCACAATGGATCGTTTCAGAAAACAGGTTTTATTGCCATGTGTCAAACGGGGCTTACAATTTTATTGGGTACAAGTTCACTTTCTGATGCTGTTTCCAGCAAAAGAGAGAAAATTAGTTCCGTGACAAGTCCATCCTCCGGTTGCCATTCCGTCATCGCTTCCGAGAGTGTCTAAAAAATGTTGTGGATAAAGCACTTAAGTCAGCTTTAGCAATTAACACTCTGCATTGTATAGAGTACAATTTCGAATGCAGATGTTGCTCCTTCACGTACAAAAATGTTCCGTGTTCACGAGATGCTCAGAAAGCCTGAAAAGTTGAACTCGTTGTGATTAATTCGACAACTGCTCTCAAAAGTGCTTTATTTTCAACTATAAACAAACAAAATATTATTATCAGAGGATTACATAAACAAAACCTTTATCAGCGTTTTTTCTAACAAATTACTAAATCAAACAGTTGTCCTCTTTCTTGAGCTAATCTGATACAGTCGACGCTGCACCTGGAAAGAAGGACCTATTAAAGGGTACAAAAATTGCATAGAAAATTTTAAAAACTCAACGCGGATAGGAAATAAAACGGTGGTCTACACAAGGGGGGAGGTTCGTACCAGATCCGCTCTGGGAGGGGGGGGGGGTCGTAAATTTTCGGCAAAAATCGAACCCCACGCTTGACCCTGCCCCCGGGACTGAAGTTTCCAGGCAGGTAGATTTCCCCCGAATTTCGCCCCACCCACCCGTTTTTCCTCCTATTTTATGAATAGCTTCTGCGGGCGATTGATAGTATGGCTCAGCGCTTAAGGCCCCCGCACACTTCTGCGGCAACGATACTCACTCCCAGCCACGGTGCGGTCGCGGTGCGGTGCTGCAGCAAGGGGTGTCTCTAGTTATTCCAGGGGCGCGTACGAGTTGCACGATGCGCCCAACGAGCTACAGCGCGAAGGCAAGTCCCGAACTACCACTGAACCGTCTCGCCTAGGCAATAGAAGGAAAGCGATAGACTGCGACACGGTTATGGTGGAACGGGGTATGCCTTCTTAAGGTAAGAAGTAAGAGCTTCCTGAATGCTCAGGAGCGGTACGAGTCCTAAAATACATGTGAGACCTAAATAGGTGAAAAGTCGTTTTAGAGGGAAAATAGGAGTATCGTTTGTTCATAGAGAGTCCAATTTTTGTGTGAAAAGTTTTTAGAGGCTACCTACTTCATTCCATTGTCTACTAATATTCGAGTGCTTTTACGGCCATCAAATTCATTTTATTTGCATACTATACGAATAAGCTTTCATGGGCTTTTGATGTTTCTAAAATTTTAAAATCTTTCACAGATTGTATTTAGTTTGCTATTTGGACCAGCAAGTTTAGTCCTGCCAGTTTATCATTAGGAATCGCTAAATCGTGAAACAATTGTCAGGCTTAGAGCTATTAATTAATAGTTTTGTATGAATATGTCATGCTCTTTAAAACTTTGAACCAGTGAGAGGAGAGGAGAGGTGCCAATAAGTTGTCATGACTTAAGAAAAGTTTTGAAGCTTTCACAAAAAAGCTTTCAGCTTTCGTTATCAAATTCAATTTTATAAGCTCGCAAATTTTTAATCCACTCGGACTCTGAATACACAGTGTGCCTTGCTAAATGTGAATGTGTATCCGCTGCAGGAAATACTCAAAATGTACTGTATCTACTCTTCAAATGAATAATATAATCTGATAATTGAACATTTTACAATTTTTAACACACAACTTTAAAATTAAAAGCAGAGTTTTGTCCCTCTAGAACCACTTATCATTTTCCTATTACCAGATTTCGTCTTTGGATGTTCCTCTTCGTTCAACTTTCATCAGGTTCCCCTCCTCCACTTATATCACGTGGCTTAATGCTACTCGATTAATGAACACTATTACGGCCTCACATTATGCCACTATATTTAGTCGTTCTGCCGTTTTCTACCCACGTTTTGTCCATCAGTGCATCCGTCTGCACACATACTAGCGCTTTAGCTAGCCCAGCCTCGGAACGGCAGCGTAAAACTGGTCCTAGAAGCAGGCGGAGCAGCGAGGACTCCGCCCGGCCGACGCACGCGCGCGCGACCGTACGCGTCAAAATAGTATCGCTGCCGCCCCCCCCCCCAATATATAGTGTGATTTCTGCGGCGGCGCCGATCGATAGTGTGACTCATCGCTTATCGCGTTATTATAGAAAACGATAATTTGATCACTATCGATTTATGGCCATCGATGCTTCAAAAACGGACTTCAGATTCGTGTAGAGCGACCTCGACTACCCCAGGGCTGAAGTTTCCAGGCAGGTAGAAGACGTCTGGGTATTTTCCGATATTTCCCGTACCGTAATTTGATCAATATTCATTCATGGCGATCGATACTTCAAAAACAAATTTCAGATTCGTGTTCAGCGACCTCGGTTGCCCCAGGACCGAAGTTTCCAGACAGGGAGAAAACGTCTGGATATTTTCGCTATTTTCATGTCGTAATTTCTCCTCCCCATTTCCCCCCTCCCCCGATTTTCGCCCTATTTTATGGCTAATTTCTGCGGCGGCGCCGATCGATAGTATGACTCATCGCTTAGTGCGTTATTATAGAGTAGGATGTGGCTCCTGGACATGCTTAAAAGAATCGAAATCAAAGTGTTATGTGTCCGGGATGAGAATCCGTCGGACAACTCGAAAAGATGTTTTACTTTTAACACGAAAACCCTAAAGCCTGGAAGAGTTTGTGAAGAACGGTTCTGCATGTAGATCAACTTCGGATATGCACTTTCAGTGTTTCAACACTACGAGAATAATTCGGAGGCTGAGACGCGCGCGACGGCAATAGTTTAACAAAAGTACAATAGTTTTGGTGAGCGGTATCGTAAGCAATTTTATTGATTTATTGTTATTGGTTATATGAACTAAACTTCATCTACTCCACAATCATGGTGTAAACGTCCATGGAACAGGCTTCCGAAGATCTCTCGTACTGGTATCCATGGCGACAACAAAGAGGAGTGGAGAAAGCGCAGAACCCTGGTGCACCCCAACAGAGATGGGAAACTCCATTGAGGTTCCAGCTGCAGCTTGCCTTCTACTCTTTGGGCAAGAGTAGAGCATCCGCACACACTCTATGAGTTCCTCAGGTACGTTGTGTTGTCGCAAGGCGTACCATATAAGCTCACGCGGATGCGGTCGAAGGCCTTCTCCAAGTCGAGAAAGGCTACATGCACCGGCTTCTGTTTCTCGCGATGCTTCTCCACCAGGAGTCGGGCGGCGTGTATAGCATCAATGGTCCCACAACCAGACAAAAAACCGCACTGACTGTTGGAGAGCTTGACGATTTCACGAATACGTCTGTCGAGGATTCGTTCGAAGATCTTCATACTGTGAGAAAGCAACCTAATCGCACGGTAATTGGAGCAGTCTGCAGGACTGCCCTTCTTCTACCAAATCGGAATCGTCGTACTGTTGTGCCAACACTCCGATACTTTCTTCTCCTTTACTACCTGGTTGAAGAACCCAGCCAACCACTCAGCAGGATACCAGAGCTTCGACTTTTCATCGGCTGCTAGATCATCCATTCCTGTCGCCTTGCATGGCTTCATCTTCTTCCGCTTCTGTTTCCTCCACGGTGATCTTGTGAACGGGACCGTGAACAGAACCCACAGAAGGGATGGCCGGATGAGGAAATTCCATAGAGGAAATTTCCTCAAAGTAATCACGCCATCGCTTCAGCCCTTTTTGCGGTCTGTCAGAAGATGGCCGCGCTCATAATTGATGCCAAAGAACTTTTCAATATCTTCGGTTTGGCGATGGCGGGTCTTAGCAGGTCGGTACAAATACTGCTCATCATCGCGCGACTCGAGCTTTCGGTAGACATCACCATAATGAGTGGCTTTCACAACAGCCACGGCTTTCTTTGCAGCCTTCTTCGCCTTCTGATACTTCTGCCAGTTGTCGGCTGTTTTATCGCCGAGAAACACATGATACAGCGACTCCGACTTCTTCTCTCAAACCTTCGCCTTCACATCGTCCGTCCACAGCCATGTCTGCTTGTCGACTTTGCGTCGTCCAGGCTTCGTTCTACCGAGTTCCAACCTTGCAGCTTGGGGTATCGCGTCGGTTGCTTTCTTCCAAGTTTCATCGACAGTTGTGACTGCCGGTAACCGTACGCGAGAAATCACAGCAGCGTAAGATGTGGATTAACGACGTCAAGGAAAAGGTCAAAGAGAAGAAAATATTATATCACGCTTTCTCAGCGACAAGACAGCCGAAAGTTAGCGCATATGCCGAGAAGCGTAAAAGCTGGATAAGAAAGCCGTTGATGTTGCAAAAGCTGCTCATTATGATGACGTAAACGAGAAAATCGATGAAAGTGAAGGACAACTTTATTGGCTTGCCAAAGCCCCGCCGTTGGCAGAGCGAGGACTTTGAGAAGTTCTTTGGCATCAAGGATGTGAATGACCATGTACTGATGATCAGCAGGAGAGATATGGAACGATGGGATGACTACTTCAAGAGGCTTTCAACAATAGAGTTTGCCCATCCGCCTGCCCCTTTCATCCCCCTTGCGGTTTTCTTTTACACACGGACCTGTGCAGAGGATCACTGTGGAGGAAATGAAAGCGTCTTTGAAGAAGATGAAGCCACGTAAGGCAGCAGGCCACGACGTCTTAGCGGCAACCTATAGAAGTCGAAATGATGGTAACCCGCTAAGTGGCTGACGAAGCTTTTCAACCAGGTTGTTACGGAGAAGAAGGTACCTGGTAGGTTGGCTGCAAAGCACGACGATCCCGATCTGGAAGAAGATGGGCAGTCCTGCTGACTACACAACTTACTGTCCAATCCGATTGCTTTCGCAGTATGAAAATCTTCGAGTGAATTGTGGTGATCGTATTCTCGAGGTCGTCCGGCTTTTTACCAACCAGTGTGGCTCCGTAGCCGGCTGTGGCGCCATCGATGCCATTCATGCTTCTCGTCTTCTGGTGGAGAGACATCGCGAACAGCAGAAGCCGCTGAACATAGCTACTCTCGACTTGGTGAAAGCATCTGGTCGTGTACCGCGTGAGGTCACATGATGCGGTTTACGACGACACGGTGTTCCCGGAGAGCTTATTGAGTGGGTGAGCATACTTTACTCTTGCCCAAAGAGTATAATGCGAGCGCCGGCCGCACATCGGCGGACTTTCCTATCTCGGTTGGTGTTCACCAAGGATCTGCTCTTTCCCGCTCTTTTTCATTGTCGCAAGAGGACCTAGACCAGGTAGGAAGTTTTAGGATAGTATTGTTATGGAACCAAAAGGATTAATTCACCTATGGAAAATCACCCGATAATGTGCTTGAATAGTGGATGTTCAACTTTACAAATAATAATGGCGACATGATTAGCTTATATCTCTATATGCTTGGCTAATTGGGACGCTGAGCAAATGATAAGCTGTACAGCAGCCAAGTCTTCAGCGCTTCGAGTCGTTGTAGCTCTTTGTGGTGCAAGGAATTTCCATAATTTTTGTGGTGTAAAGAATAGCTACACGAGCGCTTACATGTTTAAACCTTTTGAACGATTTCCGATGGTGGGAATGCGGGTTGCCCTTGTGATTTTTCCGCCAAAGTAGCCATACTTTAGGTCCAGCACACACTTTAGATTAGCAGTCAGGAGACAGGAAACAGCAAGATCCTTGAACCGTTGCTGACAGACAGCTGATAGACGTGTTCTACTCTCTGCATATTTGTTAAGGCATTATCGCTATGGCTTTTCATAACTTTCGTTTCGTTTCTATTTTGCAACGAACTGAGCAGTTTATCAGCAACGGATTGTGCGAAACCAAAAAGGAACACCTCGAAATACAAAGGGAGGTATGGTGGAGAACAGAACAACTAAAGGCAACAGAGTGGCTCCTTATTATTCGGATTATGTCAAGTAAAACGCTGCGTACCGTTCTGTAATGACTTTGCTCGTCCGATTTGAAGTTCCACAAAACCTTTCACCGGTGATTTATCACTATCGAGACAGTGCTCACATTACAACGAAGTCGACGACCTACATTTCCACCTCAGAGATGTCCCTCGATAAGATGAGTATGTTCTTTGCAGTGATAGTCGATGTGCAAAACACAATTGGAATGAGTGCTCCAACTTGTAGTGCACCGAACAGCAAGAAAAGTTCTGTAAGTAAAGCGCAAATATGTTAGTTTCAACTTCATCATATATTTGCACAGACATGTTATTTTAATAACGAAGGCAGCAGGAAGACATGAACGTATTAAAGTATACACTGAGATGAGATGCAGGTGGGTGCAGCCGCTGTGGGACAGCTGCTGGTTGTGTCGCCAAGCACAGGCGACGAAGTGACTGTGAGCAGGACTACTCATATTTACGGTGAACTCGTCGCTCTACATCGGCTTGAAAGCGTAGCACGTGACGTCGTCGTTGGAGGCTTGGCAGTAGGTGTCCGTGTAGGCAATGTAGGTGAAGTCGCCCTTGGCGCAGATCACGTTGAATTTCCCGAAGAGCTTCTCCTCGGCCGCCTTCTGGATGGCTCGCTTCGAGATGGTCGGATCGCTAGTCAGGTTCTGAAATTTCTTAAATAGATGGGTGCAAGGAGAAGTCTAAGCCTTCGTAAAGCCAAATCATATTTGGCAGCACTTCTCTTCGGACGCTGTTTCAATTACCTACCATGTAGGCGCTCTAACCTTCTGGATCAGAATGGGTCTATGTTCTCGACTAAACAAAGGAGCACTCTTTCGTGTTCGTTGAAAAAGTTAAACGCCAAGCTCGCCACACGCCACTTCTTCTTCACCTTCACTAGGAGCGACATTTTTTGCCCTCATTGGTATAACACCTAACCATCTGCGTGGCGAGCTTGGCGTTTAACTTTTTCAACAAACACGAAAGAGTGCTCCTTTGTTCAGTCAAGAACATAAAAACCATTCTTATCCAAAAATACCTGATAGGACAAAAAAAATTGTCGCTCCTAGTACTCCTAGTAAATGTGAAGCGAGAAGGAGCGCATTCCGAATCAAGGTTCTCTGATCCGGTTCCACGCAGTCAAACCAAGCCTTTTGTCTCTCTAAAGGTGAACTTGTATCAGATTTGTCTGGGAATGGTAATTCTCAGTTGTTCATTGGCCGTCCGTAGAAGTGTGTAGCGTTCGTGGCACATCCGAAACAGGGATTGACTAACACCGAGCTGTGCCATTTATCCTTACGTGGTTTTGAAACTGCTCTACTTATCGTTGCGGTCTCACTGTTGTTTCGTTCCCATGCCTAGGAATTTAGCCGTCGAAAACGCTATCCATATTGTTATCATTAGCCTTATCACAGTGAAGAGTGGTGTTCAGCCAAGCACAATTACGCATCTCTCGAAGCGGTCAAGATATCTGAACACACTTGGCCATGAAAAACGCTCTAAACTACGAGCCGGCCAATCACTCACGGCTTATCACTACTCGGTCAAACGCCAACGTCTTCCAAGGCATGCCATCAAAGCAGCGTAAGTGTCGTACGACAGCGTCTGTGAAATCGTCGACGGGAATGAGTCGAAGTCGCCCTACTTTCTTGATAAACCTACTGTTCCAAGAGTGTCACAGATTGTTGAAAATTCAAAAGTCTATAATTTTCGTTGTAACGTAGTTGGAAGAAGCGCCGACTGTCGCATGTGCCCCGATTCAAGGCTCTCTTGGCTCGGTTCGACACATGTTAGTTAGGCCTTTCACCTCTAAGGGGTCGATATATTGGTAGCAGCCTTTCCTGGGAAAGGTCAAACACCATTTGTCATCGGATGACCAGGGTAATTCATTGTGCAGCCCAGATTCACATCTATGCGGGCTAAATGTACGATGTGGGCGCGTGAAGCGCAGTCGGAGGAGGCGACGGCTGTCGCGTGCATCCGATACCAGGTTCCTGGTTTGGATTTCCCGTCCAGGCCAACCAAGCCTTCCATCCCTCCGCGGTCGGTGAATTCGTATCAGACTTGTATGGGAAGGATAAAGCGACTTGTTCATCGGCTGGCCACCGCAAGTCATTGCATGGCCAAATACGCATTCAACTCACCTCCACGACATCCCGGAGAAGTAGAATGCGTGGCGCATCCCAAAGGGAATTGAATAACGCCTTTATCCTTATCCTTTAAATGTACGATATCCCGTAGAATTAGAAAACGCGATCACGAAGAAATTGACCAAAACATTAACTAATACTCTTATCCTTACCATTTTCCACTTCCAAAAGCCTAGTGAAAACGTGGGAAGCGCGCATAAAGTGAAAGTATGTCCACTTGATCGAAAATATGACTATGTGGACATGACCTATATCAGCGATTATTTTTTATGGAATATTTCGTAGTGTCACCTATGAGAAAATCGTTCATGTTTTTTTATTGAAAACAGGCATTTTGGGCATTTTGTCAGGTCAAACTAAGCGTTTGATGTAAAGGAGACAAAGATAGAATCCTTAAGCAGTGCTATTTGTATACTCAAGGTACAATCTTTGCTTTGCGGGGAAGGGTTTCAAACTCCAGCAATAGTTTAATTCAGGCAGCTGGATGGAGCCTGGGATGCACATTGCGAAAGTGCCGCTTAAAATTGTGGAATGCTAAAGTAGGTCTGATCTGCAATGTTTCATTGTGTCTAGCACTCTTTTGCTACCTGAATGCCTGTAAGCCATCTATCAGCGCATATTATCATTGCAGCCACATCGTTCAGGAAGGTGTAGTGGTAGATAGTGCGCTGCACTTCATGAAAGATAAGTCGCGGGTTCTAAGTATACGGTGGAACAACGCAGGTGGGAACCAGAATCCTGCATGTTTAGTAAGCAATTTCGCACTCAGTCCTTCGAAAGAGTTACGCTGCTTCAAACACGGTCGTCGGCTGATCCGAACTCATTCTGAAATGTGATCAGCTTTTTGAGCGAGCGCCGAACACAGAACGAGAGCTGCTTGACGCTTTCACTTCTCGGCACGAGAATATGACGTCCTTCAGGAAGGGAGAGGCAAAAAATCCTCAGTGCACTGGTTGTAGTGCTTGCTTCAGAAGCAATAGGGACCGAATTCCTCCCACGATGATCGTGACGTTTTAACGTGATCGATAGATGGATTCTATTTCCACTTTCCTTTCTGCTCAAAATAGAATTGGACAGCCGCTATTCAGGACAGAGGCTATTAAGGAACTTCAGACGTACATAGCGGCTGCCGTGCTGGCTGCCGTGCGATTGGAGAAGATAGCTAAAGCCGAGGCATATCAATTTTACAGCTATATTACGCTGTCTACGGTAGGTTTTCAGATTAAACAGTGAAGTGCTTTCTTCCCATAGAAGTCTCGACTGCTAATCAATGACGCTCAGGTTTCTCGTAGATATTTAAAGCAACATAAGGCGCGTGTGGCGAAGTCGGAGAGGTGCCGTCTGCCGTATTCACCTGATACCAGATTCCCGGTTCGGAATTCCTGCCCAGGCCAACCAACCTTCCATCTCTCCCGGGTCGGTGAACTGGTACCAGACTTGTCTGGGAAGGGTAAAGCACGGCAGACTTGTCATCGGCTGGCCACCGCAAGTTAATGTATGGCCAAATACGCATTCAAATCACAGCCGCGAAATCCCGCAGAAGTAGAATGCATGGCGCATCCCAAGAGGGATTGAGTAACGCCGTCCATCATCCTTACTTATTCTTTAAAATAAAAACTATTGAATAGGTTTCCTATTTTGGAAAGGATCGGTGCTTGGCGTTGTATTCGAAATACACCACATATTTTTAAACGGATTTTTTATTCAACAATAGTGTCGTCAAAGAACTTTGCACCATCAGCACCGTTACAGTGAGGAAGCGATGGAGCTCCTAAGTCTACCAAGGACGGAAAATTGGGGTGTTTAGCTAAGGCTCCTAAAAAGTTTATAAGAGATCAAACGATGTTGCAGTAGTCTCGTTTCTCCCACCACTTTTCAGCATATCTTTAAGTAGCTGCAGAACTTCCTGTTGAAGGATGCCCCTTTGGTATGCAAAAAATTCTGAAGAGAAGACTATAGAAATTAACGGATATTAAGGAGTGCACCGTACCAAAATTGGTGATTTGGAGCAATGAGTGAACTCGCTTGCCATTGAGGTCATTCTGTGGTGATGGAATGAGCAGCTCAAATAACGTTTTATGACTTGGCTCTCGAGTTATCTGGTCGATGTACTCGAACGGGGTATGACAAGAAAAGCATATGAAATGAGCATTGCCATATTACTCAGGGGTACATGTCGCATAGGTGAGCAGCATTGGTAGGTGGGAGCCGCCAGCCAATAATAACGAAGCATAGCACACCCGAACACATGCTAGCCCATCAGGATATCGACTGGATACGCACTCTCTGAACGGCATGCCCATTCAATGCGGTCTGATTGGTCTAGGCGTCCCCACCTACTAATGCTGCTCACCTACGCGACATATACCTACTCAGGTTTCTTGGTCGGGTTAAGAACTAGGCAACAGCCCGCAGAGCTTCAGAGGCTCCCAGGGTAATTTTCAAACGCCGCATCCTTCTTTCCCTAGAACCCCACCACGTATCTAAGCAATAACCCGTGCAAAGCGCCACAATATTCCCTCCCGGTCATGGGCTTTTTGCCACTTTGACAACATCGCGCGTCATGGCTGTCATCGTTCAGGGTCAATACGGCTGGTTTCGTTGAAACCGAAGGTGATCGTCGCGCAACGATCCGCGGTCTTGGCAACACAATGTGGCGTGGCAACCAGATTTCAAGGAGCAAAACACGCCGTCACTCACGTCCTCAATGACTGCTCTCAATTTCTTGCTGTTGCAGGTCGCCTCCATCTCCTCCTCGACCGAATCCGTGGAGAAGATCTGGAACGGAGCAGTTAGAGAGACACAAGAGCTTAAAGGACATATCGCCTCACCTTGGAACCATGCGTTCTGTGCCTATTCCTGTATCGGCACGGTACTCCGCATCTGCAGCAGCAGTCAACTGCCTGAGGAGCGACATACTAAACCTCTCGAGATAATGATTTCAGGATCAGAAAATATAGAAGGACTGCACCTGCTGGTAAACAGGTGCTGGCGCGTAGCTCTGGCAGGGCTGTTGATACACTGGCATCGGAGGTGGACACATTGGTGGCGGCGGCGGTGGTGGAGGAGGAGGACACGGCGGTGGAGGAGGGCAGAACTGTGGCGGACAGATTGGAGGAGGCGGACAAGGAAGAGGAGGTGGAGGTGGTGGTGCGCATATCTGCATCGGACACGGCGGAGGGAGAGCGACTCCGCAGCAGCCACCTGAAATACCCCAGTTCATCGTGATTTTGGCACCGGGAGCTGTGGGGTCGCTGCAGGAAAAGGGACCACGTAGTCTGAAGGATGCATCGTGTTGCCTACTTTGGACATTTCGACAGGAAACTTCTCTTCTGTCCTGGCAGCAAGCTCACATGCTGGTTCGTCGTAGTTGAGGGATCGAAGAAAGGGGAATGGCATGCAGTTCTTGGGCAGATGATCCGGATCTTCATCACCGGCTGCTATTAGTCATGAACACATTCCTCCCTATATACGAGTCATGCTTGCTAAGAGAGTCAAAGATGAACTTCGGTCCACCTAGGTTCTAGGTAGCTATGAAAAGCGAGCAAAGTGTTACAAAAGAGCCAAGCGGTGAAACTATTTTAGAATTTTTAGTAAATTCACAGGTAAAATAACACTGATTTCGGGTAAGGATAATAAACACACCGAATGTGGCAGCGGCTGCCGGAATAAGCGCTAAGGTAGCCAGGAGATAGAGCATCAGTGCTGTCCGTTGACGTCGGCATCAGCGCCTTCGCGCTCTTATAAGGCGTGCGGCACAGGGACAGGTTCCGGTGGAACTGAGTCACTCCTTCTCGTCGCTCGCGCGACACCCGCGCCCCCGGCAGTCGCAGGAAAGGTCACCAAGTCTGTCTGAGAAGCTGCCGCACGGGATTTCTGAACTCACCTGACCTCGACATAGAAGGGCATCAAGAACCTGATTGCGCCCAAGCGACCAGATTGTTCAGAACCCCGAGAGCTGAAAGACCGAGAAATCTGCCTTCTACTCCTTTTCACATGGGGTGGTTCCAGAGAACCCATACTACCTACGAGCTTCATAGCTCTTCAAATGGCGTAATCAAGAAGCGGGTTCTAAACTCTGTTAAAAGATCGTACAAGTTAAGTTTCGGCTTGAAACCCAGTGCCGACTCAGTGACTGAGCTTCTTCTTTTTCAAGAAGGTTTCCGCATGGTTAGAATGAAGATAAACTTATTCAGCTCATCATAGTTCTCTAAGGTGGAAAGCACACTTCTTTGAACAAATGCGATCAAAATGCTGCGCACAATTTAGGCTAATCGTGGTTATTCCTTGCAGGTTAAACCAACTCCAGGTGGGTGTCTTTTGCTGGAAGTGATTACCTTAGTCGGGTGGAAAAATTCGTGGTTTTTCCCATTCACCGAGATCCATCCTTAATTAGGACAACATTAATTAGGACAACATTTGAAATCCTGTTGACTTTCACGAGGTGTTTCATCAAAGGATGGTATTGGTACTCTTCTTTCTCGTAGGACGCTTACCTGTGGAATGACGTCGAGTTGGGCATTAGTGTGAAGCCACGCTATCCTATTATCGATATAACCTCGGTCGCAGTTCTTTCAATTTCTGTTATGCAGTTGTTTTCGAGATTGCGCTATCGCTTGACAGTGCGCACTTGACCAGTATCTTCCAACCACTTCTTGCCCCCTGTATCACATACCTTTCCCTATCTGTCGATTTATTGGAGAGAGCGTCACCAACACTTCGCGTCGTCCTTGTTGTGTGCCAGACTAGCCCAAATTGTCCGTCTTGTTCGGTGATCCGAAGGTCTAGGTACCTTTCGTTCAGGACTTTCACGAAGAAGGAGAGGCAACACGTTGGTGAGGAAGTATTTGCACGTCACGTTTCTGTACTTCTTGTACAGGAATGAATATGTTTAGATCAACTGGATATGCATAGTCGAAGCCTAGGGAATCAACCATTAGCAACGAAACTGGTAATCGTTAGCATTGGAGCACCTGATCTGACTTTCGACAGCAAAGAGGGGAATTGATTGGAATTGTGCCAAATGGTTTCCTTATTTTGTCGTGGACGGCCTGGTTTTGGAAATATTTCCTAGGAAGCGCGCAGTATGGGCAGCTTCAATTCGATTCGTGAGGTGGTCGAGCAGACAACAGATTCAGATTCTTGTCCCAGGACCGCGTTTTTCATCGCATTTGTGCTGACAGCCTTGTGTTACGCATTTGTGGCCTGACAAGGAAGCAAGGTCTTCTTCTATACAGTCGACTCTGAAAAGATGTCTTCAGAGGACGGCTCTACCCCAGGAATGGCTCTTACGGTTGCAAAGCATACTGAAGAAGTTGAGTGTAACGGACCCGCTGCAGTAGTTGAGGAAGTCGAAACAGCATTGTGCTGGTCACTCGCTTCATCGAAGGGGGTTTAAGATTATAGCATGGCTTTCAAACAACATGATTAGACGGCTGGGAACATTTATTTATTTATTTATTTATCTATACTTGAACTAAATTGTGGGCAATAACAAACAGTAAATTAATATGGACACGGACAACAACATAGTAATTATAAGAAAAAACTGAATTCCTGAACAACTCAACATTTCACATTAATCAGTGGTGGGGCCAAAATTTAGGTAAGAAAGGAAAACAAAGCAATGAGCAAAGAGAGACCAAAAGCCAAAAAAATCAGAGAGCCAAGGGTTTGGAGGAGTGGGCAGCTTGACGGAAACGAGCACTGACCCGCCAACACTGCAAGTCGCTAGAGAGCACGGCTCCGGATACCACCTTAGTAGGTTCGCCGCCTCCATCAGTGCCCGCATGCAGCAGAGAAGGCGAACCGTAACGAAAGCATCTAGAAGTGGCAGTAAAATAAGCAGATCCAAACCAAGTAAGCAAATAAAAAATCTAAGGAATCCAGCAAACAATTACAAACATGTGAGCTCATCAGTTCAGAATATAACAGAAAATAACACCAGGCAAAGGAATCTAGCAATGCTGAAAAAGAAAACACCGACGAAAGGAGATAATTAATTTCGAGGTTGTTTTGTGGTCGCGATTTGTCTCATTGAATGGGTGTTGTAGAAATCAAGTGGAATGAAAGTGTAGTGGTTACCGCGTGGATGGTTGCTCTACCAATCGCCCTAGTAACGTATGCTGATATTAAATAGTGCAGTTGTCTAAATGGCCTCACGGGTCACACGGAGATACATAGGTGAAGAGCTTTTGAGGGTGGATCCGAAAATCGTGGAGCTCTTTTAGACCCTGAAAACGAGGACACTAACGAAAATTCGGTCTGAGATCAAGTTTAACTATAACAGGTCTGCAGCACAGAACATGGAAGTAGCTCTGCCTATCCATTCTCCAAGACAGCCGTTTCCACTCATTAGCGGCCTTCAAAAGCGGGACGAGGGGAGCCATCCGAAGGGATCAAACACCGAGCGTAAGGCGGCAACCATTCGTGTTTCGTAGTGAAATCAAAATTCTCAAAGGTTCGCGGTACAGAGCAAGCACTGGCTTCATCGGATTTAGCTGAGAATGATGCGGTAAAAAAACGTTTTTAGTCATCCTTGGTCTATTCTGTTTCTCCTATTGGTGAGAAACCAGTGTTTTGTAAGTGATATGCATACATAGGTATATGGAGCATCGACGTCTTCACCACGCCGCAGTTACCGTTCTTCGCTTTCTTTTTTCCACCTCATCTGTCCATGACTCGTCGCTGTTCTTTCGCTTCTCTAGTGTAGCGCCATTCAGAGAGTCATTTTTTGCATTCCTCTTTTTCTTGCCAGTGACGTATACCGTTCCTAGCCTTTGTTACGTATTTCTTTTTCCTGGAACGGGTTTGACCTTAAGCAGCGCTGAAAAGTTCTATTTCACATGGATGCAATCAGCGCGCTTGATGCTGAGCTCAATTTGTGTTACCTGTGAATTAGATGTTGGATATTATCAGCATTGTGTATTGGAACGGAGTGGCTGTAGTGGTTTTGTAAACAGCACTACTGTACACAATACCTTTGCCACAGCTCAAGCTATCTGATTTTACTCTAACAAGTCTTGTACTGGTACAACCATAACATGGGCAACGAATGGATAGAGAAGCTCTAGCCCCTTTCGCACTGCTGCAGTTTATTAATGTTATTCGGTTTTCTCTTGTTCACTTATGATTCCTTAGCAAAATAGGGAAACTATTTAAAAATACCATTCAGGTTTGTAAAAATGCTTGAAGGCAAGAAAACTGCTGTGATGGCATTTTTATTTACTATTTTTCCCAAACAGAGTCCAAATCATATATTGAACAACCTGAGGTGTTTCTAGCAACCTTGGCATTCGTGGAACAAAGCAAAAAAAGTGTGAAGCAGACATGTTGCTCACACACTGCACATCTTATGAATGCAACCTCTCTACAACCAGCAACAAAACAGTCATTTGTGGCAAGATCAAACAAATATTCACCAGAAGTGACAGACACACCTGGGTGATCATCAATGTAACCTGCCTTATGCCATGAGTATTTTAAAGTCCGTAAACCTAGGGGCACAAATGATACGGTGGCATTCAAGCATTTTTACAAATGTGTATGGTAGTCTTCAAGCATTTTACAAGCGTGTGTGGTAGTTTTCCGGCTATTTAATCAGACACGTGTCGTAATTCAGAATACTTGATGACTCACTACTCTCGCGCCATCTGTGTCGCACAGCCAGCCTGTGGTGAAGCCACCCGATTTCGGCAGGCCATAACTCGCTCAGGAGATTCGTTTTGCAAGTTTGACACCCATATTCGTAATCAGCATTCCGAGCTCTTTCTTCTGTGGTGGGTCTAAACTCTTCCCTGATCAGTCGGATTCTGACAGAGAGGTTCTACCAAGGAATTGGTGGACGCCCCTCGAGATTCCATGGAATTCATTCACGGCTGTCTGCGATGTAACAGCTACCTGAGCCGTCCACCTAATTTTCGACGACTTGGTCCATGCGACAGCGTCTCTTACCTTCGCACGTCAACGCAGTTCGGAGTTCCGAGGGCTTCTCTAGCTTCTGTGAATAGGATTACTCTTATCAAATCCTACTGGTACTATCGAGTGCTTCTTTTTCCGTGTTAATGAAAATGGAGGCGCGGAGCTGGACTCTACTGGTCCTTTGAAAGCTTCCCAATCCCTTCGTCTACCAAGTTCCGGAACTAGATGGTTCTAAAGGTGCATTTCGCGACCTAAATTCAGGTGGCTGGAGCATTCTGGGTCAGCATGAAGCTCTTGCATTTCTCACAAGCAGTGCCTTCGGGGAGATGAGCTGTAGTCCAGCGCTATCAAGTGCGCAATCGGAACCTGCCAGCATTAGCTCCGCCTTGTTAATTCCCTGTGTTATGGGCTTGATGGGACGCCCGCGAAACAGTGGTCTGAGGCTGGACGTGTCACCGGAACTGAAAGGAGACAGGTGTTTGTTTCGCGACATCCGGAACTTCTCTACTAATTTTGGCAATCCCGTGTCAAATATACAAGTGCCTTCGGCTAAAAGCAACAACAACTATGTACTTACGACACAAAAATGTATGCAGTAACACACCCTCAAGGGGGGTTCTTATCCAAAACATTGCATATAGTTGATGAAGAGCACATGGTCACTGTGGAGAAACTGTTGTAAAACTAAAAAAAAAACAATTCGGAAAACGTTTCGCGAATCAGTCAAGAAAGTGTGGAATAGACTCGGGATTCAAAAAAGCCGAGGATTCATACAGATGTGATTCATACAGAGAAGCCCCAAATTTTCCTTCATTTTTCCGTAATCACCTCACCTCATATTTCTTTCGCATAGGTTTCGCTTTTATGAAGATGTAAATGCCATGAGCACAGGATCAGAGGTTACCTAGTTCCACACGCCATCTAAAAGAACTAGCCTTCTTAGGACTGATAGCATATCAGTCTTTGCAGGACAGAATGAGAATTCTGAAAAGCCACGGTCTAGAAACGTGGCACACTCAAAAAACCGAACCGGCAGCCTACTGCACATAGGAATTAAGCCGTCGAGACCACGGTATCGAGGTTGATCGTTCTTTCCGTAGTCAAACTGCCGGTAACATGGATCAGCAGTGTTAGCGGGGGGAGATATTTCACAGATAGCGGTAGACGTAGACGTCGTATTTCGCTTGGGCAAGCCAAGGGCTGCACGACCTCAACAGGTGTTTTGACCCGCTCCTACGTCAACACATCAAGTCATGTGAGTCATGAGGAATGCCGCGACGGGCAGCGAACAAAGCCCGTTAATCGAGAGCGAGCGGTGAAAGCCGCAAGGTCGTCCTTCGACCGGAGAAACAGGTGTGTGGCGTGAAAGTGTCTGTGTGATTGTTAAACGACACGACACGCTCGTTTGCTAAAGGAATAAGCACGGTGACATAATGCACGAACGGTTAGCCGAAATGGAAGGGAGGTGGAGGCAGGAGGCAGCTGCGACGGTCTGCTGTGAGAGTTCGCCTTCGTTAGCCAATCAACTCACCACGTACGCGCGCGAAGCTTCTTGCTTCAAAGCTTCTTGCACGTGGCAGTACCCGGCATGGCCTTTATGCTCATGTCGGAAAATCCTCCTCTCACTTCTTCAATATGAAGATGTACTTACTGCATGTGAGAGCTAAGGAATTGAGAAAGCTGGTGCTAAATTTCTTGTCACTGCGCCCAAAGGATTTGGGATCATCAACCCCCGCTTTCCGCATCATTTCCTACAGCGCAACAGAAACGACCACCTGCTAGAGCTGAGTGCCATTTCCATAATCAGAATGCTTGCGTGACCTTCTAGAGGGTGATGGCTGATTGCTTTGTGATGAAGGTGTCAAATGTGTGCCCTTTTGCTCGAATACGCATCGCCGTAAAATAACACAGTGATTGAATCGGCGGCTTGGATCGTAAATGTGTGCTAATAGGGCACATTTTGGATGACTACATTTAGATTCATAGAAATCTAGGTGTTGATTGTCCTCAAATGAGCCGAGTTATGTCGATTTCGCACTTAACTTTTTTCTTATGTGCTATGAAGCTATCGTAAGCATTGTATTGTTCCAGGCGTTTTTTATTCATTTGGGTCGCGAGGTCAATATGACCACCTAGCGCCAGAGCTGGGCAGAAGGAAACGAGCGCCTTGGGGAGCTTTCAAGTGCGTCGAAGAAGTCGCGAAGAAGACGAAGAACGTCCGACTCCGTGCCCACCTCTTCGGCTGCACTGTTCATCCTGCTTGACATACGACACAGAGACCTGAGTCATACGAAAGCAGGACAAACACTCGATCAGCGTCGCGCTGCAAGGAATCGAAACGAGGATGGTCGGAGTGACATGACTTACGCAAGTGAGAGAAGGCCCCAGGAGTTCCTAGCTTCGTCAACGCTCGAAGATCAGAGAGGCTGTCGCATGGACCACCAAGTCGTCGAAGATTAGGTGGGCCGGTCACGTAATGCGGTTCGCAGATACTCGTTGGACGAGAGCCGTCACCGGCTGGATTCCGCGGTATCCAGAACGCCCACCAACGCGTTGGTCGGACTTCTTCGTGAAAACACTGAGCGAGCGAGGAGGATTGGAGCACTCTGGCACGCGACAGGGACGAATGGAAACGCTGCTGGCGCCCACTCGAGCAACTTGATGATCAACGGGACGACAAGTGATACAGGTGAAGGAATATCCACAGAAGTGTCCCAGTCTTCTGTACGGCAATTCCCACCCACACGTTTCGCAAATCACCGTGCGAAAATTAAACGAACTAGGAGTTAAAGTTCTACCTCACCCACCATACTCAACAGACCTTGCATCAGAGGACTATCACCTTTTCAAGCTCTTTCAGAACTCCCCCGCTGGTAGAACCTTCGCAAATGGACCACGCAAGAACAGCCTTTCTAGAATTTGTTGCGTCTCGACCACCATATTTTTTCGCCGATGGAAATAGTCAACCGTGCTGCGTTGAAAACGTGAGCTGATTCGAGTGGTGCTTACAACTGGATCCCGTGAGAATGAAGAGAGTTATGACCATTTGAAGTGGACCAGTCAAAACCGCCAAAACTTTTCGCCCAACCTAATACATCTAACCCCATTCCCCAGTTCGAGTTGCCATAGTTATGCATCATCGTATAATAAAGGGTGAACATTAGGGTGGTCTTCTGCAAGCAGTACGCCCTTCAGCTCCTATTCCTACTGAATATCCATTTGTGCTGAAAATCGATGAAAAATCGAAGCCCGCCCCTAACTAAAGCAGAAACTGCTACTTCTAGAAGCTGTTTTTAAGGTTCACGGATTGTTTTTTCTTCAATTTTGTAACGTGCTATCAGTCATTTAGAGGCTCCGGTAACTTCCTGATGGTAAGTCAGGAGTGTTTAAGTGCAGGCCCTGCGACCTCTAACTCCGTGGCTTGCGAAGGTTGCGTTGTTACGGAAATAACTTTTTCCTTTCCTGAACAAGATATCATGTGTATGCTTGAAACTGTGCTCCATAGAATTTCAAGTAGTTCTCGTTACATAATAACAAGTCATGCTTATTTGCAGTCATCTTCGATGTGATCATTGGGACTCCATTTTCACCAATCTTAACCGACAAACGATACAAATCGAATTTCTTCAGAAGACCCTTAGAAAAAGGGTAATGTTTTTATTGTATGTATATTCACCGATGAATTGCCCGACTATGACTCCGTCGTTGAGTCGAGGGGCGCCTCAGAAATCCTTTGTAAATTGTGGAGAATCTCGTAAATGACGAGAGAGGCGCTTGAGTTACATATCGCTAACATCGAGTTTTTATAAGGCGTAATATAAGATACAGATTTTATGTCTTCTAGGAAGGACATAAAATCTGGACCCTATATTGTGTCTGTGTCTCGCCATGTCTTTCTGCAAGAATCGGCAGGAAACTTTACCCGTCCTGATTGATGCGAAGACTGCTTTCGAAAAATCTTTATCTTTCAGCGATCTTTTAGCTTTTAGCCGGCGCAGTGTAAGCTGCCCTCTGCTGTCTCCTTCCGTCCACTAATATTCAACAACAGAAGCGCTTCCAGTGGGTTCGAGTGTGTAATAAACCAGATTTCCATGCGATCTTCCCTGAAGAGAAGAACCTGACGAAAAACTCCCATTATTGCGATGAAGAGCCATTGACCACAAAGAGGCGACGATGCGGTCGTTGTGATTACGACTCATGACACAAGACGTGTCAACAAGAGACCTCCGCGCCGTAGTCTGATCTTCTACTTCGAATCGTTCCACTGCCAAAGAAGACCCGTAACCCACAGCAGATTCGAAAGCCTTAGCAAAATTGTAAATAAGAAATGTTGCTCCAACTACAACGTGTTCCTCAAGCTAACAATTCCTGAAAGTATGTGCTTATCCAAAATTACACCGGTTTCCTCTACTTTTTCTGCGTTGTTTCTTCAAGAAGCTATACAAATTCCTCACCTTTCAGTCTTAGGACTCGTCCTCTAAACTGGATTCTATTAAATTTCATAGCGATGGGGAGGGTATGATAGTGACGTCGCACTTTCAAGGACGCCACGGTATAAATCTGTTTGTGACGGTTGCGAAGAGTTGTCGTCAAGGCTAGAGGCTACATAGTATAATTGTGCTTTTGAGAAATTTTATCGAACGATTAAATTCGGTGTGAAAAAAGTTTGAACGAATGAATGAACGAACTTATTCGCTCATCAATTTCTTCAAATGGTCGACAATCCAATAAGCACCGTCTTTCGTTGTCGATTATTCAAATAGTCGAATGGCTTGTTTGAATCTGGTTCTATGCTTGAAGATTAGAAGATTGAAAAATTATTTGATTTTTAAAGTAGAAATGTCCGATGTTCGAATAATATTCGAATATGGCTCCATTTCATGTTTCAAATCGAGCGGATATTCGAGTTTTTAAAACTAGTGGTGTTCGAATTCGAATCAATATTCGAAAATCTAATACTATCGAACATTCGACTATTCGAATGAACTATTCGAATGATTACTAGAGTATATTCGCCCGGGCACAACGATACTACATATGTAGTTCACCTTGACTTTACAGAGCATTACAAAGAGCTGTGCAAAAAGGCCTCGGTTCGCACATACCAAATCTTTAAAGGCCTTTCTACTTGTGAAGAAAAGGTGCTAATTAAGGCGTATTCTACATATGCCAGACCGATTGTAGAAAGTGGAACTCCGTATTCTCGCCCCATAAAAAGAAAGACATTCGTCTCATGGAAAAAATTCAAAATAACTACACTCGAAAGACGATAGATAGATAGATAGATACGATCGGGCAAGTGCACATTTTCCAGAGTTCCTCCCTGGAACACCAGGAATGCTGTGCTCAAACTACACACATTTGAATCGCGCCGAAAATTTCATGATGTTTGCATGGTGTTCAAAATAATATCTGGCATCCTCAAAGTCGATTCCTCCAAATTCTTTAATGTTTTTGAATCCAGAACTAGGGGCGGCTCGGTGAAAACTAGGTTTCGGGTTCCTCGGTCAAGTATTCGGCTGCACATGTTTACATGTAGGGCCGGGTCCGAATACCTATTGCTCAAACTCGAAGTTACATCAAGTCCTCCTTGTCTCCCGGCCTGTAGGCGAATAGCAGGGAAGCGGCTATTAAGTTTTGAGTAACCCGTAGATAATTTGATCGCTCTGCTTGTTTTTGGATCTGTTCTGCTGATGTTTTTGTTGAGTTTGTTTATCTGATATGTGCCTTATGCTGCGTAATAAATAGTAATAGTAATAGTAATAGTTACTTAGCTGGAGGCATGGAATATATGATATTATACAGTTGGGCATCAAAAATACTGAAATAGTGGGCGAAGCTGCAGGTAACCACGAAATTACTTGAAACGACAAAGATGGAGATCTGCTGATGCAAACATAGGAGAAAACACCAGTTGCCTAGTATTTAAAATTCAACAGCGGATTGTCATTTCAAAAACTTCGCTATTCAGGCGTCTTCGTATTGCAAGTCGCATGAAGTGCTGTTGCATATGCAGCTGTGGATCATCAAGCTGGACTAGCCTCAGTCAGCATTTCTTCCAGAGGTACAATGTTACCTACCGCACGAAAGCGCGAAGCAACGAGGCGGGTTTTTCGGAGCGCCGACAGCTATTCACGGGAATATTAGCCGGGTGTTAACGTCAATGAAGAACTATGGCTGCCATCCAACCAGCATACGTCGGCGATGACTAAGCTGACTAGGCTGGATTCAAGGTCACCAACGAGGGAAACCAAGCATTTAAACTGGCTGCTTTGGCGAACGTAGCTAAGTCTCCTTGACCCCAACTAGACCAACGGAGCATCTGCATGCAGTGAATGTCACTCACGAAGTACTTCCACAACGTTCGTGACAGAAGTGCAACTGGTACGTAACCGTTTGACTACTAGTTGGACTTAATAATGATTGTACAATGGATGTGGAGTGCAGCAGAGCGGTGTTCGGTTCCATCAAACCTCACTCCTCACTTTTCTAAAGTACAGGAGTTGGATTGAGACTTTTATGTGCATTATAAGGCCACAACGGAAGAATTACTGCTTATTCTACAGTGGATGGATCACGCTTATTTGAAGCACTACCGCTTGAACGCGCACAAATCGGTTTTGGTTTTGGTTTAGCACGGCTAGATCAGGGACGTATTCCATTCAAGCGAAACTGATGATTTGGTACAAGACCTGTCTGGATCACACAAAACACCCACTTGTCCACAGGGAGGTTGCAGTCGCACAAAGCAGACATGGAGCTTACTCTGCGATGTCGAATAGAAGGGGGGGGGGCAGTCGTTCGATACACCGTGCTGCCCGCCGCTCACTTCCCGCCGTGCCCGCGCCGCCCTATTTGGACAAGTTTGCTTCGCGCGAAATCGTAGCTAATTGGCGTCACGTCGTCCAAAAACCTAAGGCGTCTGTTATACTCCCGCGGGAGCATCCGCGGAACGTCCGCGGACTGAAGGTGCACCGCGAACGGTGGGTGTGGCGGGCCGCGACGAGTGGCCCGGTGCAGGGTCCCGGCGCGATTTCCGCCCATCCGCGGATGCTCCCGCGGGAGTATAACATAGGCCTAATTCAGGTTCTCCCAGGACGTCATGGACACGGCAGTTTTCTGCCTGATGAGCGACATCTACTTCCAGAATTGCACTCTATAAAATTTCAAGTGTTAATTACTGAGGACGACCTAAGTGCTTTGCCTACAAGATTTTTGAAGCGCTCTTTGTGTCGATGACGGAATGGCAACCGAAGGACGGACTTGCTCGAAAAGTAATTTCTCTCCTGCAGGAAACAGCATCAGAAAGTAAAATCGTACCGTATAAAACTTTAAGCCCGTTTGACACTCAGTGATAAAACTATGTTTTTCTGATACGATATTCTATATGATCAGACGTCTCGATTTACCGAAAAAATATCGACACACTAATCACATGGAAGATGTTACTTTTAGAACCTACCATTTAAAGCGTAGAAAACACCTCTACTAAAGCGTTATGAATTTTCCAGAAGCCCCAAAAAATCTCCGAGTTACGGCAGTTTACGTGCGGCTACTGCGTTCTCTGACATGATCGATCGCAATCGAAATATGGATGGACTCCTCGCTGGAAATTTTTTTCTGCCTTCTGAAGGATAGGACGACAGAGAGTGAAACTGTACCATATAGAATTTTAAGTCCTGCTTAAAATACAGTAAAAACTAAGCTTCTCCGCTGCGATGAATCTCCGCTGAGGATGGATCGCATACAAAATTCTCATTTTTCATGAAAATATTATTGTTTAGCCGAAGCATATCACCCATACGGATAAAATCCAGCTGCAAGGATCTCAAAGTCCTGACTAATTCACTGTGAAAAAATCGTGATTTTCTGGCTAGAGCAGGTTGAATCGACCTCTGGTCGACTTTGCACAAACGTCATCGGAGCATAAAATTGAACGTTCACAAAAAGGTTCATAACTCGGTAAGTTTTTCGAATCTTGAAAATTCTTTTTGCTTTTCATGAAGTAGATAAATCGCCCTTTCTCATCGTTGTAAAAATCATTTTCCCGAAAAGGAGTCGTCACGCGTGGCGGTGGGTTCGATTTTTGAGCGAAAAAAATTGAAGTGGCTTCACAAAAATATTCATAACTTGACCAATTCTTCGAAATTTCGAAGTCACGCTAGCTTTTCAGAAACTAGAAGAAGAGTCCTTTTTCGCTATATAGAATTCAGTTTCCAAAAATGGCCGAGATATGATCAATTTTCGGAAGTTGTGAACTGAATCCTTCACCGTCGTCATCGGAGTGATTTCACATAAATGTTCATACTCAGCTAATTTTTCGAAACTCGAAAATCCCGCTCGACCATCATAAATTAGAAAAAACATGCTTTGTAAATATGTAACAACCAATTCTTAAGAAAAGGGTCTTCATGCGGGGCGGGGGGGGGGTCGATTTCTGGTCGATTTTCGGCAAAAATCGACAACAAATCGAACCCCACCCGCCCCGCATGAAGACCCCTTTTTTATAAAGCGTTTTTATAATCATAAAGAAGCGCTTTTCCTCTACTTTTTGGTGAGCTAGCGATCCGTGATTCAGTTCACGACTTCCGAAAATTGATCATATCTCGGCCATTTTTCCGAAAATCAAAAATCGCGCTCGGCCATCAAAAAATAGAGCAAACATGCATTCTTACCATATAAGAATCTATTTCCAAGAAAGGGGTCTTCATGCGGGGTGGGGGGGGGGTTCGATTTTCGGTTCGTAATTTTGCGAAATGAACCGGAAATCGAACCCCTCCCCCTTCCGCGCATGAAGACCGAATTTTTGGAAACTGAATTCTATATAGCGAAAAAGGACTCTTCTTCTAGTTTCTGAAGAGCTAGCGTGACTTTGAAATTTCGAAGAATTGGTCAAGTTATGAATATTTTTGTGAAGCCACTTCAATTTTTTCGCTCAAAAATCGAACCCACCGCCACGCGTGACGACTCCTTTTCGGGAAAATGATTTTTACAACGATGAGAAAGGGCGATTTATCTACTT